>JAAGEH010000039.1:394800-628329 GCA_011751065.1 Lasiurus cinereus | reverse complement strand
TATATATATATATATATATATATATATATAAGCCTAAGTGACCATTATGACCAACCAACCGATTGATTGGTTGCTATGACACACACTAACCACTTAACCACCAGGGGGCAGATGCTTAATGTAGGAACTGCCCCCTGGTGGTCAATGTGCTCCCATAGCCAACCTCCTGTGCCCGGCTGTCCAACCTTCCAGCCCCAATCAGCCTGAGGAGATGGGCCCCAATTGGTCCAATCACCATTCAGGCCAAGGGACCCCACCCACGCATGAATTTGTGCACTGGGCCTCTAAGTATGTACATAAGGCACTTCCCAACTAAAAATCATTCTTAGATCTGATTCTCTCTTCCCCTAAAAAGTAAAAAAAAAAAGAAAAAAAAAGGAGCAACTCTTATGTGAGAGGTTGGTGATAAGCACATTTTCATGACTAGCTCATATAATCTTTTCAATTTACTGATAGAAATGGAGGCCAATGATGGGAAGAAGAGAAGAACTAATCATTTCTGGGTTTCTTCTGTGAGGACATTTGTGTTGGACACTTCTATACACTGTGGAGGTCACATTAACCCTTTACTGATTCTCCTTCCATAAAGGATGACACGATGCCTTGGGAAGATCATGAAAGCTGCCTTAGGTCATGAGGCCAGAATAGTCTGCCACAAAGTCCAGGTTCTTTCCTTCTCTTTCCCTTTCCTTCCCTACGTCACCAGATAAGAGCTTTCATAAGTCACTCAGTGATTCTGCAACCACCCTGAGACAAGCCCAAATTCCCAGGGGGCTTCCTTAGAGAGCTGGGAATGAAGGAAATAATGCTTTCCATCAGACCTTTGGGGTAGGTGACAGTATCTCTATATCTTGGAGGTTCAGGAATTTTTGGTGTTTTGTCCCAAATCACAGCCAGCGAGGGGCAGACCTGGATTTTCAACCCATCTTGCCTCTCTGAAGCCCTATCCTTTACTGCATGAATGTCACTGTTTTTTCTCCTTTTGGAGAGGAGAGTGCTGCTACCTGGAAGACACTGAGCAGGAAGAGGGGCACACGACTGCTCATCTATTTTAGAATAATGGAGGTCTCTCTGGGAGTTGCCTACCTCCACAGGTGCTGTCTTACAGGTGATTTTCATGCTCCATAAAAACATAATCTACATGATTTATAAAATTGTTATGATTTATAAGACCTGTTAAACATAAGAGGGAGATGGCAGGGCTCATGAATCTCTCTGTCCTTTCTGGTTTGGTCAGTTGGTAGCTGATCCTTTATAAAGGCTGCTTTACATCTGCCCTGGGCATGGGTCTGTGGTGGTCCAGAGCTCACCTGATGACCCAGCCATAGTCCCAGGGCTCTGGGGGTGGGGGAATGAGATAATCCCCCAAATCCCCCACGGAATCACAAGGTCAGAGTGTGATTAGAGATGCCAGTATTGGAGCATCTCAGAAAACTTCCTGGAGGCAGTGACACTAGAGAAGAGTCCTGAAAGTGGACAGGATTTAAGAGATGTGGGGAGGAGGCCTGGAGGTGAGTGGCAGGCCCAGTGAATGCAGGCTATGGGGATGGAGTGGAGAGGGGAAGGAGTGCTGGTGTTCTGACAGCTCGTGTTTTTCATGGAATTGAGGTCTCGGGCAGGGCTGGTCAGAAGCTCACACATCCCTAAGATGCAGAACTTGGAGTTGGGGAGGAACCTGGAAACTAGGCCCACTGTGGTGAGCCTAGACCATGAGACGCATCCCTCATCAGCACCCAGGCTCCCATGCCTGCTAGAGGGGAGGAGAGAAGCAGATGGGCCTCAGACTCTCTCCAGGACACCTGAGCATTGCATTAGGAAGAATCCTCCATTTTCAAAGGGAAGAGGATGTGGGTCTAAATGAACAATAAGGAGATTAGGGTCACAAGGAGGAATCTTTCCAAAGGCAGAGGTAGAACCTGTCCTCTGAAAGACCCTCCAGATAAAGGGTTATGAAACCTTTGACGGAAGAATAGTGGGACAGAGCAGGTACCCCATGGCCCTCCTCATGCTGGACAGGGACAGAGGGGCTAATTGTCATCCCAGTATGTCTTATGATTTTCAGGCCAGATCTTTTTTTTTTTTTTAAGTTTTCTAAAAATTGTATTTTTATTGATTTCAGAGAGGAAGAGAAAGGGAAAGAGAGAGAAACATCAATGATAAGAGAAAATCATTGATCAGCTGTCCCTCACAATCCTCCCCTCCCCCACTGGGGATTGAGCCCTTAACCCAGGCATGTGCTCTGACCCTGTCTCAAACTTGGAATCCTGGTTCATGGGTAGATGCTCAACCACTTAGCCACACTGGCCAGGACAACTCTTCTTAATTCAGCCACCCTGTTTAGAAGATTGAGCAGCACTAGAACCCTTGTACTCTGTGTCCCTGAATAGCCACTGTGTCCTGGATGCTGTTCCTCCATGTGCCAAAGACCCTCCAACTCAACAGGAGCACATGAGCTTGTCCCCTATACCTGAGCCCAGTCCTGCTCCCACACTCTCAGCTCAGAGGTGGCCCCAACTGGTCCCTTAGACAGAAACACAGCACTTTTCCTAGACATCCCTTCTCCTTCTCACTCCATATTTAATCAACGAACCCTGTCCTTTGGCCCCCACCCAAAACATCTCTGAGGTCCGCCCTGTTTTGTCCACCCTCACTATTAACCACATCATCTCCTGCCTGGACCATTGTATAAGCAGCCTGCTCATTAGGCTAAGGTCTTCTGCTAGACCAGCCTTCACACTGTCCCCCAAGCAGTCTTTCCCACTCCCCTCTGACCCCAGTTTGCTTGTCTATGCCATATTCTCCAGCTGCTCTCAGGTGGCTACAGCATCACCTTCAAGCCCCTGGATACAGCATTCAAGTCTTCAGACGTGACCCTGCTGCTCTGACAATTCCTCTCTGTCTGTCCTCCCAATGCTTGCTCCACACCAATCCTATATTGTTTCACAACTCCTGACTTTTCCAAAGGTAGTCACCTCTCTCTAGAAATGACACCTCAGTTTGTCTCCCTGGAGAACTCCTATTCATCTTTCAAAATCAGCTCTCTGAAGTCCTCATCAACTTACCTCAGACACCAGCCTTATGCCCTCCCTACTGTGCATTTAGCACATACTGTGCCTCACTGTGATTAACTGTTTGCACATCTGTTCCCTTTAGAGTCTATAAGGTCCTTGAGAACAGGATCTCTCTCTCTCTCTCTCTCTCTCTCTCTCTCTCTCTCTCTCTCTCTCTCTCTCTTCTTCCCTGTCTTCCTTTCCCCTTTCTTCTTCCTCTTCCTCTCCCTGCTGCTCATCTTAACCTTCCATCCATCAGATCTTTCCTGCTTACTACTGTGGCAGATTCTATTCTAGGATTTGTATGTATGCACTGAGGCAATGTCCCAGACAAGCCCTCATGCCATGGAGCTCACACTTTCCAGAGAAACAATGTAACTGAGCTACACAAAACAGGGTAGTTGTGGGAAGGAATGAGCACTGTGGGGAGAGCAGAGTTGAGATTTTGACCTAAAGAATGACTTTCGAGTGGGATGGGGGCCACTGATTGGGTGGTTGGGGAGGTCTCTTCTGAAGAGGAGGCATTTGAGACCCAGATGACAGGAGGGATTAAGCTACACAAAGAAAACAGGGTAAAGAGTACTCCAGGCAGAGGGAGCATCGCTCAGAGGTCCATTAAGGCACTGGCTGGTGAAGCTGGAGAAAGTGAGCAGTGGGGCTTTAGGAGGTGAGGGAAAGCTCATTTCTAATCCTTATTTATCAGGGGCCAGTGTTGGATAAAACAAAAACCGTGCAACAAGCCTGAGGCCCACTGTGAAAACTTTGGGCTGGTTGCACAACCTCACTGAAGCTCTGGTCTCTAAACTGTGTCACACAATGTTCCCCAGGCAACTCAAGGAAGGTCCTGGGCAATGTAGGGATACAAAGTGAATAGGACACCTCCCTATGCCCCGGGCTCTTACAGTCCAGCAGGGTCATGGTCTCTCTGATGAGGCTGCTCTGGGCCACACACTGCTTTCCTCTGTCCTCTGTACTCTGCAGAGGGTCCTCTGTGCTCAGGGAGTGCCCCATTCATGGTTTCCTCGGGAACCCTGGTGATGGCCAAGGATTCTCTTCTATGCCTGTCGAGTCCCCCATGCTCAGCACAGGGCCTCTGGTACGCTCTGGAGACCCCTGCTTTGCTGGCAAAGAAAGATGCTGATGCAGGCGCATCCCCATCCTCATCCCACGTGTGTGGCCTCCTTTGTCCCTCTGCTCCCAATGCTCTTTCTACAGCTATTTGAATGGGTGTTCCACGTGTCATGCAGGCTTTGGCTCAAATGTCTCCTCCTGCAAGAGACACTCACCCCTACCCTCTCTACAACTGTCCTTTCTGAAGCAGCAAACTCCTGGTGGCTAGGGATTCATCTCCTCTTTGCCTCTGGTTTATCCCCTAGGCCCAGAACTGTGTCTCATGCATAGCAGTGCTAGGTAAACATTTGCCCACTGAACGATGATGGCTTGCTATTCTTTTTTCTTTCTAGTGATTAATATGTGTGAATTTATTTTCAAAGAACAGATTGTATCCGACTCACAGAGCGCCCAACTCTGGTGTGGCTCACAACTCATTATCTTCCAATCAAAATGGAGAGATTCTTGGACAGAGATTTAAACAAACACTGGGTTCCTGCACTGACCTAGCTCACCTTCCAGGGAGTTCAGAGTCATAAACCATTATTGTCTCTGCATGTGGGGAGCACCTGGGGCACCTCTTGGCACCTTTTGGCACCTGGCGCTTCCATCTGAATTAGCGGCTGGGGCTCCAGGTCTGATGCTGAGCCAGGGCTGGGGGAGCTGCCTCTGCCCTCTGTGTGGCCGCTCTGGGCATCTGTGATGGTGTTCTGTGGGCACAGATACACACTCAGAATCAGCCCGCAAGAACCAGCAGTGAAAAGGATTTGCCCAGGATGATGCTGAGGGTCAGGTGGCAGAGCCTGCCCGCCCCCCCTTCCCCAGCCTGCTACTTGGGCCCATGCCAGTGTTCTCCCATCGCTCAGCCCTGGCACTGGCCACCGTGACTGTCTCTCATCCTGAGGGATTCAGTGCCCATTCCTGCCACTCGAGGAACCTTATGAAACTGTCAGATGAAATTTCTTTCATCCTCTTTTGTTCTAGTTGCAGCAAAATAAATACACAAAACATATACTTCACCATTTTTAAGTGTACAGTTCAAGTGGCATTAAATACACTGATATTGTTGTGCAACCAACATCACTGTTCATCTTCAGAACTTTCTTCATCTTGCAAAACTGCAGTTCTGGAAATTTTTCTCAAACGAAAGTGAGAATAATGACGCCTGCCTCACATGTTTGTGAGAATAAATAGGGCAACCAATGTGAAGTTCAAGGCCAGAACCTGTTCAGAGCAGAAGCTCTTTCAATTTTTGTTAACTTGAATCTGAAGAACTCAAATGTCAATATTGCTTTGGATGCAGCTTATTAGGTAAATAAATCAAATTCCCCTAGAGATGTTTCCGGAAGCTGTTTTAGAGGCTTATCCTCTATAACTACAACATGTGGGACAGAAGCAGGGGGAAAAAGAGCAAGAATAAGGTTTGCAAGCTTCACTCATGCCTTAGCATTTGTCAGTGCACCATTCCTATTGTTATTGTGGTAAAAGATATAAATCAAAATTTACCATGTTTAAGTTACAGTTCAAAGGCATTACCTGCACTCACATTATTGTGCAACCACCACCACCATGCAACTCCAGAACTTTCTGTACCCAGTTAACACAAACTCCCCATTCCCCCTCCCCCTGGCCCCTAGCAACCACATTCTACTTTCTGCCTCTGAAATTGCATTCATGTTTAGGGCTGAGTAATAGTCCATGGCATGGCTATACTACATTTCATTTATCTGTTCAGCCGTGGGTGGACATTTGGGTTGGTCGTCCATCTTTGGGCTACTGAAAATAATGCTGCTATAAACAAGGGAGAATAAGTTAGTTTGATGCTACAATGTGAGTGAACCTCCAAAACATTACTTATGTCAAAGAAGCCAGACACAAAAGTCCACATATTGTCTGAATCCATTTACATACAATATCCAGAGTAGGTGACTCATAGACAGAAAGCAGATTGTATAGTTGCTAAAGACGGAGAGGGGAGAAAAGTGAGTGACTACTTATGGGTATGGGGTCTTTTTTTAGGGGCATGGAAATGTTCTGAAACTAATGGAGATGATGCTTGCACAACTTCGTAAGTGTACTAAATGTCATGAAATTATGTTTAAATTTTACCTTAAGAAAAAGGCAGTAGGCAGTGCCTCAAAATATTTTCAACGTGATACCCAAACGCCCAGCCAAGGAAGACCTGAGTAACTGAGGCAGTCAGAAACGCCTGAGAACACTCCTTTAGATTTGCCCTCGAGTGCTCAGGAGGATATGTGCTCTGCCTGCCCCAGTCCCTGGAGCCTGATGGGAACCACGTGCTGCTGAGCACAGAGCTCTGGCAGTCCTGGGAGAGAGTGTGAGGATGGAGGAATCAGGAGGGAGGCAAGGCTCTCCCCGGCTGGGCTGGGGCACACTGAAGGGGAGAGGCGTGAGCTTTTGAAAGCTCATGTCTGGCTCTGAGCTGCCTCTTCGCCATCTAACTGGCCATCATATTCCTGATGTGCACAGACTGGGGAGGCAGCATGGTGTTTCTGACTGGGGCCGGGGTCATTCATGCCTTAGCCTCAAGGTGGGGGATGTGGGGGAGGTTAGTTTCATAGGAAAGGATTTATCAGCCTTAGGCTTAGCCCAGGCCAGTGCAGAACTGCCTGGGGCAAAGAAGATGAAAGCTGGAGGATGGAGACAGACCTGCTACTTCTGGATGTTTTAGGGGATGCAAAGGGCAAGGATGAGAAAGAGTGAGAGGGGGCAGGTAAGGAGGCTGCTCCTGCCAGGGGGTTAAGACTCTATTTGCTGCCAAACCACTTCAGGTGCGTTAATGACTCCTCAATGTTAAGTACCTGCTAATTAACACCCAGATGGTAAATGTCTCTGCCAGGATGATTGGCACCTGTTCTGGGATGCTCTCAGTCCCAGGAGAGAGGGGGACCTTTGAGAGAGCCACAGGCTGACGTGAGAACCCACTGTGCAAAGAAACCCACCCTGTTGCCGAGAGGGACATGTCCTGCATCATCAGGGCATATCATGGGAGGAAGTTGGACACCACCACATGGCGAGGGTTCAAATCCCAGCTCCACCACCTACTTGCCATGTGATGGTGGGCAGGTGCCTTCCTTCCAAAACTCATCTCGGATATGAACCTGGTATCTCGAGGGACTCTGGGAGTCCTGTGTGAGAGGAGGAGGGAAAGAACTCTGGCTTGTTGAACTACTCAGCACTTGGTTTAGATGTGTCTCAGAAGCCACGCTGGGGCAGCAAATCTGATGCTGCGGCATGCGCGTCCAGTCCTGCCTCATTGTCCCTTGATGACTGCCTTTGGGTTTCCTGGTGGCTGCACTAGAGGCCAGTCTTGCCCCAAGCTGCCTGTGTTTTGGAGAATGCTGGGCTGAGTAAGTAGCTCTCTGATCAATAAACCGAATGTCTAGGACATTACAAGGCCTGCTGCATGGCTCAGTGGGAGTGGGGAGGATGCAGGCAGAGAGAAGGAGCCATCTGAGTTGGGGAGCGGGAGGCTTTTTGGAAAAGGTGAGCTCTGAGCCTTCGTCTGGTTTCCCAAGACTTATCCACAAGGCTGCTCCCATGTCAGGTCAGAATGAAAGAAGAGAATGAAGGTAGTAGTAAGAACAAGGCATATTCAGGAACCCTAATGATCAACTTCTGCCTCCTCTCCCTCAAAACAGTATTTAAGGACCTTTGTGATTGTATTGGGCCCGCCCTGATAATCTTTCTTTTTGTTTAATCCTCACCCCAGAATATGTTTATTGATTTTTAGAGAGAGGAAGGAGAGAAAGAGAGAGAGAAAGAAAGAGAGATCAGTTGCCTTCTACTCTGAACAGGGATTGAACCCACAACTTAGGTATATACGCTGACCTGGAATCAAACCAGCAACCTTTTGGTGTATGGACCAATGTTCCAACCAACTAAGCCACCCGACCAGAGCAATACCATCTTAATTAAGGGGAAGTGATATATTTGGGAGCAGAATGGTTTTGATGGGTCCTACGGCCTGGATAAAGGCTATGGATGAGTTCAACACTGTGGATCAAGGCTGTCCTGGAAATCACCAATATGTAATCTGACTGCCACTAAGTGGCTGGCTGGCCCCCTCAGAGGATGGTACGAGAGCCCCAAGCTCTGGGGCTCTCAGATCTGCCATTTGTGGGTCAGTTTCTCTGACCCTTCATTTTTTTCTCACCCGTAAAACAGGAATAATAGGACCTACTGAGGATGAATGAGCTATTGCCTATAAAACACTAAAAATAGTGCAGGTCTTCTGAGCAGAGAGGCATGACGTTTTTTGTCCTGGACAATCTTTTCAAGAATATCTGTATAGCAAACACCTGATCTAGAAGATAGAGGGCTGGGCTCCAGGGCAGAGGACAGATTTGTTTGCTTTCCAGGATAATAATGGGAAAGTTTCCCTCTGGGGCAGAAGTTGAGCCCATTATTAAACCTGGAGTATCCTAAGTTTGTGTCCATTGTATGACAGAAGCTCACTGCCTGTGTAGCATTTACTCGGCCACTCTGCCTCACCCATGGAACTTGGGGTTAAGGGGAACCCAAGCAAACATGAGCTGGTGCTGCCTGCCGGGCTGCGGGTGATAAAAACTTAGTGGCCATCTGATTGTATCTCAGGCTACTTCCATTGTGTGACCTTCTGAGAAGGACACTGGTTTGCAGTGTGAGTTTGCTCCCTGCTCCTGCCATGCCTCACCCAGCACGTGCCTCCTGAATGGCCTTTGGAGCACATGGCCTCCCGCACAGCATCACCTTCTATTAAGAAAGTCACATTGCAGCAAAAAAAGAGTGAAGCAATGTACTAATGCCCGCGAGTGTCACTGGTTTTATGTTGTACCTCCAATTTCAACAGCTAGGGCCTTTACAAACATTCCAATGGTCTATGGAGAAGTTAACTAGCGTCACCAGCTGCAATGGACAGCTAAAGAGCTCAGAACACAGTCTAGCAGGATGTAGAATATATTCTAACCCAATGTCTATCTCTCTCTTCCTCTCTCTTCCTCTCTGAAATCAATAAAAAAAAAATACATTTTAAAAAATGTTGGAAAATTTCTCCTGAAATGCAGTTTTAGCCACTATGAAAAACAGTATGTTGGTCCCTCAAAAAATTAAAAGTAGAATTGTCACATGACCCAGCAATCCCACTTTTGTACATATACCCCAAAGAATTGATAGTTGATATCCGAGAGATATTTGAACATTCATGTTCATAGCGGCATTATTCTTAGTAACCAAAAGGTAGAAGCAAACCAAGTACGTATGTGTCAACACATGCATGGATCAAGAAAATTTTATATATATACTGGAATACTATTCAACCAGAAAAAAATGAAATTCTGTCACATGCTACAACATGGATAAACCTTGAAGACCTTATGCTAAGTGAAATAAACCAGTCACAAACGTGTAAGTACTGCATGATTTGCCTTATAGGAGGTTTCTAGAGGAGTTCAATTCATAGAGACAAAAAGCAGAGTGGTGGTTGTCAGGGCTGGGTAGGGGTAAGGAATGGGAGTTAGTGTTTAAGGGGACAGAGTTTCAGTTTTGCAAAAATGAAAAGAGTTCTGGAGATGGATGAAGGTGATGGTTGCACAACAATGTGACTCTGCTTACTGCCAGTGACCTGTACACTTAAAAAGTAGCAAGATGTTAATTTTATGTGTATTTCACCACATTTAAAATAAAACAATAAGAAAATCAGCTTTGTTTTATTTAAAGATCCACAGCACTATGGATGAACAGTTTTTAAAGAGTGAAAGGAACTGTGTCAAGGAATAAGTTTTCTAGAAAACTATAATTGGCACAAGATTTTAAAATTGATAATGCTGTCAGTTTTAAACACCTTCTGAGCTCTGAGAATCTGGCCTGAGATTGGATCTGTGTAAAGAGGCTGATCTTTGCAGAGAACACTGGGACATCTGTTCTCCCCATGCCCCATCGTCCCACCCTGAACAGGGGCCTGTTAGAGTATTTCAACAAGAAGGCCATTAGACTAGGTGGCTCTACCTACATAACCTAAACCAAACACCTAAACCAGTCAATGCCTTCAGATCTGAGACAATGAAACTTAAGAGCAACCAATCACAAACAGCCAATAAGGCATCCGCTCAAGCTATACCTCTCAAATACTTTGTTTTTGTGTCTTCTCTATAAAAACTCCCCACCCAACCAGTAGCTCCTTAACCACTTTTGGTTTGGTGCTGCCTGATTTCATTCTGCATGCTCAAATTAACTCTAGAGAAAAAAAATTATTAAAGTTTATCTTTTAACAGACCTTTGGCGTGAGATCTGCCCTTCAGCCTACCCACAGGCCTGGGGTTCTTGCACCTGTTTGAGGGGAGTCTTTAGAGGAGTGATGGCACCATTCTGTCTCACAAGGCAGCATGGTCCAAGCCCTCTACTCACCAGGGCTCACTTAGGGCAGATGAAGACCACTCGCCCTCTGACCTGTTGGGTCCATCTGGGCACTGTTGCGAGTGCCCGGGGCCACTCGGAGCAGCAGCATCCTCTCACTCCCAGGGTAACCTCTCCCCACCATCCCGTGGGCTATGCAGGGGGATGGATTTGGAGGCCCAACTCTCTATTAGTTCTCTGAGTGACCATACCAGGCCCAATCCACTGTGGGCCTCATCTTTCTGCCTGTGAAAAGGGCGAGCCAGGGATGGGGGAGAGAATGCAGAGCAGGAAACAGTGGAAGTAGAATTTCAGTGTGATGAATATGAAATATGGTATCTCAGTTCTACTTTAAGTTGACCCAAGTCTGATGGATCTGAGTTGCGCCAAGATAGTGAGAACCGCAGGCTCATGTATAGATAAGCTCCTCATCCTGGTCCCGGAAACTCTTAGGGGCCTGAGGGCGCCTGGAAATGCGCTGGCGTCTGGTTTCTAGGCTGTTATGGGAATGCTTACAGAGTCCCTCATTCCCCAGTGCCCGTTGCTCAGCAGAGCAGCCTTCCGACCTCTTGCCATTTGGGGACATGGATGTTTTTGCCATAACTGGGAACTTTCAGGGTCCAGCCTGGCAGAGATGCCATGCAGCCACCCCATCCTGGGGGTCTTGCCCCTTCCAGGCTATGGGACACCATTCAGCAACTTCAGGACACCTACCATGTCTCCTATTCCTGGTGGGAATCAGTTTCAAACCCTCCCAAGCCATTTCTCCCCCCTCTCGCTGCTCTCTCCACCTCCCCCTGCAAAGCTCTCAAGCATAATTTCATCAGAGAGTTCAGGGTTTTCAAAAGTCTGGAAAAGCTTTGATGCCAAGCAGTGTCTGCGTTCTGCTCCTGCAAAAAATACCCCAGAGGCATGCAACCAGGACAGGGTCCTGAAACTGGAAAAGGAAGAGATCCAGAGACAACCACCAAATGAAGATCTCAAGCAAGGGTTTCCCAATTTGCATGTTCTCCCAGCAGATCATGACCAGCACTTCACAACAAAGAACAGTATAGAAAACATCACGATAGCTCCCAGACAGCGAGGCTGTCTGTTGTCTCAGACATTTAGATATTTAGATATATCGGGGAAAGTTTACACTATCCTGCCAGCAAAGAATGGGGCCCGGGCAAATGTATTAAAAACAAAGCAGAACTCACAGGGAATTTAATGTGAGGCTAAGTGGCTGCAGGTGTGGGAACCTTTTTTTTTTCCTGCCCAGGCTGTTTGGATATTTATAATATCATTTGATGGTCATTATAAATATCCAAAATTATTACCTTAAAAATTCGCTTGCTATATTTGGTCAAATATTTAATTAATTCACCCCTAATGCTTTGGCAGGCCCAGACCAAATGACTTTGCAGGCTTTATATGGCCCGTGGGCCAGACATTCCCCACCACTGGTTTTGAGACTGATCAGAGGAGAGCGGACACCACAATGTTAGTATATAGTATTTGCAGCCTGCCTAAGGGCATTCACCAAAAGAAGAATATCTTGGAGGGAGTGGTGGAAGCAGGTGATCAGGTGAAAGGAGTGAATATATTCCAGCGCAGTGCAAGTAAAAAGCTTTCTACTCTCCTTAACACAATGACAGCTGTGCCGGATGCTGAGCAGCCAGGAGCAATCAGAAGGCGTCGGGGAGACAGAGCTCCTGTCTTAGCTGCAGTCAGAACTGCTGAATTCAGGGCTCCCACTTCTCTACTTGCTGAGATTTTGGACATTTGAAATAGCCATGCTAGCGGTCATTTGTCCCCACCACTCACCTGGAAGCTTATCTCCACTCCCATATTGATTTCTCTGGCTCCCTGCAGCGACCCCAGTCAGCTCATCATGAAGATGGATGCTGGGCGTCAGCGCTGGGTGTTCTCTGAGGATGTTTGCCAGGCAATGCCCCATGGCTGCCTGAAGGGGCTGTATCTGGTTCAGATAAGATAAGAGGTTTCTTGATTCAGCATCCAAAGGGAAGCCACAGCAGTCTTTGGTGTGATTAAGGGGAAGGAATTGGCGACAGGGGGTGGAGACCATTCACGTTGAAGATAAATGATGATTTCTCAAGATGAGTTTGAACTTGCTGATGCGTCCAGACCTGGTGATGTGTAGATACCAGGAGGAGATGGGCTTTTCGCTCTCTGCAGGAGCTCAGTTCTCAGGGAGTCTGTGAAAGTTCACCTGAAAGCAAACCGGCGTGCTAATAGAAATAGCTACATCCATTATGATTCTTCCCATTTCGAGTGACAGAAAACCCAGACTATAAACTCATTAAAACAGCAGACACAGATTTATTGCCATATAACCGCACTGCCTGTGATGCTGGGTGGCACCTGGGAAGGCCTTGACTCAATATTGACACGGGGGCCCAGGTTTTTGTCACCACATAAGAAAGAATTCAGAGAGAGGAGGAGAGATTTAGCAAAGCACAGTAGATTTATTAAAGCAGAAGTAGAAACTCAAGAGTTAACAGTGGGTGACATCAGAGAACCAGAAGCCCCATAGGTTCTGGATAGATGATTTTTTTAAACTTTGGCAATAGGGATGGGGAGTACAGTGCCATCATTTGAACCCTGGGTCAGCCCATGTCTGATGCTTGCATAGACTCTTCAGTTCCATGGCCATCACTTTTCTTTTCCTTTCTTTTCTTTTTCTTTTTTGTCTTAGTTTATTTTGGGTTTTCTGTCACTTGTACTAGTAAGTGAAAGCCATAGACTTGATTTGAAACATATCTTCTGGAAGTCATAAAAGAGATTCTTCAAAAAGCCTGAGTGTATTGTCCTAATTTCTGTCTGGTTGTGAAGGAAGTAGGTCCCAACTGTTGCATTTGGCTAATTCCTTCCTTCTGTGCATGGGGCTTCTTATGCCTTGTATGGTTTTGCTGAAAGTGAAAAACAGTGCCAACCATCTGTCCCTTCAAGGAGAGATTAATTAGTTTTGACTGAAAGAGCCTCCATTACAACAGGGAAATTATACAATAAGCCATAGGCAGGGTCCCACTTGCTCAGTTGCTATCCCAGGTCACCTCTTCAGCACATGGCTGAACAAACAAAGTCCCCGTCGTCGCTTCCTGGATATTCACAGTGCAGCCAGAAAGAGGCTCAGAGAATGGGAGATAACGGGCCCTCGGTCCTCGGTATTGACCCTGTCTGGGTCTCAGTATAGGAGGCTGAGATTCAAACTGGGCCCTTGCCATTCAGCTGTCATTCAGTCCAAAGGAGCGATTCCATTGCTTTTCCAAAATGCAGAGGGGCAGTGCCTCCAGCTGCCTGCTGGACTTGGGTTGTACAAGCAAGATTGAGATTGGTGGGGGCCACCATTGCCCCTCTGACTGGGGATCACAATGAAATAGAGGTGAGAGCGATACTGGGGGGCTGAAATAACAGAGATTATTGGGGGAACCTGGAGGAACACAACCTCCTCCTTCTCTTTTCTGAGAGACTGCCCTTTAAGCTGCTTGGGCTGAGAAGTGGTGAAGTTGCAGGAAGAATAGAAGTACTCTGTGGGCTGGTCAGAGGCTGGGGCCAAGCTGGGGTGGGAGTGGGCACATGGATGCTTATACGTAGTGTGCACTGGGAAAGCCTTTGGGGGATGCTACTCAGCCTAATTAGAAATCACTGTTCAAAACCTACTCCTTTACATCAGAGCATGTGGATTTGTATCCTTCTTTTAAGGCTGCTAAAAACAAAAGTAGAGTTGCCACTAAGACATATGGAAACACACACACACACACACACACACACACACACACACACACACACTAGGAAGGACCTAGTTACAGTAGAAAAGATGATAGCTCTAATCAGATCATTGTAGATGGCTAGTTGCCTGCGTTTCTAAACACTTTCTCCTTACTATTATCCAATTTGCTGTGAGTCTCGATTGGTTCACAATACAACCAGGTAGGTGTACAACCAGGTTAAGTGTTTGCTGGTTATGGAAAATGCAGATCTTAGGCTCCCAAGTGGATGATTCATTACTGAATCTGTGTAATGAAGATAATAGTTTTCATCATTAACTATTGTGTTTTTATAATTCCTAATTTCGTATTTCCTAACCCCAGTAATTCCTAATTTGGGTTGCCTCAGAGTTCACCTATGAAGAGACCCAGGCCTGGTGACTTAGCACATAGAGTTTCTTTGGTCGTATAGAGGGGGTATTAGTTTGCTAGAGCTGCATAACAAAAGATCATGACTGAGTGGCTTATACAACAGAAATCTACATTCTCACTAATTTGCAGGCCAAAGGTCCAAGGTATTCATAGGGTTGGTTTCTTCTGAGGCCTCTCTCTTTGGCTTGCAGATGGTCACCTTCTCCTTGTGTCTTCCCATGGTCTTCCCTCTGTGTGTGTCTATGTCCTAACCTCATCTTCTAAGAACACCACTCATATTGGATTATGTCTCCATAACCTGTGCACTGTGCAGGGAGCCAAAAGTTCTGAAGATGGAGAAGACATGAGGATGCAGGTCCATAAAGTGCATATGGCTGGGACCCTGGATTCCAGGGAGGTGCCAGCATCACTCACCCAAAAACCAGATGGAATATTGGCCAGGATGACCCAAAGGATCCTTTTAGGTTTGAAGCCCCCTTTTCCTCATAACCATGAGGACACGGAAGCCCTCAAACAAGCAGACACCCTCTCAGAGAGAACAGAGGCAGAGGGAAGGAAGCTGAGAGATGGAATTATTCAGCAAAGACCATCAAACTGTCAGAGACCAAGATTCTATTGACTGGAAAGTTAAATGTTTGTCCATTTCCCCTGCTCCCACACTTTTATTAGCCAGAGGGATGGTGAGGAAGATTATGTCACTTGTAAAGAAAGTAATATAAGCTCTGTTTCCTTAGTACATTTGTGCAGAGCTGGGTAAATCTGTGGCCCTAATATCTTGGTTTAAAATTGTATGAAATTATTTGAAATATATTTTAATTGCACAAGTGATACATTCATTTATTCTCATGATAAAAAATCTAATAATACAGGTAAGTAAGGGTCCTTTTGCCCTATCCATTTTCCAGGCAGTTAGATATATAAATATATAGTTTGAAAATTTATGTATTCTATAGCCTTTGACTTTTTCATAAATAGTATCATACTAATATATAGTTTTATAACTTAATCTGTTTTTCTTAGGATTATGTCAGTACATATATATTCATTTCTGTTTTTTAAAAAAATCCTGCATAGTATCCTAGGCTACGAACATCAAATAGCCTATTTAACTGTTTTTTAGTGATAGACATTTATGTCGCTTCCATTTATCGCTTTTATAAATAATACAGAGTAAACCTCCTCTGTGCTTCTTTGTGCAGAGATGCACGCCTTTCTCCTGGATATGCCTATAAAGTCATTTATTTGCTTCTTTTTATTTTATTTAGTGTACTTTCGGGTGGCAATTCTTGTAAAAATGGCTGTTATCACAGAAAATGGTTGCTTCATCCCATTCCCACCCCCACTCCCACTTGTCCAGGAGTGTATCAAAGTGACTTCCTCGTGGTTTAGCAAGCAAGGAGGAAGCAATAAAATCTACTGTGCATTGACCTCAGACAGGGTTGGAAATTGGGAACTTTTGTTGCCTCTTACTTTGGTAGCAGCAGAAGTAATATGACAACAGGAATATCAAAGAGACAGATGCAGCAATCCACATCTGGTATTTTATTGACTGAAGTCATTAAAGAAACCCACTTGGCGAAGGGCAATGTCTAGTTATACTCATAAGGAGGCTGGTCGAAGAATGTGTCTTAGTCTATTTGGGCCACTATAATAAAAACACCATAGATGGGTAGCTTATAAACAACATATACTTATTTCTCACAGTTCTGGAGGTTGGGAAATCCAAGCTCAAGGTGCTGGCATGTTAAGTGTCTGGTGAGAACCCACTTCCCGGTTTATAGCTGCCTTTCTGTTGTGTTCTCACATGGTAAAAAAGGTAAAGGTAAAGGTGCTCTCTAGGGTCTTTTTTATAAGGGCACTAATCTCATTCATAAGGGCTCCCCTCATGACCTAGTAACCTCCCAAAGGCCTCCGACACCTAACACAATTAGGTTGGAGATTAGGTGTAAACATTTGAATTGGTGTGTGTGTTTATGTGTGGTCTAGATTCTGGACTCTAGAAATATGAGGTTCCTAATGTTTATCTTTCAAAAAGCTTTCTGATTCTTTGCCACATCAACCAATCTCTAAATAGTCATTCTGTTCTATGCCCAAGTGTAGAAATACCAGGTGTTTCCCTGCCCATATCAGGTGGTGACCTATCTGGATGTCCTATGGTGACCAAGCCATCCACCTGCCTGTCTTTCTTATCCTTAGTGATGCTCGAGGGCAAACTTAGCCTCCGACCTTAGCCACCTGGGCAGGCTGGCACTCACTTAGAAGATCTCAGGCTGTTCCCAAACCACATTCCTCTCTCAGCACCTGGGATCTGCCTCTGCTTACCTCCCTATCATATGGAAAAAATCATGACATGGCTCTACTTGGCATCTGCCATGTATTCAGTGGGGGCATGTTTTTAAAGGGAGATATTCAAAGGGAATGGGGATGAATCCTGTTATATTTCCAGCTTTGTAGATATAGTTTTCAGACTGAGCTTAAAATTATCAGCTTAAAATTAGGACTTTGTGATGATTAATTCACTGCCTGCTGACATTTTCCACTCTTTTTATTTTTATTTTTTGCAAATTAGATTGTATTTGTAGGATTTAAGTCATGTTAGTGCTTCTAAGTCCTTCGAGAAGGTTGGAGCTAAGATGCTAGGTGTGTTCACATCCTCATCCCAATACTCACAGGGAGAGGTCCCAAGAGGCCATAAGAATAAGATAAAACCACTAGGTAAAATTTCATATCAACACTCCTCCCATCTGCTTATGGGATATGTTGTTAGGGTGGTTAACTGAGATTAAAGAAGGAGGAAACTGGGAGAGAACTGGTGTCCAAAGCTCTGTCAAGCTTTGAGCTGGTCTTGGGACATCATATTGCCTCCTTCCATGATGGTGAGGACCACTCTAAAGTCAACAACAGGCACTGAGACCTTTGTTTCTATGACATATCCCCACGCCTCCAGAGAAGCTATAGTCAGCCTGGAGGCCAGATATGGATCCTAGTGACTGTTGTACCTCTCATATCCAGTCCACACTTAACAAAGCAGCACTCATGGTTTTCAGGTGAAGTAAATGTCAATGGTCACCTGCACTTGGTAATCATTTACTGTGTTCTACCTGGCCAGTGTTTTTGACCATTAGCCTTATCTGGCAGATGGCAGAGGGATACTTCTACTTTATAGAGATTTCACCTCACATGATCTTCATATCAACTATGAGATGTGTGTCACATTATCCTTAGCTTACAGTTTAGGAAACTGAGGCTTAAAATCATTTGATTTGTGTACGGTATAATGAAGCTTATATTTAAACCCAGGATGTATTATTCATCCGTTACCCCAAAACTTATCAGCTTAAAACAATAAACATTTGTTATCTTAGTTTCTATGGCTAGGAATTCAGGAGTGGCTTGGGTGGGTTGTGGTTCAGGGTCAGTCATGAGGTTTCACTCAAGATGTCAGCTGGGCTGCATGGTCTGAAGGCTTGATGAGGACTGAAGGAGCCATTTCCTAGATTTTTTTTTCACATGGCTGTTGTTCTGGACTGTGGAGGCCTCAGCTCCTTGCATGGCTGTTAGTTAGAGAGCTTAGTTCCTTGTTGTAGGACTGTGTGAATATCCCTGTGAAATAGCAGCTGGTTTCCTCTAGCTTGAGCGATTTGAGAGACAGAGCAAGGAAGAGGCTCTAATGCCTCTTGTAACCTACTTTTGAAAGTAATACTAGTATATTCTATTCATGTCCATGTAAGTATTCCATCATGTCCAATCCATACTTAAGGGGAAGGAATTTAGGCTTCCTTTTGAAGGGAGAAGTCTTGAGAAATTTGTGACTAGATATATTTTAAGCTTTATTTGTTTGTTTGTTTGTTTATTTATTTATTTATTTATTTTAATCCTCACTTGAAGAGATATTTTTATTGATTTTAGAGACAGAGAGAGAGAGAGAGAGAGAGAGAGAGAGAAAGAGAGAGAGAGAGAGAGAGAGAGAGAGAGAGAGAGAGATTAATCAGTTGCCTCCTGTATGCATCCCAACCAGGAAACAAACTAGGTATGTCTCCTGTTGGGGAATTGAACCCCCCACCTTTTGCTGTATGGAATGATGCTCCAACCAACTCAACCTACCTGGTCAGGGCTTATGAGCACATTTTAAAACCACCTTGCATGCAGATTGACTCTAGAGCCTTTACTTTTGTCAAAGATGCTATGATGTTCTCAGGAGAACATGCAAACTGTTTACTATCTCCCCCTCCCCCTGCCCCCACCGGCCCCTCCCTCCCACACACATCCTGCTCCTCAAGAAGTCCTGTTTCTCTCCCTCAGGCTTCAGAGGCTCTGTGAAGACTGCGCACGTAGCCCTTTAGAATCACCTTTCCTGATCTGGCCTCTGACTCTCTGTCCAAAAATTACAGAAGCCGCGACACCTACTTCTGCTTGTACTGTCAAACCGCTGTCAAACCCTTACCTTCAGTACCATAATGAGCTAGTGATCTGATCATTCTTTATACACCTATTGCAGAGATGGCACAAAAGTTCTCTCTGATCTCCCCAACCTTGTGATGTTCTGAATAAAAGTGCAGAACCTGCAAGAAGCCCCTGGAATATTTCCTGAATCCTCCCACCCAGTCTTCTATCCTTCAGTCAGCCCACTACACAGATCCCAGAGTGCTCTTTCTAAAACTCAAATATTATTAAGTCACATTTTCCCCCAAAGTTTTTCATCACTCCCCTTTTCTACAAGATGATTTCTTCTCTAGTTTTGAGACCATTCACAACCAGGCTCCTATCTGCCTCTCCCTCTTCTCTCCTCATCACTCTCTAGGCAAACTGGACTATTTGTTATTCTGAGAATGAGCCTTGTTCTTTTAAGCCTCTACCCTTTGCACATACTTTTCATTCTTCCCGGCATGAGCTTCTCTCCTTTGAGTTGTCAAACCCCTTCAAAGTCTGGTTCAAATACCACCTTCTCATAAATCTCTTCCACGCCACCCTCCCCTTCCCTGCATGTCTGCCAATAAAAAGATATGCAATGAAAGTGTCTTCCTGAATCAAGAAGCTACCTGCTGGCTTAACTGGGTTAACACTAATTAAAGACATAGGACAGCTAAATGTAATTTTTGACACTTGATAAATGCCAAACATCAATGGATTTTTCATTAACACACTGAATAGCAACATCTTTAAGTCACTGTTATGAAGACACTTTTCTAATTTCTTTGAGGTGGTTAATCTTCTGTGCAGACATCAGAAGGGATTGAATTTCCTGCCTCTATTGGCTCTTGTCATGTCAATAGATTTAGATGATTTGAAAAGATGCAATTGCCCTGGACAGTGATGTCTGTTTCACCTTTATCAGGAAATTCTTAAATAAAATGGTGCAGGTGTCATGGGCAGAGGTGGGTTTCTATCTTCTCCCTCATTTTCTCCTAAGCAGACCCAGAGGAAAGTGTTTGGCTTGCATGTTGAACCCTAGTCCACCATTGGGATCCCTCCTGAGTTTCCACAGAGTCATATGTTAAATTTTTCAGGTTTTATTTTTACAGCAGTAACAGGTCATATTGTTGAATTCAACTTGGCCCCAAACGGCTCTGTATAAATGACCCAGGCTGAGAATAACATGTGAACAGAAGTCTACCTGGCAATCAAAAACCAAGTGGCCTGAATGTGCAAAACCCATCCCTGATGCTAATTCTGCTCATCTAGCCATCACCCCATCCTTGCTGGATCTGTGGTCTGTATCATCCAGCAGATTCATATCCCATCAGATGCCTCTTCTGCAGAGGTGGGAGAAGGAAGCAGGGATATGGGGTGCACTCAGAGTAGTGAGGAGAAAAGTAATCAAGGCATTGGCAGCCCCGTTTAGAGCAAGCGAAGCAGGGACAGCCCGCAACTGAGGGTAGCTGGGGGTTATGTTAACAGATGGTGGAGAGAAGGCAGAATGCTTCACCTCCCATTTGGCACCTGTCACCCGGCTGAGAAGACTAATCTTCCCCGTAAAAGGATAGTGCAATCACTTTGTTCAGAGGAAATTGCAGACTGGGATGTGAGAGGAGTTTGGACAAGAGCCTAGTCTCTGGGTGTTTTGCTGAAGGAAAGGTAATTTAAAGGCTTTCAGGCAACAAAGTGTTAATACATTTTTTGCCCAAGGAAGAGCATCAGAGTACACTTGCTTGTGATTGTTAGCATCTTCATTCATCCATGTCACAAACTTATTTTGGGAGGGGGTGTGTGTATTATTCCCCAAACTACAGGGGAGTGCTGATCTTGCAATGAGATAACCCCGATTCAAATCTCTGCTGCATCTTTTAGTATCTGTGGGTAAGTCACACAACCTCACTGTTAGAGTCAGACTCAGGCTGACTGAGGAAGAGGAATGAGTAGAGCAGGAACACAGAAGGCTCATTGGTATTGTAAACAGAGGGGATATGATGTAGGGAACTGGTTGCCTGGATATGGGAAGAATGAAAGAACAAACAGGAGGTGACTGAGTTGGCCCAGAGATTAATAACTATAAAAGCAGTCACCTCCCCTCAGGCTGGAGAAAGAAAAGGGAGGAGGGGTTGACAGATGCTCTGAGAAGGGCTGCTGGGGGGCTGATCCTCAAGACCACTGAGGGGCAGCTGCACTGGTTCTTTCAGCTCCATTGCTGGTCATCAACTGGTTTGTTCCTTTGGTCACATTTCTAACTGGGGATAATTTCATATAGTATGAAAAATAAGAGTGATTGGATGGAGGCTATGGGGTTGGAGCAGGGTCAGGGATAGAGAGCTTCTGTGACACAGCTTGGAGAGGTGCTGAATTTGGACCACTCATGAGTTGACAGTAACCTCAAGAAAGTCAAGAGCATAGCAGGCTAATGAGAGTTAGATGGCCATTGCAATAACCCAGGTTCTATTGCTGTGTGATAGTGAATGAGCATGCATGTAGCAGCATAAAACAACATGCGCGTATTATCTCACAGCTTCCATGTGTCAGGAATCTGAGCATGGCTTTTCTGGATCCTGGATTTGGGTCTCTCAGGTTTTGATCAAGGTGCCAGCTGGGGTTGTAGGCTCCTCTGAGGCCAGGGCCCTCTTCCAAGTTCATAGAGTTGATGGCAGAATCTATGTCCTTGCAACTGTGGACCTCATGGTGTTTGCTTCTTCAACACTAGCAAGAGTTAGTGTCTCTGACGTTTTGACCATCTTTTGAAGGGCTTCCCAAATTATGTTAGGGCCACCTAACATAATTTTGTGACTGCCTCAACCAGCAATAATGGTTGATTTTAAAGAGAGAAAAAAGGGAGAGAGAGAGAAAGAGCATTGGGGAGGGGCATCCAACAGAGGACGGCAGAGGTGATGTTTGTGACTTTTAGAGACTACATCATAAAAATGCCATACATTCCCTTCTTGTTTTCTTAGGATTGCTCATCCTTTGCCAGCAGGAAATCCAAGCAACTCACATAAAGGCTCCAGGGACAGCATCAGAGCCCCCAGCCTATAGCCTCAACTGCACTCCTGCTCATTAGCCTGCAACTGCCTGCCACCACAGAGAGTGAGCCATTCTGAAAGCTGATTCTCCACCCTCCAACCACATGAAGCAGAGATGAGCCACCCCACTGAGCCCTGCCCTGACTGTAGATTCATAAGCTAAACTGTTACTGTTTTAAGCTCTTAACTTCTGAGGTAGTTTGGAAACCACTAGTAGATAACTGATGCAAATAAGTTAGAGAATTTATCCAGGGTCACAGAGCTAGTCAGTTTAAGAGCTGGGACTCAGAGCCCTGTTTTTCTGGCCATTAACCTTGTGCCCTAATCATGATGCCCAACTTTGAAATGCTCACCTCAGTGCCTGGGTCACTGTAATGATCAGAAAATATTTCTCTCTCTTCTCCCCTATAAACTCATAAGAGGGAATGGTCTGTGATCCAGTCAGTGTGGCCAGGATGGCCACATTCTATCTGAGATGCTTCCCCTTGCAAATCCCATCTGTATCTTTTTGCCTGTGAGAAGCACATACCCAAGTTAAACAATGCTGTTTCTTTATCTCAGCATTATTGGATGCGGAAAACATTTGCAGCTGGTGCCCTCTGAAGGGCTACCCAGGCCTCCACAGCTGTAGTTGCAGGAACATTAAATTCCAGACCCTTCTAGTAGGTTTGGAGCAGTGAGATGCCCTCCAGGACCCTCAAATGGCTTTTTAGTCTACAAAGGAATTCCCAACAAAGAACTTTCCTCTACCTTCTCCTACAGGATCTACTGAGCTAAGAAGACATTTATCAACTGCAGATGAGAACAGCTTCGGGTGGGACATCAAGCTTATGAACAGGCATGATCCACTAGGGTTGCTCAGAGCATCCTGTTTTGAGCCCCGACCCTCTGGACCTCTCTTTGGTGCTTTGACTTTTTGCTTTCAAGAGCTTGGTTGGGACAATGTGCTGAGTAGAGGCACCAGGGCATAGGAGGCAAACATTCGTCTCCTGCCACTTCATTTGTAGTGACGGCAAGCCAGCTCTTGGTTCAGATTGCCTCTCTGAACTCTGCATATGCTTTTAACCCAGGCAAGTTGGATGTAAGGCATTAATGTACTCACTTATTCACTGTTTGTTACACTAATCAATCCAAGTGTCCACCCATTTATTTTCTTACACATCTATCCATTGAAGACAATAGAGCAGTGGAGTATAGTTATGGGCTCTGGGTTTCCTAAGCTGGAAAATGACAGGAACCTTCACTACCTACTACCCAGTCATCTTCACCTCTCCATGCTTCAGGTCTTCACTTGTAAAGTGGAAAAACATGGCATACCTGCCTTGCAGGGTCCTTAGGAGACTCCAGTGACCGAATCTGCAATGCATTTGCCCTTCACCTGATGAGTGCTCTGCACGTGTCAGTTTTGTTGTTGGTTGTCCTTGATTGTTGCTGGCGTGTATTGGGGGAAGCAAGCAGATGGTCTTCATGAGTTTGAAGCAAAGGTGCTAAGGAAACATGAAGTTTACTTTTGTATTCCCAGGAAACTAAGATGCTTCCATCACTGCTGTTTCCATGTCCATTAATGATGCACTGAGTGCCAGGTCTGTGTACTTATAGACATTATATCATTTATTTAATTCCCCAAGTTCCTTGGAGGGATGCTGTGAATCGTCTCATTCATCTCAGGAAGGGAAAATCCTCAGGCTCTGAGAGATGAGTTCATTTTCCTGGTTTGCATGGCGCAAGCAGGGGACACACTGGTATCTGCTCATGTCTGTGTCATCCTAGGCTCCTTTCAGAAGTGACCCCAGCACTGCCTGGGAGGCCACAAAGCTGGTTCAAGTCTGAGGAAGTCTCACAGGGCCCTGACCAGGACTCCACCAGTTTTAAAAATGGCTGCAAAGCCACACTGAGCCACATGCTCTCCAGGAGCCTTTCAAACAAGGGCCTTCTTCCTGAGACTTTACCGGCTCCATCAGTAGGACTGAAGGAAACTGCAGGTTTCATCGGTCTCCAAGAGCGCACTCTATGCCTCATCTTAACTATCAAAGGGAACTTTCATGTTTGAATAGCAACTTCAACCATCTGCTTTATTCTGTAAGAAAGAAAAGCATTCAGTCAGAAATGGGCGATTTCATCAGCACTTTTCAATTTCAATTGAGTTTTGAAAACTGGTGGCTTCTTTTGGTGGGTAGAGTATGTGTGGTGTCCAGGAGCTGTCTGGGTTATGGCAGACTTCCTGATAGGGGATGAGCCCTTGTTTTGGGGAGTGGAGTGGGGGTTGGGGGTTTTCTGCTTTGGGCCAGGATGGGTAGGGCCTCTGAGCACATATGAAAGAATCAGTTTCTGGATCTTCTGCCTTCATGGGTGATCTTGACAAGCTGAGAAGGTCTCACCCTGGCCCCAGGGTTGGCAGAGTCAGCATCTAAGCTGAGTCTGGGAAGCTGTCAGCAATACGAAGTGGGAGCAGGTGTCTTTGGTTTATTTGGCCACAGTGAGGTTGTCCTTGGTGGAATCAGAGAGAAAGGTCACTGACATGTCTGACTTCTCAGAGCAGAGCCAATGTAAGGGGTTAGCAAACCATTCCTGTAGAGGCCCAGGGAGTCCCATCTTTGCCCGTCAGAGGGCATCTGCTGCTGTGGCATGAAAGTAGATGCAAATGATATGGAAATGAATAAGTAGGGCTGTGTTCCAATAAAACTTCATTGGATCCTTTACCAATGCCAACATTTAATTTTATAAAATTTTCACATCCTGAAATTTCATTCTTCTTTCGATTTTTTCTGCCAACACTTTAACAATGTGGAAACTATTTCCATGGTCAAAAGCAGGTGGTATGCTGGACTTGACTCACAGGTAGTGGCTTGCATGCCCCAGATCTAAACAATGAAGGGCCTTCCCAAGCCCCAGGATGGATGGTGCCAACAGATCATGGCCAGCACAGCTTCCACAGGGTGCAGCAGGAGGGGGCACAGGGTGGCAGTGGAGGGCAGCTTCAGGCCCAGGGTCAGGACCACCAGTTTTTGAGAGAGAGAGAACGAGAGAGAGAAAGAGAGAGAGAGAGAGAGGTTTGTGGTGTAGACATACAGAGTTACAGAGTGTCCTCCAAAATGTAGACACACATTAACAGCTGATTCTATTACATTTTGAAAAAGAAAATGTATTTTAATAAACACTACCTTTGTAGTTATTCAAAGTGTGTACCATTTGGGGGAACGCCCTGTATTTTTTGAAATGAGACATGCTTCTGCTCAAAAAACATTTTCTGGGTCCCCTGGGTGGTAGGAAACCTCAGATGCTGGAGATGGGCCTTTAAATAAGAACAAAAGGAGTACAGTTCCTTTTCAGCCCTAAGATAAGCCAGGTGTCAGGTGTCCAAATAACCCCATGCCCCCTATCCTTATCCCTATCCTTATGTGATCCTAAGACATCAAGGAACAACTCCCAGGCGTCCTGCCGTGTGTGGTGGAAATCCAGGGGCCTGTCTCCAAATCCCCAGGGGCCCTGAAGGGCTCCAGTGTCCCCTCCTTTATGCCTGGACTCTCTTAGTGCGTACCCGCCTCCTATCCCGCATCAGCTCACATGGGAAGCACAGCTCCACTTACCCCATTTGCCCTTTACCTCGGGAGCTCCACGTGGCAGGGCTGGCTGAAAATTTGGGCTTAAATATCCTTTGGCCATCTTTGCCTCTAGGACTTTTTTTGATCACTTGTCCTTTACACACACTCTTCTCACCCAGCCCCTCCCACCTCAAGTTTTGTTCTATAGCGCAGCAGGCTGGAACATAGGACCCCAAAATAAATGTCAGAACTGTGGGTGAGCCAACTGCTGTGGGAGTCCACAGAGACAATCATTGGTTCTATCTACTAAGTGGAGAGAGAATCGGGAAGGAGAAGGCTATGGATATGTGAGGAGGCCTTTTTAGCAGAGAAGGGAGGGGAGGGGCATTTGGGCAGAGGGGCAACTTGAGTAAGACTGGTAAGATCCAAGGAAGGAGTCTGTCCTCAAGGTTGGATTTCATCGGCCTACGGATTAAACTCCTATTTTCTTTGCTGCCCAAAAAGAAAAGCTGTAATTAGGTTCCTAATCTTTGTTTCCTTGGGCCCTGGCAGTATCTGGAATCAATGGTTTTTAAACATTAATTTCCTGGAAGTGCCAGAAACAATGAAAAAGAAAAATATTTTATTTAACTGGATTTTTAAATTAATGGTCAATGTTTGCAGAATAAAACATTAGAATTGAACATTCATAAATGTTCCTGCAGCTAATACTTGCAAAACAACTCTTTAGACGTATTCCCAAAAGAAATGTCAAAGAACAGCTTGCCTGTGTGGCATTTGTGGCAACCTTTTGGCATTCATCTCCCTCTTTCTAGCTGTCTTGCTTGCTGTTTGGGGGTCCATATGGTTTTGAAGAAACAGACTCAACTCCTAGTTCTCCTTCTGCACTTAGCAGGTCTACGATAATGAATGCTGAGTTCCTCTGGTCACAGTTCAGCTGTGAGCACCTGAGAAGAACTGGCCCATTCAGAGCAAATGTCCGTATTCCTGCTGGGCAGGTTGGGACAATAGCATTCTCTCTTCTTTTGTATAGGACACTGCGAACAGCTCCCACTCCCCCTCTTCACAGACTGCTGCAGCCCCAAGGGAAGCCAGCCTGAGATGAGACTGAGACAAGGAAGCAGAGAAAATGGTGCTCGGGCTCTGATGCTGCCATGAACCACTGGATCAAGCTATGCCTGAAGCCCACATATCTCAGACTTCTCATTTCAATGAGAGAATAAATGTCCTATATTGTTTAAGCCAGGTGGAATTAGCTTTTCCATTCACAACTGAGACAATACTCCAGACTGAACTGGATTGATGTCCACCTTCAGTAGAGACCTGACTTCAGCACCTGACGACTCCATTAATGGTGTCTATAGTATAATAATGTCAGTGACATCAGGAACAACCTGGATCCATTAAAGTATATTTACTATTGCATAAAAAGAGAGATTGGCAGTACAGAGAATCAAAAGCAAGAGGGGAGGTTTCTCTTCTGCAGTGATGAGAATTCAGAAGAAAAGCAGCTGCAGTGTTTTTATTGGGAGTTAGAATTAGAGCCAAACACACAACTTTCCTGCAGGGCAGTGCCAGGCTGAGGCTGACAGAGTGCGTGCAGCTGGCTTCATAAACTTCCACTGCCTTAATGAGGGACACAGGTTTTAGGAAATGAACCCTCTAAGGGCCTAGAGAGGGCAGCCATTCTTTTTCTTCTTCTTGAGTCTAAAAGCAATGTGTGCATACTCTGGAAATTTGTTTTTTAATTAGAAAAGTATACACACAAAAAAGTAGCAAACATCTAAATTCCCCTGGTTTGGTATTACTATTATTTTTTTAATTTACATCCTTTCAATCATTTGGGATATGCATGTTATATCATAAGCATGTTGCTGCCCCCAAAATGTCTTTGTAATCGGTTTCCATGGCTGCATAATATCTCACCAGAGGGACTTTTCTATACACAACCACCATTTTTCTTTTGTTGAACATGGAACAATTTTTTTGTTGTTGTTTTCTATTCTAAATTATGTTGTGATGAACTTCTTTGAGCCAAGTCTTTGTCCATATCTCCCATGATACTCTTAGGCTAGAGTCTCTGAAGGACAATTGCCAGGTCAGAAGATCTGAATATTTTTGAGGTTATTAATATGTTTTGCCAAATTGCTCCCACTAGCCATGCATGAACGCTTATAATGGCAATGATTCAAAGTGTATCAGTGCTGTGGTCAGAGGTGGGCGAACCAGTCAAAATCAATTAGAGTCAAGAGTTGAGTCATTGATTGAGCATCAGCTATGCAGGCGCTGTGATGAGGGCCACCAGGCGATCTCACCCAGCAGGCCACATGCTGAATACCTGCAGGGCAGAGGGACTCAGTCTCAGAACAGAGGCTCAAAATGGCCCAGTCCCATCAAGCTTTTTCACAGCCATTCCCTAATACTTTTCCTCCTCATTCTGCCTCCCCCTCTGGTCCTTCCCTATGTCCCCCAAAGTCCTTTAGATTGCCAACAGCTCTTGTTTCCTTGGTGGTGGACCCCAGTAATCTCTAGGACCTTGTTCATGGCCCTGACTACTTCTGGTTGCCCGAAGTGCCTGTCCATCCCAACCCATGTATAACCCAGGATCCCTCCACCCCAGATTGCCCTTTTCCAGCTGGTCTGGCTTCCTTGGAATGCAACAGAGCAAGTCCCAGACCCACCATGAGTCTAAGGGACCCTGCCCTAAGACACTTGGAGAAGCAGCCCAGCCAGCATAGTGGGCCCATGCCACCAAGGGGCTCTAGAAAGAGAGAATAGGAGCCACGAAGCATGCAGGCTCTATGACCTTGGGGCAGGGGGTGGGGGTGGGGGGGAAAGGGGCAATGGCATACTCCTAAGACTGTAGTGTCCCTTTCTAACATAGTCAGTAATGGTGCTCTGAGTGTCTCTAGTTTGCTCTCCCACTTCCCTTGTCTTCCTTTAAGAACCCTTGGGATTACATTGGGTCCACCCGGATCATATAATATTCAGCTAATGATCATCATTAATTCTCCTTTGTTATGTAACTTAACACTTTCACAGGTGCTAGAGATTAGGATGTGGGCATCTTTGGGTGGGGAGGGGAACATGATTCTGCCCAACATGGGGGGTAACTATAGGAGGTGGGGAAGAAACATCAGGAGTTGAGTTGATAAACTCAGTTGAAAACCATGGTCAACCAGACCAGAGAGAAGCTTTACAAAGTTTGGGAGCGATATGCCACAGTGGATGATGTTGTTAAGAAGAAGAATGCAGGTAAATGGGATAACTTCAGCTGACACCCCCAGGATTCTAGGGGCCTATTTCAACTATCTCCAACCCTGGCCACATCACTGTAAGTAATAGACCAGGCAGGGGCTTACTCACTTTACCTCTTCTGGAATCCTCTTGACATTGCTGCTTGGACATGAACCCCCCGAATCACTTACCAGGGGCAGGAAATGGGTGGTCAGGGGAAGGATTGGGTGCTCCTAGTGCCCTGAATAAAAATTCAGTAGTTCAGCATCCAGGGCTTAGCCCATTGTCCCCATCCTTGTCATGCCCCTGGGATGCTTGGACAGAAGTAGAAGACTGGGCAATGGCAGAAGTTATGGGGGTTGTGGGAGGAGGCTTCATACCAGAATACTCCAGCTTAGAAAAAGGTGCCCCTGGTGCTAGTCTCAGGCAACTGTCTCCTGCCTGGTGCCAGTCTCTCTCCCATGTGATCACTTACATCCCCAGTCGTTACTTCATGAAATCATTACAGGAGGTCTCTTCCATGCCACAGAGCAGAGCATTTGGCAAGGAGTAAGACGGTCTCTTGGCCTCAGTGAGATCACGGTCTGGAGGGTTATAGGAAGTGTGACTAGTGCTGCAAAATCGAGCTCTGTTAGGGCCTGTGGGGCCCACCATATATCGTTGGGAGTTAAATGGGGCTCTTTTCTGTGTCCTCAATCAGGGTCCATTGCCTCTGATTATGGCTTTGTTTCTCTCTGAGTGAAAGAAATCCGATGCTGCTCACTTATTTTGACACATGGCCTCTTTCCAGGAGCTGAAGGACAGATCCAGCCCCAGGGCAGGTTTTTGTAGATGGAGAGGAAGCAGAGCAGAGGAAAGTGCTCTCTATGGGCTGGGCTGGGGTCTGGCAGTCCTCACCCAGATGCCATCTGCAGGGTGGCCTCAGAGACCCACGCAGAAATCAGAATTTCCAGGCAGAATTCTGGCAGGAGCCCTGCTGGGATTTAGCTGGAGAACAGAAGAACTTTGCATGATGGATGTGAGAGCTGTAAAGAGCAAACTGTGAAGTGCTGCGCAAATAGCTCTCTTGCCCTGGCCTCACCTCTCCAGGGTGGCTGAAGCCCTTGATGTGAGGTAGGGTAAGCTGGCTGGTGTTAGCGGAAGCCCAGGGAGGGGCTCAGGAGCCTCTGAACTTGAACTGCTTGCTCTGTCTTCCCTGGGGACCACTCTGGCACCCTCACTGTCCAGTCAGAAAGGAGCAGTAACTGAACAGGTAAATCAGCTCTGTCCTTGTCCTCAGGGCAGCCAAGTCACTAAGGCCTCCTTACTTCTGGAAACAAGGCTTCCTCTCCACCAGCTCATGAACCTTCAAAGGGCTAGAAGTCAGGAAATTAGGCCTCGGCCCCGCACTGGAAACGGCCCCTTTGCAGTATGCGCCCTCCATGTGGCTTAATCATTTGAGATTTCTTACCATCTTAAGGGAAGGCTGGAGGGGTTTTGATGTTCTCCCTGCAGTTTTCCAGCGTGCGTCTCTTCTCATCAATAAAAGATTGGATTTACTCACTGTGGGAAGCCGGAAGTGAAAAACAGGTGCAGCAATATCATATTTCTCTTTAATTACTGTTTATAAAAAAAAGCACATGAGTGTGAAAATTAATTATTCCATATTGTTAGACCAGGATGAACTACTTACTAATTTTAACTGTGGCTTTTATGGAGAGGCTGTAGCTCAACATCTTATTAATATGAGTAAATATTAACTAGCAGTTCCTGTAGCTCCCCCACCACCCTTGCCTTCCCCACTCCCTACCCCAGCCCTGTGGGGCATTCTCCTGGGAAAGGTGGGAGGACCCTTCTCCCTCACAGCCTGAGTGTAAAAGCTCACTCCACAGAAGACAAGCCTTGTGATTTCAAGGCTGTTTTCTTCCCTCTGCCATCCGTCAGACAAGGTGCCCTGGGACTCATGTAGAAACACAAGAAATGCTCTTCTATTATTCATGCTTATTTCCACACCCACCACTTTGCCCTCTCATTTGGCAGCCTCTTTCTCTCAGGTTTGCCCCATATAAAAGGCATCTATGGGTGGCCAGTGGCCCACTTGGACCAGTTGGCATGTAGGAGATCCCCTTAAGGCTTCAACTAGAGCATCTTATTGCCTCAGATAATAGGGAGTTTGTGCCTGAAGACATGAAGCCAGGTCGCCGAGGAGGAGAGAGAAGTGGGTAGGTGTCTATCTAAGCATGTTTTATCAGTAGAATCCACATGGTGAGGGTAAGCCTTACCCAACCATTTTGAGTTACAGGGAGAAGAGGCAGGGGCCAGCAAAAGCTTTTCTGCTGATGGTTTGGAGCTGTTGAAGGTCATGTTCAGGCTCTACCTATTGTTGCAGAGAAAAACATCCCAAATGTAGTGATCTAAGACAACAACAAGTTTATTATATCTCACAATCCCATAGGTGTGGAATTAGGCCAGGGCTCAGCTGGGAGAGTCTTCGGCTCCACATGAGCTGTCCTAGACAGCTTCCCCCTGCATGTGACTCCTTGGTGGGGATGGCCATGTCCACTGAAAAATAAAACCAATTACGTGTCTTGTCACCAAAAAAGACTTATTCAGGAAAAAGAAAGGGTTACAATCCCAGTGTATGCAGACATGGGAACCACGTGCACACTCTGGTCTGCTGGCCCGATGGAGGGGGCATTTATGGAAGGGAAAAGGAAATTAAGGGAAGGGGAAGTTAGAACCATGGAACATAGACTTCTTCCTGCAGGGTTCTCACAATCATGAAGAGCACAAGAACTCCTCCCATAGCTCTAGCTTCTCCCATCCTTTCAGTTCCAGTTCATCTTTCTTGGCTGGGAGGCTGGACTCAGCGGGGTCAGCCAGCGGGCCTTGATGTGGTCTCTTTTGAATGATAGCCCAGAGCACCTGAAGAGAAGGTTCTAAAGGACTCTTCTGATCTAGCCTCATAGTCCTCGGACATCACTACCATCTCATTCTGTTGATCCAGCAGATCACTAAGTCCAGTCAGGATTTAAGAGGAAAAGAATTAGCCCAGCCAGAGTGGCTCAGTGGTTGATTGTTGGTCTATGAACTAGGATATCATGGTTTGATTCTAGTCAGGGTACATGCCTGGGTTGCAGGCTTAATCTCCAGTGGGGAACATGCAGGAGACAGCTGATCAGTGATTCTCTTTCATCATTGATGTTTCTCTCTCTCCCTCTCTCTCTTTGATTTCTCTGAAATCAATCAAAACATATTTTTTTAAAAAAGAGGAAAAGAATTAAACTCCACCTTTCATGGGAGGAGCAGCAAAGAACCCGGTAACCATTTTTAATCTTCCCCAGCACATGATTTGGCTCAGCAGTGACAGAGTTTCATAGCCTGATGGCCTGGGGTTCAGATAGCTATTTTACTCAGAGTTTGGTTAAGGTCTGGTCTTGTCGCTGATCCTCAGTTTCCTTCTCTACACACACACATACACACACACACACACACACAGAGAGAGAGAGAGAGAGAGAGAGAGAGAGAGAGAGAGAGAGAACTCCTACCTTTTAGGATTTATTGGAGGATCAGTAAGGACACACACCAAAAGCTCAGGCCAGAGTGGGCCATCGAGAAGGTCTACCATCTATGGATATCTTTCCATAAAGATGATTGTGCAATGAGAACAATAATGTATGATAAGGTTTTGTGGGCTCAGTCTCATCTGTGGGTCATGAAAAAAAAGTCAGTGACATTATAAAAATAGGAAAGGACAAAACAGAATAAAAACACAAGTTGCATCCTGTGTAATAGAGGCTAATACAGTTTTTCAAAACTCCTTTCAATGTTATATATTTATCTGTATGTACTATTTCATGGTGTGAAATGTATTGTTTCCTTTAATTTTTTTTTTTTACTGAGGTGCATGGTCAAATACCTTTGAGAGCCACTGATAAATGAATATAAAGTGTTTTGCCACCTGCAGTTTCCTGTCACTTAAAAGTACAATCCTTCCTATGTCATGCAGAAACTCGGGGCTGGTGCAGCACAGTAACTGTGCAGAGTCAACCGGGATCCTGGCCTCAGGAAGATTTGACTGTCAAAACCAACAAAGGACAAGTGCCTGTTGGGTCCAGCGTGTGTCCGATGCCAGCTCTGAATGTCACATGTAGCGCTGAGATTGATGAGCAGGAAGCAGCAGCTTAAAATCCTTCCTATCCTCTCTGCTCTCATTCCCAAGTGTCTACAGGGTAATGAGCAGCCTTCTTTCTTCGGACATGAAAATAAGGACAGAGGAGGAGGAGCTGAGTTGGATATGGATTTGGGGGAAAGAGAGGACCAAACTATCCAAGTGGACATGTGCTAACCTGTCAGGGAAGGGCTCTGCCTTTGCTCAGAGAACTACTCCATCCTGATTTCAGCCATGGGGTTCGCATGGGAGCTGCCAGATGACTGCAGGCCCAATGGTACAGAAATGGTGTTGGTTGAACTGCCGTGGCCAATCAGAGCTGGGGTTTTGTTTTTGTTTCCAGTTTGGGGCCAGAGAAAACTCATATCAACCCCCCTTGCATGGTGGTAAAGAGGTAAAACTGGAGAAATGTGAGTGTTCAAATTTCCCTGATGAAGGAAGCCTGTTTACAGGGAGAGGGACCGAGTGGACATGCAGAGGGTAGCATGGGGAGAAAGCAGAGGTGCCTTGTTTGAGTTCCCAGGTGCATTTGCTCATGAAGCCCGACTGGACCCCCCACTTTGCCTGCAGCCATCTGTTCAACTTCATGGTCCATGAGTCAATACACCCCCTTTGTCTATGTTCATTTGAGGTTGGTTTCTGTCCTTTGTATCCAAGGGTCTTTCCTACACAACCTTAAAAGAAATGCAAGTTGGTGGGATTAGAAGAGATCACTGTGAACACAGTCATTGTTCCTGGGTATGCATCACCCTGGAACAGAGGCTTCCCCCCTCCCCCTGTCCTCTATCCCCCATCTCTCTTCCTGCTGAGTATACACCCCTGAACCAGGTGCAGAATCAAGGAGAGAGGTACCAGCACACACTGGCTTGGCAGCTTACACACTGCCTCCCAACAGGAAGTCAAGGGCAGCCAGCCTTCCCCCATGTGGGTCCTCCAGCCCCCTCCATAGTTAAGTGCCATGATCTTTATGGTGCCAGGGGCTGCCACACCAGGAGCCTTGGATTAAATGATTTGTCTTCCTCCAACACAGCTGCTCTCTGGTTGCTGCCTGACAAATGCGGTTCATTAGGGCTGACAGAGACGAATGTCCTTGTTTATGGAAGCCAGCTAAGTGCTGTTCTCAGGGAGCCAATGGGCTTGGATCTGAAGCAAGGTGTGCATCGGTTGGCTATCTAACACTCTCTCTCAGCCACGGGCTACAGTGGGGACACCAAAGCCAAATACATGCTACTTGCCAAGGGTAGATCCCAGGACTTGCACAGTTGGGGTATAATAAAATTGGCAGCTGGTGGCAGTGTCTGTCACTCCCATCTGAGAGTCAGCTTAGTCTTTCAAGATGGCTGCCCTGTGTTGTACCTGCAGGACACTCACCAGCCAACAGATACATCTGAGCCACTAATATCTATAAGCTTCTCTTACCAACTGTGTAAGGTGAGGGTTGAAAATGCAAGGACTATCTTAGCAGCTTGAGCTGCTGTAACAAAAATACTATAGACTGGCTGGCTTAACCTAGTGGTCGGCAAACTGTGGCTTGAGAGCCACATGCAGCTCTCGAGCCGTGGTTTGCCACTCTGTTGACTAATGAGTCTGCCGACCACTGGCTTAAACAACAGACATTTCTTTCTTACAGTCTAGAGGCTGGGCAGTCCAGGATCAGGGTGCTGGCAGGTCTGTTGTCTGGTGAGGACCCACTTCCTGGTTTGCAGACAGTCTTGTGTCCTCTCATAGCAAAGAAAGTGGGAGCTCTAATCTCTCACTCCTCTTCCCATGGGGCTCCATCCTCATGCCCTCATCTAAACCTAATCTAATAGCATTCTATCTAGGGTTAGGATTTTAGCATATGGACTTCGGGGAATGTGCAATCTAGAACAGGGGTGATGGCTGTCTGGGGAGGAAGAAGACTCAGAAACATAATCTGAACATAGCTAGTGTACTTCAGTGGCAGCTCCCATGAGAACCTGTACCAATGCTAACAACTACCTTCCTTCCTGTCCTTCTGATCATTTATTTCAGTCTACAATTCCATTGCTCTGAGAGACCTCAAAAACTAAAGCCATGATTCTCAACCTGGCTGGGCAACAGTCACCTACTGCTGTGGCTTTCCCAAGTTTTGGACCATCATCCAAAGTAATACACACATTTTGCATCACAACCCAGGTGCACATGTGAGCACGCACAGGTGTGCACTGTGCACACACACACCCTCAACACACACCCATACTCACACAGGCATGCATGCATGCACATACAATTTCAACAAAGCTTTACCAAACACTGATGTTTTCTATTCAATCAATTTTACATTTTAGAAATTGCTAGTTGTATTCTGAATAATTGATTTCCATGATTGCTAATGGGTCATAATAGTGGGTTAAACAACAGCAGCATCACTGACCAATGGTGCTTGCTGAAGGTCCACCTTAACCTTGTTGGGCAAGACCTCCTGTGGAGGGGGCATATAAATTGAGACTTAGAGGAGGAGGATTCTTAGGCAGAAGGTGTGGAAGAAACAGCATTTGGGGCTGATAAAACAACACAGGCAAATGTCAAGAGGGGAGAGTGGGAGGGAGCAACATCTGGCACCTGAGAAGCTGTAAGCTCATCTCATCTGGAGCACAGATATTGGAGATGAGAGTGAGGGAGGGGCCAAGAGTCAGGTGGGGAGTTTTATAAGGAACATAGATGAGGGCAATGAAAAATTCTTAAGGGCTGTTAAACAAAGGATTAAGGCCTTTTGCTGTGTAGACAATGAATGTGGGTACAGCAGACTGGGCAAGGGAGTGCAGATGCAAGGCTGGTTGCAGGGAGCCTGGTTATAAGAGTCGTCAGAGAATGTGATGTGAATGACAAGTAGGTGCCTCCTGTGGGAGGACAGAGGAAGAAAGGAAGCCTTCCTCCAGCAGGCAGGACCCCAGCCACTGTGGTAGTAGGGCTCAGGAAACAGCACAGATTTAGGAAGGAAGTAATGATGATGCCAACAGAGAGAATGGCACATTCAAGGAAAATTTCCATGGGGCAGGGTTGCCTTGAGGGTTTCTTTCTCTATAAGACTCTGCGCTTCTGACCACACTCTGTTCACTTTCACTCTGTCTTGGCCTCTTACTTCAAGTTTGCTTGTCCTAGTCCAGGGCTGAGCTAACATGGAGAGGTGGTGTGGGGAGCAGGCTTAAAGATAGAGAGGTGGTATGGGGAGCAGGTTTAGAGCCTGAGTTAGAGAGAAGACAGGTCTTCAAGGTAGAACCTAACTCCCCTTGCTCCAAAGAAGGGAGGCAAAGGGATGGAGGAGCAAAGGGAGTCCCTTCCTCACTTCAGGTTCTGAGAGTGCTAACCTTGACAGACTAGGAAGGGAAGGGTGAGCTCTGAATCAGTTATGAAATGCATCTTTTAAACCAACAGAGGCAGACTTTCAGATTCAAAAAGTACCAGCAAGTCATGTGCTCTGTTGTGGTGAGAGGGAGAGTAAGGCAGCACAGCTGGCCAGTGGCTGGAGAGCACACCTGTCTCCTGTTTGCTCCCCACACGATGGGGCCCTATATTAAACCCAAGTGGTCACAGCTCTATGCTTCGCTCAGTCTGGCTTAACCCGAAGTTCTATCCTTCCTGCCCTCTGCCTTTTTCCTCCTGTGTAGTGAGCTCATCTGGGGGAACTCTGTCCCTTCTAAGAGCCTCCCCACCCCAAGCAAAGAGCTCTGTCTCTGTTTAGCAACTATGCCTGGACCAGGGTCAATTTCATTCAGGGAGAAGAAGATAAAGTTGAGGCAGCTGACAAAGGTTAGGCAGCTGGCAAGTAGAGGAGCCAGGATGTGAAACTATGGCTGCTTGGGTCCTGGGCACAGGGGACAGGGAAGGTAGTGAAGGGCAAGAGCACACCAGGGGCCTCTCTTCACCTTCAGTGCTGAGCTGTGAACAATCAAGCTGGGTTAGGGATTGAGGTTGTTGCTTGTGGCTTCACAAAGTTTGAGAAAGTAAATTCTTAATCAAAGGGCATGATGTGTGGTTTGCAGAAGCATGCCTGGCGCCACTGGTTCTCACTTCCTATGCACAAATCTCCCTCCCTCCTCCCCTGCCCTGGAGTTGTCTTCCTTCTTGCTCTATTTTTTTCTTCTGTTTAAAATTAATTCCGCAACACTGGATAACCTTCCCCCACAAGGTTGGAGTTAATCAGGCTGGATTTATTAAGATCTTTACAATTAAATGAGCTCATACCAGGAGGAGGAAAGTTACCTTATTATCCCATTTTAAGAGCTTGATTAATTTTAGCCCCTAACTTACTGTTGACCCCAGTGACTTCCATTGCAGTTGGCAATGACTTTAGAGGGCACTGGACCATTCTCCGTGTTTCCCACCCCTGATGTGGGGAGAAGTGTGCTCAGGCCAGTGAGTCATCGCATAGGGAGAAGCCTGATGGCGGGTGGTGGGGGGGAGGTTACAGCATGGAAGGAACCTACCTATCTTAGTTCCACAGGCAGATCCTGGGCTGGAGAAGGGACATTATGAAGGGATGATTTCCTGCCAAGAGTTCATCACCTGGGGGTCATGGTTAGCTTTACTGGATCCTATCCCCTTTAGTCCCTCTCCAGTTCTTCTCTCCTGATAGCAGAAACTTCTTACTGCCATCTACAAGATCACACAGATCCAGATTGGTGGGGCTATAAGTAGCTCTGAGGAAGGGATTCAGCCCAGGAATAGCCTGGCCGTATCCTAACCTAGACACCCTGTGTTGTATCTGAATGTCCAATGGTGATGATCCACCCCACTTGGTGGAGTGCTAAGGCCTAGGATTTCCCTGTTTTGGTCTTGCCAGTCTTGCTCACCAACACCCACAACCTTCAACCCACAGGGTTCGGCTTGATGATCATTGGTTAGGTTGATGCCTTTTTGGATTTTTGAGTATCACTTTCCCTCAGCTGCCTCATGGATAGGCTCTATCCCCTTGTTGGAGTCACAACTCCCTGTAGTTTGAGACCTGTTATGAGTTGAATGATATTCTCCACCTCTATCCCAAAGAAAAAGTGTTCAAGCCCTAATTCACAGTACCTATAGATAAAACATTATCTATAATAATAAAAGTATAATATGCTAATTAGACCAAACATCCTTCCGGATCTCCTTCTGGACAACCTTCTAAACAAAGCTGGGGAAGCCTAGGTCCCAGGTGCCTGCCAGCGACCAGGGGAAGGAAGGCCTACTCTTGTATGAATTTCATGCATCTGGCCTCTAGTTTGGAAATAAGGTCTTTGAAGATGTAATCAAATTAAAATACGGTCATTAAGGAGAGCTCTAATCCAATATGACCAGTGCCTTATAAGAAGAAACACAGAAAGAGAAATACCCAGGGAGAATGCCATGTAATGATGAAGGGCAGATATTGGGATGATGCCTCTATAAGCCAAGCATTGCAAGGATTTCCAGCAGCCCCAGAAGCTGGGAGAGAGGCATAGAACAGATTTCCCCTTCAAGTTCTCCAAAAGAAACCAATCTTGCCAACACCTTGACTTTGTTCCTCTAACCCAGTGGTTGGCAAACTGCAGCTCATGAGTCATAGGCGGCTCGAAAGCCATGGTTTGCCGCTCTGTTGACTGAGTTTGTTGACCACTGCTCTAACCTCCAGAGCTGTGCAAGAAAAAATGCTTGCTGTTTCAGCCACCTAGGAAATTAAAACAGGGCCAAGATGCCCACCACTGTTCCTAGAGAGCCTCTGATTTTTATGACCAATGGTCTCCAGTCACCATGTTCTGCCACATTCCTTCTGGATGCTTCTGATGGCTCATCCTTTTCCATGCTGATTTACAATTTCAGCCCAATCTCATGGGGCTTCTCTGGTTTTAGGTACTGAACCCCTATAGTTAAGCCCCAGATAGCACTGCCTTATCTAAAATGACATACACAGGAGGTAGACCATTAGCTTTCTATCATGGGGGTGGGGGTTCATTGCTCCTGTGCACAGATGGTCTGCTAGCCAGTATTTAAAGCAACCAAACCTCCTTCCAATTGTTGACCCACAGTTTGATCCTCTGTAAGCCCCTGGAGCCATAGGCAGGACAAAAAAAAACACAATCTAGGCAGCTTACTCAGATAAATGTTTGGATCCTGGGCCAGCTTATGTTGAGCATCATGAAAGTTAGCTTCTGCCCTGCCCCCCTCACCACCTCAAGATTTCATCCAGGCAGCGAGACTGAGGAGTAGATAGCAAAACAATATAGCTATGTAACCAAATGCTGTACAACCTACATTGGCTTCAACTAAAGTCTGGGCAGCTGTGATGGGTACATCCAGAAACTCATCCTTAGCTACTCAGGATCCATTAACGGTGGTATTTAACTCACTTTTTTTTCTTTATAACCTCATTACTTATCTGGGGCACAATTCTACTCTCTCTGCTGCAATTACTCTCTGGATCTTTTTCCCAAATAGAGCCAACTAGACCACACTTACAGTTAGCTTCATATGTATGTTTCTTTTCTCTCTTCATTGAAATGTGACTACCCCAGGGAATGACCCCATGGACAAGATGATCAGGAAGTCTTAGAAAAACAGTGCAGTCACTTTGTGAAATCTCAAACTTATTTATTGAAGAAGGTATTCTTTTACCATTTAATTTCTCAAACACTTTCACCAAAATCAATGAGTATGTGTATGTTTATTTCTGGATTTTCTATTCTGTTTCATTGATATACATGTTTTTTCTTGTTTACTATAGTTTGATAATCTTGAAATCAGTTATTGTGCATTTTTCACCATTGTTTGTTTTCAGATTTATTTTGGCTATTTTAGTCCTTTTCCATATAAAATTATACATATCTGTACTAATAAAAGGGTAATATGCTAATTAGACCTTCTGAGTGTCCTTCCAGATAAAGAAAGCCATGGGGGAGCTGAGGCAGAGGTGGTTAGTAGCGATCAGGACAGGAGGGAAGGGCAGTTGGGGGCAATCAGGCTCCAGAGAGGGGGCAGCTGGGGGTCAGCAGGCTGGTAGGGGGAGAACAGTTGGGGGCAAGCAGACCAGCAGGCAGAGTATTTAGGGATGATCAGGCAGGTAAGCAGGTGAGCAGTTAGGAGCCAGAGGTCCCAGATTGTGAGAAAGACGTCTGACTGCCGATTTAGGATCAGGCCTAAACCGGCAGTTGGACATCCGGGGAGGAGTCTTGGATTGTAGAGGGTGCAGGCAGGGCTAAGGGACACCCCCCACCCCATGCACAAATTTTGTGCACTGGACCACTGGTAAATTCTATAATCTACTTGTTAATTTTTTACTAAAATGTCTCCTATTTTTTACTTTATTAAAGAAAGTTTTTTTATTGTTCACAGTATTACAGATGTCCCCTATTCCCCTGCCCTACCCCAGGCCTTCACTACATTATTGTCTGTGTCCATGTGTTATGGATACATGCATCTATATCCTTTGGTTCATCTCTTTCCATCCCCCACTTCTCTCCCCTCTGCCATCTGTCAGTCTGTTCCATGTATTCATGCCTCTGGACCTATTTATTATTATTATTTTTTATACATATCTCCCCATTGCTCCCCCGGCATACCCCAATCCCCCAGTGTCAATGTTCATTGGTTATGCTTATATGCATGCATACAAGTCCTTTCATTGATCTCTTAGCTACCTCACCTAACATTAATCTTCCTGCTGTAATTTCACAGTCTGATGCTTTACTACCTCTGTATCTATCCTTTTGTTCATCAGTTTATAATGTTCTTTATTACCCACAAATGAGTGAGATCATGTGATGCTTCTCCTTCATTTCACTGGCTTATTTCACTAAGCATAAGGTTCTCCAGTTCCAACCAGGTTGCTGCAAATGGTAAGAATTCCTTCTTTTTAATGGCAGCATAGAATTCCATTGTGTAGATCTACCACAGTTTTCTAATCCATTCATCTGCTGACGGGCACCTAGGCTGTTTCCAAATTGTGGCTATTGTAAATTGTGCTGCTATGAACATAGGGGTACATAAATCCTTTGTGATTGGTGTTTGTGATTTCTTAGGATAAATTCCTAAGAGTGGGATTACAGGGTCAAATGGGAGATCCATTTTTAGTTTTTTAAGAAAACTCCATACTGTTCTCCACAGTGACTGCACCAGTCTGCATTCCCACCAACAGTGCACAAGGGTTCCTTTTTCTCCGCATCCTCGCCAACACTTGTCCTTTGTTGATTTGTTGATGATTGCCATTCTGACAGGTGTAAGATGGTATCGCATTGTTTTGATTTGCATCTCTCGGATGATTAATGACTTTGAACATGTTTTCATGTGTCTCTTGGCCTTCCTTCTGTCGTCTTTTGAAAAGGTTCTATTTAGGTCTGTTGCCCATTTTTTATTGGATCCTTCATCTTTCTTTTGTTAAGTTGTATAAGTTGGCTGTAGATTTTGGAGATTAAACCTTTATCAGTGATAACACTTGCAAATATGTTCTCCCATACAGTGATCTTTCTTGTTGTTTTGTTGATGGTTTCTTTTGCTGTGCAAAAGCTTTTTATTTTGATGTAGTCCCATTTGTTAATTTTTCTTTAGCTTCAATTGCCTTTGAGCAGTATCAGTGAAGAAGTTCTTTCGGCATATATCTGAGATTGTGCTGCCTGTGGATTCCTCTAGTATTTTTATGGTTTCCCTTCTAATGTTTAAGTCCTGTATCCATTTTGAGTTTATTTTTGTATTTGGTGAAAGTTGGTGGAACAGTTTCAATTTTTTGCCTGTATCTGTCCAATTTTCCCAACACCATTTATTGAAGAGGCTATCTTGGCTCCATTGAATGTTCATGCCTCCTTTGTCAAATATTAATTGAGCATAGTGGTTTGGGTGGATATCTGGGTTCTCTATTCTATTCCATTGGTCTATATGTCTGTTCTTGTGCCAGTACCAGGCTGTTTTGAGAACAGTTGCTTTGTAGTATAGCTTGAAATCTGGTATTGAGATCCCACCTACTTTATTCTTCTTTCTCAGAATTGCTGTAGCTATCCATGGTCTTTTTTTGTTCCAGATGAATCTATGAAGAATTCTTTGTAGGTCTGTGAAATATGTTGTTGGTATTTTAATGGGTAGTGCGTTGAATCTGTAGATTGCTTTGGGTAGTATGGACATTTTAATGATGTTGATTCTCCCAATCCATAAGCATGGTACGCTCTTCCATCTGTTAACATCTTCCTCTATCTCTTTTTTCAGTGTCCTGTAGTTTTCTGCATAAAGGTCTTTTACCTCTTTAGTTAGGTTTATTCCTAGGTATCTTAATTTTTTTGGTGCGATGGTAAATGGGATTGCTTTTTTAGATTCTCTTTCTATAATTTCACTATTAGTGTATAGAAATGCCCACAGACTTCTTAGCATTAATTTTGTATCCTCCTACATTGCTGAATTCATTAATTAAGTCAATTAGTTTTGGAATGGAGTCCTTTGGGTTTTTTATGTACAATATCATGTCATCTGCAAATAAGGACAGCTTTACTTCTTCTTTTCCAATTTGGATGCCTTTTATTTCTTCTTCTTGTCTAATTACAATGGCTAATACTTCCAGTACTATGTTGAACAGGAGAGGTGAGAGTGGGCATCCCTGTCTTGTTCCTGTTCTTAGGGGAAATGGTTTTAGTTTTTCCCATTGTGTATGATGTTAGCTGTGGGTTTATCATATATGGCTTTTATGATGTTGAGGTATGATCCTTCTATTCCCACTTTGCTGAGAGTTTTTATCAAGAAAGGGTGTTGGATTTTTTCAAATGCTTTTTCTGCATCAATTGATATGACTATGTGATTTTTATCTCTCAATTTGTTTATGTGATGTATCACATTTATTGATTTGTGGATATTGTACCATCCCTGCATTCCTGGGATGAATCCTATTTGGTCATGGTTTATGATCTTTCTGATGTACTGCTGGATCCGATTTGCTAGAATTTTGTTGAGGATTTTGGCATCTACGTTCATGAGAGATATTGGCCTATAATTCTCTTTCATTGTGTTGTCTTTATCTGGTTTTGGTATTAGGGTGATGCTGGCTTCATAGAAGGTGTTTGGAAGTGTTCCTTCTTCTTGAATGTTTTTGAATACTCTGAGGAGGATAGGTTTTAATTCTTCCTTGAATGTTTGGTAAAACTCTCCTGTGTAGCCATCTGGTCCCGGGCTTTTATTTTCTGGAAGCTTTTTGATGACTGCTTCAATTTCTTCCATAGTTATTGGACTATTGAGATGTTTGGATTCCTCCTCATTGAGTTTTGCAAGGTTATATTTTTCTAGGAAAATGTCCATTTCTTGCAGGTTGTCCAGTTTGTTGGAATAGAGTTGTTCATAGTATTTTTTTTTTAACAATCCTTTGTATTTCCACAGGGTCTGTTGTTATTTCTCCTCTTTCATTTCTGATTTTGTTTATTTGGGTCTTCTCTCTTTGCTTCTTGGTGAGTCTGGCTAGAGGTCCATCAATCTTCTTTATCCTTTCAAAGAACCAGCTCTTGGTTTTGTTGATCTTTTGAATTGTTTCTTTGGTCTCCAAGTTGTTTATCTCTGCTCTGATCTTCACTATTTCCTTCCTTCTGAATACACTGGGCTTTTCTTGTTGCTCTTGTTCTAGCTCTTTGAGTTGTAGGGTTAGGTAATTTATTACCATTGTTTCCTGTTTTTTGCTGTAGGCTTATAGGGCTATGAACTTCCCTCTCAAGACTGCTTTCACTGTGTCCCATAAATTTTGTATTGTTGTGTTGACATTGTCATTTGTTGCCATGATGTTTTTTATTTCTTCCTTGATCTCTCTGATGTACTGCTGGATCCGATTTGCTAGAATTTTACCCAGTCATTGTTTAATAGCATGCTGTTTAGTCTCCATGTGTTTGATTTCTGTCTATTGTTTTTATTATAGTTGATTTCCAGTTTTATGCCACTGTGGTCTGAGAAAATGCTTGATATGACTTCTATCTTCTTGAATTTGAAGAGACTTTTCTTATGACCCAACATATGATCTATCTTTGAAAATGACTCATGTGCACTGGAGAAGAATGTATATTCTGTGGCTTTGTTCTGAAGATGTCAATTAATTCCATCTGGTCTAGTGTGACATTTAGGATTGATGTTTCTTTGTTGATTTTTTGTTTAGAGGATTTGTCCAATGGTGACAGTGGGGTATTAAAGTCTCCTACTATGATTGTATTGCTGTCTATCTTTCCCTTAATATCCTCCAAGAGTTTTTTTTATGTATTTAGGTGCTCCTATATTAGGTGCATATATGTTTACCAGAGTTATTTCTTCTTGTTGGATTGTTCCCTTTAGTATTATGAAGTGGCCTTCTTTATCTCTTGTTATGTCCCTCACTTTGAGATCTAATTTGTCAGATATAAGTATTGCAACCTTAGCTTTTTTTTTCATTTCCATTTGCCTGAAATACCATCTTCCATTCCTTCACTCTCAATCTGTGTGCATCTCTTTTCCTGAGGTGGGTTTCTTGCAGACAGCAGATATATGGATCATGTTTTCTTATCCAATCGGTTACCCTATGTCTTTTGATTGGAGCTTTTAATCCCTTTACATTTAAAGTTATTATTGACAAATACTTATCTGTTGCCATTTTTAGTCCTTACCCCCGAGTTCCTTCTTCGCTTCCTCTTTCTTTTTATTACAGCAGACCCTTTAACATTTCTTGCATTGCTGGTTTGGTGGAAATATATTCCTTTAGTCCTTTTTTGTCTGTGAAGCTTCTTATTTCACCTTCAATTTTGATTGAAAGCCTTGCAGGGTACAGTATTCTTGGATTCAGACCCTTCCTTTGCATGACTTTGTATACTTCATTCCATTCTCTTCTGGCCTGATGAGTTTCTATTGAAAAATTAGTAGCTAGTCTTATGGGGTTTCCTTTGTAGGTAACTTTCTGTTTCTCTCTGGCCGTATTTAAGATTCTTGCTTTGTCGTTGCTGTTTGCCAACTTAATTATAATGTGCCTTGGTGTCGGTTTTGTGGGGTTCATTTTGTTTGGGACTCTGTGAGCTTCTTGGATTTGTGTGGGTTTTTCCTTTCCTATATTGGGGAAATTTTCTGTCATTATTTCTTCAAATAGGTTCTCTAATCCTTGTTCAGTTTCCACTCTTTCTGGAACCCCAATTATGCGGATGTTGTTGTTGTTTTTTTTCATGTTATCCCAAAGTTCCCTTAGGCTCTCCTCTTGCTTTTTAATTTTTTTTTTCTAGAAGCTGCTGTACTTGGGTATTTTTTCCTACCGTGTCTTCTAGCTCACTGATACGGTCCGCTGCTTTTTCTAGTCTGCTTTTGATGCTTTCTATTGAGTTCTTTAAAGCAGTGATGTCATTTTTTATTCCTTTGTGCATTTCTTCATGCTTCTTCATTTCCTCTTGGCTCTTACTCAGATTGTCAATTTTGTCTTCCATTCTTTTCATCCACCTTATGATCATTTCTCTGAACTCTTTCTCTGGCAGGCTTATTTCTGCTTCTATTTTGTTTAATTCCTTTTCTGGTGATACCTGCCTATCTGTCGTATGCGGGCTGTTTCTTCTTCTGCCCATGGTTTTTCTTCTCCGGGTGTTTGGTTCTCTCTCTTACATTGATTCAAAGGCACACACTACAACACGACTTGGTACAGCACACAAGGCACTGGACAGAAATGGATTCACGATGTTAATAATCACCAATAAGGTGACCACCAATGAAAGACAAATTAGGGATAAGTAGAGAAAGAAGAAGAGGAAAATGAGGGGAAAAGAAAGGAAAGAAGTGCCCAAATCAGATTGGGAGAGGGAGAAAAAGAAAACTAAATGAACAAAAAAAATAAAATAAAATAAAGGAGAAGAAGAAAAAGAAAAGAGAAAGAGAAACAAAGTCAGAGAGAAAAGAAAGCAGATAAGAGAGAAAAGGGGAACAAAATATAGATGTCAGGAGAAAACTCCAATAGAACAGTCACAAATCCCAATGAAGGCCAGCAACCAGTACCTAGAGATTAATACAAACTGCAAATAACAACTGGTATCGAGGGAGGCGAGGGAAAAGAGAGGTAGAATATAAAGCAAGCAAAAAGCAAAATAAAACAAGTAGAATAAGCTAAAACAATCTCACAAAAAAAGTTAAAAAAATCGATATAATCACTGTTCAGGCAAATAGGAAAAAAAGGACATAGAGAAAAAACAACTTTTTGGTTAGTAGAAGACAAGAAGGGAGAGGTTTGTATGGACTTGTAGTAGGGGATTTGAAATTAGATATCTAAGTAGGGTGAAATTTTAACCAGGTAAAGAGAAAGAATAGGAAGAATCTAAAGTTGGAAAAGGGAAAGAGAATCAAGACAACAAAATGGGGAAAGTTAGGCGGAAAGTGTTGGCATAAAGGTAGAGTTGAGTTGGAGTAAAATTATGCTAAAGGAAAGATGAAAATAGAATATAAAACTCTAATCCTGAAGTAAAATAAAGAGAAAACAAAATGACACTTGTTTTTTTCCAAAAAGGTAAAAAATTAGTAGTAATAATACTAGTTGAAAACAAAAATGTAATAATTAAAAAGGTAAAATCAATTGAGGTGGAAAGAAAAAAATAGACTTTTAATTAAAATATGTAAAAATAAAAAATAAAAAAGAAAGAAAAAGATAAAGAAAAAAAAATAGAATGGTCATTCACTTCCACTATTATTCTGCTTGGCACTCCTCTTTCCCAGTAGGGAAGGTATTGCAGTTCCCTGTGTTGCACTGTTGACATTTTAATCTATTCTTTTGTGGTTATGTGAGAGTCAATTTGTGCATCATCCACTGGGTGGCAGTGTTTCAGAATTGATCTCTGAGGCCAAGCACAGGACCTCTCTAGGCTGTGCTCAGATCCTGCTACTCTGTGGTTCTCAAAGCAGGTTTGTGGGGATTTTGCAGCCGGGACACTGTGATAATTCCCAAGCTATTCCTCTGCCTCAGATAAAAACTAGTCGTTTTCCAGAGCTCCCCTCTGTCAACAGCTCGGAGAGTTTGCCTCCACACTTAGGGATCACGCTCTGCCCACCTCCGCAGACCTCTCCAGAGGCAGCTTTCCAGCAGCCAGGCTCCCACAGTGTGCATGTCTCTGTTCTGAGGGGCTGGAGACCTCACCTTATCCCAGGCGGAATCTGACCTTTCTGTGTGCCGTGTGGATCTCTGAATCTGCCGCCCGTGTGTCTGCGCCGATTGGAGAGCGGTGTTCTGGGTCCCCCACTGTTCGGTGAGTAATTCAGCCTCAGTGTTCAGACCACCGCAGACATCCACCTCCCTTGGCAAGATGGCGTGGTCTCCGAGTTCACGCTGGTGGCTCCGGCCGACAAAAACCCCAAGGCAGTGGGGCTGCCTGGCCAGGAGAGCCTCATCCAGCAGTTCTCCGCCTTCTCCTGGAGGATAACTGACTCTTAACTTGCCAACAAACACTTCCTGTGCGACTCTCAGCTGCTCTCTCTCCCTCTGTCCAGCGACAAAGCTCCAGATGCATCCGTCTATTACGCCGCCATTTTTTTTCGCCCTCTGGACCTATTTTGTTCATCAGTTTATTTTGTTCATTAGATTCCACATAGGCGTGAGATCATGTGATATTTATATTTCTCTGACTGGCTTATTTTGCTTAGCATAATAATCTCCAAGTCCATTCATACTGTTGCAAGGGGTAAGAGATCCTTCTTTTTTACAGCCACATAATATTCCATTGTGTAAATATATACCACAGCTTTTTCTTTTTAAAATCCTCACATAAGGATGTTTTTCATGGACTCTAGAGAGAGAGAGGCAGAGAGAGAGAGAAGCATCTCTACTGGTTGCCTCCTACATGTGCCCCAATTGGGGAATGAACCCATGACCTGGGAATGTACCCCTGACTGGGAACTGAACCCTTGACTCTTTGGTGTACAGGAGGATGCTCTAACCAACTGAATCACACTGGCCAGGGCTGTACCACAGATTTTTTTATCCACTTATCTACTGATGGACACTTGGGCTGTTTCCAGATCTTAGCTATTTTAAATAACACTGTTCACATAGGTTGCATATATTCTTTCTAATTGGTGTTTTGGGATTCTTAGGATATATTCCCAGAAGTGGGATCACTGGGCCAAATAGAAATTCCATTTCTAATTTTTTGAGAAAACTCCATATTCTTTTTTTAATATTTTGATTTAAGATTGTAATCAGTTTGTACAAAATTGACATCTTAAGAATATTGAAACTTTGATTCATGAATACAGAATATCTCTCCATTCATTTTGGTTTCTTTAGTGTCTCAGCAATATTTTGTAGATATTAGAGTATTCTATCACCAAGCTTGTTGTTGCTTATTAACATTTTGAAGATTTGTGAGACTTTTTTATATAGACAAATAATCTCATCTGCTAATATGGAATTGTAGTTTTTCCTTTCTGATCTATATTTTTCATTTCTTTGTCTTATTTTTTGCATTGATAGAACTTCCAGTACAATATGAAATAGGATTGGTGAAGGAAGACATCCTTTCTTATTCCTAATCTTTGAGGGAAAGCATTTGGCCTTTATTATTGGGCATGATGTTAGCTGACAGTTTTTTCATAGTTATCTTTTATTAGGTTGCAAACATTTTTCTATTCTTAAATTGAGGAGGGCATTTTAAAATATCACATATATAAATAGTGAATATTGTTAAGTGCCTTTTCAGCATTTATTGAGATAACTATAGATTTTTATTTTTTAGCCTGTTGTTTTCATTTCTGATATTGGTTGGGTACTGGGCTGATCCTCATTTGATCATGTCATATTATCGTTTTACTATATTTTTAAAATTCAATTTTCTACTATTTTAAAAATATTTTTTGCAGCTATGTGCAGGAGGGAAAGGCTATAGGTGTTTTTTTTTCCTTATAATTTTTTTTATCTGGCTTAAGTATTAGAATATTGCTGTAATCATAAAATGAATTGTAAAGTCTTCCCTTCTATTTTCTGGAAGAGAGTTTAAGTTCATAATATTCTCTAATTCTCATGTTCGGGTCATTTATATCCTTACTGATTTTCTGTCTACATGTTCTATTGATTACTGAGAGAGTAGTGAGGTTTCCAATTCTAATTGTGGATTTGCCTATTTCTCTGTACATTTCTATCCTATCAATTTTTGCTTTATTTATTTTGTTCTGTTGGTAAGTGCTTCCACATTACAAAATTTTTTAAAAATTATGTAGTCTCTCTTTTCCCCTGGAACTGTTCCTTATTCTGTAGTCTACTTAATTCTATATTAATATAGCCACTCCAGCTTTCTTTTGATTAGTTTTCGTGTGATATATATTTTTTATCCTTTTCCTTTTACTCTATGATTTTATCTTTAAACTGTGCTTTCCTGTAGATAACATAGAGGTTGATCTTGCTTTTAATTAATCAAATATGACATTTCTTTTTTTAGTTGAGTTTCTCAGACCATTAATTGAATGTATTTCGATTACGGACCTAGTTGAATTTAATATCCATATTTAAATATACAGTTTTGCTAGTTGTTCTCCTTGTTCTTCCTTCACTTTTTTTTCAAAACAGCTGATTTTATCCTAAAAACATCTTGCTTTAAAATTCTATTTCAGCTTAAAACAAACATGTGAAGCTCTGAGATGAGTAGCAGAAGGCGACCGCGAAGGAAGAAGGAGTTTATGGAGGTCTTTGTTTCCCAGGTGATCTTTCACTTGCTAAGCAGCTCAAACAGGCCTATCTTCATATAACAAGCTTGACCCTGATCCACCCTTGATAGAATCAATAACCTTCTGTAAAGAATCTTCAGAGCTTGTAATTTTCTGTTGCTGTGACCTGATGAATGAAAGAGAAGAATCTATTTTCCTCCACCAATGGCCTTGACACCTGCAGAAAAACCCGCAGAATGCTGGGTGCTGATGACAGGGGCTGAGACTCACTACAAGTGCTGCACTTTCACTTAAATATTACCCCAGGCTTATGAGAAGATAAATCTGAAGGGGAAGAGTGTTCTTATTAATCTTGCTGGATGTTTGCTATTTGCTATATCTGGTTTTTGTTCACCTTGTTCTCTTTTTCTGCCTTCTTTTGGATCACTTGGATATTTTTTCGTAATTTTCTTTTATCTCCATGATTGCTTCATTTATTATATCTCTTTTTAACTTTAGTGATTTCTCTGGGGTTTATATTATACACTTTTAGCTTACCACGGTTTTAATAGAATATATTATTTTGTATATAGTGTAAGAACCTTAGAACAGTATATTTTAATTTCCTCACTCTCATTTTTAATGCTATAGGTTACATGTATTCTATGTATGCTACTAGTATAAACCTCAGATACATTACAGCTTTCTTCTTTAGTTAGTCAATTATATTTTAAAACAGTTTAAAAGTCAGTTTTATATTTTAACCACTTTTTTAAAAAATAGACTTTTATTTATTTCAGAGAGGAAGGGAGAGGGAGAGAGTGAGAAACATTAATGATGAGAGAGAATCATTGATTGGCTGCCTCCCACATGCCCCCTACTGGGGATCTAACTCACAACCCAGGCACTCTGACCAGGAATTGAACTGTGACATTCTAGTTCTTAGGTCGATGCTCAACGACTGAGCCATGGTGGCTGGGCTTGCATTTTTACACTTTTTGATGTACTTTATTTCTTTATGCAGATTAAATTTCCATCTAGTATTACCATCATTCTACTGAAATAATTTTGTTTAATATTTCTTGTAGTGCAGGTCTGCTAGCAATATATTCTTTCAGATTTTGTTTGTATTAATGTTTTCTATTTTACCTTCGTTTCTCAAAGATATTTTTGCTTTTTATGGAATTCTAGGTTAACAGTTTTTGTTTTTTTTCTTTTGGTACTTTAAAGATGACACTCCTTTCCTTTTATTCTGGCTTTCATTATTTCTTTCAAGGAGTCTGCTGAATTCTCATGTTTGTTTTTCTGTGTGTAATGTTTCTTTTTTCCTCTGGCTACATTTAAGATTTTCTTTTTATTTTTCATGTTTAGATTTTCAAAAGTATGACCATGATATGTCTAAATGTGTGTGTGTGTGTGTGTGTGTGTGTGTCTGAGTGTGTCTGTGTGTGTAGTAATTTATCCTCCTTGATGTTCTCTGAACTTCTAGGATTTATGGTTTGCTGTGCTTCATTATTTTTGGAAAATTGTTAGCCATATCCCTTCAAATATATCTTCGACATCCTCTCTTTTTTTCTCTCTCTCTCCCTCCCTCCCTCTCCTTGGGCTCTAATTACATATATGTTAGACAGTTTTATGTTATTTCACAGCTTTTAGGTGCTCTCTTTTGTCTTTTCTTATGTTTAGTTTGGACAATTTCTATTGACTTGCATTCAGGTTCACTAATTCTTCCTCAGCTGCATCTATTGCACTAATAAGTCTGTTAAAGGAATTCTTCATCTCTGGTAACATATTTTTATTTTTATAGCATTTTAATTTTTCTACCTTTAGAACATATTCATTTCTTGACTGAAATAATCCATTGGTTCACGTGTCTTCTCCACCTTTTCCTAATGCTTTATCACATTAATCATAGTTATTTGCAAGTCCCAGGCTGATATTTTCAACATCAGTATAATTTCTGAGTCTGGTTCTGTTGATTACTTTATATCTTGAGAATGGATTATATATTGCTTCTCTTTTTTGTATGTCTCTCAATTTTATTTCATGTCAGGCAATGTGTGTAGAACTGTAGAGGCTGAAGTCAATGATTTTTTTACTCCTGGAAGTAGGCACACTTCTTCTGTCGGAATCTTAAAGTGAGAGTTCAATCTAATGAGGGGTTGAGGGTTTTTGTTGCTAGCCTTCCTTTCAGAGCACCACAGGCTTCCAATTTCTCCAGAGGTGGTCTGCTATTACCTTGTGCTAACCATCAGGCCTGGAGTACCAGGCAATTTTTTGTCTTCTTATTTTATACCCATAGCTTCCAGCAGCTTCTGTACACCTGCACCACAGAAGGAATCTTTCTCCATGGTCTTGCACCTACTCCCACAGTAGACTGCTGTTCTACTCTCTGTGAGGCATATGATGCCTCCTGTCCAGTTTCAACCTTAGACAGTGCTGTATCTGGGCCTCAGGGATGAGACTTTACCAACAGTTCTGCTCCTCCTCTCTGTGGCAACCAAATACTGCCTTGTGTTCATGGTGGCAGTAGCAGATCTATACCTTGTATCAAAGCAAGGGCCTGGGCCTGGGAGTGTTGGCTTTTGCTTCTGCTGCTCCCCCATAATCAAGATTTCACTTGTACCCCATAAATAGAGTTTCTCTGCTTAAGATTTGGGAGCAGGTGTGTTCTATATCACTTCTCCCATGGGCTTAAGATTTTCACTTCGGGGAAGAAAAGTCTGACACTCGTACCTATGGTCCGTCCAGCTGCTGTTGAACATCACCTGCATGCCTGTAACACTGACTTGAGTCCTCTCCAGTTTCCTACCCTCCTTGTCTTTCCATGAGAATGGTTCAGGGGCCTGTTAGAAAAAGCTTGCAAGTGAAAACAATCTTCCCTTGTGTCAGGGGCTCTCAATTTGCTATCCTGCCATGCACACCAACCCTTAATCTTTAAGAATGCATTTTAATTTTAGCTGATTTTTTTCTATCTACTTTTAAGACAGCCACATCTTTTCTCCATGCATCTTAAAAGATGAAAGATTGCATGTGACCCATCACTCTTTGCAATTCCCTTCACTCGGCTGCTTATGAGCTCAGCTCTCTAATGGGTTCCAAAAAAGTTATGGTTTTATACATGATCTGGCTTTTCCCCCTAATGAGAATGGCAGTGACATTTCTGGGGGAATTTCTAGGTTCAAATTGGAAGTAAAGCCCCCTAAACACATTAAGTCTGAAGTGGTTTGGGGATATTCAAATGAACATGTGCAGGAGGCAGCTGACCACACTGAGTGGCCAGGTTATTATGATCTCTGAACACATAATAATCTGGCCACTCAGTGTACTTATGTATAAGGGAAAGCTTGCAAATCTTGATATGTCAGGGGACCAGGAGATAGTGACCACCAGCCTTTAGCTAGTAAGTCCTCTGCTTCTTTCTAACTACCCACAATGCAGTTCTTATACATGGAAAAACCTTATTTTAAAATCCTAACTCTGTGGTCAGTCTACAGTGAGTGGCCAGATTATTATGCATTCAGAGATCATAATAATATGGCCACTCACTGTATATGGGTCTGGAAAGCAAAGCAAGAGGTTGGAATTTGTTCCAGTTTATCTGTTGTTGTATAAGAAACCACCCAAAACATAATATCCTAAAAAACTGTGTGTGTGTGTTTTTTTAGGTCATGAATCTGCAATTTAGACAGAGTTTGGTAAGGAAGACATGCCCCTGTTCTATGTTGTATCAGCTAGATATGCTTACCTGAAGGCTGGAAGATTTGTCTTTGATGTGGCTCATTCACTCACGTAGCTGGCAAATGCTCACTGGCTGTCATCTGGACTTCAGCAAGATCTGAGGGTGGGGGTCCTAGTCTCTTTCCATTGGAGCTTCTCCTCTTGGGTTTTTTTTTTCACAGAGTTTTGTGCTTCCTCACAGCATGACGATGAGTTCCAAAAGCAAGCATCGCAACAGAACACCATGGAAGCTTTTATGACCTACCCTTGGAAGTCACATGGCAACAAAACCTCCCGGATTTAAAAAGAGGGAACATGGATCCACCTCATAATGGAAAGCGTATCAAAATCAGATTTTAAGGAGGGAATGTAGGATGGGAGATGGTGGCAGACTATTTTGGAAAAAATTATCTACCCGATGACAAAGATTTAGAAGCAGGCTGGTGAAGACTGGACATTGTCCATTGGGAAATTTTGGAATAGAAAGTTGGGGATAGAATGAGTAGATTCTGAATCCATCTGTTCTCTGCTTTCATCAAGGTCACATTAAACCCCAAAAGATTGAAATAAATGTAGAAGATAGAGGAGCACACTGGCTCTTAGGGTTTGAACCTCCATTGTTTATTTCTGGAGTGAGTTTGGAAAAATTAAATAACCCCTCTGACCTTATGTTCTTCCTCTGTAAAATGGGGATAGTAGTTCCTACTTCTCAGAATTACTATAGCATCGAATGAGATAATCCATATTGTCTTAATTTAAAGATAATAAAATTTACAATTAAAAATCTTAGCATAGAGCTTGAAATGTAGAAAGAGAATAATTTATGTCATTTATATCTAATAACATAATCTAGCACAGAGAAATCCTGACTCAAATGGGCTGCCATTAACTCATGGTTGGCTAGTGTTATGAGCTTCCAAATAAAGTCTCATAATTTTAGGTTTTGAACAAACTCATCTGAGTACATATTTCTTGACTAATACTCTAGCATGGCATTTTGTGAGCATTTTCTTGACAGAGAATGGAACAGAACTATACACAAAGTGCCGGCCCAAGATTGCAAGTGCTATGAGAGAATGAAGCGACTGTGTTCATGCTTTATAATCCCTCGTTTCTTCTCTCTCCACTGTACCCCAACCTAACAGGTGAGGCCACACAACCTTTTCTGTTTTTCAAAGAATCTCACAGCAAGAAAGGAAAAAGGGCAGAGTCCGACATTTTAAGGCTGGAAGTTATAAAGTTTTTTATTAAAGCAGATCCTGCTTTTATCCTTAGCATGTAATGAATTATTCTCAGCTTTCTATGCTGTGGTAATTGTCTCTCCAAAGAATCTCATTAAACATTGCTGGATACTTTTGATCATTATTAATAGAAGTGATAACAGGATAATCTTGCATTTCTCAGTTGAGGCTTCAAACCTAAAGCATTATGATAGATAATTAATGACAGGTGGAACTCTTCAGGAACAGCCTCCAGGGGTGGCTTGTCTTCGTTCTTCTCAGCAAACCCTCCTAGATTAGGGGAAGGTTTGCCAACCCAGTCAGAATGTCTATCTGACAGGTATCTTGTGTTCCTGCTCTACCCTTTCCTGGCCATGGATCTGTGGGCACATTTTTTCTCTGAGCATCCATTTTCTCACCAGGTTCTCTTAATTACCAGTGAGAGAATAAACTTCAAGGCTGAAGCAATCACTTTTTTAAAAAATATATTATTGATTTTTCTACAGAGAGGAAGGGAGAGGGAAAGAGAGTTAGAAACATTGGTGAGAGAGAAACATTGATCAGCTGCCTCCTGCACACCTCCTACTGGGGATGTGCCCACAACCAAGGTAAGTGGCCTTGACCAGAATCGAACCTGGGACCTTTCAGTACGCAGGCTGACACTCTATCCACTGAGCCAAACCGGTTTCGGCTATTATCACTCTTGGAGTTCTGGTATGAGCACAGGAAACTGGGTCTCCTAAGGGTTTACTGGCAGGTGTGGGATTCCGACCATAGCTCCTGACCAGTAGACAGAGAGGAGCACAGGGGGAAGATGGAGGCAGAATCCAGGCAGCTAGTGTTCCAGCTCCCTCTGGGTTTGGAGATCCAGTTGCCCCTACCTGTAGGTTCTGAGAGTTTCCCTTGTTCTCTGATGGACCCTTTTCACTCAGGCTCCAGGGGATCTTTGTTTATTGCGAGTAAAGTCCTACCGATTCCTATTAGGCCAAACCATGGATATCACTATCTATTATGTGCCAGGTCTTGCCATAGGTATTTGCGTTTAAGTTTCTTTTAAACTGGCTAATTGATGTTTGACACTTGCATTAATGTATGTAAAGTTCACTAACCTTAAGCACACAGCTGGTTGGGTTTTTATGTAGGTGTAACCCATGGAACCACTGACCAGATCAACACATAAGCATTCTCAGCCCCCAGGTACATTGGTACCATTTGCCAGTCAATCACAGTTGACTCCTGAGTCTCTTCAATGAACTAATCATTCTGACTTTATAGGCATTTTGTAAATGTTTCTACATTATCTTTCTGGTGCTTTTTTACTTAAAAACATAGTAAGATATTTTGTTCATTCAGAAACACACAAAAATAATATTATACTCCTGAACTAAATCGCCAGGTTTAATAAAATAGTAACATTTTTCCATATTTGCTTTTTCTGTAATCATTATTGTCATGTGTCTAGGTGTACATTTACTTTATTTATTTAAATAATTTTGATCAGTTTCAGGATTCTCCCATCTGAAGACTCATGTATTTCATCAATTACAGAATACTTTTACCCACTCCCTCTTTCTTGTATGTTCATTTTCTCCCTAACCTTTGTTATGACTTAGAGTACACATAGAGAAGTACAAAACAAAAAAACAGAGCTCATGATTTGTCACAAATGTACCAACATTTATCACTCATGCACCCCCACCCAGGTGAGGAAATAAGAGCATTGCCGGTGCCCCCAGAAACACCCATCTGTCTCCTCTCCATCAAAAGTAATCACTATCTTGACTCTTACAGTAATTAATTCCTGGATTTTTCTTACAGTTTTTCTACCAGAAGATGTATTGCTAAATGCCAAGGTTTAATTTTTTCTGTTCTGTATTGTCTTTATTTTCATTTTCCTAAGCATTATTTATTCTAACAACCTGTCAATAAACCCAGGAGCATTAATATTTTTTCCCAGTAAACTTCTGCACCCCCCTTTCCACTGTTAGTATGCTAATACTTTTGAATGGTATTTAGTTTTCTTAAGTGAACTTCTAATTTTAGAATACTTTTAGATTTACAGAACAATTGGGCAGATAATACAGAGGGTTCCTTATACCTTACATTCAGTTTCTGTTATTATTAGCATCTTTCATTAGTATGGTACATTTGTTTCAATGCATAAACAGATATTGATACATCATTATCAGTAAAGTTCACACTTAATTCAGCTTATATCAATGTTTTTGTTTAACCAAATGTTCTTTATCTCTTCTGAGATCCCATTCAAAATAATGCCTTACATTTGATCTTCATGTTTCATTCGGTTCCTCTAGGCCAGTGGTCAGCAAACTGCGACTCGTGAGTCACATGCGGCTCTTTGGCCCCTAGGATGTGGCTCTTCCACAAAATACCATGGCCTGGGAAAGTCTATTTTGAAGAAGTAGTGTTAGAAGAAGTTTAAGTTTAAAAAATTTGGCTCTTAAAAGAAATTTCAATTGTTGTACTGTTGATATTTGGCTCTGTTGACTAATGAGTTTGCTGACCACTGCTCTAGGGTATGATAGTTTCCAGATTTTTCTTGTTTGTGATTGATCTTCACAGTCTTGAAAAGGATTGATCAGAAAATTTGCAGAATATCTCTAATTTCAATTTGTCTGGTGTTTTCCTCACAATTAGACTGGAATTATGGGTTGGGAGGAGAGAGATCACACCTTACCCAGGGCACATACTACCAATATGGCATGTCACTGCCCATGTTGACCTTGACCACCTGGTTTCAGGGAATGCTTGTCAGATTTCTTTACTGTAACTATTCCCCCCCCCCCCGCCTTCATTATTGTGCTTTTTGGAAGGAAGTCCCTATGCACAGTCCAGAGTTAAGGATTTGAGGGCAGAAGCTGTACATAAGACATCTGTCTCTTCTATGCCACTTATTTGTTTATTTACTCAATAATTTTTTAGGTCAGTATAGACTCATGACTTCTGCATAATTTTTTAGGTCAGTATAGACTTCTGCATAAGACATCTGTCTCTTCTATGGCACTTATTTGTTTATTTATTCAATAATTTTTAGGTCAGTATAGACTCATGAATATCTAGTTTATGCTTTGGGCTTAACTCAATACACCTTTATTTATTTTGTGGCCCAGAATATTCCAGCTTTGGCCTTTGGGAGTTGTTTTAGGTGATTCTTCTATCCCTTGACATGTCCTCATCTTTGTATGTACATGTGCAAGAGTGTTGAGCATTTATTCTCTGGCACTACAAGATGCTCCAGGCTCATTCTATATATTTCCCACCAAATACTAGAATCAACCATTTCTCCAGAATCCTGGTTTCTATGAGAATGGTATAGAAACCAAGATCTTCATGCTAGGTGTGTTAATTGCTATTGGGATGTAGTTGATTCTAGATCTCAGCTGACAAGACCATAGAATATGTTATGTATGGTAACCTACATATATATCCATGTCTAGAAATATTTCTATTTGTAAACTTCTCTCTTTGTATGTATTAATCTAAACATGAGTTCATACTGACTCCTACAACTCTCATCCATTGCCACATGGATATTCTAGCCTCCTCCCCGGGCTTATTTGTAACCTCTCACTCACACTAAGCAATATTGGTCCCACCATCCACCTCCATGGGAAACGTTTTTATCAAATATAGTCCGTATATAGTTTCTTTTGCCTTTAGTTGGACAGACTCCACTCATTCCCAAGGTTAGTTAGGTCAGCATCTTTCCCCCATTTTCTTTTGTCATATGATTTGACTAGAGGCTCAGTGCACGAAATTCATGCACTCAGGAGGAGGAAAGGGGGTGGTCCCTCAGTCTGGCCTGTGCCCACTTGCAGTCCGGGAACATCCTTAGTGCTGCCACAGAAGTGGGAGAGGCTCCCACCACCGTCGCTGCACTCAGTAGCCATAAGCCCAGCTCAGGGCTTCTGGCTGAGCAGAGCTCACCCTGTGAGAGTGCACTGACCACCAGGGGGTAGTTTCTGCATTGAGTGTCTGTCCCCTGGTGGTTAGTACACATCATAACCACTGGTCGTGTGTTGGTTGATTTGCATACTAGCATTTTATTACACAGGATTCTTTTGTCATCTTCTGAATTTCATCCTGGGATCCCCTTACCTCCTAAATCTTTTGTTACACTTTGTAAACTTTAAGGCTCACTCTTTGTGCTATAAAGTCCTATGCATATTGACAAGCACATAGTGTCATATGTTCATCATTAAAGTATCATACAGAGTAATCTCATTGACTTAAATAGAAATCCTTTGCCTTTCACTTATTCAACCCAACCCCTTCCCTACATCCTGGCAACCACTGATTGTTTCACTATCTGTAATTTTGCCTTTTCTAGAATGCAATATAATTGGAATCATATAGTATGTAGCCTTTTCAGACTGGCTTCTTCAACTCAACAATATGCATTTAGTATTCATCCATGTCCTTTCATGGTGTGGGAACTCATTCCTTTGTTGATCCAGTCACTCACCTATTGAAGAGCATCTTGGTTGTTTACAGTCTGAGGAGGTCATGAATGAAGCTGCTATAAGAATTCATGTTTGTAGCAGCTTTGTGACAGAAAAAAGTGATATGAGTGTCATGCACCACTCCTAGGTGTGGTGAGGACATGTTCCTTCTGTGAGGTCCTTTTCAAAACTCATAACTCCATTCTTATCATGGGAAAAAAATCAGACAAACAAAAATTGAAAGACATTCTACAAAATACTCAACCAGGACTCTTCAAACTGTCAAGATCATCAAACAGCAAGAGAAGTCTAAGACACTAGGGAAGACAGGAGATTTCTGTATGGACACACATTTTTTAAAAACAGTTGGGTAATGCCTAAGAGGGTGATTGCTATGTTGAATAAACACTTCATTTTGGAATAATTTTATATTCACCAAAATGCTTCAAAGAAAGTACAGAGAGTTCTCACATAATCTCTGCCAGGTTTCCTTTACCATTCACATCTTTCACAATCATGGCACATTTGTCGAGACTAAGAAATTACCATTGGCACATTATTATTAACTAAACCCTAGATGCTATGTGGATTTCACCAGTTTTTCCTCTCATGTCCGTTTTTTGTTTCAAAATTCCCACCCAGGGTCTGACATTGCATTTGGTCATCATGTCTCCTTGGTCACCGCTTGTCTCTCTGTGTCTTAGACTTTATCTCCTTGTGATTGACCTCACAGAATCCCAAAAGGTAGTGTTTGCCTTGGTTTTCCCCTGTCAACTTGCTCTTTCCCCCCTTTCTTACCCTATTTTTAGGGAGCAAGTCCCTAAATCCAGTCCTCATTCAATGAGGATTAAGGTAAGGAATCCTAGAGAAAGGAAGATCTACCTATATTACTTGGAATTCTTCTGCAAACAATTTTTTCCCTTTACTGCTTTATTTAGTTGTTCAAGCACTTGTTTACATCAATATGGACCTGTGCATACTTATTTGATACTGGGACTTTAAATTGATACTGTGATTTATTGTGTTGTTCAACTTGTCCCTGCCCTGGCCCTTAAATGCTCCTCTAGGTTGGCTCCGCGACCCTTGGACATGTCCCTTCATTTGCTTTCTGAGCACTTCATTAGTTTCTGAGAATTGCAAAGTGCTCCAGGTCCAGAGTAGCCATTTCTCCAAAGAGCTATGGTTCCTTTAATTGGAGGATATCTGGAAAGCAAGATTTGAGCTCTGGGTATGCTCATCAAACTGGGTGGGTGGGAGGTGGGGAGGGTCACTGTGTCTAGGCCCTTCCAGCAGACATAACTAAGAACATGAATGTATACTAAATCATGTGCTGAGACACACCTATGATTATTTCTGCATCTGTCTGCCTGCATTTAAAGTAAACTGAACACGAATTCAGACTGTCTTACTCTAGTCCAGGATTAAGTGTTCCTTCTAGCCTCACTGCCTTGCTTATTTGTAGCTTTTTCTGATAGGGAAAAAGCTGGCTCCCACAATCTGCCTTTTATTAACATATTTATTCAACCTTAGGATACATGTAATGCAGTTTCAGAATTGTTCAATTTTACTCCTGGAAGAAAAACATTTACCAATCAGTGTGCAATGCTTATTCATAGTTCTCTTCATCTTTAGCCTTACAGTTTTCAGTCAAAACAGTTTTCCAAAATGTATTAGGTCAGCTCTTCTTTTGCCTCCTTTTATTTCATTATGCCAGACATTGTAGTACGGTTAGGTTCATTTGTTACCATCTGCATTTGATTCTGGGGTCCACTGTGACATTCCAGTTGATTTAAAAAAAATTTTTGTGTACATTGATGTTCATTGTTTGTGATGCAAAGCATTATAGGTTTTGGCAAAGGCATGGGATTATGTGTCCACCGGCTGAAATGGTTGTTTATATCTGTATGTGGACTGATAGAGAGCTTCAGCTTCTATGTGGTCCTTTGTATCTTATTTTCTTTATTTAAAATTGCTTGTAAACTTCATCCATGCTGTTGTATGTCACTATAGTCACATCCTATCTTTGTCTACAATGGTTCACTATTTGAATAAATCACTATTTAACCACTCTACTTATGGCGGCCATTTGGGCTATGTCCAGGGTGAGGTTAATAAGGAAAATGCAGCTCTGGATGCTTTTTGTGTTCGTCTTCTGATGATTGTATATAAGCAGCACTGCTGTATTGTTGAGTTCACACACTTGCAATTAGTGAGACTTATGTAATTGTTATTGTCATCATCTCCATTATTTTTTTTAAAAAAAAAGGCCAAATGAAAACCAGCAATCAGGAGGAGAAAATCGCCAAAAACATAAACATGTTTTTGTTTTTGCTTTTTGTAGAGAAAATCAAATATAATGAAATAAAAGAAATATGTTATCAGTGAAAGGCAAAACAGATTGAAAACACTGAATAAGAACCTTTGCAAATATATTAAAAGACCCAGTAATATTTACCTTTTCTTCTTCATGGACATTAATAATGAAAATAGCATCCATCTCTATAGAAGAAAACTTGCCTAAAATGAAGAGTCAAATAGGCAGATTGAAAGGATTTACTCTGCCCTAGAAAATAATAAAAATAAAATTACTAAAATAAAGATGTATCATAGCAATGTTTCTGGATTTCAAAAGTAAAGAAAAAAATTCAATGGGTACTCAGGCCAAAAGTCCAAGTCACCAATAAAAGAGGAAACCAAGCTGCCTTCCAATTTTGCTCAGCATATTCTGTGCAGTTTCCACCAAGAGATGTTGTGCCTATAAAAACCATCAGATTTTGTCGAAACCGGTTTGGCTCAGTTAGCCTTCGGACTGAAAGGTCCCAGGTTCAATTTCGGTCAAGGGCATGTATCTTGGTTGCAGGCACATCCCCAGTAGGGGGCGTGCAGGAGGCAGCTGATCGATAACTCTCATCGATGTTTCTAACTCCCTATCCTTCTCCCTTTCTCTCTGTAAAAAATTAGTAAAAATATATTTAAAAAAAAAAGAATCAACAGATCTTAAGAGCTTAGAACCAGGATATTTGTTTCCTGCTCACATCTTGGCTGTGGCATCTCTGGGTCAGCTGCCTGTTCTCTGAGTTTTGTTTTCATTCTAATCTTTTCTTCATCCAGTATCTAAGCTGCAGGGGCAGCCCTACTTGGGAGAGTCCATTCTTATAGAAGAGATAAAAGAGCAGAAGAACACACATGATGGTGCCTCACTCTTCTGCTCAGAAGGGGCATATGGCTTTTAAAGTAACCTTTGATTGGCTAAAGTGAGTCACATGACCAATGGGAGAGTGACATATATCCCACCTACTGTGGGACACATGAATGAGGCAAAGATGTGGGATCCTCATACAGGGAGGGCAACTACTATTTGGCAACTAATATTAATATACTCTTCCTAGTGTCACCTATGAACAATTTATTTCCTGCTAAGCTATTATCTCAGAAAAGGATAAGAGAAGATTATCTTTAAATATGTAATAATTCCTAGAATGTAATTACTATAAGTTCTTGAAAAAAAAAAAGAGATAAATATTAAGCAATGTTTCCATTTAAATTGTGGAGCTGAGACTAGAAACACTAAAAATATAGTTGACAGCACACAAAATTAAATGTTGTAAACCATAATAATGCAATAATAATAATAATAATATAAATTTAATAATTTAGACACATAATGGAAAGCAAAGTGGAAGAGGAGTAAGTATGGGGATTTCCTCATTTTTCATATCTAGGGCCAAATGATATGGCTTGGAGAGATAAAGCAAATAGTGGATATATAAAGATGACTATTAAAAGTATTCAATACCAATTTGGTCATTAAAATTGGAAAATGTGATGCAATGGGAAGAGGTGGGAACATGAACTATATTCATTTTGTCATGGCTCATAATAGAGAATCAACAGATACCCTTGAAAGATGATAACTTTGGGTTTAAACATTGTCTTGGCCTAGCTTCTTACAAAGCCCAAGTTTAGACAAAGGCTTATGGAGTATAATTTATCAGGGACTTCAATTCCAGTGAGTAGGAGATTGGCACAGGGAAGAAGGAAAGCCAACAGGTTTTATAGTCAGGCTGACTGCACCAAGTTCCCGTGACTCTTTCACTTCCTGCTACAGCACTCAGGGAAGCCATGCAAACTGCGTGGTATGGGCTGACTTGTCTACCCACCCCCAAAATTCATATGTTAAAGTCCCACCCCAAGCGCATCAGGATATGACTGTATTTAGAGACAAAGTCTTTAAAATGAAGTCATATTAGTGGGCCCTAATCCAACATGACTTCAGAAGAAGAGGGAATTAAGGCACAGACAGACCCAGGAATGACTGTGTGAAGACACAGCAAGAATGCAACCATTTGCAAGCCAAGGAGAAAAGTTTCAGTAGGAGCAAAACCTGCAGACACCTTGATCTTGGACTTCTAGCCACCGGAGCTATGGGAAAATAAATGTCTGTAGTTTAAGGCACTCAGTCTGAGGTATGCATTATGGCAGCCCAGGCAGGCTAGTATACTGTGTCCCAGGACAGTCTGTCCAGAAAGAGAAAGTGGGAAGACTTTACCCACAAACTCTCATCTCTCATTGGTAGATGGCTCCCTCATGGGGTTTATGAACCCCTGCACTTGTGCATTGCACTTGTGTGGATGCTACACAGGATCTCCTGATGTCCCATGTATCAACCTGGATAGGAAAGACCGGGGAAGGCAAGAGGTACAAGGCATTGTCAGGTGGTACCTGCCAATGGAATAAGAGACAGGTGAGGTCTAGAGGACCTGAAGTCATGCATCAAAGATGGCTGATAAAAGTGCCAACTGTAAAGTTAAAAATGCAACAGTTAAAGAAAATGAAAACAAGTTCTAAACCTTTGAAATTATCAGAAAGAAAACTTCTGAAAGGAAATACATAAAACAGGCTCTATAACCCAACATTCTAAAAACGAACAAACAAAAAGAAGCATTTGAAGTGAAAAAGAACATAAAAAAGATGACAAGACAAAGAACAAACATGAATGTCTTATTTATAATTGCAAATGAGATAAACACTCTGAATAAAGAAAACGTCTGCATTCAGATTGCTTCAAAAGCAACGGCAAGTGATATGCAACAGACAAGAGCATCTAAAACCAAGAACCAAAGGCAGATGAAAAATAAAAGGATGGTTGAGCCCATATTCGGCAAAATGCAGCAAAAGGAAAGTGGAAGTCAAAGTCCTGATATCAGAGAAGATTGAAATTAGGGCAAAAAGCGTTAAACAGACTATGATGAGCCTTTTATACTGTAAAGTTTACAGTCTTTAGTGACCCACTTTAAATATTTTAAAATCAAAACATGGCAATAAAAATTATAAAAGAAAAATGCAGAAAATAAAAGGAAAACAGAAATGCAACTCATTTCTAAGTCTGTGATGGATCAAATAGATGAAAATAAGTGGTCCTAAAAATAATGTCGTGGCTAATCAAGTAAAACTAATAAACTACAAAGAACGAAACTATATAACTACATCACAACAATGGTTAACCTCCTTCCTAAAATGCCTGTTGCAACATTTATCAAATTGGTCATGTGGGATCAAATCACAGATAAACTCAGGATTCCAAAGAGCAGAAATTATCCAGAAGACACACCCTGTCTGCTATTTGATAACATTAGAGAATTATAACAATAAAATATAACCACAAGCTGTTACCTAAAAACAAACAAATCAAGACCTCAGAAACTCTACTGTACTGTCAGAAAGTTCAAAGCAAAATTGCAGAGTATTTTAAAAATCAGAAAATTACAATACCATGTATCTAATCTCATGGATTATCATGAGAACAAAGCTCAGAATAGAAGTTCTGATCTTAAATATTCCCATTACTCATTTGAGAAATGAAAATTAATGAATGAAGGGCTCAGGTCCCAAAGTTAGGAAAACAAGAACAAAATTAGCTTAAGTAAAGTAAGAGAAAGAACTGCCAAAGATAAGGACAGAAAGTAATGAATTAAAAACAGTAGAACTAATAAATAAATGTAAGGGCTGGTGCTTCAGGGGAACAAAGAATAAAGTAAGTAAGCCACTAGCTAACTTAATTAAGAAAATAAAAATCGCAAATATGTTAAATTAGACACAAGAGTAGAAGAAATATCCAAATATAAAATGGGGCTATAAATAACAGTGGAGCCTTGGCCAGTTTGGCTCAAATAGTTAGAGCACAGTCTGATGACTAAAGGGTCTCTGGCTCAATTCCTGGTTAAGGGCATGTACCTGGGTTGCAGGTTCCATCCCCTCCCATGCTTGGGGCTTGTTTGTGAGGCAACCAGTTGATGTGTCTCTCTCATATTGATGTTTCTTCCCACCCTTCGCTTCTCTTCCTTGCACTGTCTCTCTAAAGATTAATAGAAAAAATAAAAAATATTCTTGGGTAAGGATTAAAAAAATAAATAACAGTAGAGAGAGATAATCAAAATAACTAATCTCCTTGATCAACTCTCCTACAACAACATTTCCTACCCTCACCTCCATCTCAATCACATTCATGGTCCACCATGGTCATCTCCAATGCTAAAATTGCAGCAAGTATCCTAGTCCTGGAGCCCCAGGGAGAATTCCAACCAATGACAGCCCCCTCCTGCTAACTATTTATCCCCATTCCCTTCCTGGCTTCACTTAGGTGCAGTCATAGCAACCATTTCTTCCCTGACCCGCTTCCTTGGCCTCTTGTCTAAAGAACCTGACAGCTATTGACCCAGCACCCATCTCCTAGGTGCCCTCACCCAGAGGCTAAACAATGCTCAGAAGCATCATTCAAGGATGGCTGGGAAAGCAGGATTGTCCCTCTCTTTAAGGAGTGTGTGCATACAGGTGTGTATGTATATAAGCATGTACATACACTAGGGTGTCTTTGGAGCACCTGTGGCCTCCCAAATGTGCCAGAGCTGATTTCAGAAATCATGCATGGTTTAGATTATTCAGTGACATGGTAGCCAACCTCCAAGATAGTGCCCATGACCCCTGACTCTTGGTATCATGCTCTTGTAGAGTCCTCTCTCAAAGGTTAGTCTGGATGACCAAAGAATGTTTCAGAGCTGATGATGCTATATCACTTCCAAAATTAAGTATACAGAGATTATAAAAGACATTGTGGTTTCAGGTTGAGACACTCCCCCACCCTCAGATTACTCACTCTGGGGAAGCCAGCTGCCATGTTATAGCCTCCCTACAGAGAGGCCTATGCGAGGAGGAACTGAAGTCCCCTTACAACTGCCATAGGAGTGAGTTTGAAAGTGGACCCTGTGGCCTCCCAGTCCTACCTCACTTCTAGGGAAATTGTTTGGGTGGGAAGCCTGGCTATCTCTGGGCACTACCACTTGCCCTATGTTGAGAGTAAGGTGAAAATTAACCACAAGTCTGAGAACAGACACAAAAAGCCATGTAAGGATCAAAATACAGTATCAACTGTATTATCAATAAAGATGAATTGATGAGCTCACCTTGGACTGAGCCCGTCATATGACACACAAGTCCTTTACTCCTGAATTTTATTTATCCACCAGGAGTGTCTGGGGAATCTGGCCTCCCCTGGGCGTATGTCTGTTTGGTGTGGAGATGGAGTCCTGCCCCTGAACCTACTGCGTGGAGGAAGCAGCTGGAGGAGAATACAGTCTGTGAGAAAAACCAGAACACACTAAGCCTCTACCCTTCTCTCCAATATGAGTTTCCCTCTTTCTTGCAGGAAGGGGTGGGAGAGAAATTTTCCTCCAATCCTGTCCCATCCTGGGGACAGAATGAAAGCTCCCTCTCTTTGTGGCAACCTGAGGGGAGGATGATAAGTATCCCATCCCATAAAAAACCCTGTATATCTCTGAATGGGTCACCATCCTGCTTAGAGCCTCAACTTCCCCATCTGTACATGCAGGACTTTAGAACAAAGGTTGTGAAGGTCTCCCCAGCTTTAAGATTTGATTAAATCCCATGAATATAGAAAGACTGTGCTCCTACAGGTTTTCCAGCTGAGAGCCTGCAGGTAATTTGTCATTTAATTACTTCATGAGAAGTTGGCAGCCCGGCCTTTTCCAGGGCCCAGAGGATGATCCTGCAAAGATCAGCGTGGCTCACATCCTATGCGGCTGAAAAATGCAGGAGTCAGAGCCTAATCCAGTGCAGTGTCTGACAAAAACAGAAAAGACTCATTCAATTTATTCCTTCACCCCCATATGTATTTGCATTAGGCATCTACTGTGGGCCTTATTGGGAGTGGGGGTGGCTGGAATCTACACCCAGCAAGGTCACAATCTAGCAGGGATAAAACCGGCGGCTAACAAAAATAGAGTATTTAGGACCAAAAGAAAGATAGGGGATAAAACCCAAACTGCAGGCTCCAGGCTGAAAGGAAAGAATTCGTGGCATTAGGTGGGAGTAGAGCACAGAGGGCTTCTTGGAGGAGGTGGAATTGTAACTAGCTCCTTGGGGATAAAAAGCCTCTGGGCCTGCAGGGACTAGCTAAGAAGGAGTTTTCCAGAGAGAGGGAAAGGCATGAGCCAAAACAGAAGACTGGGAGTCTGGGGACAGGAAATCCACCTGTTGGACTCAAACAAAAGGCATGGAGGGGAAGGCATGGGATGAACCCAAAACAGGCCATTTTCATCACTCCAGAGAGTTCCTTTGTATCTATTCCCAGTCCCAAGTAATCCCTGATCTGCTTTCCATCACCACAGAGGCATTGGCCTAGTCCAGAGTTCTGAATTCATGGAACCACACTATATTCTTTTGTGTTTTGGCTTAATTAGCATGTTATTTTTTATATTTATCCTTATCGAAGTGTATCTCAGTAGATTTTAAAAAGTTATTGCTGAGTAACATTTCATTGTGTGACTATACCACCATTCATCCATTCTCTTGATGGTGGGCATCTGGGTTGACTATCATGAAAAAGCTATGAATCTGTCTTGTAAAAGGCTCTTTGTGGACATGTGTTTTTATTTCTCCTGGACAAACACCTATGAGTGAAATATCAGGTCCAATGGCCAGTTTTCCAAAGTGGCTCCTGGCCCTTTCTAGCCGGGAATGTCTCTGTACTTCCGAAGTGACTGGACAGACACACTCTAAAAGCAATGGTCCCTGCATCTGGGCTGCTCTTGTCAGGCACCAATGACTAAACCCTGGGAAAATGTCAAAAACAGTTCTATAATAGGTCTCTTTGCAACCTGCATGTCCAGCTGTAATGATTTGCCCCAAAATTCCGCCTGAAGGCGGCTCACTCCAGGAATATTCCAAGTGATTGGGGTTGCATCCTTGAAGACAGGGCAGTTTAAGTGCAGCCAGTCAGCTCCGAGCAGATACTTTCATTAAGGCCTGACAAGCCTGAAGCTTTGGTGAACTGGCCAGTGAATGGAGGATGCCTCTTCTGCCTGAATTTTCATGGATCTCACTTTATGCCTCATGTTTATCTAACTCTTACCCAGAGTCTCAGAGGCGGATGTCCCTCAGAGGCCATCTCTAGTTCACGACTGGAGACTTCAAAATGGAAGTGGAGATTTGGAGGGAAGAATGGCACTGTCTGTGGACACCCCGGGTTTTTCTGGTCAGGCTGAGGCCTTCTGTCCTCCTGCCCTCTCCAAGTGGCCTCTCGGGTTGTTCCTCTGCTGTAGAGCCCAACTCTTCTCAACTTACTCACCCATGGGTTAGTATCTGTGTAAGACTTGAACCCAGACGTGCTCCTAATCATAGCTCATCTCCTGCACATTGGTGCTTCTGTCCTTACCTAAAAGCAAGTTCGGGAGGCTGAGGGAGAACTCTGATTACCACTGACTCCCTTGACTGTGGTCGTTCAGTGAAGGCCAGCTCTGGAGTCACCTAGATCCCTCTGACTCCCATCTCAGAGGAGGTCCCAGAAGTCTGGGCTCCTCCCAGTTCATGATAGAAATGGAAGCAGGCATATAGCCCTAGAATCCCAGCGCTGGTGCCCAGAACCTAGCCCCTCCTTGTCCTCTGGGAATAATAAATCCTTTTTGCCTATGACCTGGAGCACAGGTAGGTTTGTGAAGAGCCAGCCCCAAGATGAATCCTAGTGCCCAGTGCAGCTCACTTGCCCCTAATGAGTGTGTCTTTGTGTGGATGGCTGAGGCAGGGCCTGCTGACCTGTTCCTGAAGCCAGGGCTGGAGGATGTACATTTCTTCCCAGCATCCCCTGGGGCTTCCAGGAATGAACTTGACTTTAGTCACCCTGCAGGAGGGAGGGCAGGCATAGAGTGGTCAGGATGCTCTGTTCTGGACATGTCCTCCCAGGAGGAGGATGTCCAGTGTGGGACCACCTCCCAGGCTGGAGTCTCCTCCATGTATCCTGCTTGCTACTGCCATCCTGTCCTCCTTCTTCCTGCACCCAACAGGATGGCATCCAATGGTAGTCAGAATGGAAGGTTGGGTTGTTTCTTCACCATTCTTGTCTCCTCACTTCAGGAACTTCCTTCAAGGTCAATGATTCCCTCAATAACCTTGGGTAAGTCCCCACCCTGCTCTCAGCCCCAATTCCACTTGGTTCCATGTAACCTGATGGGCTGTGGGAGGCTTCAGTGAGGCCACGTGTGTGACTGGTGAAGCTTCTGACCTTCATGAGGGATCCTTACTGGAGAAAAAGTGGCCAGAGGAGTCAATGGTTAGAAGAACATGGGACAGCTGTTTCCAAGGTTATAGGTTGCTATCACAAAAGGGCCAATTTGATTGAGGACAGCCACACACTGTGACCACTAATAGGGTCCTGACTTCAGCCAGACTGCACTCCAACCCTGACCCCATGGAACCCTGACCCTGGTGCCAGAACTAGGACCTGCAAGACCAAGGACAGCTGTCCTCGTCATCAGCACCAGGGACACACAGGTGCTTTCTCCAATCTATCCAGCCCTGAATTTCCCTGTGGGTCATATCTATGACATCCCAGAGTCTCTCTCCCCAAGTGATTTTATTTCATCCTTTAAGTCAGTGGTTGGCAAACTGTGGCATGGCTTGCAAGTCACAGTCTGCCAACCACTGCTATAAGTGAAACCTTGTCATGCATTAAAGCCAGGAAATTACACCGTTGGCTGAGTAGCCTCTGTACTGAAAGCAGGCCAGGTAATGTGATGAGCTGAGTCCAAGAGCAGCATCAATGCAGCTGCTCATGAAAGTCACATGAGCCCTGAAAGCTGTCACTTAGACCAATCCCTGGGGCTGCAACAGTATCTCAAGCCCCAGGGGAGCTGGACATCAGTCCAAGAGTAAACTGTAAACTCTGGCTTCTCGGTTTCTGGGAGGGGGAGTCATAAGAAGCCATGGTCAACAGCAATGGTGGCTGTTTGAGCTAGACATCCAAAAGTGTAGATGCTTCTTGACCCACAATCTTTGGGGTTGTTCCTCAGGAGGACTCTGCAGTCCCTGGTCAGTATCATTGCCAAGATAATTATAAATGTTAACAGCTAATGGTTAGACATTGCCTTACTAAGGTGGAGATTTGTATCTGATGATTTTGAGGGCTTTTCAAGCTCTAAAACTTGTCATTAAAGCGTAGTGTAGAATTCATGAATTATAAATGATGAGGGGATGGATGGATGGATGGATGGATGGAGCAGAAGAGTAGCAATTAGAGGCAAGAGAAACATTGAGAAAGACCCAGAATTAAAAACCACAGGCAGATGTGTCAAAGGTGGCGGTGGCTGTTGCAGTCAAGAAGTGGGGAGAGGATATTTCAAAAGCCTAACTGGTTCATTCCCAACCTTCTGTGCAGAGAAGAAAGACTCCTGACAATGGGTAGAGAAAGAAGCTGAAACTGTGAGGCCACACTGGGGCCTTCGCTGATTTTTCTCAACCTAGAGTTCAATTTATTGAGTCCTGAACATGATAAAAGGGCTTTGAGCATTGCCTGTGTTTCTCCTATGTCTGCATGTTTGTTTTTAAAAGAGGCAGTGGGATTCAGAGAACTGTGGTCTGGGTCTGAGTAAGATGGGGTCAGAGCAATAATCTTACCCAACTCCTTAAACGTTCAGGTGGGGAAACTGAGGCCAAGAATTTGTTACTCAGTAAAGGGATGTGTAAAGAGGACACAGGAAATAATGGAACAGCATGGACTGAGAGCCAGAAAACCAGTGCGTGTGTGTGCATGTTTTGACATAACATTGAGAAAGACGCAGCATTAAAAACCACAGGCAGATGCGTCAAAGGTAGAGGTGGTGAAACAAAGATATTGCTAAAGATATTGCAAAATCTATGTTCTCTCAGTGACTTGTTTTCACTTTCTGGATTCTAATTCTAGAAATTATTTTGTGGTAGAAAGTCATAAGATCCTACCCAATAAACTCAAGTCCTCTATTGATTTTTTCCTCCTCCTTTTCGACAGGGGCTGTGTTTGGACTACAGCGTGATGAAACATTTAGCTAAGAAAGCAGAAAACAAGAAACAACCACAATTCCCAAGGCAATAAAATCATCATCAATTCACCAGAACACATAAGTTTATTCTCACCAAATATAAAGACAAGTTATTAAGGATCTGTGGTGAGTCTCAATTGGGAAGAGCTTGGCTGACAATTTCAACTCCTAGAATTTAGGGGAAAAGGTCAGAGAAACTGCAGCCAGCCTCTCCTCATCACCTTTCCCTTCCTGGCCCATCTGGGAGTGTTCACCACCTGATGGGGGAGGAGGGGTTGCACCAACCCCATAATACATCTGAAACCTTCCTTTTCTACTCCTTACCTGTTAGCCTCACCTCCAGATCCAAGTTAAGTGTGTGTGTGTGTGTGTAATTTTATTGGAGGAAAGGTACACAGATTACAGATAGACTGTTAAAATGTCTCACTGTGACCACATCCATATAAACTTTATCCAGCTTAACAAGTAGAACACTATCAGCCCTTCAGAAACTCAGTCTTTCTCAGAGGGCACCATTGTCCTGACAGCCAACATCAGAAACTAGTTTTGCCTAATTTTTAATTTTATATAAATGCAATCATAGGTTATGTGTTTTTCTGTATATTGCTTTTTGTGCAACATTGTTCATAAGATTCATTCGTGTTACTGTGAGTTTCTGTTGATTGTGTATTTTCATTACTGTCTAATATTCCATGCTATGCATATACTACAGTTTGTTTACTCATTCTGCTTTGATGGACATTGGAGTTATTTCCAACTTTTGCCTATCACAGGTAATATTGGCATGGACATTCTCGTCCCCATCTTATATAGACATAGGTGGTCATTTCTCTTTGTCACATGCCCAGGACTGGAATTACTGGTTACAGCATATACATCTTTTCAACTTTGATAAGTACCACCAATTTTTTTCTAAAATGGTTGTAAAAAGTTAAATTCCTATGAGCAGCATAAGAGCATCCAGTAACTCCACATCTTTGTCAGTATTTAAAGTCTTTTTCATTTTAGTCTGTTGAATGGACAATGGCTTTAATATGTTTCACTGGTTACTCATGATTTTGAATAATTTTTAGTTTATTGGTCATTTAAATACCTTCTGTTGTAAAGTACCTGTTCAAATATTTTGCCTAGTTTTCTATGACCTTTTTCTCTTATTTGTAGTTGTTCTTAGTATATTCTATATTAGTCCTCTGTCAGTTATACGTGTTGAAAATATCTCTTTCCACATCAGTTTGCCTTTTCACTTTCTCAATGGTGTCATTTAATAAATGAAGTTCTTAATTTTAAGGTAATATAATTTATTAATCATTTTTAAGCTTAGTGCTTTTGTATCCTGTTTGAGAAATCTTTATCTACTCCAAGATTATGAAGATAGTTCTCTTCATTGTGGTTAAAAGCTTTATTGCTTTACCTTTTATATTTATATCTATAATCCAGATAGAGTTAATTTTTGTGTAGGACATGAGGGAGGAGTGAACACTCATTTTGCCCATACAGCTATCCAGTAGCTGACCTATCATAAGTTACTCAGAAGGCTGTCCTTTCCCTGCTGCTGCTCAGCGCCATCTTAGTCATAAATCAGTTTTGTATGTACACATACACACATACAGATGGATCACTTTTGGGTTCTTTATTTCTTATGCTTTTATGAAAACCACACTATATTAATTACTGTACCTTTACTTTAAAAAAATCATGAAATCTAAGTGCAAATTTTATTTTGGACATTTTTAGCTTTTAAATTTTATGTAAATTTTGAAATTGTGTTCTCAATTTCTATATATTCACAGCAACTTCTGGGGTTTTACTGATGTTATGTTGAATCTTTAAATCAACTTATAGAAAACTGATATCTTTATGATATCAAGTCTTCCAGTTCACAAACATTCTAAAGTTTGGGAACATTTTACTATCAGAAATCTATTCTGTATTGTATTAGAGGTTGTTACTAGTGCAATAAGAAAAGAAAATATTTTTAAATGTTTTTATCTCATTTATTTAGGTCTTTTTAGATATTACTTATCTCAATAATATTATATTGTGTTCTGTTTGTGGTTAGCATATAGAAACATAATTTGTTTGTATGTCGATCTTATGTCCAGTGACTTGTCTAAATTCATGTGTTTACCCTAATAATTTATTTGTAGATTCTTCTGAATTATTTTCTATGTGTGCAGTCCTGTCATAGATGAAAGTGTCAGTTTAATATTTTCATTTATAATCTTATATATTTAAAAATATTTTCTTTTCTTATTGCACTAGTAACAACCTCTAATACAATGCAGAATAGATTTCTGATAGTAAAATGTTCCCAAACTCTAGGGAAAAGCTGCTAATATTCTGTCATTTAGAATAATATGTGCTGTAAGGTTATAAGACTAAGAAAGACTTGATTCTTAAATTTCTATAAAGTTTAAATCATAAATGGATATTGAATTTTATATGCAATGTTGCCTTTATTGAGATGATTATATAATTTTTATCTTGTATTCTGTTCATGTGGCGATTTGAAACTGGGTTTTACTTATTTAAAGCCTGATCTATTTCTTTCTGGTTAGCCATTAGCCATTCAATCTGACCCTCCAGGTCCTGACTAAATGCCTGGGGTGTATTTATAAGCACCTCTTCTCTTTGATGTAAACTGAATTTCAACGTGTGTTCCCCAAATTCTATCAGACCACTGCAAGTTCTCATCGTATCATTTGCTATTTTAGACAAAGCTTTGATGAGCTTTCTTTTGCTTTTATCTTTTCCACAAAATTAGTTTTTTAGAGTGGTTTTAGGTTCCTAGCAAAATTAAGAGGAAGATACAGAAATTTCCCATATACCCTTGCCCCCACACATGCACAGCCTTCCTTATAATCAACATCCCCACACCAGGATGGTGCATTTGTTACATGATGAACTTACTTTAACACACTATAATCACCGGAAGCCCACAGTTTACATGAGGGCTCCCTCTTGGAGTTGCACCTTCTATGGGTTTCAACAAATGTATATTGACATGAATCCACCATTATAATATCATACAGAGTATGAACTGCCCTAAAAATCCTGTGCTTCTCTTACTCATCCTACCCCCACTCACACACCTAGCAACCATGACTTTATCTTTTTTTGCACATGTGACTTATCTCCTTAGTATAAACTCTCAACTGTGAGATTTGCTAATTCAAAGTATGACTCTCTGGAAAGTCTCAATTTTCTCTATCCAATAGTTTACAGAAGTACTATTTGATAGACCACATGCAAGATTTTTGCAAATTCTACCAAGAGTGCTCCAGAAAACCCAGTGCCAGGACTAAGGGCAGGGTTTCAGTGCTTAGAGGAAGCCTAAGAAGGGGCTAGGCTCAGCGTCATGGGGATAAGCAGGTCCATAACCTGGGTCAGAAGAGCACAGGGTTAAATACCAACACTATACAGACTTCCTCCTCCTTCCTTCCACACAAGCCCCCAAAGTCTAGCTGAGATACTAAAAACAGAGTAAGTTCATTTATAGAATAATCAGTTGTCAAATTCAGTCCCGGTGTTTCCGACAGGGTGATTTTTCCTAACGGCATCAGCTTATTTAGTTTTTAGGTGGCTGCCTAGACACAAACATTTAAACTCGTGCACATGAATAATTTAAAAGAAAAATCCAGCATGGCTAGCAGGAATCAGCTCTTCATCAGAGTCCCTAATGATGAGTCCTCTTTCCCATGACCTTCACAGACTCGAGAGGTCGTCAGCATTGGCCTGTGGTTGCAGAAAAAGATGAGCATCTAAAACATCTGATGACGTATGGAGGCAAATGGAATAGCCTCAGCTGGTATTTTATCTCGATAACCTGCCATCAGAATCCTGGAGGCTACAACATTGACTCAGTGGGGTTTCATATACTCATACAATGACTTCTAGCCCCAGGCTAGCCTGGACTTGGTTTATGGAAAGGTCCCTGGCTACAGAATGAAGGTCACCACATGCACAGCTCCAATGGGCACCATTTCAGACACAGTGCAAATGGAATGGTGCAACGTTGGGTAACAGGCCTGAAAATTAGTCCTCAGCTGAACTGCTGGGAATATTTTGTGATATTCCATCATAGGGATGGGATAGTGGCAGAAAAAAATGTCCTACTGTCTGTGAAGGGGGCATTTCCAGCCTGACCAGGTTGGTATTCACTCTGAAGAAGATGGTGATCATGCTGGTGCCAGTAGCTGTCCAGCAGAGGATGACAGACTTGTGATAGAGCTCAGATAGTAGCATCTAGGAGGCCGAGTGAGTGATGAGATTAGGACTCCAGCCACAGAGTCCAACCTAGACCGGATGCCAGATGCCAGACCTGAAGCCCTAGTGGACTCTTCAAGCAGCACACAGGCAGCAGGGACTGGGCAGTCATGGCTGTGGGCCATGGTGTTGCCGATCTCAGAAGAGATAGGATTGAAGGTGGGAAGGATCAGGGCAGGGCCAGCACTCCTAAGCTCCTGGCTGTAGGCCGGAGGAGCCCTGCTTTACTAAGTCCCCCGGGCTGTTCCTGGAAGCTGGATAGAAGGATGCCGCAGACAGGCACATGCTACTGTCAGGAAGCAGGCTAGTAATTCAGGGGAGAGAGGCTGGGGACTTGAACTAAGTTTGCAGCTGGAGGGATGTAGAGAGATCCTCCTGGGGCAGGTCTGAACTTATTATTCCCCTGCTTGCACCCTCACCTCTGCCTCCCCAGCAGCCCATCTCTTCAAATGGGCCTCGCATCTCTTTGGCTCAGAACGTTTGCCTGCCAGATCATGCACTACCTCTCACTGCTTCTTTCTCCACCCACCACTGCAGTGCATCTCCCCTCTTATCTCACCCTCTGTAACAACTGCCTTCCATGCAGTGACTGCAGCCAAAGCAGTCCATCAAAAGCTTGGCCCTGACCTGGAGCCCCTGGCTCACAGATCCCTGATGGTCCTCTGTCTCCTTCAAGATCAAGTTTCTGTCTCTTTGATATTCAGAGTTGGCACCATTGGGCCCACCCTCTTGCTACAGCCACGTCTCCCATGGCATCTACACAGACCCTGCCCTCCAACCCAACAGCGAGATCCTCAGGTCAGGAATCCATGAGGATTCCCTCTGCTTTTTCCACCTGCCAGCCTTCCAGAATCCTAAACACCTTCTTGTGTTTTTCCTAACTGTCCCAGCCATATGACCCCAGAGCACATGGCCAATACTCTCATGATATTTTCTTTATGCAGCAAGATAGCATTAGTTGTTACATTTTCTGGTTATCAAACTATCATGGGTACATACACCGAGTGGCCAGATTATTATGATCTCTGAATGCATAATAATCTGGCCACTTAGTGTATATCCTTTATAATAAAAGGCTAATATGCAAATTGTCCCCTCCACCAGGAATTTGACCAGCAGGCAAGCAGGCCAACCGCCCATGTCCTCTGCCCCTGGCCAAGCTGGCTGGACCCCACACATGTACAAATTCATGCACTAGGACTCTAATATATATATATTGAGTGGCCAGATTATTATGCATTCAGAGATCATAATAATCTGACCACTTAGTGTATTTAGTCAACATTAGGAAAATATTGACGAGATAAGGAAGATGGTTAAACTCTCCTAAACACTGATCACTCAGGGAGAATCACTGCTTAGAAGCTGATGTAGCTTCTGCTTGATGGCGCTCTCTGGAAATACACAACCCGAGCCCACAGCCTGGCTGCAGCCTCCAGCTGGACATGGGAAAACCACACCCCTGACGGCACACACAGAGCCACTGTCCAGCTGCTCCTGTAGGTGCAAAGGCCACCTGCTCCTGCTCCAAAGGGCCTCTAAGTCACCGTGAGGAGATAGACATCAGGGGCCCCGGGGAAGGCAGCCCAAGCCAACTACAGCAGAGTGTGGGATGGTTAGTAGTTGAGGGTTGGGGAGGGGCTGGACTCCTGGGATCTGTGTGGCCCCTGCGTTTTCCAGCTCTGGGTGGCTCCAGGTGCTGATACTGTAATCTGTAGGCTCTCTGTCCTCTGGTGTCTACCACCCTAACCAGGAAGCCAGCCACCCTTCAGTGAGTTCTGTCCCACAAACGTCCCGTGCTCCGCTCTCTGCTGGGAGGTGCTGGGAGCAGAGAAACCAGACAATCTCTGTCCCTGAGGATCTCATAGCAGTCAGCTTGCCAGGCCCAGGCTCTCCGTCAGCACCTCTGCAAGGCCATGGTACCTGTTTTGAGAGTGAGCCCTGTGCCAGTCAGTGCCCAAGCAGGCGGTGCCCAGATAACTGTTACCATCTCCCAGGGCTCACACTAGGCAATGATTTCCTGATTGGCTCTCCAGTCCTCACACTGGGACAGGGCCTTGCTCCAAATTCTGTCCATGTAGCTAGAATTGCCAATCCTTCTCAGCTCCAGCCGCCACACCAGGGCATTGCAGAGGACCCTGTGAGTGGCAGACAAACCTGCTTCCTGGGGGGGTGGGGGGGCATACACAACGTGCAGAAGAAAGCAGACTCCCTTTGTTCCTCTATCCACTCACTTCCACTGACACTAGAAACACAGTTTCTTGAACACTGTCCAGGAAGGTAATAGACTTCAAAATAATCGGGTGCAATGTGGCAAGTGTTAAAAAGAGATTCACAGGAATGAAGGGAGTAGCTTTCTGTTCAGAAAAGATGAGTGAAAAGATTTAGAAATGAAGGGACATTTTAGCTGGGTTTTGAAGGCAGAATAGGAGTTTTCTCATTGAAAAAGGGAGGGATAGACATTGTCATATGGGTATTCCAGAAAGATCCCCATGACAGCTATTGTAATGGATGGATTGGAGGGTGGAGAATGGGGAAGCAGGGAGACAGGCTAGTCCATATGGTACTCCAATATCAGAGACCTACTGAGGCCTGGGAGATGGGCTGTGAGGAAGGCAGGGGGAAACACCCCGTGACTCCCTGCCCCACCATAGCTCCAAGGAAGTGGGGCCTCCTGGAGTTTGGCAAAGGCTGGGCAAATGCCACCCTGAAGATACTGCAGCTGCCAGAACTTGAAAAAAAGGCAGGAGGCCTGCGGCTCCCACCCTGAATCCCCAGGCTGTGGGTGCTCGTGTTTAGACATTTGAAGGATCTTGGTCGGTGGGAGGGCACTTTGTAAGTGATCTAAAGAGATTAAATGCATTTTTTATTAAGAGAAATGGTGACACCTCTGCCTGCTTGCTGTGAGTTTGTTTATCTCAGTCTGCTCTCCTTCCCCAAATGGGACATCACACAGAACTGCAATTATTTCTAAAATTCTAAATTGGCTCTCTTTCTCTAGGAAAATGGCTCTTGATTTAATTAATCCCTCTCCTGGAGAAGCCATTAGACATCTGATTGGAAGAGAGATTGAGGAAGAGATGCCTGCTCCCCTTGATTCTTTTATTATAATCTAATTAAACTAACATTTATCAAGTGCCCACCGTGTGCACAGCTTTGGGCAGGCGCTGCAGAGCCTAGTGGGAGACCCCCACTCTGTGCCCAACGAGAGCGCACACTCTCACAGGGAGGCAGCGGTAACTAATGAAGGAATAAAGAGCTCTGGGACTAGACAGACTGGGGAGGGGTTGGGGAGGCCAGGCGTGGGTGAGTGATCTCAGGAGGGAAGCCTTTCAGGCAGAGAGAACAGTTTGATCAAAGGCTCAGGTGTGGAAGGAGAAGGAATGTTCAGGAAAGGGTAGGTAGACTGGTGTTGTATGGTATAGCTCACATTGCCCAAGACTTCACTGGTTGCAAAAATTGTTATCTACCTACTGTCATTTCGTCCTTGTGACAACTCCATATGTTAGAATCCCAGCCCCTTTATGCAGATGAAGAAATTGGGACTCAGAGAAGTGAGTGGTAAAATGAACAGCTACCGTTTGTTGAGCACTAAGTATAGGCCATGTAGTCTGTGCATACGGCATCTCTTTAATTTAATTTAATTTAATTTAATTTAATTTAATTATTTCTACAGGAACCTTACAGATTATACATCTTGATTGCCATTTTGCAGATGAGGAAACTGAGGCTCAGAGGAGAGAACAAGGGAAAGGAGGAGAAATGGAGAACAAAGGTGGACAGGTCCTATAGGCCCTGGGTGCTCGTTTCTCACTGAGGGCTTTGTCCTTGACTCTGACTTACTCTCATGGGAGCCACTGGGAGGTTTGAGCAGAAGATTGACATGATCTGACTCTTTAAAAAGGTCCCTCTGATCCCTGTGGAGAACAGACTACAGGTGCAAGGTCAAGTTTAGGGCTTCCAGCAATAACCCAAGAGCAAAATCAAGGTGGTATATAGCTTGGGTGGGGTGCAGGAGCAGAAGGCGTGGTGAGTGATCAGATTCCAGGCACCGTTTGAAGGTAGAGTTGAATGAATTTGCTGCTGGACCAGAGAAAGGGAGGAGTAAAGGACAACACCAAGAACTTTGGTCTGAGCATCTGCCCTCATCAGAGATAAGAATGGCTGAGGCAGGAGCTGCCTTGGGGACACTGGTTACTCCTGTTTTCTCCCTATTCCTTCTTTTGCTACCCAGGTCTGAACACTGTTTTACCCAGTCTGCCAAGCCCCCCAATATGCTGTTTCCTCTGCACAAAATGCCATTCCCATTCCATCCATCCTCCATCCCATCCATCCTCCATCCCATCCACCCATTCACAGACCATGTGATCAGCAAGGTAATGACCCCCTCCAGCTCTCCCAGCCAACCGGTTAAATGCACAATCTGGCAGTACTTCCTTCAGTTCGAAAACACCTACCTCATTGTTTCATAGCTGTTCTCTCTGCCTGCTTTCCTTCCTAAGACACCGAGCTCCCTGCAGAAGCTCAGCATGGGATGGAGGTTAAGAATAAAAAGGATGGCCCAGTTGGCATGGCTGAGTTGGTTGAGCATCGTCCTGTGCATGAAAAGGTGGCCAGTTGGATTCCTGGCCAGGGCACATTCCCAAGTTAAGGGTTCGATCCACCCTTGGGATGCATGCAGGAGGCAACTGGTAGATGTTTCTCTCTCATGCTGCTGTTTCTCTCTCTCTCCACCATCTCCCTTCCCCTCTCTCTAAAATTATCAATAAAAGCACATTTTTAAAACTTATTAAAAGCCCTAGCCGATTTGGCTCAGTGGATAGAGTGTCAGCCTGCAGCCTGAAGGGTCCCAGGTTCGAGTCTGATCAAGGGCACCAAGCAGGCTTGATCCCCAGTGAGGAGCATGTGGGAGACAGCCAATCAATGACTCTCTTTCATCATTGATGTTTCTATTTCTCTCTCTCTCTCTTCCTACGTCTCTGAAATCAATAATATATACATATATACCCTGTTTCCCTGAAAGTAAGACATCCCCCGAAAATAAGACCTACTTCCAGTTTTGCCTCTCACTGTAATATAAAGCATCCCCCCCCGAAAATAAGACTTCCTCGAAATATAAGGCCCCCGAAGCTATCGTAAAGCATCTGACTCCTGATTTAAAGAGACGTCACAATGCCTGAACAGCTAAGGCTGCACTTTGGCCAATCAGTGAGCTGGTTTGTGATGACAACTATTACCGTATACAGGTAATAAATTTCCTTTTTTTTTTTTTTGGTTCAACAATAAATGTGTACTGTATTCTTCTTCATGGAAAAATAAGACATCCCCTGAAAATAAGACCTAGAACATCTTTGGGAGCAAAAATTAATATAAGATACTGTCTTTTTTTCGGGGAAACAGGATATATATATATGAAAATATAAGAATACATTTAACAAACCTATTAAAATATATACTTTTTTTCTTGATTCCAGGGAAAGGAAGAGAGAGGGAGAGAGAAATAGAAACATTAATGATGAGTGAGAATCATTGATCAGTTTCCTCCTGCATGCCCCACACTGGGGAATGAGCCCACAACCCGGACATGTGCCTTGACCAGGAATTGAACTGTGACCTCCTGGTTCATAGGTCGATGTCCAACCACTGACCCACACCAGTCTTTAAAAAAAAAAGAATAAGAGCTATGGAATCCAACAAATCTGGGTTGGAATTCCAGATTTGCTACTTAGTAGCTGTGGCTTGTAAGCAATGTGTTCATCTACTTTCAGTCTCAGTTTTCACATCTATAAAATGGGAATGATAATAGTTTTGTCCACCTGGGGGGTAACCAGGGTGGGTCTGAGGCATCCTAGCTAATAAAAGAATAATATTCAAATTGACTGTACATCCGCTGCACCTCAAGCCAGGCCAGCCAGCCACGCCTTCCAGCCAATCAGAGCAAATATGTAAATTAACTCAACCAAAATGGCTATGGCCACAGAGAAACAGGATGGAGGCTTGGGTTGCCTTTGGTGATGGAGGAAGCCAAGCTTTCTGGCCTGTGAGGCCTCCTCTTAAGGCAACAAAGTTTCAATGGCTGCTGCCTGGGAGCTAGCAGAAAGCTTGGCTCTGCTCCAGGCTACAAAGTTTCAGTTGTAGAAGATAAATAAATCTCAGATATCAGGGCCTCTGCTTGGGTTGCCCAGGGGTGTGGCCGACCTGCAAACCACCACAGGCCCCTCGCCCCGGCCACCCCATGCCCCAAGGGAATACCCACCCTGATCCAGGACATCCTCAGGGCAAACCAGCTGGCCCCACTCATGCACCAGGTCTCTATCCTATCTAATAAAAGAGTAATATGCAGATTGACCATCACTCCAACACACAAGATGACTGCCCCCATGTGGTCAAAAGATCTTGCCCCCATGTGGACACAAGATGGCCAACAGGAGAGTGCAGTTGGCAGGGACCAGGCCTGCAAGGTAGGGCAGTTGTGGGAGATCAAGCCTGCAGGGGAAGGCAGTTAGGGGTGATCAGGCTGATAGGAGAGTGGTTAGGGGGTGATCAGGCTGGCAGGCAGAAGCAGTTAGGGGCAATCTGGAAGGCAAGCAGGTGAGCATTTGGGAGCTAACAGTCCTGGATTGTGAGAGGGATGTTGGACATCCCTCAAGGGGTCCCAGATTGGAGAGGGAGCAGGCTGGGCTGAAGGACACCCTCCACCCCATGCATGAATTTCATGCACTGGGCTTCTAATAAGTGAATAAATACCTATAAAGTGCTGGTCTTGGCCTATATTAGCCTTCAGTGGATGCTGACAACTTAGCAATAATAATGCATGTTTTCTATGCAGTCTCTTGGGGGCCAGTTTGAAAGGTGAATGGAGGGTCAGGGAGATCAGAGAAAGGGAGCTGAGCGGTCATGCAGGTGAAATGGCAAGGCCTCCCCTGAGGCAGAGGCTTGGCAGATGGCAAAGGGGCTATTCATGGGGTAGAAGGGAGCAGGACATGGTGACCTTGGTCACAGGAGCACTTAGAAGACCCAGCCCTGAGCACTTTCCAGGTCAGCTTTAACATTTTAAGCAGTTTGTGCTTCCTCAATTGGTCAAGCCATTTGGTGTTGAGATTTCTCCCATCAAGGGCTACGGGCGGCCTGACCTCTCAGTGGTATTCACAGTGCTGACCAGCTAATTTTAGACACTAAGTTCTGTGGGGTAATAGGCTAAAAGCAACCTTCCTAGAGCTGCTCCAGCAATATGGCCCTCAAGATGCCATTGCTTGCAAGTGAAGCAAGTGTTTATGGGGTGCCTATTGAGGGCCCCCTGGACATTGGTGGTGTGGGTATAAATAACCTGCTCTCAGTAAGTCAGCAGAGAAAACGTGCCCCTGGAAAGGCAACAGTTTCCACTGGGCAGGACTTATGGAGGAGTAAGGTCCAATCTCCGCTTTCTCTTTGCTTTTCCTAGCCACCCTCACCCTGCCCTTCCTCACTGCCCCATAGGCAGCTGCTCTGGAGTGGGCAGAGTAGGGAGCCAGGTCGTGGGCATCAGAAAAATGCCACAAGATGGCCCAACAACACAGATAGCTCTGGGACGTGGGCCTTTCATTCCCTCATTAAGAGTGTCTCCACGCAGGCTGCCACTGAGAGACTGGAGGGTCTCCTTATGCACCAGCTCTTAGCCGGTGTCCTCCCCCGCCCCCCAGCCCCCCGGCACACCCAGTCTGCCAGGCTGACCTGGAAAAGGGTAGTCATATGGATCCCAGCGTTAATTCCAGAATGAGTGACAGTCTAGGCACTTTGCTGGACACTGGCCAGCTGGGCTGTGGGCAGCCTGTCAAGCTGTACGTAGCTTTGTCCACAGCTCTGCTGGGGTCCACCACCAAACACGCAGGAACCAGCCTCCTGTCTGAGTTTGATACCTCTATTCTCTTTCTGCTTGTCCAAAGCACCTTAAAGCAGTTGGAAACAAATATCCTCCGTGTGGACTCTAAACTCACAGGGCAAAGCATGGACCTGGGCATATTTGTGGGGACAGAATTGAACTTGGGGTAGGACCCCAGAAGTGTCAGTTCTGACATTGAGGCTTTGGCATTGATTTTCCCTATCTGACCCTGAAGGAGGTGGCTTTCAGTCTGAACCCTGACAGGTGGAGGATGAGAGGATACAAAGGAGGTGCTCCTGGAGATCTGGGGTGGAACCAACTGCAGGGCCTTCACTCCCAAGCCTGAGCCCATGGGCTCTACTCTGTGAGGAGATAGGATGTCAGGCCTGCTGAGCTGTCCTGCACCCTTGGGATTTACAGGAGGTGATTCTGCTGGCAGCCAGGGGAGTTGCTGGTGTTTTCATTGTTAACCACAATGACAACCATCTGGGCACTTAAGAGCACTTTGTGGCTTATAATGAACTTCCATTTGAGTCTTGCAAGCGGCATAGAGAGGAATTAATTGGTTCACTCATTCATTCCATTAGAGAGCACTTATTAGATGCCAGGCAATATGCTGAGCTGGTTGCTTAGTATCCTTACTCTTTGCAGTGAAGCATCTGGGCCCAAGAGGGAAAAGGTCTCACCTGCAGCGCATCGCTGAACACTGGAATGGACTTGCACTTCTCATTCATTTGTCCCTGTGAGATGCTCCAGGATCTCACCAGAGACCTGGGTCTGCCAGAGTCCCTGTGTAGGAGTGCATAGCTCCCTGTGCCCGCTGGGCCATGGGGGTGGTGCAGCTTGGAGGAGACCCAGGAGAGGAAAACATTCATCCACAGAAAGGCAACCTGACAGGTTCTAGTCACTAGGGGTCAAAATGGACAGTGGTCGGGTACCTTGGGAAAGACAGTTGTCATTGGAGCGGATGTCTAGACTCTTGGCTTGCATTACTGAGATGGGGAAGGGTTTCTGCTGCAGAAAGGTTTAGCTCCACCATACAATAAAACCCCACTTCAACGTTCAGTGAACTTTGGAGCATCGGAAAGCTGATGGAAAAGGGAGCTTTCTGATATAGTCGCAATAATCCCTCTCTGAAAGCAGTTGCCATGGTTACTTCAAAGTCTCGAGGTTGTTTTTTATTTTGGCAAGAGATAGTAGAGGCTTGCCCAGGGCAAGCCTGGCTGATCAAATTGGACAGCAGCATGTGGTGAGCTCTGGGGCCCACATATCCTTGTGGCAACTGGAGCCACTGTCCCAAGCACCAGCCACGTTGGGCTTTCTTCCACTCATCACTCAAGGGAGCAGAGCCAATTGAGGCCCACAGGGAGCATGCAATGCCATGATGGCGGTGGTCACAACCAGCTCTACCCTGGGCACTGGCCAGGCACTGTGCCAAATGACTTATTTCATTTGACCCTCACAGCAGCCTTGAAAGAGTGTCATTCCCATGTGACAGATGAGGCAACTGAGAGTCAGGGAAGCTAAGGCACAACTTACAGAAAATGGTGAAGCTGGAATATTCCAACTCAGGGGATCTGAACTCCAAAGTCCAAGGGGTCTGGGGTAGACTCCATTTTTTTAATTAAATGAACCTGGAACTTGGAGGACAGCTTCTCCTTCTGCCTCATTCCTCCCTGGTAGCATGTTACTAGTGTCCCTTCTCTTAAAGGGATGCTTAGCAGTCTTCTCTGGCCAGTGACGTCTCCTCCCCTTACCTAGTGGACATGGGTACCTTGAGATGCTTGTCTAAAGCCGAACAGGGATCTCAGTACTCCAAACCTGATGTTCCCAGCAAACGAGCTGCCTCCTAGGGAAGGTGTGGTCTCTTTGATTGGCAGCAGAGGGATATAAACTCGGTCTTCTGTTGTTCCTTCTATCTGATGGTCCACCAGATCTGCTTGTGGGGTGGTGGCCAGGATGGACATGGATGGATGGGAGCTCTGTCCAGCTGTGCTCGCCTATTACATATCACTTGGTTGGGCATTCACACGCTCCCCTGTGCAGGGGCCATGTCTTTTCCAGATGTACCCTTTGCTTCCTCAATCTCTTGCATGAGAGTGCTTTTAAGTTGCCCATTTATTCAGCAAACACATGTCAAATCCTTGATGGGTATCAAGGCTCTGCAAACACCAAAACAAAATGCAAGTCCCTGCCTGCAAGGTGCTATAGTCTGGAGGAGAAACACACAGGCAATGACAAGGCCCTAATGGGTTATTTTGTGACACAAGGAGTCAGAGGAAGCCACAGAGACCAGAGACCAGGAACTAGCTTTACTGGGGGTAAGAGAGGAGGGGAGGTAAGGAAGGATTTACAAAGAGTATGACGTTGGGTCTGAGGAAAGAAATGGGCTGAACAGAATTAACATAGCCAGTTGAAGCTGCTATTGCTAGAAGGGCTTGCTTGAAAGATTGGTCCTTGGCTGGAGTCTTGGAACTTGGCTTTTGAAACATCCCTAACTGATAAAGTGCTGTCTTATACAAACAATGTGTTTCATGTGTAACATAACTTGCTTGGGGGGAAAGAGGAGAGTCCGAAATTTTGGTAGTTTCTATGCAAAGAATGCCCATATGAGCAGTCCCCAGTAAAAATCCTAACCTTCAAGTCTCAAACATGCTTGCCTGGGCAGAAACATAGCACGCATGTGGCTGCCTTCTCCCTGCTGCAGAATGGAGCATGCCCAGTGTGGCCACTCGTAGGAGGGTGAGCATAGGAGGCTATGTGTGAATCTCTCTAGACTTCCTCTGGTGTCTTTTTTCTGCTTGGTCTTATTGGTGCATCTTTTCACTATAATAACTTATAGCCACAAAAACAACTATATGCTGAATCCCATGAGTTCTGGAAAATTGGTGAGCATGTGGGTGGTCTTGAGATTAAACAGGAAAGATAAGCGAGATTTTAATGGACAGAGCAGAGAGAGAGGGTGCTCCAGGTACAGGGAACAATATATGCAAATCCACAGGAGCATACAAAGGTGTGGCTTGGGCAGGGAAAAGTGTGGTCTGTGGGAAATTATAAAGAAGTGTTGATGAACCTGAAAAAGTTCTGATGAAACAAACTAATCATGGAGGAGGACGTAGGAGGCTCAGATGCCATGCAGGAGGCAACTGCAGCAATGCAGATCCAGGGGATCCTTACAACTCCTTGCTCACCAGCCTTCTCCATTTCCACTCTTCTTATTGTCCAAGGTCTCTGGACAGTGCCCAGTCCATTCTGATGGGGCATCTGTGTGTTCTGCTGCTACCATCCCAGGGCCCTGAGGAAAACTAGTCCAGCCCGTTGTATCTTTGTCTGCATCCCTGATGACTAATGATGGTCTACATGGGCTAGCCCAGTGGTTCTCAGCTGGGAGCAATTTTCCTCCCAACCTTCCACAAAGGTACATTTGGCAATTTCTGGAATCATTTTGGTTGTCACAGCTGGTAGTGGGATGGGTGCACCTGGAATTTAGTGAAAAGATGCCAGAGAAGCTTCTCAACATCCTATGATGCACAGGACAGCCCTACAACAAAGTCACCAGGCCCCACATGTCAGCAGCAGCTATGTTGACAAATGCTTCCATAGATTAGCACCATCCAATTGAACTTTCTGCAGTGATGGAAATGCTCTATAATTCAGCACAGTCTAATGTAATCACTAACTCACATGTGGCCATTGAACTCTTGAAATGTGTCTGGTTGTGACTGAGGAACTACTTTTAATTTAATTTTATTTTAATTAATTTAATTTTAATCTTAAGCAGTCACATGAGGCTAATGGCTACTCAATTGAACAGAGTACATTCACTGGCTAGCAGGCTGCAGTGATTCTTCCTCAGGACCTGTGATGGACTGGGCATTGTCCAGAGGCCATGGACATGGGAAGTGTGGCGATGCAGAGGGAGTACAGGCAAGAAGTCACGAGGATCCCCTGAGTCACAAAGGTCATGTCAATATCACTGCAATTTCTGATGATAGTCTCCTTAGTTCACACTCTCCTGCTCCAGGATCCTTCCAGACCACATCCTCTGGGAAGCATGCCTGAGAAAGAGAGGCCTCAAGTCACAGCCACTCTGGTCCAGAGAAACCCACAGCCCAGCCCCGGGATTGCACCCTCCTCACTACCTTCCCTGAAGGTGACTTCTCTAGGGCTTTGGTGTCCTTTTCTGCCAGGAGACTGGATCAAGGCAACCTCTAACCATATCACTGAGCCTCAGATGTGAGGAAGAAGTTGGGTTTTTGCAACTTTTTTCCCCAAGAGGTCCCTAATTATTCCACTTCCCTCCCAGTCGCCAACTCTGGGATATTGGTAGGTTTAGCCTCTGTAAAGCCTCAGAAAAAGTCCCCTTGTTTCTTTCTTTTAGGAGAGGAAGCACCTTTACCCCTGGTTTCATTACTAAGGGGCTTCTGTCAGGAATTCTTCCCAAGTTGAAGTAAATCTCTGAGGTGACTTCATGTCCCTTCACAGGTGAAGAGGCTGACATCCAAACAGCAGCTTCTCTGGCTTTTAGGAAATCCTGTCTCACCAGGCACATCTCTAGACAGAGCAGAGCTGATGAGGCCTGAGTGTGAACCATGGTGGTGGCCAGGACGAGATGCACATGATGGGTATTCCTGATGTCAGTGGAATAAATCAAGGAGGGGAAAACCTCCTGCCAAGAGTATCATGAGGTTTATAGTATTATCCCCATTTAGAAATAAAGAAGGAGGAGCCCAGAGAGGTTAAGTGACTTGCCCAAAGTAACAGAGCATGTACGTGAAAGACTGAACTAAGATTTGAACCCAAATCCAAACTGTCAAGTGGCAAACCCTACATTCTTAACCACTGAGGCACATGGTAAGGTGAGTGACACTAAACAGGCAGAGATGGCAGACACCTCCTTGGGTCATTTGTCCAAAGGAGGCTTTCAGAGTTTTCTGGTGGCCTGTACAAGTTGCAGTGTGGGAGCAGAGGATCCCCCAAGCATCCAAGAAGCGAAAGAATAGACAGTGGTTCTCCCAGTTCTGCATGGCTTCAGGGATAAAGCTGTGTTTGAGCATGGGGCCAGGCTATTTACTGCACAGTGAGAAACTTCCATTTCTATTTGCTTGATCAAAACACAGTCTGGTGCTCTGGGAGACTGAGGGGAGTGGGATTGGCTAGGGAGCTGGCAGGGACAGTCACTGGGCTGTGTTGGCCCTGGGCTGCTCAGCTTTGAAGTGTTGGCTGAGCTTCCTAATTAAAGGACAGGCCCACAAGGAAGCGAGTCAAGTGATGTTCAGGAACTGGAATATGGACTACTGTAAATCCCCATGTTGAGAGTTAATCCTCTTTCTGGCTGTAAGGCGATGGACTTGGGTATGTTTTTAGACGAACGTGTCTTTCCCACTATTATCTAATTGGGCTCTCAGATTTAAAATGCAGGTCCTGGAGCAAGGATGGCAAGTGCTTGGCCAATGTCTGCCAGTTATTACCCCATACCCATGACAGAGAGCACTAATCAATCAAAGCACCCTTTGTTTGGAGCTAAACAAAGCTTTAGAATTGAGCAGCACTCCAGGCGGCCACTTACAAGGGGATTCAATTTGAAGCATAAAATCTATGTACCATTCTTACACTTAATGTCAAGGGTGCTCTGTAAGCCTCTTAGGTGTGGTCCAGAGGACAGGTAGCTTTTATTTATAATAAGCTCACTAGACCAAAACCATTGTTTTAAAAAAACATTAAGATGCTAGGGTAAGCCCAATCCAAGAGTGGAAGAGCCCACAGTCATGCCATCAGAGAGACTCCAGTCAGTCTATCTTTCTGTTAGTATAGGCATCTAGCTAGTTATTAATAAAGGAAAGAAGCAATCAGAATCAAACTTTAAGCCTAATAAATGAGGGAGACGAATTGGACATGAATACTGGCTCACTAGGAAGTTGCAGCATTCATGGGCTTCCCAGGAGACTGTCACATCCTCCACTAAAGGGACTTAACCTCTGAGCAAACACTGAGTGAGCAGGAAGAATCTCCCAGGAAACAACCAGCCTGGTAGTGGAATTATTGGGGGCGGCGGGGGGAGATTAAACAGTGGGGGGAATTCCTTTGCTGGGCACATGCACAGTAGAAACCAAGATGGTGCAGGGGGAGATAAGCACCTGTGCAGTAGAAACCAGATGACAAGGCAAATCTTTGAGGCATGCACAGTAGGAGGCAAAATGGAGACATAAAGAGGAGGTGCCTGGGAAAAGGGTCAGATTGGAAAAGCATCCCAAAACCCTGGAAGATCCAGAAAAGGGACTGGAGAGGGGGAAGGCCCAGCACAAGCCTATGGAGGATTAGGAAGAAGATTGGTTAGTTTGCAAGAACGTCTGCTCTTTCCGAAGACTGAGGTAATATAATCAAAGCCTAACAAAGGCCCTTCTGGACAGCGTGAGATCCTTCATTCGCTGGCCTGTTCCTACGTACTCTCTCCCTAGCAGCGGTGCAGGCCCCGGCATTTCAAGAACCGGCCAGTGCAGCACTGGTTTCGGCCCAAGCACAGCCTTGGTGGCAGATGTGCAGATGGGCAAATGAGACAGCTAAGTTCTGCATCTCTGGGCCCTGATCTTCCTGGGCCTGCTGGTCACGGGTGCAGGCTGTCAAACTTCTTCCACAGCAGTACAGAGCCGAGCCATCTGGTCGAGATGAAATCCTGAACACCTGGAGACAGGCCTTTATTTTTGCTCCAGCAAATCTTGTCACTACATCTCATCCTCCTATGCATGGGTTCTGGAAATGCTTTTCTCATGAGTCTGTGGAAGAACTCTATTATCACCAGCAATACTTGCAGCTGTACCTTGTGCTCTCTCTTAGCGGAAGGAAGTGATCAGCCACGCTTATACTTCTCCACCTCCAGTGATGGGGGAACTCACTATCTCACAGCCTGCACAACTTTTTTGTCAGCTCTAAAGAGTTTAGGCTATGAAATCAACTAGCCTTGAGTTTGCCTCCTGGCTTATTCTGCTATAACAGTGTGATTTGGGGCAAGCCACATCATATCGTGTGTCTAAAACATGGCCGACATCATGCCTGCTTTAGGAAGGTGTGAAATGTAGTTGAATGTATGTGAAACAACCTGCATAATGTCTTGTATGTGGTTGGTGCCCAAAGTATACAGGTTCTTTTCATTTTTAAATTGTTCTAAAATCTATCTTATTGAAGCTTCCTTGGCTGGTTCCTTGGGGATTCCAGAATATGTCTGCTTCCTCCTCCCTGTGACAGACTGGCAAGTGTTTGAAGACATTTAAAGACAGAGTGGCACAGTAACTCCAGTTTCTTCAACATTTACAGAAATCGTTCACCTAATGATCACTTCTTCTGGACTTAGTCTTAGCACGTGGACCTAACTCATGAGTCAGTTCTAACCATCTCTGGGCAGACAAGACTCTCACGTCTCATTCTGCACCTTAGACACTCATTCATTCACGCATTTGTTCACTTAGCTGACACTTCACCAAGTCCTTACCAGATATAAAGTGCTTGGCTGGGAACAAAGATACAGTGATGAACCCAACAATAGATATGACCCCCTTTCCCCCCGACACACACCCTTTATTGATTCATTCATACATCAATGTTAATTCATTGATTTAAAAAATATTTATGTAAATCACCCTGCTAGAAGTTGTAGATGCAGCAGAAGACAAGACTGATGTGATTTCTATCTTTTATTCATTTAATCATTTAATGATTATTTATTAATTTATTGAGCACTTAGTATGCATAAGCCAGACATGAAGTCAGACAAACAAGAAGGGACAACGGGATAAGTACTATGAAGATGTGCAGGTGCTACTACAGCCTATGCCAAGAACCTGCCTTGGTCTCTTTAGTTATTTATCTTTATTGCGGCAATATGTATAAGCACACACATTTATATGAATATATATATATAATATAAAATTTGTTATTCTAACCATTTGAATTATACAATTCTATAATATTAAATTACATTCACAGTATCGTGTAACCATGACCAATATCTATTTCCAAAACTTTTTCATCTTCCCAAATTGAAATCTGTACCCATTCATAACTTTCCCTCCCCTTCTTCCCACTTTCCAGCCCCTCATAACCTCCAATCTAATTTCTGTCAGTATGTATTTGCCTAGTCTAAGCACCTTATATAAATGAAATCACACAAAATTTGTTCTTTCGTGTCTGGCTTATTTCACCTAGCATGTTTTCAAGGCTCATCCATGTTGTAGCATGTATTTATCTATCCTTACACAAGTTTTATAACTGACTTAATTGCTCTAACATTAGAATAAATATTGGTATTTGGTTGGACAAGTCAGTTTTCTTTATCTGAAGCATCCTGGCTATTCTAGGCACTTTGCTCTGACATACAAATTTAGAGTCATTTTGGAGAGTGTCATTGTTATTTAGCACTTTGGAATTTTGATTTGAGTTTTACTGTATCTGGGCATTTTTATGATATTAAGATTTCTTATCCATGAGTGTTGTTTTTAACCATATCTTTTTGACTTAAAAGATTGTTAAAATTTATCCAAGGAAATAGTGAAGGAGGATCAGGAGAACAAACTAGCAGAACAAGCAACATGTGCAAAGGTCCTGGGGCCTCAGAAGGTAGGACATGTTGGAGACACAGATGATACTCAACATCACTGGGGCACTGGGTGAGAAACAGAGAGGTACTTTTGTAGATAAAGACAGCGCTGTAGGGAGCTGAAGGAGTCTAAGAAGGGGATTAGTATGACCAGACTTGCATTACATTAGGACTGTTCTGACTCAGAATGGACATGGGGATGAGTAAGAGTAGAGAAACAAGAAAGCAAGTAGGAAAATTATTATTATTGTCTATGAGAGAGAAGGCATAGACCAATGTGTCAGCAGCAGCAATGAAGAGAAGGGGAAAGAATTGAAATTTATTTAAAAAGTAATATTGAGGAGAGTTTTACCAAACATTCAAGGAAGAATTAAAACCTATCCTCCTCAGACTATTCAAAAACATTCAAGAAGAAGGAACACTTTCAAACACCTTCTATGAAGCCAGCATCACCCTAATACCAAAACCAGATAAAGACAACACAATGAAAGAGAATTATAGGCCAATATCTCTCATGAACAGAGATGCCAAAATCCTCAACAAAATTCTAGCAAATCGGATCCAGCAGTACATCAGAAAGATCATAAACCATGACCAAGCAGGATTCATCCCAGGCATGCAGGGATGGTACAATATCCGCAAATCAATAAATGTGACACATCACATAAACAAATTGAGAGATAAAAATCACATAGTCATATCAATTGATGCAGAAAAGGCATTTGAAAAAATCCAACACCCTTTCTTGATAAAAACTCTCAGCAAAGTGGGAATAGAAGGATCATACCTCAACATCATAAAAGCCATATATGATAAACCCACAGCTAACATCATACTCAATGGGAAAAACTAAAACCATTTCCCCTAAGAACAGGAACAAGTCAGGGATGCCCACTCTCACCTCTCCTGTTCAACATAGTACTGGAAGTATTAGCCATTGTAATTAGACAACAAGAAGAAATAAAAGGCATCCAAATTGGAAAAGAAGAAGTAAAGGTGTCCTTATTTGCAGATGACATGATATTGTACATAAAAAACCCAAAGGACTCCATTCCAAAACTAATTGACTTAATTAATGAATTCAGCAATGTAGGAGGATACAAAATTAATGCTAAGAAGTCTGTGGGCATTTCTATACACTAATAGTGAAATTATAGAAAGAGAATCTAAAAAAGCAATCCCATTTACCATCGCACCAAAAAAATTAAGATACCTAGGAATAAACCTAACTAAAGAGGTAAAAGACCTTTATGCAGAAAACTACAGGACACTGAAAAAAGAGATAGAGTAAGATGTTAACAGATGGAAGAGCATACCATGCTTATGGATTGGGAGAATCAACATCATTAAAATGTCCATACTACCCAAAGCAATCTACAGATTCAACGCACTACCCATTAAAATACCAACAACATATTTCACAGACCTACAAAGAATTCTTCATAGATTCATCTGGAACAAAAAAAGACCATGGATAGCTACAGCAATTCTGAGAAAGAAGAATAAAGTAGGTGGGATCTCAATACCAGATTTCAAGCTATACTACAAAGCAACTGTTCTCAAAACAGCCTGGTACTGGCACAAGAACAGACATATAGACCAATGGAAAGAATAGAGAACCCAGATATCCACCCAAACCACTATGCTCAATTAATATTTGACAAAGGAGGCATGAACATTCAATGGAGCCAAGATAGCCTCTTCAATAAATGGTGTTGGGAAAATTGGACAGATACATGCAAAAAATTGAAACTGTTCCACCAACTTTCACCAAATACAAAAATAAACTCAAAATGGATACAGGACTTAAACATTAGAAGGGAAACCATAAAAATACTAGAGGAATCCACAGGCAGCACAATCTCAGATATATGCCGAAAGAACTTCTTCACTGATACTGCTCAAAGGCAATTGAAGCTAAAGAAAAATTAACAAATGGGACTACATCAAAATAAAAAGCTTTTGCACAGCAAAAGAAACCATCAACAAAACAACAAGAAAGATCACTGTATGGGAGAACATATTTGCAAATGTTATCACTGATAAAGGTTTAATCTCCAAAATCTATAGCCAACTTATACAACTTAACAAAAGAAAGATGAAGGATCCAATAAAAAAATGGGCAACAGACCTAAATAGAACCTTTTCAAAAGACGACAGAAGGAAGGCCAAGAGACACATGAAAACATGTTCAAAGTCATTAATCATCCGAGAGATGCAAATCAAAACAATGCGATACCATCTTACACCTGTCAGAATGGCAATCATCAACAAATCAACAAAGGACAAGTGTTGGCGAGGATGCGGAGAAAAAGGAACCCTTGTGCACTGTTGGTGGGAATGCAGACTGGTGCAGCCACTGTGGAGAACAGTATGGAGTTTCCTCAAAAAACTAAAAATGGATCTCCCATTTGACCCTGTAATCCCACTCTTAGGAATTTATCCTAAGAAATTACAAACACCAATCAGAAAGGATTTATGCACTCCTATGTTCATAGCAGCACAATTTACAATAGCTACAATTTGGAAACAGCCTAGGTGTCCGTCAGCAGATGAGTGGATCAGAAAACCGTGGTACATCTACACAATGGAATACTATGCTGCCATTAAAAAGAAGGAATTCTTACCATTTGCAGCAACCTGGTTGGAACTGGAGAGCCTTATGCTTAGTGAAATAAGCCAATCAATGAAGGAGAAGCATCACATGATTGCACTCATTGGTGGATAATAAAGAACATTATAAAACTGATGAACAAAAGGATAAATACAGAGACAGTAAAGCTTCAAACAGACTGTGAAATTACAGCAGGAAGATTAATGTTAGGTGAGGTAGATAAGAGATCAATCAAAGGACTTGTTTGCATGCATATAAGCATAACTAATGAACATAGACACTGGGGGGTTGGAGTATGCCTGGGAGGGAGGGGGGCAATGGGGAGATATGTATAAAAAATTAATAAAAATTTAAAAAGAAGTAATATTGAATCAGTAGAACTTGCTGACTGTACGTGGGCAGTAAAAAACTGGTAGGACAAAATAACAATGCCCTAGTTTCTGGTTTAGGTGACTGAGCGAACAGAGTTGCTATTTGTTAGAAGCGACCCCTTTTCTTCTCTTCTGATTTCTAGGAGGAAGACTTTTCCCTGAGCACAGGTGGTCTTTCCCTATCTTCTCACTCACTGACCCTTCTGACTGGTGAACTTGGGAAGCATAACTGCAATATGCTAGGCTTTGTCCTTCCTTTGGGGGTCAAATCTAACTTCAAAGAGTAAACGTTTTTCACTGATTAGAATGGCCAAAATTTGACACCATTAGAACACATATGACTCCAAATACTGGCGAGGCTGAGGAGTAACTGGAACTCTCATTCATTGTTGATGAGAATTCAAAATGTACAACCAGTGATTTCTTACACAACTAAATGTGTTCCCGACATACAGTCCAGCAATCTTGGTATTTACCAAAGGAGTTGAAAACTTATGTGCACAAAAATACCTGCACTTGGAGGTTACAGCAGCTTTATTTATAATTGCCAAAACCTGAAAGTAGCCAAAATGTCCTTTAGTAGGCAAATGGATAAACAAAGTGTGGTACATCCAGACAATTGAACATTATTCAGTGCTAAAAATATTATCATGCCATTAGAAGACACAGAAGAACCTTTAAATGCATTTAAGAAGCCAATCTAAAAAGGCTGTGTACTGTTTGACTTCATGGTTATGACATTCCAGAAAAGGCAAAATTATGGAGATAATAAAAAGACCAGTGGTTCTTTGTGCTTGTGGGTGGTGGGATGACTAGGTAGAGCACAGAGAACTTTTAGTATAGTGAGACTATTCTGTATGACACTACAATGGTGGATAAATGTCATTTACATTTGTCCGAACCCACAGAACGTGAAACACCAAGAGTGAACCCTAATGTAAACAACAGACTCTGGGTAATGACATGGCAATATAGGTTCATTGGCTGTGACAAATGTTCCACTTGAATGGTGATGTTGACGGTGGCTCTGAGACTATGAATATGGATGGGGGCAGTGAGTAAATAGATACTCTATACTTTTTTGCTTAATTTTGCTGTGATCCTAAAACTGCTCTTAAAAAATAAAGTCTATTTTTGTTGTTGTTATCTTTCACCCCAGGATATTTTTCCATTGATTTTTCTTTTTTGTTAGAGAGGTTGGAAGGGAGGGGAACAGACAGAGAGAGAAAAACATCGATACATTGATGTAAGAGAGACACATTGATTGGTTGCCTCCTGCCTGTGTCCCAACCAGGACCAGGGATCAAGCCTACAACTGAGGTATGTGCCATTGACTGGAATTGAATATGGGGTCCTTCAGTCCTCGGGACAACACTCTGTCCACTAGCCAAACTGGCTAGGGCAAGTCTATTTTTTAAAAAAGTCTTCTGCTCCTCCAAGACATAAGTGTCCTCGTGGGAAGCCTGTGCTAGTCTGCTGCTACCCGAGCCTGGGTGGGTACATCTAGCAGTTTAGTACTAGCAAGCCACTTGTCTAATAAGCCCAAAGCCATACTTCCCACCTGACCTCCAGCAGTAATAAACCTGATATTTTTTGGCCTCTAGCTTTACTTTTTTTTATTTTATTTCACAACTTGTTCAAAACCCGGGGGATTGAAGGGTACTACTAGGGGTTTCCTCAGAAATCCTTGATATTTGGTTCATTGGGGAATAAAAAAAAAAAGACTGGGATTCAGGAAGCCAAATATACAGTCAACCAGAGCTGTGGCTGTGACCCCGGCTCCTGTGTTTTGATCCTGCTGGTTTCTAGAAGTCTGGATGAGGCTAACTGGTGTTTTCTGTTTGTTGACAGTTGTGTGGTTGTCTGTTAATAGTCCTGGTGTGGGCAGGAGGGTTATGCCCTAGGCCAAATGGGGTATTGGCTTTAGTGGGCACATTTTAAAAAATATTTGTATGGATTTTGAGAGAGAGGAAGGAAGAGGGAGAGAGGGAGAGAGGGAGAGAGAGAGAGAGAGAGAGAGAGAGAGAGAGAGAGAGAGAAACATCCAGATGAGAGCAAAGCATCTCTCAGTTGCCTTCCACATGCCTCCTACAGAAATGGAGCCTGAAACCTGGGCATGTGCTTTTACCAGGAATCAAACAGGCAAACCTTTTCATGACTGGGATGATGCCCAGTCAACTAAGTCACACTGGCCTGGCTGCTGGGTGGATTTGGATGCATGTAACTAAAATGGGAGTCTCTGAGAGCCCTCCAGTAAAAACCCACCTGGGTTTTGAACAAGTTAGCAAACAAACAATAAGGACGGGGGCTCACAAGTCTTTCATCAATGCATCCAGCCAGGCTAACGGGCACCACTGTAGATCTGCTGGGTGGACCAAAGCCAGTCACCTCCCTGCAGGGACAGAGCAGCACAGTCCAGCTCCCTGTGGCCAGCTCACCCCCAGGAAGATGAAGAGACAAAGAGAAAGAGAAGGAAGTTTTGGAAATGACTTCCACCTGGAAACCAGGCGAGAGGGAAGTCATTCCCTGACACCATTCCAGATGGGGACCTAGGAAGCAGAGCAGTGAGCTGGCTTTATTGAGGGAGCCTACTAATGGCAAGTTTGTGAAAGCTGTGAATTCCACAGTTGGTATGTCGGGTCTGCTCAGCTAGGCTAGTGGTCAGTAAACTCATTAGTCAACAGAGCCAAATATCAACAGTACAATGATTGAAATATCTTTTGAGAACCAAATTTTTTAAACTTAAACTTCTTCTAACGCCACTTCTTCAAAATAGACTCGCCCAGGCTGTGGTATTTTGTAGAAGAGCCACACTCAAGGGGCAAAAGAGCCGCATGTGGCTCACGAGTTGCAGTTTGCCAACCACGGACTAGAGGAACCCTTATCAGGCACACCCTTTTCCTTCCTGCACATCCCACCTGGCAGGGGTCAATGGAGGCTAGTTCTGCAGACTGAGACCCCCTAAACATCCAGAGCCCTGAGGTCACAGGGTCACCAGCCAAGGAGCAGATTCTGTTATTTGCTTTGATATTAGGATCTGAGTAAATTATTCAGCAGCATTCCCATTCCTGAAACATGTTCGACTGGGACAATTAGCTCCGCTTCTGCTGGGATTGCCTCGTATCCAGTGTTGCCTCGCCTCTGACCCCAGCAAATTTAATTCAGCTCCTTTAATAATTTCTGGGAGTGGAGAGTATGTTGAGTGAGCAGGTTCGCTCCTGCAGAAATCAACTTAAATCCTGAAGCTGCACTCTGCATATTCAGGAAGGCTGAGGGCTGAGTTGTTTTGGGTGCAAGCAGAACAGGTAAGCTGGAATGGCTCTACAGGAAGTCTGGGGGAGCAGATCTGCTGGGTGAATGGGGAGGGGAGGAGAGCTCTCCAGCATCCCTCAGATGCATGACTTTCTGGGAGGGTTATGGTGCTAGAAACAGTTCTTTCACTGGGTCCTGCAGGGAACAGAATAGCTGTAAGATTGCAAGATGTTCTAAGTTAGAAATGCAAGCCCCTCCTTCGTCGTTCAGGTCTCCCTTTATTCAACAACAATGTATGTTCTAGGCAATGGATTGGGAAGTAGAGGAGGCAAATATGGGAAACATGTGGTCCTTGAGGGGCCCTTTATGGACCTTTAGGGGAAGATAGACATGCATGGCAGACAGGTACAAAGGATGAAGCCACTCTGGAGTGTAAGGTCATCCTGTAATTTGGGGTCTGGTGCACCTGACCCTGGACAGCCAGTCAGGTCTCTGTCTGCGGAACTTGACAACTGAGTCAGAAGCTGCTCAACATTCCAGGGGCTAGAGCTGTCAGGAGAAGTTATGAGAGTCCATGCATTTCTACCTTGTGGCTGAGTTGAGGAAGACACTGGTCTGCAGAAGGGATGGAGGGAGTGGGGGATAGAGGGACAGAGGGACAGGGAGGGACAGACAGATAGAAAGATGGAAAAACAGAAAGTGGGGGGGAAATATAGGGGCATGAGGCCAGTACTCAGATAAAAGCAGAAGTACAAGGGGGAAAGTGGCTATTCCCTGTGTTCCCAGAGGCTTTCCAGGTTTCTATTACAGGCCTTACTGAGGCTCAGATACCTTCTTGCTCTTGGGGTTCTGTGGGACAGACACCTCCATATTCTTATAAACAGCCCCTCTGTTGATCTGGCTTGAGTGAGTTCCTGACAGAACATTCATAAGTGTGACAGACAGCTGCAAGGCACTGCATAGCCGTCACACGGGCAAGAGAGGAGGCTGCAGAGCGTTGGACAAGGGCCATCTCACTGCAGGTGAAGGGGTCAGGCCAGCTGGCGAAGGCTTCCTAGAGGGTCAGTACTAAGTCACAGGCACACAGAAATCATAACAGGGAAGAACATGGGTAACAGTCACTTGTCCCAGACGCTCTTCTACTCCATGCTTATCTCTAACTTAGTCTTGACAGCAAACTAGGAAGCAGGAATGAGGATGACCCTATTTTTCAGATGAGAAAACTAAGGTTTGGAGAGGCTAAATCTCTCGACCCAGATCATGGAACTCAGAGCTGAGATTTGTCCCCTGCCCCTGCCCCCCTCTGTTCCGCCAGTTGGCTGCACTGCTCCCTGGCCCACGGACCCCTCCCCAGGGCTTCTCACAAGGACAAGAATAGGCAGGGCTGAAACTGATGCCTTGTGTAGAGGAAACAGTGAGTACAATGAAAAGTAGAGAGTTATAGGAGGGTGTGGTGATCAGCTACACAATTTGCAGGGCCCGGAGCAAAATGAGAATTTGTACAGCGTGATTTACAGTAGCTAAGATCTGGAAACAGCCCAAGTGCCCATCAGTAGGTGAGTGGATACAAAAGCTGTGGTACATTAACACAATGGAATACTATGCAGCTTACTCTTTGAGGCAGCATGAAGGGACCTGGAGAGCACTATGCTAAGCGACATACGTCAGTCAGAGAAAGACAAGTACCATATGATCTCACTTACATGTATAATCCAGTGAACAAAATAAACTGATGGACAAAATAGGCCAGAGACATGGAAGCATGGAACAGACTGTGAAATCTCAGAGGGAAGGGGGAGGGCAGATTTTACCAAAGAGTTTACATGCATAACACATAGGCACAGGCATTAATGCAATGAAGGCCGGGATAGGGTGGGAACTGGGTGGAGAGGAGCAATGGGGGACATTTGTGATACCCTCAACAATAAAGATAAATAAATTTAAAAGGAAATAAACAAGAAAAAAAGAGAAAAAGAATAGAGAAAGAATATTGAGGCAGCAATGGCAGAGCTTTAAACCAGGCCCTCTGGATGCTGAGCCCTTTGGCCTGTGCAGGTCACTGGCACACAAAACGGGCCAGGGCTTGGACACTCCACTTGCCTGGGGCTCAAGAGGGAGCGCAGTGGGCATTCTGGTCCCAGATGAGGGCAGGGTGGGCCTTTTGTGCATGACTAGAGGTTTGGGGTTTGGCCTTGTAAGGGCTGGGGAGCCCGGGACGGATTTTGAGAGACCAGTGGTTCCATCCAAAATTGTGCTTTACACACAGCAGATCACTGTGCGAGGGAGGGGAAGCCTCGGGCTAATAGGTGGTTCCAGCAGGGGCGTTTTTAACTCAGCCTGTGCCGGGTCTCTTGGATTCTTGAGAGAATCTGGTTGAGAAAGGTCAGAGGCCAAGGTGGGAAAAGCTCATTTGGGGGACGCTGACTCCGTGCACACAGTATTTCTCTTCAAAGTCTCAGCTGGAGGAAAATATTTAAATAGAAGTCATTAGCGAGCATATTTCTGAAGCCAACAGTGCCTAATAAGTCAAAATTGCTTTCCCTAAAAATGAAACCTATTGAAGTTTTCCAACTCCCCTTTCTGAAGTGCTCAATTAGGATAAAAAAAAAATCCATAACTCTCCTTGGATTGAACCTGCTGAAAGGCAGGCAAGCTTTCTGGTTAGGCACTGTGCAACCACCTTGATACAAAGCAGCCCTTTAAGATAATTTATATCTCAGAGAGGAGTTCGGAAATGGGTCCTCTTGGAACTAAAAGCATTGTAAGTAAGCTGACTAGGGCAGCCTCGCAGGCTGCAGCCAGGAGTCATAAGCTGGGCTCCTCATGTCCCCACCTGGGTATGGGGCCGGCTCCAACCTGGTCCATGTAGGCCCCACCCATTATCCTTGAGGGATATAGAGCCCCAGGGAAGGGCAAGGGTCACTCCAGGGTCCCACGGAAGGACAGTGGCAGAGCCAGTTCCAGAGCCCAGCCTCCTAACTACTCAGTGCCATTAATCTCTCACTGGGTGCTGGGACTGCCCTCTGCATGAGGGCCAGCAGAGGGCAGTGTGGAGGAGAGATAGACTAGTGCAAGACTCATTAATGTTCTAAGAACCAGAGCTATGATGAAAACAAACACATATAAAAAGTATTTGTGTATGCGCGCACACATGTATGTCCATGTATACATGCATGTATGCACAAACTCATGTATTTTGGCATGTATGTACATAGGCATGGTATGTTGTGATGCACGTGTATTCAGGTGTGTGTGCATATTGTACATGTTTACACACGTTCACGTGTGTGTATATATATATATATAAATATATATATATGCATAAAATGCGTTAATGCACACACTTGGGTGTGCATGTGTTTGTGTCTATGTTGAGATTGGGGGTGCCTAACCCTGCCTGGGGGAATCAGATACTATAATCCAGGAGCTGAGATCAAGCTTTGGGGAAGGCTGGCAAAACATGGATGATGAGTCCGACCTTTATTGATGGAGTTTATACCTAATCTGGTAGGACCTTGAAGGATCACAAGGAGGTATGACTTGGCTACATCTGCATTTTATTTTCTTAATATGTTTTTATTGATTTTAGAGAGAGAGAGAAGAGGGGAGAAGGAGAAACATCAGTAGGTTGCCTCCTACATGCCCCCTACTGGGAATCAAACCCACAACCTGGTCATGTGCCCTAACTGGAAATCAAACCTGCAACCTTTCAGTGCAACAGACAACACTCAGCTAACTGAGGTTCACCGGCCAGGTCAGATCTGCATTTTAGAAACTGTAAGTGCCTACATATAAGAGGAGATTGTTTTTCTCCAATTTTCCCTCCAGAAAATATTTCTTCTAAAATCTCATTGTAACCAACAGCACACTGTCTTGACTGTTTTAAAGAGCAGGGCTGTTTGGAGAAGGACATGGTAGCCTGAACCCCCTTGGTCAGTCAGTGGAAATTGAAGGGGATAAAGAAATTGAACATAGGTGGATTAATTAATTGTTCCTGGGACTGACCCCAGAACAGTTTGGTGTTACTATAATCAAATCTTTACAAGGTTATTTTTAAAAAGTACTGAAGAAGTGATTTCTTTTTGAGAGATGGTCATAATGATGGGTAAGGAAGTGCTTGCAGCTGGGCATGGAGGAGCCAGATCTGTCTTTATAAAGGGTGGTTCTGAGAGGCAGGGGCCAGGCTGTGACAATATAGGGTTCCAGGAGGCTGATCTGGAAGGAGGGAAGCAGGCTGAAGGAGATAGAGGTGGCACAGGTTCACAGACCTGCAACTTGGGGCCAGGCTTTAGCGTGTCTCAGTGGTTCCTTCAGGGGCAAAGGTGCCTCTGAAGTGCCACATTCACTGGCAACCATCCCAATATTCCTGGAAATACAGGTGACAGACACCTGATGACTACTGGTACTGGCTGTCCCTTCCCATTTCCCTGCTCCTGGGAGCTTGCTCTAAACTGGGTGGCGTCTGGTCAGAGAGCCTGACACAAACCTGACTTCTATCATTTCTTAGGTGGAGAGGGATCAGGAGGGGCACTGGTTTCACAAACCAGGCCTTGGCTTTGCTGGGATGATCCTGAAACTGCCTACTCACCTGGGGACTGACTTTGAGGGAATAGGTGGCCCCAGTTATTTGTATTAAACTCGGGCCAACATTCTGAGGGTCAAACTCATACACATAGAAACAGAAAGATCCTGCTCCACTCTACCTGGTTCTGGTTGCCATGGCAACCTCAGGCCTAGAAACGGTGGTCAGGATGGTCAGGACCCACTATCCCTCTCCCTTCCTCACCTCACTGTTTCCACCCATCTATGAAAAATTTCCAGTGGCTCTCCAGCGCCCAGCTCTAGGATGAAGGCCAAATTCCTTATGTTTCCTAATACACTTCTAGTCCTGTGCCCCCACTTGCTTGCCAACCATAGAGAATGTCTCACCTTCCCTGGGCATTCAAGTATGTTTGCTGCCTTAGTCTTGACAGACTTGACTTGCATCACCTCCTCTTAATTCTGGAATATTTTTCTCCTCCACTCACCCACTCCATCAACTCCTATCTTTTTTTTTCAAGTGTTCTCCTCAACCTCTACTTCTATTCCTCCAAAACCAATGTCTTGCTCTTCTGAGCTGCCCAGGCTGGTGAAATCAGGGTCCATATGAATGATTCAAGCACCTGCACACCCCCAGATCCCTGACCCACACCAACCCTCAGTTTTCCACCTTCCCAGACACCATGCGCACATCTCTGCCTCACACACAATCTCAGGTGGAGGTGTAAGAAGCATGAAGAGTTTGCGCACCGTCCATTGCACATATCCTTACAGAGTCCTGCCCAAGGCAGGCCCTGTCCTTGGTTATGGGAAGGAGCGTTCATGAACTTGAACCTGGCCCTGCCTCATGCACATCCATAGTCACATGATGCCTCTAGCTTCCAAACTTCTCTAATCTGAGAAGTCTAGTTATTGGAAAGGAGCCCACTGGACATTCTACAGGATACCTGACCAGTACCTCTCAAAACTGTCAAAGTCAGGAAAGACGAGAAAAGGTTGAGAAAGTGCCACAGAGCAAAAGAAACTAGAGAGAAGCGACAGCTAAATGCAGTGTGGTAGCCTGGATTGGGTCCTAGAGCAGAAAGGAGACATTAAAGAAGTTGGTGAGATCCAAATAAAGTCTTGAGTTTGGTTAATCACGATGGGTCAATGCTAGTTTCTCAGCTTTGACAAAGGTGCCCTATGATATGAGATATTCACAACAGGGGAAGCTGAGTGAGGGGTCCAGGAGAACTCTGGTATCCTTGCAACTTTACAGTAAATCCAAAATTATTACAAAATCCATGTACAAAAGTGAACCCACCTCTTCTTTTATCAATGTGATGATGAGCTTGACGTGTTCCACAGCTTAACTCAGAAGACAACTTGCAAGTTCAAGGCCAGGAAAGTTCGTAAAAATGGAACAAAGATGAGGTGCTTCCTCTGCTAAGCATGTTGTGTGCCCACTGGTGACCAGGCAGCAGAGGAACAGAGCAGGGCATCTACTCTGCCCCTCTCTAGCACCAGAGCCCATTTACCACCCCAGGACCCTCACACCTTCTAGCTGATAACTGATCCCATATGTTCTGCATAACACCCAACTAACTGACTTCTGCACTTGGCCCCACCCCCTCGCTGTCTTTGTGCAGGTAGGATGGGAGGTGGATCAGGCAGTCACAAACCCAATCCAACAGATCTTATTCCAGCACCTGCCAATCAAACCCCAGGCAAGTCTGGTGAGAGTTATCATCATAACTCCCAGCAGCTGGAAGAATCCTCATATTAAATACACACCTCTGCCAGGAACTATGTTCTAGAAAGAAAACACTTTCCCCATTTTGCAGATTAAAAAACTACTGGGAGAAGCCCTAGTCAATGTTGCTCAGCTGTTAGAACAGTGGTTCTCAACCTTCCTAATGCCGCGATCCTTTAATACAGTTCCTCATATTGTGGTGACCCCCAACCATAAAATTATTTTCGTTGCTACTTCATAACTGTAATTTTGCTACTGTTATGTACTGTAATGTAAATATCTGATATGCAGGATGTATTTTCGTTGTTACAAATTGAACATAATTAAAGCATAGTGCTTAATCACAAAAACAATATTTAATTATATATTGTGAAATATTTATTTCTAATTACAAATAATTGAAATTTTGTCTTGAATCGTGGTGTAGCACGGGCAACAGTCTTCATATGACAACAGTAAACTACATTGCTACACTTTGCTACACCGAGGAGTGGTCTGTTGGTTCCTAAGACCATGGGAAATATGTGTTTTCTGATGGTCTTAGGCAACCCCTGTGAAAGGGTCGTTCGACCCCCAAAGGGTTCGAGACCCACAGGTTGAGAAACACTGTGTTAGAACATCAACCCGAGTCTCAGGTTTGATTCCTGGTCAAGCGCACATACCTGGGTTGAGGATTTGCTCCCAGGCCCTAGTCAGGGTGCATGCAGTATGTGCAGGAGGCAACCAATCCATGTGTGTGTGTCTCTCTCCCCTCCCTCCCTTCCACTCTCTTTAAAAAAATCAATGGAAAAAATTATCCCAGAGTGAGGATTAAAACAAACAAATAAATAAATAAAAATTAAAAACTATTGGGAGAAATGATTTGATTTGCCCAAGCAGAAGGGATCCCAAAGCACTTTCATTTCATTCCCTGCTCACTTAAAGAAAGCCCTTCAGTATCAGTCAGACAACACGCCCATTTCTCAGAAAGGCAGCCTAGGACCCAGAAAGGCATCCCAGGGCCCAGAAAGGTAGATGGGGGAGGAGGGGCAGAAAGGCAGATAGGGGGGCCTGGAAAGACAGAGGGGGGGAGGGGCAAAAAGGCAGATGGTGAAATTAGGGTCTGAAGGGCAGATGGGGGCCCAGAAAGGCAGATGGGGGCCCAGAAAGGGAAGTTTGCTTGAGGCTGCACAGCCTTCCAGATGGAACAAAAACGGAGCTCTGGCTTCCTCCTGTTTTCATCCCAGTGCTCTCTCCACTTCCTCAGAATTCCTGAAACTTTCAGGCACCTCTGGCCTAGGCCTAGGAAGCCTGGCTGTGCCCAGACCAGACCAGTGCTCAGAAGGGCTCCTTTATTCCCAGGCAGATTCCTGCCCTTCCCGCTCCTCTGGGTGTTGGCAGGCACAGCTCAGCAAGGGGTGCAATAACCATCTGTCACTGTCTCAGAGGCATATTTAAGTTGCTAGTACTCAAGGAGAGACAACTAAATAGCAGCCCAGCAAATCATTGAACCCAGCCTCGAGTCTGCCTGCACAGAGAGGGCCCCAAAGAGTTCACAGCATGAAGGAAAAGCAAACGAGAATGGCTCACCTTCCCTGGGCATTCCAAGTATGTTCGCTGCCTTAGTCTTGATGGACTAGCATAGCCCCCTCTTGGTCCTGGAATATTCTTCTCCTCCATCCACCCACTCCATCAACCCATATCTTTTCTGTAAGTATTCTCCTCAACCTCTACTTCTATCCCTCCAAAACGGATGTCTTGTTCTTCTGAGCTGCCCAGACTGGTGAAATCAGGGTCTGAAGGGCCCACCTGAATGATACAGACACTTCCATGTGCCCTGATCCCCTCCCCATCCGATCCCAGCCCTAGTTTTCCACCCTCCCAGACACCAGGGGCACATCTCCTCCCCTTCCCCATTTTGAGATGTTGCCTAAGGTTCTCGGTCTCTGAACACTGTGTGCCCCAGTAATGTGGTCCTCCGCAGGAGCGAAGGCAACCTGTGAAGGCCAGGGTGTCTTGTGGAGCAGCAGCTAAGAGCTACATGTCCAAGGAGGGGGGTGCTTGGATCCAGGTGCTCCGGGTGTGCGTGGGCACCTGCTTCCTCATGCTTGGGCAGGGGGCATGCAGTGCAGCGAGACGCACACACTCTCCCTCTGGTCTCCCTGGTGGCCGGTATAATCTGAGAGACGAATATTGTGGGCTGGACATGGATATCAATCCTTGACCCGAGCAATTCTTGGGAAGAAACATGGCGACAATTGGAAGCCTGCTTGGGTTCCCATTGCATTAAAAAACCCCAAAACACCCAAATATTTAATAAATATTTAGTGAGCATGGCTGTACCCAAGAATTAAGCCTGCCCCTAAGGGTATAGTTGTGAATGGGACAGAAAGGTCCCTGGCTGTGTGGGGGCTGAAATTCTAGCAGTGAGGGTTAGGAAGAAAAAGACAGACACTAAACAAATAAAGACACAAGGTCATGACAGGGTGACGTGTTTTCTGAATAGGGAAGGGTGTCAGGGTGGCCTCTCTTGGGAGATGGTATTTGGAGGACAAGAAGGCACCACCCTGGTAGGTCAAAGGAGCATCGAACCCTTGGTGTTTCTAAACTGTAGCAAAGCCTTATTATATGGAGGAAGATCTTCATATAATATTTACTAAAATGTGTTGTGTGCTTAACTGGGGACCATGTGTTACAAACTCAAAAGGCATTTTATTTGAGCCTTTTAGGAATCCAACAATGGGTGCATTTTCTCTAATTTGCTGATGAAGACATTGAGGCTCAGAGAAATGATCACTTGCTTAAGGTGAGAGATGGAGCTGGGATTTGACAGCCTGCCTGCACTTGTCATCCCCATGCCCATGACAACTCAGCTGCCTTTGATAACATGATATAGAAATATGGGCTTGGCAATTACTAACTTGTTAAGTGACTATTTTTAAAGATTGATGACCAAGTGAGCACCCTGTGGAGGGAGATTGCTGTGCTGGAGGCACTGGCTTGATCTGCCATGTCCATTGGTGTCAATGATCAGAATAAGGGCTCAGGCAGCCAGTAAAGGTCCAGCCTCCTCTCCAACCACCACTGATCTTGCACCAGCTATATCAAGTTACTGGCAATTGCCTTAATACAGTGTCTGTTTCATGCCTTCTTACCTTCACACAGGATGCTTACCTGCCCTGGAAGGGTCCCTGCTCCCTGTGATGCAGATGATGCCTACTTTTTCTTCAAGAGTCAGGTGAATTGTCGCCTCCTCCATGAAGCCTTCCCTGAACTTTTCCAAAATGACGTTGCAGATCTTTTGATTTCCAATGCATCACGCACATATATGGCACACACAGCTAGTAGTCTTTCCATCAGCCATCACACCCTTCTTTGCAAACAGAAGAACTATTTGAGCAGGTAGTCACATGCCTGAAATGACAAGCATCCTAACAGGTAGAGCAGAGCTTTTCCTTTGTAGTACAATGTCACTTTGGGTCTGTTTCTTTGCCCAGTTCTCCACACTGGAAACTCATTGATGGTTCTGATTCTTTTTTTTTCCCAAAGGGTTTCCAATGTTGAACACAAAATCAATGGATGCCTTGCCCAGTGAATCAATGAAAGGATGGATAAATGGAAGGATGGATGATGGAAGGAGAAACCACCATATAGCATGAGGCCAAGAAGCAATTTAAATATTTGGGATCCAGTCATTGGAAGCCACAAGAGGAGAGTTGGAGTCAAGAGGCAAACCCTGGGAGATGGAATTCAAGTCCCAGGCTTGCAGAGGAGGTAGGAGAGTGCATAACTCAGCAGGACCTGGACATGTGTCAGCACCATCATGGGACCTCTATAGCCCTGTGATGTTAAGATATCTTCCCACAGTGGCTCCTGGGATACAGACAGAGATGCTATTCGAACTCGCATCAGACAGTCCCAGCTACAGAGAGAGAAGAGCTGTAGCAGAGATTGGGAGTGATTCCACTATTAGGTGTAGGCCTCCTGGTACCCTCTTATCTATCTCCATTGTTACAGAGGAGAGTTCCATCCCAACTCTGAAATACTCCTGGCCATTTGAATGCTGTCAGTGGCTCAAGCAACATGTCCCAAGCCCTTCTCCACTACTTCCTGGATGCTTTTATGCACCTCCTTTCTCAATATCTCTCCCCAGAGTCAGCAGGTGCACCTTCGTACCTATCTCCCACTCAGAGGCCCTGTGGTGCACCCCTAGAGGGCTTTGCAAAGCAGTGCAGTGTGGCATTGCCCACAGAAATTGCACAGGTGCCTGGCAGCCCTTTCTCTTTTTTCTTGAGACCACTCTACTCCCTTGTGGCAGCCATATCACTCCTCAGCTTGAATCCTCTATCCCAAATGGTAGCTGCAGGCCAATGCCAGGCCTCCCAGAGGAGCTGGACTTGAGTTTCCCTGGAGCTTACTGTGAGCCTGGGGCATTCATTCACCTTTGGGCCTCGGCAGCTTCATCTGTAAAGTGGGCCCATGAAGGCACCCACCACCCATTGTGAGTCTGAAGTGAGGCAATGGGCATGAGAAAGCCTGGCCCAGCTTCACAAGCATGAGACAAGGGTAGGATACAGGGCCCCTGCTCAGAAGGGCTCCATACCTGCATTAATGTTCTGCTCTTATCTCCTGAAATTCTTGATAATTCTTGAACAAAGGCTCACGTTTTCATTTTGCACTGGGCCCTGCAAATTATGTAGCAGGTCCTGGAGAGGGCCTTGAACCCCAAATGCACTGTAAAATGTGCAGTGGTTACTTTTGTTGACAATTATAACAACACACACATTCTCATTCGGTAAGGGATACACCTATGGAGCTTTTCTGCAAGCCAGGAGTGCTGGGGCCCAACAGGATGTGTCTCTTATGCCCGTGCCCCTGCTAGTTCCGGAGCTCTCAACGTTCACCTGGAGGGAACTGACTGCTCTAATTTTGGTGCTTGGTCTGACCAGCAAGTCCCTCTTCTCTCTGGGTGACACTTGGCTGATCCACAGGAAAGCAGGGCTCTGACTGGTCCCCAGGCTAATCCTCTCCCTACAGCCTAGCACCTGTTGAAAGGCTCCTCTGAGCCTTAGCAAGCAGCTCTGCCCCTAGCGGGAGTCAGAGGCATGAAATTTGCTTTCGGGAAGCCAGGATTAGAGCCACATGCCACCTGCTCCCACAGCTTCCGCAGTCCTCAGTCTCCTAGAGCATCTCACAGTCAGCCACAGGTGAGGACAGGGCCCACTGAGGCACCTGGGAGAGCAGAGGTAGCACTGTGGCTTGGGGATTGCTGAGGAGCAGGGGTGGGGCATGGAAGAGAAATCCTTAGGACTGGATCTAAGCCTTATTTAAAGAAGGGGACTGTGTGTAGCCTGTGATTGTATACCTGTGTGTCTGTACCGGTACCTGTCCATCTCAGTGTGTGTGTGTGTGTGTGTGTGTGTGTGTGTGTGTGTGTGCGTGTGTGTGCGTGCCCGCGCGCGCACGCACTGAGATGGACAGGTACTGGCACACACACACACACACACACACACACACACACACACACACACGAGGCGGCGGGAGCCCTGTGGGCCATGCCCAACATGACTATATAAGAGTGTGTGTTAGTGGACTTGTGTGTGGCACTGCTTCTGTGGAGGTCTATATCAAGGCCTGGGTCTGACACTGGGTTGGCGTGGAGCAGTGAGCAGCTGGTGGCAGAGCCCTAGTGTGGGCAAGGAGCTAGTGGCAGCATATTTGTGGAGTAGTGATTCTGTGTATAGAAGGACATGGTGTCAATGTCCAGCTCCTTATGGAACAGTGATCCAAGTGTGTCTGGCTGTGTGTTGGTATCAGAGTGCTTCCAACTGTGTGGCAGTGTGTATGTGTGCCTGTCACAGTGTCCCGGGTTGTTTCTGAGTGTGTGGGACAGCGCTGAGTGTGTGTGTGAGAAGTCTATGAAGCAGTGATTCAGTGTGTTTGTATCAGGCAGTGTGCATCTGCCCAGTGTGTTTGTATCCAAGTGTGGCCATGCGCTCCCTGTGCAGCTGTGCCCAGTGTACTTGTGTCTAAGTGTGTGAGCGCCAATGCATCCTCCTGGCGTGCGTATCACCGTGTGTGCATGTGTGTATGTGCAGGGGACCGGGTGGCAGCGTCCTTGCTTGGCACGGGGCCCACAGTGGTTTGGTCTGGAGGGCCAGGGCAGGTTGGGGCCTCCGCTCGCGCAAGCCGCGACCCCTCCCACTGGCCTGCGAGAGGGCGGCGGCGCGGGCGCCTCTAGGACCCCGCGGCGGCCGGCCGCTGTCCCCCAGCCGCGCGAGTGAGCATGTGCAGAGCCGGTGCCCGCTAGCCCGCCGCCCGCCCGCCGCCCGCTCGGCGCCCGCTGGCTCTGCCGCTGGGCTCAGCGCAGTGGTCTGTCCGCAGCCCCGGCGAGCCCGGCAGCAGCGCCCAGTGTCTGGCCGCGTCAAGCCGCTCGCGAGGGACCCCGGACAGCCCAGGGGCGTGCGGGCGCCGGGGCGCTGGGCTCCGGCACTGCGGGGCTGCGGGCTCGCCGCCCCAGGGAGGCGCGCGCGTGGCCGCCGGAGCGGGCGCCCAGCTGGCTGCGATCGCGGGTGAGTACTGTCCCCCGGATGCCCAGCCAGGACACCCGCGCAGGCTGCGGGCAGGGTTCCCTGGTCGGGCCGGCGAACAAGTTTGTGTAGACCCGGCTGGGGACGCGGTGGGACTGCACCTGCCCCGGGTTCCGGGCGCGCTGGCGGGGGTGCCTTTGGGCGGGCAGCGAGTGTGAGTGTGAGCATGGCGGGGAGCGCTCAGGAATGAGGGGCTGGGGGCTGGGGCGGGGGCGCAAGGCAGTTGCTGAAGCTCATCCCCCTCTTCGTTTACTGAGACACTGTCCGTTTCCCCGGATGAGCCGCGGATTTGGTACCTGGAGGGGAGTGAGGACATGCTTTGGGGTGCGCACCGCCTCTCCTAGGAGGAAACTGGTCACCCAGCAGCAGCTCCCCCTCGTTCTGCTACCAATCCAGGCTTCCGGTCAGCAGAGGGTTTTCTCTAGCTTGGTGAACTTGAGCAGAGGCAGAGGCTAAAGCGAAATGTATATATTTTGTCCCGGTATCTACCCCAAGTAGAGCTTTGTGTCTTCACAGGTGTGGACGGAAACTCACGCCTGGTGGCTGCTAATTGCGTTTTTCTTTTGTATCGAGACGCCTCCAGGAGTACCCTGCCTCTGGTAACCTGGGGGTTGTCTTTTCCTGAGCATCTGCGCCCTCGGGTAATGCCTGTTCCGTGCAGGCTCTCCCTGAGGAGGCAGCGCAGAGCACAGAGCTGGGACTTCTGCTGCTTTGCTGAGCCTGCGTCCTGGGGAGGATGCCTGTAAGGGTTCCAAATCCCAGCCCTCTCCCCCGAACCCCCATAGTCCTGCCCTGGGATCCAGCTGCTGCCTACACTGGCGGGGGCCCTGCTGCTCCCAAGATGGACAGGCTCGGAACTCCACTACTTTTCTAACAACATTAGATGTCATGGTCCTCCGTGTATTCCCTCTTGTCACTGAGACAGCATGCAGTTTATGGAGGCACGTGGGTTGTCCCAGCTTGGGACCCCATGCCATGGATGTGATGAAGAGAAGGGGGGCCTTTTCTCCTCTGCATTGCCTAGGTCACTAGTTCAGAAAGTGAGGGCCTGTGGGGTGTAGAACAGAGGAAGTGGAAAGCTGGCCGGCCCTGGCCTGTCTATGGCAGCCCCTACCTGATGCTTGTAGGGGCTGGAGAGAGGGCCAGGGGGAGGTTATGCCTCTCACTACCTAACACACAGTTAGCTTGGCCCTCGGAAGTCCCGTGGAAGGTGCCCTGGTGGGTCACCGGAGACCAGGGGTTCTACAAAAAGGAGCAGCGGTGCTGGTTTGTGGGAGTGTATGCTGATCTCCCAAGCACCCTCGCTAAAGGAGCTTGGTGAGCTGGGCAGTGGGCTGTGAGCTGAGCTGGCAGTTCACCTTCCCCAGGAGGATGCTGGGGTCCTCACTTGCTGCTGCATCCTCCTGTCCTCACAGCTCCACTAGAAGGAAGAGGGATTATTCGGAGGGTTAGTGGGTGTCGGAGCCTGTGGAGTGCTGTTCTGTGGCCTGCAGCCTATCTGGCTGGGAGCAAAGAGAAGCCTGGATTAGGCATAAGGCCAGATCCCTGTCCCTTCCCTCCTGTCTGCCTAACCAGGCAGAAGTGGGTATTCTGGGCCACCACTTGGTGGGCTGCTAAAGCCCAAGCCTCCAGCCGAGTCAGACTGGGGAGTAAGTCACAGAGCTGGTCCCTTTAGAGTCTTCAGGCTGCATTGAGCCTCCAGGCCAGATGGAATCTTGTCTGAGCAGGGCCTCTGGGGAATGGGTGCTTCTCTTTATAGACACTCCTGGCTTGTGCTCCCATCTGGCTCAGAACCCAGTTATGCTTGGTGAGACCCATTCTCTGACTTTCCCTTGGGTACTACACTGAGGTCAAGGCCAAGGGCTTTGGGGCAGCCCATTATTTAGGCCTTCAGGGTCTTTACCTGTTAGATATGAATGATAATCAAATCTGTCAGCAGGGGCAGAGCTGGGCTAGAGGCAGGCCCTGCTCCTCTGGGGAGTGAATGCATGAACCTGGCCTTTGACTACCTTCTCCTTGGGCTCAATGTCTTGTTTACACTGTTTCTTCTAATCCCTCCTCATGGCTCTAATGACCCATGTTGACATATTATCAGATAATAATTATCAGAAAACTATCAGAAATGTGCTGCTTTTGGAGACTGTGATTTGGGAGGAACTCTGCCTCCCAGTGTTTATGTGAGAAGTGGAGGAAAGAGTGCATTAGATTAATTTTGTAATGTATAAAGTGCATTGTGCGTTTTGGTGGCTGTTAAGGTCTCTCCTTTCCATTTTGCTTCTCTTTTCTTGGTAAAGGAAACCAGAGGGTGGCTGTGAGGGGGCCAAGAGGAAGGGTTCTGATGATAGGCATGCCAAAGGTGTCTTGAGCCTCCTCCTGTAGCATGAGCCCCTCGTCCCAGTGACTGCGGGCACAGCAGGCAGAGAGCCAGAGAAGGGCCAGGTTGAGTTTAGGTGGAACATCAGTCACTTGCCCAGATTTGTCCTGATCGCTTAGTGGGATCTAGGCAACTCGCAAAAGTGCACCACTGAGTAGGAGAAATGTATGAACAAATGAACAAAACAGGGTTCTATGAAAGAGGTGACCCAGAGATAGTCCAGAAGACATTGTGCTCGGCTGTTTCAAGAGTGGGTTAGGCTCCAGATCAATTAACTAAAAAGGGACACACCAGCCTCCCAGTGGTATTCTGTCTTTCTTTGTAGCCCTGGCCCCTAGCATGGTTCCTGGAAGAACCTACATTTCTGGTGTTGAACAAATGAAGGCTATGTGATATGATAGATGAAACTACAAATTTAAAATCAGAAAACTTAGAGTCCAGTCTAGCAATAGCTATTTATCTTTGCCCACATTAACAGGCCCTCTTTCTGTCTTGAATTCTGCAAGTATAAAATGGGGATGATAATGATTTTGACTTTACAAGTTTATGGAGTGATCAATCATTTGTTTGGTTTGTTGATCTGTGCATTCAACACAATTGATAGTGTGTGAGACTGACTACTTTGCAATCTCTAATGTAGCACAGAAAAATTTATTCTTATTTATATGAACTTCAGCAGTAGGTTTGATGGAGGATCCCCTTGCTTTTACATTGACTGGAGGTTCCACCTTACTATTAAATGTTTTATAATTTTTTAGCAACATTTCTTATTTTAGGGCTTTCTTAAAAAGTTTGGAAGTTCAAAGATTTGTTTCTTTGTGGTCATTCGGGCAGCACATATACCAAAGATTTGTCTCTTCAAACTTAGGGACTCCCACTCCATTCCCATTTCCCAGACCATTTCCCACCCAAGGGTCAGCACATTTATATTTAACTAGAGGTCCAGTGCACAGATTCATGCACCAGTGGGGTCACTCAGCCTGGCCTGCACCCACTCACAATCCAGGACCCCTCAGGAGATGTCAGACTGCTGGATTTGGCAATTTCTGCAGGCCAGGCTTAGGTACCACACTGCTGCATGAATTTGTGCACCAGGCCTCTAGTATGCATATAAAATACTTGGTTAATTTCTTCCCACCCTCCCCCTTCCCTCGGAGATTTATCAGTCTGTTCCATGTTTCCATGCCTGTGCATTGAGTGTCTGCCCTGTGGTGGTCAGTGCACATCATAGCGAATGGTCGAACAGTCAGACAGTGAAATGGCTTTAATATATATAGATGGGTCCTTGGCTCTCTTTCTGATTCTCCAAGATCCAGAGACGGAGCCCAGGATGAGGGCAGCATGGCCTGGAACACTGGAGGGTGGCCAGCAGGCACAGATTTCCTGGGATGCTGTCCTGTGTCCCACTCTGAGGTGGGCAGAAGCACTGACTATGTCTGCAAGGGCTCACAATCTGGGAGGAGGAATAGGCAGAGAAGCAGAGTCCTGACTCCAAGTAGGACCAGGTCCAGTTCACAGAGCATCCAACTTTGCCATCTAGCTCTTCGGGGCCAGGGTGGGTGGCTCTGTTCCAGGAATCAGGAAGGCATCATGGGAGAGGTGGCATTGGACCTGATGTCACCTTGATTGGTGGCCACAATGCATTGCAGAGCCATGGGTCATGGACATCCATGGCCAGTGGAAGAACGTGTCTGAGAGATGCAGAGTGCTTCATTCTGTCCAGGGGACACTTGTTAGGAGATTGCATTCTGGAAGAAATAGTAAAAGGAAGGGGCTGGAAGACTGAACCAAGAAGGACCATTGAATGCCAGGCTGAGGAGCTTAAACTTGGCTATCTGAGTCCTGGGGATCCATTGCAGGCTGTAGCATTAGTTCTTCTTAGAAAGATCACCTTCTTAGGCTACTGGGAGGGGAGGGTTCAGATGACAGACACTGAGCCAGAGCAGGGCAGAGGCAGGCTTTGGTGAGGTAGGAGAAGACAGGGGGGGGGCAGCTCAGAGCACAGAGCCTATCTAGAGGCTCCCTGGTGTGGCTTTGCTGAGACTTCTCACTCCTCTTCTCTTACCCCCGCCCGCTGGCTGCCAGTCACAGAGGTTGGGGCTCAGAGTGCCCATCTCCCTGTCTGGAGAGCAACATGCTGGGCCCTATTCCCTTGTCTTTACGTCTCCCCTCTTTTTCCTCTCCTCTCCTCTCCTCTTCCCTTCTCTCCCTGCTGCTGCCACCCCTCCCCAGCTCAGTTTCTCAGGCCCCAAACCTAGGTGAGAGGCAGGTGTCATCTGCCCAGTCCTGGGACCTAGATAACAACAGAGGAACAGAAGAGGGCTCAGGTTGCCTGAGTGCCCACCTGAGCTAGGCTCCTGCTCCCTCCCTGAGACCCAGGAACCCCTTTGTCCTATTATTTCTCCTCTCATTCCTGAGGGAACTCCAATTCTCCATTCCCCAGGCCCTGCCCTTCTCTGGGGTGACAACTGGCCTCTAAAAGGCCACTGGGCATGACAGAGGTGTCCAGCATGGTCCAGCCTGAGACTGTGTCCTCAGCCCTGGCGCCCCTCCCGATAAGGCCCGAGCCTCAGGCAGGGTGGAACCCCTGTTGCCCCCTGAAGCATTTTGTGTGGTTCTGAGGAGGGAGGTGCCACCTGGGAAGCATGGCTTAGGGGAAATGACCCAGACTTCAGAAGGGGAGGGCCCAGCAGGCGGGCACACTGACCCACATGGCAGTGTCCAGGAGGTTTGGCTCGGGGACGCCATGTGCAGGACTTTCTCCAGGAGCTCTGGCCTGGCATGCTTTCAGAAAGGGGCTGACGGAAGCACACCTAACTCTTTCCAGAATAAATCTTGCCCTGTGTGAAGCCGGAGCTGGTGTGGGGAGAGCAGGAAGCTTAGTGGGCACGGGGCGGGCTCTGAAGCTGGCGGCCTGGGTCTGGGCGCCAGCCCTGGTGTGTCTGACCTTGGGCAGTGGACTTCACCCAGCTGAACTTCAGAGACTTTGGCTCTCACTGGGGGTAACCAGGGCATCTGCCTCTGGGAGGTACCCAGTGAATGAGACGGCACAGGTAAAGCCTCCCACGCAGCCTAGCCTGTGTGTTAACATCATGAGTGCTTAATAAATGGTGGTGTGGAAAAATACGGCGACTGCTAGCAGCCATCTTAGTATGGGACCAGCTTCACGTAGGAATGGGATACTAGGCCCACCCCAGGGCGTGAGAGGCTAAGAAGAGGCGAAGTGACTGATTTCACCCATGGCACAGCCGCCACAGGCCTCCCCTCCAGCGTTTCCTCGTTTGCCTCTTTGAATTCATAACCAATGTTTGAACCAATGGTTGGTGGGTAGCAGAAGTTTTACTCCCCGATTGATCCCACAACCTTGCTGATTTATGCTCATTTAACAGACGAGAAGCCTGAGGCTCTGGCCTGGCAGTGATTTTCCCAAGCTGGGTTTGCTTTCGTGGAGAGCCTCCCGGCTTTGGGGGGCAGTGGGCATAGCTGATGGGCTCCCGGGCCAGAGCCTCGGGCAGTGGCTGGATGTCCCCAGGGGTTGGCGAGTGCTGCTGTACGCATGACCTCGTAGCTGGCTGTCAGCGCCTGCGCAGATGCTGCCCACCTCCCAGCCCACTCCCAGGCCTCTTTCAGATTCAGACACTCAATAAACAGTGGCCAACCCTGCCTTGCTGGTTGAGTCCTGGGACCTGGGGATGTAGTGATAAATCCCACGTGATCTGTGCCCTAGAGGGGCTGCCAGCTGGGAGGACAGGTGGGCATGGCAGAGGGTGGGGGTGATTGGCAAGTATAATATGATGGGGAAGGGTGGCAGAAGTCTAGGGCAGAGGGGCAAGTTCCTAATGCTTTGGGCATGCAGGCCCCCCATGCAGGTGTTCGGGGCTGGGAATTGCTTTGTGATTTTACAAGTTTGGACTGGCAGCCTGCTTTATAGCAGACCTGGGTCATTGAGCTTCCACCCGACCCCTGCCTTCACACCCAGTGTCCCCTTCCTCAGACCAGGGGCAGACCTTCAGGGCGGGGGGAGCTCCAGAGAGGACTTTGGAAGGCCTGGGGGAACTTGGGTGTCATCAGTGGGATCCTGATTGTAGCCCTGACAGTGCCCACCTACTGTACACCATCAACTCGTATCCACAGCCTGTATGTAATGTGTGTATGGGAGCCACACCGCATCTTCTAGGTTCTGAGCTGTTAACGCGCTGCCTACATTTCTGCTGTCTTATCAGGACCTTTCTTTTCATAGCGGGAGTCCTTCCTTCTCCCCTGTTAGCTTCATCTTACAGGATTATTTTTGCTCGTAGAATCCTGGTCTTGTAACCAGAAGTCCTTTGTGAGCAGAGCTGGAAACACCTCTTCATGGACTTAGAGCAGAGAAAGGATAACATAAACCTCAGGCACCTCATCGGCTTCCGGGGTCTGGAAGACCTCCCTGTGCTAAGCTGCCTTTGTGAAGTGCGCTCATGCACCGTGTCCTCTGCTCTTCAGGCTAAGCTCCCACAGCTCCAGAGAAGTGGAACTCAGGATTTCACTGCCTGCAGACCCCACAGGGGCAGGTTTCTGATACCGGGATCCGCCTGTCAATTTATCTCATCATTCACTTAAAAAATGTATTCAGAACCAAAGGTCACTGAGCTCAGCCTGGTGAAGTTCATTGCCAAGCCTCATGCTAGGGGCCCGAGTTACCCAAAGAAAAGAGGTAGGACTTCTAGCCTTGAGGTGATCACAGTCCTGTCAAGATGATTGACAAGTAGGTGGACAATTAAAATCGTCCCAGGATGTGAATGCAGGAGACTGAGAAAGCTTTCCCAGTGGGTGGGCGGTGGTCCAGGAAAGCTTCTCTGAGTAAGTAGCACCTGGGCCAGGGGTGGGGAATGCCAAGCCTGCAGGCAGTATAAGGCCCAAGAAATCATTTGGTCTGGCCCTGCTGAGCTATCAAGGGTGAGTTAATTAAATGTTTGACCAAATGTAGCAGGCTAATTTTTAAGTTGATCATTTTGTATGGCCGGAAAATAATGTTATAACTATCCAAATGGCCCTTGGCCATAAAAAGGTTCCTCACCTCTGCATTTGGGCAAAGGGGGGAAAAGACATAAAAGGCACTGTGTACAAACTCATCAAGACAGCTGTGCTGGGTAGTTGTGCTGGAGCGTGGTGGGCATGTGTGTCTCTGTGTGTGTGTGCATGTGTGTGTGTGCGCGCACATGTGCATGAATGCATGATGGCGAAGCCATAGGAAAGGGCCTGGCAAGAGATGAGCTAGGGACCGGATCATAAAGGGGCCTTGTATTTTGTGCTAAGGAGCTTGGAGTTTATCCCAGAAGCATGGAGAGCTATTGAAAGGGGTTTTAAGCAGGGGAGTGCTGTGATCAGATTTGCGTTTTAGGAGGATCACCCCGGCAGCCCTGTGGAGGTGGATCGGAGCTGGAGACGGGGAGATCAGTCAGGATTTCTCAGGATTTTCTCTGTGGTTTTACAAATCTGATGAGGCTGGCTGGGGTGGGCCTGACACACACCTGCTTAGAGGGAAAATAAAGGTCTGACATGGCTTCCCAACTCAGAGTTTAATTCTACTGTCATTTTCTGGTTACCCAGCCTGCCACCCCCACTCAGCCTGAAGGGCCAGCCGCCTGGACTCCCAGATCCCTGCCCTCCCAGATCCGTGCCCTCCCCAGAGGCCTCAGAACTGGCAGCAATCAGCGTTCAATCAGAAAGGGTCATGCAGGTCAGGGTTCCTCCGGATCTTCGCCCCTGGAATGCCAGGCCACAGAGCCCAAACATTGTCTTTCCTCTCACACCCAGTCGCCTGTTCCCAGCACACAGAGCAGCCATTGAGGGGCCGCTAGTCTGGCGGGAGTCCCGGCCCATGTTAGTTACGGGCAGCGGCTTAGTCACGCTCCTCGGAGCCTTTCTTCTCGGGACAAGCCTGTCCTTGTGTGAGGGCCTTCCTCCCGCAGCAGCCCAGCTCGAGGCAGAACCTGCTGCCACCCCTCACAGCACACTTCAGAGGCCCACCAGTGGGAACCACAGCTCAGCAGAACTGATGCTGGGGAGCGGAGGGGTCCCTGGGAGGCTACCTTGAGAGCCCTTCTGCCTTCTTTACATCAGGTGCCCCAGCCCGGATCGCAGGTGCGGGGCCCTGGGCTGTCCTGTTCCTTTGGCCCGTAGCCTTCAGGAAGCCTGGGAAGACTGCAAGCTCTCTCCACCCGCCTCCCACCCCCACCTCCGGTGCCTGTTCCTGTGTTAAGCTGACCAGTCTCTGCAAAGCAATTTTCAAAGCACTGCCTGCCATCCTACTGCGCCCCTGGGAGTTTTGCATGCTTGTGTTGAGCACCTGCTGTATATTCATGCCTTGCGCTGGGTGCGCTTGTATGTGGCTAGGCTCTCAGAGCACAGGCTCTGAGTACAGACCAGCTGTACTCCAAACCTCGGCTCCTCCGTTGACCAGCTGTGCAACTTTGAGAAAGCTTCTTGGCCTCCTTTGGCCACAGTTTCTTCATCTGTAATTGGGGATATTGCAGGATCCACCTCACTGGATTGGAGGGAAGGTGAAATGAGACAATACGTAAGGCATTGAGCTGAGCGCTCAGTAAGGACTCAGTACAGAGCTGCTCCTGTCGCTGCCGTTAACTGGATCCTCACCACCACTCAGGGGACAGTGTTGTTCCATTTTATAGGTGTGGAAGCTGAGGCCTGAGAAGTGAAGTAATTTGCCTGATGGCTCACAGCCGGCTGGTGGCAGACCTGAGACGTGAACCCCATTCTCTGCCCAGTGCTCCCTTTGGTAAACGGAGCCAGCAGTGAGGGGCTTCTGGCCTGGAGCAGTGGGAGTGGTGGCCCCTCCTGTTTCATCTACGTGGTTTTTCTCTGCTTTTCCAGGTTTCTGAGCCAGGAGGTGAAGGTGGGCAGGACTCAGGGATGGAGAAGGTCGTGACACTCAGCCAGAAGCTGCAGCCCCACGGCCCAGTGGCCGGAGAGGAGTGATGGTGCCATTTGAGCACCTGTGGGAAGCAGGGCAGGAGGAGCAGTAGCCCCCGGAGAGCACAGGCTGCTTTAGGATGTGGAGATGATGCCTCCGGAGGCCCCGGCCTCCCACCCGCCCGGGCGCTAGGAGCCGTGCCCAGGCTCCAGCCAGGAGCCCTGCCGCCCAAGGGCATGGCCAAACCTTTCTTCCGACTCCAGAAGTTTCTCCGCAGAACACAGTTCCTGCTGTTCTTCCTCACGGCCGCCTACCTGATGACCGGCAGCCTGCTGCTGCTGCAGCGGGCCCGAGTGGCCCTGCCGCAGGGGCCGCGGGCGCCTGGCTCCCTGCAGGCCTTGCCCGTGGCCGCCATGGCGCTGGGCGTGGGCCTGCTGGACAGCAGAGCCCTGCAGGAGCCCCGTGTCAGCCCGGAGATGCTGCTCGGCGTGGACGTGCTGCAGAGCCCCCTGGCCCGGCCCCGGCCCGGGCCCCGCTGGCTCCGGAGCCGCAACTCGGAGCTGCGCCAGCTGAGGCGCCGCTGGTTCCACCACTTCATGGGTGACCCCCAGGCGCTGCCCGCCCTGGGCCCTGTGGCCCCCAGGCCAGCTGCCAGCAGCCGAGGTAGGTGCTCAGCCCTGGTTCCACTGACATATTTGGGAGCTGCTCTCAGGAGCCTGCTCAGGGTCACGGGATCAGAGGCCCCTTTCTCTGGCCCCGGGGAGAGCCTGAGGAGTAGGCACCGCAGACCCAGACCTTCGCCTATTGTTCCTCCCTTCCTGCTAGCACATGCGGGGAGGGCCTGTGATGGGAAGCCCCTTGGAGTTTTGCTCACTCACCAGCTAGATTTCCACGTGGCTCAGGGAAGGATGTGTGAGCAGGTCACTGACCTCAGGCTTTGGGTTCAGACCACCCTTGTCTTGAATCTTGGCTTAGCTGCAAACTTGTTGGGTAGCCTTGAATATGGTACCTACCTTCTCCGGTCCCTCTGAAATGGAGATGGAGAGGCTTGTCCCAGGGTTGTTGTGGGGATTTGATGTGATCATGTAGAGCAGTGGCTCGGAAGGTGGGGTCCCAGAACAGCAGCTTCAGCATCACCAGGGAGCCTATTCCAAATGCAGATTCTCAGGTTCTCCCAGACTTGAGGGATTCTGAGCTCTGGGGCAGGGGCCACAGTCCATGTAGCCACCCTCCCCGGTGATTCTGATGTACACCTAAGCCAAGGACGCCTGAGCTAGAGGACCTAGTACAGTGGTACCTCGAGATACGAGTGTCCTAACATAACGAGATTTTTGAGATACGAGCCCTCGAGCGAGTGATTTTTGCTTTGAAATACAAGCAACATTTGAGATAGGAGTAATCGCGCAGATTGGCCGGCTGCACACGACCCACCAGTTTACCTTGACTTGAGCGTCTCATAGTTTCCCAAGCCTCAAGGTTACGGAACGAATTAAACTCGTATCTCGAGGTACCACTGTACATTATTTGGCATTCAGTAACTGGCAGCCATTATCACTTAATAAAAATAGCTAACTCTTATGTAAATGTGCTATATATGGGTTCTATATTATATTGCAATATTATAGATAAAGAAACTGAAGCACAAAGAAGTTAAGTCAATTCCCAAGATCACTCTCTTAGTTTGGGTTCCAAGAAGCAAATCCTGAAACTGGAATTCCAATGCACATGGTAGATTAGGGCTGTGATCCTGGGAACATTGTTAGGTAATGAGAAGTGACACAGAGAAGAGAAGACAGCCAATAAAGGGTGTGTTAAGGAATGGAGCAGATGGGGGCTTGGAACAAGGGTGAGGCATCATCTCTAGGTGCAACTTGGAAGCAGCGAGGCCTGGGAGACACAGATGGGCCTGCCACAGCCACACTGCTGAGACTCTAACATGGGAACGGCCTGGCTTCAGGTTAGGGCTCTGTGCACTGTCATACAGGCTCTGTGTGGGGCCCAGTAATGGAGCCTGCATGTGATGAGCACCCAGAAAGTATCATGGCTATTGTTGGGTGTTGACGGCTAGTCAGCATCTCAGCATCTCTGTCACCACCCCGTTTGGTCCTGCATCCTAAGTCACAGGGAGAATTGCTCTCTTAACTATAAAAATGAAGCACTCCATGGCAGGATACAGAAAGATGTGAGGCGATTGAAGTATGGGCTTTGAGTTCAGGTTTGGCGCCTGAGTCAGAGGAAGCTATGAGGTTCAGGCCTAGGAATCTGGCTTTATTCCAAGGATAATGAGAAAGATCCAGGGAAGAGAAAAGAGCCCAGGCTTCCTGATCATAGGAGGGTGACCCTAGTGGCTCAGTAAAATGTAGATTGGAAGACGCGTTGTTGTCTGAATGAAAGAAAGTTTCTTCTAAAATCATCTAGGTCAAAGCCCTCTTTGTAGGGTTCCTCAGCAAGGCTTTCAGGGGAGAAATAAGGAACAGATTCTGCAGCTCATTTTATGCAAATATGATTTCTATAAACTCTCCTCAACACACCCAGACACTGGATTCCTATGCAGGTTGCACCGGTATAACTCATTTAGACTGAAGTGTAGATGACTGACAAGGTCAGCATGGATTTCTTGAGACAAAGCCATAGAAAGAGCACAAGTTTTGAAAGCAGAGCTGAGTGCCTCTCGATATTGCCAGTTCTGGGCTCTGTGACCTTGAGCAACTTAGCTGCAATTCTTCTCTTTATTGCTCTCAATCTGCACTTATTGAGGATTCATGTCTGGGTCTCCATATATGCTATTCACAGTGTACTGGGTCTGGTGCCAGAGTCAGATATGCACCCACATGTTTACTGCATAGCACGACTAGAGCATGATGGAGGCAGGTGCAAAGGGCTTTGGGCTTATTAGACAGAAGTGACTAGTTCTTTATAACCTGTCTTCAACATGTCTGGCCAGCAGGGGGAAGGGCTCAGGGTCACCTAGTTATAGCCCTAGGTGTGGAGTGCATATGTCCAAGAGAACGAGTGACTTAAAAAGGTGACAAAAGGGGCTGCAGTGAAGGCTGAAGGACTGTGGTTAGGTCAGCCACTATACACCACTATGGCCTTGTCAGTCCTTAAAATAGTGACGATCCTGAGGTTCCTGAGGTGCCCCATGCACTCTTCTGTCCTCCCCAGTGACCTCCAAAACCTCTCCATGACCCAGCAGCAAGGGAAGAGTTAACACCTGGTACAGCAGGAACTCTAGTGTCGAATGGACAGTAACCCCATAGCTTATTAAACAATTTAATATTTTCAGAGAAAGAGGGAAGAGGCAGGACACTGATCTGAACACCCTCTGGGACCCCCCTTTCCCTCTGGAGGCCCTGCACAACCAGTCAGGCCTCACTGATGGAGCATAGCTCACCGTCCAGCCCTTGGGACAGCTGCTGGGGCTGCAGACAAAGAGGGCGTCTCTTTGAGGCGCGGGCAGCCTGCCATCCTCCTGAAAAGGGATCCTGCAAGCCTAGGAAGCTGCAGGAGGCTCCATCAATCACTGAGCATTTCATTATACCTTGGACAACATCCATAATGGAATAAAATGTCAGTACGTTTACTAGGGGAAAAATAGTAACTTCTCCATGGCCGGTTTGTTTTTTATTGATAGTAATTTCCAGAGACATTCCAATATCTCCAAAGCCATCATTAATAGCCTCACAGCATGTCCACTTTGATGTGCAAATGAACAGATGTGGAGTCACAGACAATAATGCATTGCCTCCATTTCAGCCGAAAGTAATAAATCCACCTCAGAATGTGTCCCAGTGTATCCCTCGGAAGTCCTTTTCTTTCTGCGTATTCTTGCCTCTGTCAGGGAGTTAGAAAAGCCACTCTTTACTTTTCCAGAAGAAAGGGTTCACCTCCTCCTCGTAAGCATCGAGGTGGGCCATCTGCATCACAGGCCCCTGCTACACGCTGAGCGGGACAACTGATCAGTTCCGACGTGGGCGGCTGCTGACTGGCTCGCCACTCCCTGTTTTCGAAGAGCCGGAGGCTGACTGCTTGAAACCACTTCTTTCTCCCCTTTATGAATGTGTTAATTATTCAGCCGATATTCACTGATCCATCATCAGACTAGGTCCTGGGTTAGAGTGAAGGATCAGAATAATAATCGCTGCTATTTATCTGAACATCTGTTAATGGTCAAGCATTGTTCTGTGTGGATGTACATCTATTATCTCGTTTAATTTTGAACAGCCTAACACGTATGTGGGGCTGCCACCATTTTAATGATGAAGAATGTGAGTTTCAGGGAAGTATAGTAATTTTTAAATGTTTATATTAATAATGATATATTAACAATAAAAACAACCATGACAGTGGGTACCACATGCCACACCTTGCATTAGACGCTTCTTATATGCTGTGAAATTCTTATCAGCACCCCATGAATTCCATGGGCTCATAGCCCCAGTTCACAGATGGGTAAGCTGAGGCTCAGTGAGGGGAAGCTGCACAGGCCAGGTCACTCAGCCAGATAAAGGGGGAGCTTGGACTCGAACCTAAGTCAGCCCATTCCCACAAGCTGTTCCCTGCTTCCCCAGAAACATGTATGTGCCATTCTCAGCCTTCAGGCGTCTTGAGCCAGGGCATCTTTACAATGTTGAGGTTCATTTCTCACCCACAGTGACAAATGTTTAACACCCCCGAGCTTGTGTTTTGGATGTTTAGTTGAAAGCTGTAATAGAATTTCTTCTTCACTGAGCAACACATGAGGAATTTCTGAAATATTCGTTTTCTTTTACTAAGCAGGCAGGCTAAGGAGAGCAATTTATTCTGGCTGACCTAGGTGAAATCTTCCTGCAGTGGTGCATTCTGGTCTCAGAAGTCCTGAAACTTTACAGAAAAGGAGGGAGAAGCTTCCATGACCTGGGGTCTGGAAGACCTGAGTGGAGAGTGTAGCATGTGCCTCTGGTTGGACACAGGGTGTGGCCACATGTGTGCTGATGGAATCTTAAGAGGTTAACTGCCTGGAAGGGGTGAGATACCGCCCTCTCAGGGTGGCAGGGCAGGGCTGATGCACATTACCCAGGCAGGTGCCTGTCTGGGTCAGCACTGCCACCTCTTTGTGGAGCCATGTTCTCCCTCCAGGGTTGTGCCAGAGATTCTGGACTGGCAGGCCCCATGCTCTGTGGCCCTGCTGAGTCACGCAGAGGACAGCTGTCTTACACACTAAAGGCTTCTTACACACCTCCAGGGATGGGGGCTTGCTCTCACCTGGGACGGCAGATATTTTTCTTGAAATAGCTCTAACTGTTGGATCTGGCTTATATTCTCTATAGTCAGAATTTCCACAATTAATTTCCTTCTTCTGGATGACAAGGAGGTGACAGAACCTGCCACTTGGGACATTGTGGAGCTGGGAGTCCTCTCCAAGCCTAGGAAGGGCAGGTGGGAGGTGGTCCAGGGAAGGTCCTTGACTTGCTGAATTGCGATGGGAGAAGGTGGTTTTCGGATTGACACCAGTGTCCTGGCAGGGTGTCTTGGGGGCCAATGGGCCATTAATCAAGAAAAGGAGCAGAAGGGACCAGGTTGATGTATCCAGAAGCACTGCCAGGGACCTTGGACCACAGCCTATACCCCGGCTTCTCTGAGAGGTACCCTTGCCCGGAAGGGCTGGGGGTGACCTTGGCATTTGCTCAGGGTGGGCTTCCATTAGGATCCCTCCCTCCCCAGGGCCTCCCAGTCTCTGCTGTGCTTCTCTGCCTGCAGGCACCTATGTTGGCTGCTTCCGTGATGACGGTCAGGAGAGAACGCTGAAGGGCACTGTGTTTTTTGACTTGAGAAAGATGACCGTGTCCCACTGTCAGGATGCCTGCGCTGAGCGGTAAGTGTGGGGCCCAGACCCTGGATGCCACCGGAAATAAGGTCAAGAGACATTCCCCAGAGGGAGGGGATACTTCAGCTGCCAGTGGCTATCAGGGTGGAACTAATTAGAGCTTGATTGATTGGGGCCCAGCTGTTCAGAAGAGGGAAAGTTTATTGATGAGGTGGCTGGGGTTGTAGCTAGAGCCCTGGGCTCAGTGTCCAGGGACCAGGTTCTGATGCCACTGAGCCAGGGACTCGCCATGTGACTTAGCTCTGAGCCCTCTGCCTTTCCTCAGCCTCAGTTTACCTGTATGTTTAAAAGAGAATCAAGGGCTTTAACCCAGATTTCTCAGGACCCTTTTCACTCTAGGAACATTTATTGTTTTTCAAACTAGATTTAATCTTTCTGCTACTCCCAATTGACCAGTAGTTACCAGACATAGTCATATCCCAGGTAGTGGTCCCTGCCATCAAAGCTGTCACAGACCACTCTGCGTGTGTGCGCGCGCATGTGTGTGTATGTGTGCGCGCACGCTCACACACAGCAGAGAGGTACAACGGAATTAGCAGATGGTACTCTTGGTCTTTTATATTTGTTGTGTCATAAATCCTTACCATCTTCTGCTAGGTAACAACTAATCATGCCCATTTTATAGGTGAAGAAACTGAGGCCAGAGAAGGAAAGGACAGGGCCCCTGTCAAGGGTGCTAAAACTGAGATGGACACAGTCTCATTCGATTCTCCTAATAGTTCAGGAAACGGGGGCTCAGAGGTAGTAAAGGATATTTAGGGCCACATGGTCAGCAAGGCCCAACAAGGGTTAAGAGCTGGTGTTGGGTGTTTATGCCTAGGTCCACTGAGGAGGGAGTTTGAAAATGTTGACCCCTTTTCATAGTTAAAATCCCATGTGCTACCCTATCGGTTCTGTTCTCTTTCTTTACCAACAGCATTATAGCTGGGTGGAGGCAGGTAAGAGAGGTCTCCGGGCCAGCGAGGCTTGGGGCAGGGCCTGCTTGTAACATGCGGAGGGCCCTTTAAAAGGACCAGTGGTGGTGAGCTGGAGCCAGGTCATGGCTCACAAGAGCAGTTACAATTCAGAAATGCTATAAGCCCGTTGCTAAACCCTCGCTAACTTGAAATCATCTACAGAAACTGGCAAATACCACTAATTAGGCCCCTTCCCTCTCATCCCGAGAACCAGTTACCAGCACACCATGCTGTAGACCTGTCATGACCTGTCACCCTGGCCAGCACCTTAGGGGACAAAGCTGAGGAGAGGAACCAGTGGGGCTGACTCAGTCAGCTTATCACGAAGGAAAGACTGTTCCCTAAACCCAGGCAGATGGCCCCTGAGGCCAGGCACACACTGATGGCTGTGGTCCCTGCCCCCTCATCCAGACCTAACTTCAGCTTCAAGCCAACTCTTAGGATGCCAGGCCTGACTCTGGGCCAAGGGCAGCTTTATCCCAGGCCCACTTTCCCTGCAGGTCCTATGTCTACGCTGGCTTGGAGGCCGGGACAGAGTGCTACTGCGGGAACCGGCTCCCGGTGCAGAGCGTTGGGCTGGAGGAGTGTAAGCACGAGTGCAAGGGGGAGAAGGGCTCGGCGTGCGGAGGCATCGGCCGGCTCTCCGTGTACCGAGTGGAGGAACTGCAGCCAAGCTCCAGGAAGCGTGAGTGTGCAGCCTTCCTAGGCTCTGCCTGTTCCCCTCTCCACTGCCCCCGCCTGTGGCCCCTCCTCCAAATCACTTGGAACAAAAACTGCCCTCCCTTTCTTATCAGCTTCCCTGGACAGGCTCATCTTCATGGGGTGTGGGGCTAGAGTATGCCAAAGGATGCTTGAGTTCACAACTGAAGCACATCTTTCTTGATCGCCTGAAGCAGAGAGAAACTGATCCAGAGGCCTGGGACCAAGGCCTTGTAGGTCTCAAACGTGCTGTGTGGCCTCTGGCAGCTTGCTTACCCTCTCTGGGCTCCAGTCTATTTTGTAAAGTGCAAAGGCAGACCTGGATTTCTAGCATTGGGGTGTATCATATCATCTGGAAGTTTCCTAGCTACCCAACCCCTAGGAATGGAGGATAAGATGGAACAAATACTATTTTACACGCATAGTCGAACTAGCAAGCAAGTAAGGAATCCCTTGCTCCAGAAATGCAGAGGAATTCGAAGCTGCAGTGGCGATGCAAGTTGCGAACAGGCTGTGCAGCTCTGGTGTCTATAGAGGGCAGTTGCTGATCTTGGTGGCCATGGGCTATGGTTCTGGCATCCACATAAGACAGAGAAGGAGGCTTTGAGCTGGTCAGTATAGAGAATGGGATGGAAACCTCTGCCTAACATGGGATTCACTTCCACTGGAGTGTAAATCAATAAAAGTTCAGTTTCTAAAATATAGCCCAGGAATATGGGAAAAACTTGTCTGTTTGACATGAGCTCTAGGGGACAAACAAAAAGAAAACTCTCCCTAAGAATTTGTAATTACATATGGGCGACTTGCATTCGTACGAGTTTGGGGTTCAGATTTATATGATCTTCGGCTCTGGACCACCCGAAGGGGCCGGCAGAGGCAAATGCAATACCTCTCAAGAGCTGTGCCACCAACCCAGGTGTAAAGAGTTCCCAGAGGTAAACTCTCACTGAAGGTAAGCTTACAATATAAGTACAGAACTCAGAAGAGAAATAATCAGCCAGGAGGAGGAGGCAGTTGATACTTCAGACAGGTAGATGGAACTCCCAAGAATGTCAATGGAAAGTGCTTTTAAATACCGGGGGCCCCAATAGATGTGTCTGGAGCTCAGGGTTGTCCTGTTTGCAAGAAGCTGAGTTCCAGATCCACTTCAAATAAGGATAAAAGGCTTCTTTATCAAATAAAGATGGCTGAGAACACGGCCAGGGGTCGTCCTTTTCATAATCGGGAGGGAAAGAAGTCAGGGCATAGGAGACCGTGCCCACCACTGGCAGGAATGAGACCGTGGACGATGGGAGCACACTGGCTTGCGGACACAGCGCCTCTGGCTGTGCACCTGGTAAGGGCTCCAGGGCAGCACGTGCAGAGCTCAGGGAAAGAGGGCTTAGGTCGGGCGCTAGGACTTCAGAGGGGTGTCCTGATAGCTCTCCTAGCAATGAGTGTTAGCCACACAGTACAGAAGCACGGCTTTGAGACCATGGTGACTGCTATGGGGCCAGCATGATGGGAAGAGTGGCTTATGCTCCAGCCCAGCCAGCTGAGGCTGCTTATGTGCTTATAGTCAGAGAGGATATTTCGGGGCACAAGGGCTCCAGATGGGGGGACAGGGACAGGGTTGTAACCCTGGCAACACATTCTTTGTGGATTCACTAATGAGACCATTAACTCAACAAATCGTGATTGATACCTACTCTGGGCCTGGCACAAAGGTTGCCGTGGTGCATGGATCTGTCAACTTTTACTCTGTCACCTGGAGGTCCAAATGGGCTGAGGACCAAAATGTTACAGACTGGCTTCTTGGACCTTTGATTTCCCTGGGTTCAAAGCCACCACCACCCTCAGCAAGACCAGGTCCTCCCGCCTGCTCTGCCAGCTCCTCTCGCCTGCTCAGCCACTGGCTCTTAGGGATCATTGATTTGCTTCAGGCTGCCTGTTGGTTAAGGGAAAGATGGCCCTGTTATTAAGCCTTAGATTTTGAGGGGCTAGACTTGATGTCATGGGTCATGTTGAAACAGTGTGATAGCTGCCCCATTCGGCAGTCTGTGGGGCTCATGCAGTTGAACTTTGCCCGCTCCCTTTTCAAGGGGATGAGCCAAACAGGATCTCTGTCTAGAGGCGTCCAGGCTGCCACCCATGTTAAATTTCCGCTCCCCGGGTGGGGATCAGAGGCAGGAACAGAGCAGTTCATCAAGGACTTCATCTCAGAGATGTCTTGCCCGGAGTGGCCCTGGGGCTGTCACCTGGAAAGGGAGGGGGGCAGGTGTGGATAGACTGCACTGGACGACAGCCTCTTCCCCGAAAGACAGTCACTCAGTGATGCCCAGAGGCAGCTGATGCTGCCACCCCAGCAGTGCTGGCTTCGCAATGTATGCTGCACCCTCACGTGCCCTGTTGTTCAGTTCATTCATCCACTCAGTGCTCACTGGGCACCTGCTGTGTCAGGCAGGGCTGGGTGTGGTTGAGCACAGGGTGGCCCACATGCAGCCACCCCTGGGACTCTGGTTGTGCCTCCCTGCAGCCTGGGACTGGCTGGGATGCCCATAACCCCTGTGCCCTGCCTGTGCTGTTCATTCTCCTTGTCATGTGCCCTGTAGCCTGTCTCCCTGGTGTCTGTACCACCCCAGAGCAGCTGGCTGAGGACCACAGTCCAGTCCATCTAGCTGTTTTGTCTTTTTGAGGTTCAATTGTGCCACAGGACAGGAAGGAGTTCTGTGAGCCCAGCACAAGCCATCACCCCAAGTCCTTACACCAAGGCCAGGGCAGCCACATCAGGGACTGGCTTGTGGGTGCATGTTGCCCCTCAAAACAATTCTAACTGCCCGGCATTATGTTGGTGAGGAAACAAAGGGTCTTGTGTCCATGACACACCCACGTTTCAGAGCAAGTCATCAGCAGTGCCAGAACTCAGGCCAGGTAAATGCTCAGTCTGGACAGTTCTCCTCGGCACCAGCTGCCCCGCTTCATTAGTGCCTGACCAGGATGGTGTCCTGACATGCAGACCTCCGGAGACATGGTTGACCACATGGGGGCTTCCAGACCAGGGCTCGATCCTGCTTTGCAATCTTGCGTGGAGAGCCCTCTGGCCGCGGGGCTGGCTGGGGAGAGGGTTTCTGCTGATGATCAGGTGCTGAGCAGATGGGGAGCAGGGAGAGATTCTGAGTCTTGGGAAATCTGGGATGGGTATTGGGGTGCCATCTAGAGAAAATCTGATGAATCTGGAAGAAATATGAGCAGTTAGTGCTGGAACATTCCAGAAGGTTTGGTCAGCACCAAGGAAGCCAACCAGGAAGCTGCAGTTTTCCACCGTGATCTGAGGCTGCCTGGCATGGGCATAAAGAATGGTCCTCGAGCTTGGTGGGAGCTCATGGTTGGGGAGGAAGCACGGCAGTGTGTCACTGAGGCGCAGCGAGGAGAACCTGGCAGGGTGCCGATTTTCAGGCCTGCTTTTCTTTCCGCACACTCACGGGGAAGCCATGCGCTTTTCCAGAACATACGCCTGGCAGGTTCCCTGGTGCCGAATCTGGCTTACGATGGATGCACAGTCTGGATTTTGTAGAGGGAGGGAGGGAGGAAGGGAGGGAGAGGAGAAGGGAAAGAGGAGGAAAGGAAGGAGAAAGGTGAATGAACACCGTCCCCTGAGAGCTGATGGGAATATTGAAACCTGAAGGCAGACAAGTGGCCCCTTGTCGCTGATCCTGGGTGCCAAGATCTGGTGCCTGGCTTCTCCCAGGATCTTGGCTGGGCCATATCCCATCTAGGGCAGTTTGCCTTCTCTGATATGAAACCTGCCCTCCTGAGGATGCCCCTTCAGATGCTGAAACAGAGAAGCCACTAGTTTCACTTGTGACAGGTGCCAACTGCCAGGAGCACTGTTTCTCACCGAAATCCTATTTTTCCCCCAGGGAGGTCGGTCACATACCGTGGGTGCTTCAGACTGCCGGAGAACATCACGCACGCCTTCCCAGACTCCCTGATGCAGACCAACGTGACAGTGGAGACGTGTTCGGGATTTTGTTCCAAGAAAGTAAGACCAATTATAATTTTACCACACCAGTGTGTGCGGTGGCCTCAGAGAGGGGGCAGGTACGGTGCTGGGCTGCAGACATCTGTCCGCCTGGAGCAGCAGGCCACGCAGCAGACATCCCTGAGGGTGCCCGCAGGGAGTGTGTTGCTGGGGCCGGTGATTCCAGGCTGGATAGAGAATTGTCGGCGAAGGTTGTAGAAGCTGAAATGATCATGCCTTTCCCGACATGAGCTCTTGGCACAAGTGTCAGATGGTAGAATGACTTGGTTTGGAAGCACGAAAATGCTGGGTCATGACCTGGAGAGAACAAATGGATTTTCTGTTGTGTGTGCTAAGGATGTTGGCCATGAACCTGACTTCAGGGGCTGGAGTCCCACGGGCACCTTTGGTTCAGCCTGGGCTGAGGAGTGGAGTGTGACTGTGCAGGGGCTGGGCTGGGCACCGAGGCTAGCTCTGGGGTGGGGAAATTGGCCAAGGCCAGGTAGGATTTGCAGAAGGCAGGACGAAGGAGAGCGGGGGGAATAGGGGTGGAGGGCGTTGTAAAGCGAGACTGGTGGAACCAGCAAGCTGTCCGAAGAGCACTGAGATCTGGGGCTGGAATCCAGCAATCTCCAAATTGATCTGGATGCTGCAGCCCTGGAAATGGCCCTCAGTGGCAGCAGGCTTGGGTTTGGGGCTGCTCCTCTGTGTGAGGGTTCAGTAGCCTTGATGAGACCATGATACTTGGCAGTGCAACACAATGGGGCTAAGAGAAAGGGGTCTTTGGCGATGATGATGATGGTAATTATCAATAGTAGCTAACATATTGCTTGTTCATTTCATGCCAGCTACTTACTGTGCCAAGCCCAAATGTGTTAACAAATTTAATCCTGTAGCAACCCTATGTGATAGTTGTTATGATTATGCATTTTGCAGGTAAGGAAACTGAAGCAGGGAGAGCTTCAGCATTCTTTCCGAGGTCACATAGCCAGTAAGGGGGAGGTTCGGTGGGGGGAGCCAAGATTTGAGCTGTGTAGCTCCAAGGCCTGCTGGTGGTTTGAGGGTGCGAAGGCAGATGTGCTTGGACATAGAGGAGCCTGCCCCACCCTTGCTGGGAGCTGCCCTCCATCTGCTGCATGCTCTCCCAGTTCTTGCGATGCTCCCCTTGGAGGCTGGTGGAGACAAATCCTTGCATGTGCCCCTTCCTCTTGCGCACACACAGCCTTTGAAGAGGTTCCTGCACGTCCAGCATTTTCTAAAGCTTCTTCTGAGGAAGCTTTCAGGGCATCAGGGAAACATGAGACACATGCAGCCAGCCAAGAGCAGCTTGTTGATTTGCAAACATCTGGCCTGGGCATCTCAACTTCCCCTCTCCCTCTCGTGGGAGCAGGTATTGGGGTAGAGGCAGCAGGGACACCTGCTTGTGTGCTCACAAGGAAACAAGCCACTCTCCAGGGCTGCCTGCACACCTGCAGGTCCCAACAGGTCCCCAAAGAGCCTCCACTGCAATCAGAGAAGCTGAGCTGGGCCAGACCGGGCTGAGGGCAGCCTCTTAGGGCCCCCCATCTGCCTGTCGGGAACAGTGTCCTGTGTGCTGGGTGCTGTGCGGGGACCTCCCCACCAATGACCTGCCTCACACTCCCAGCGCTCCCTGAGGGAGGTACTCTGATCCCAGCTGCTGCAACAGAGCCAGAGCAGGTCTGCACACAGGCAAGGAGCCACTGGCATTACTGCCCACCCTGCCGCCACCCCCTGTGCTTTTGTGCTCCTCCCTTCATGTGACATTGCAGGGAGCGGCCTCAGTGGGTGAGTGCAGAAAGGTGGCAACAGGGGAGGAGAGAAGAAACAGGGGGACATGACAGGAAACAGACATCACCGCTGCGTGTCCTCAGTGTCTTAAATGATTTTTAGTAGGTAATGTGCTCACACAATAAAAAGACACCAAAGTGCTCAGACGGGAGAGTCTTCCTCTCACCTAGTGTCTCACCACCCAGCGTCTGTCCTTCCTTGGAGGCAGCCGTGGTCCTGACTTCCTGTGTCCACAATCAGAGAGCATCTGTGTCTCTTCCAGCAATCGTTTCTTTCCAAGATGTGACTCCTTTACAAACCCACAGGTGGTAATGAGCTACTCACAGCTACCCTGCGTGGGACTGGTAGTGATCGCTTCCTATTGGCAAGGAGCATGCTTTCCCAGCCTCTTACTCCCTTACAGGATATCCTATAATTTATTTAACCAGCCTCCTGCTGTTACACATTTAGCTTGTTTCTAGTCCTTTGCTTTTACAAATAAGGCTGCAGTGACTCTCCTTGTGGGTGGGGCATTATTTTGTTGCGGTGGATCTCGAAGACAGAATTCCAAGGAGATGCTGGGTTCCAGGCCACATGTCCTTGTTACGTTGGCAAACTTTGCCACGTTGCCCTGGGCTGAGGTTGTGTTAACGTCACACCCCCACCAGCGCTGTGTGAGAGGGAAACAAGGCACCCTGTGGCTCTTCTTTTAGGGACAATGACTTCAAAGCAGCATCCGAGGTAGGCATCCTAGTGTTCTGGGAGCACCTCCTCTGGGGCGGCCCACGAGGACCCAGAGATTTCCGCCCTGTGATTTCAGGCAGACACCTTGAAGATTTCACACTCTCCAACTTTTGTTTTCATCCTTTCTTCGCTTTTACTGGCACAAATCCATGCTGCTGCAGTTTCTCGTTGGAGCTTGTGCCAACGGTACCTGCAGGCTCCCGATCTCCCCCCACCCACCTGTTTTTCACATTAGCACCTTGTGTGTCTCCCCTCGTGAGGAGTTTCAAGGACAAGTCACAGGCTCAGCTCTGACCAGTGCTGGTGAGAACTGTTCAGGTCAGAACAGGGAGGAGAGGGCATCCCAGGTTCTTGAGGTGCCTTTGCTTGTCCCTTTTCCTGGCCTCCCTGCATGGTCGGATGGGCCAGCGAGGGTGGTGGTTTCCTCCCTGGCCATTGTTTACATGCTCAGAAGTTTGCAGCTGCGAGGAACAGTCGTCATTTCCAGCGTTCATGTTGAAAGCAGGTCTTGGCAGGACACATTTAGTGAGATGTAGCCAAACTCGGGGGGTGGGGAGGGGGTTGCCAGCAGAGCTCAGGAGGCGGGGGGCCTGGCCCCCACTCATGAGGTAGAGCTCACTCTTGGGGAGGGGCTGAGATAGGACACAACAGAGTGAGGTCAGTGCCTGATGGGGGCGAGGGATATTCGGGGCCAGTAGCACCAAGGCTGTGGGACTGATCTAGTGGCAGCTCATCTGCACTTGTGTGGAAGGGTGGGAGCCAGAGGATGTGGTGTGAAAGATGGGTGGAGACAAATTGCAATGGGCCCTGGATGCCTGCCTCAAAGCTCAGATGTTTTTGGTGCATAAGGGGGAGCCACTGGTGGTGAAGCAGGGAGAGGATACTATGCGTGGCACTTCATAGCCGTAGGTGGGGCTCTGGAGGGCGGTGGAGGCATCATCTGTGGATCCCTTTGTGAGGCAGCCCTCCTCAGAGACACCTTGGGAGATGCCTTGGCAAAGTTGAGATAGAAGATGGCCTGTGGCCTGGCTCTGGAGTTAGGGATTCTAGGTAGGGTGAGGACGAGGCCCAGATGGTACGTATCCAAGGAAAACTACTGTCTACCCAACAGAGTGAGCCTTTGGTTCTCAAGCTGCTCATCCCTTCTTTCTCATGGGTGTTGGTGTCACTTGGATTCAAGACTTCTGGAGCAGACCTCTCCCCCTTGCCCCGCCACCTCATTGGGCAGCTCTGTGTTCTGCAGTTTCCTGGCCAGGGTTTTGCAGGGACTCGGCCTTCACTCTACAGCTGGGTTTCTCAGCCTTGCAACTATTGACACTGCAAGTCAGGTCACCTTCGTTTTAACACCTGTCTGTGCATTGCAGGATATTTAGCAGCATTGCTACCCTTAACTCATAACATACCAACTGCCCCTCCCTACTCAGTTGTGACAACCCAAATTGTCCCCAAACAAGGCCACATGACCCCTAAAGGACAAATTTGTCTCTTCGTGCCCCGTCAAGAGCCACTGCCCTCCAGGGCCAGCATTGCCCAGGCACGGTCCATGCTGCCCATGAGTCTGAGTCCTGGAGAACAGTTGTCTCATCCGACTATTTGGTGAGGATGAGGAAGCAAATTCTGCCTCTGGTGTTGATGTCTGGGGGATGTGAGGTCAGTTGGGGGTTCAGCTGACCTAGGCCTGCAGGGACCAGCAACCTGTGTGCAGGAATGGCTTCCCCTCTCCTGTCCTGGATGCTGAGGGGCTGAGAGAGGTGAACTCAGGATGTCTGGCTGTGCTTTCCTGTCTGAAGTGCTAAGCACTTCCTCTCCAGCAAGGCCAGTAGCACCGAGGCTGCAGGGCTGCCCCAGTGGCAGCCCCATCTCGTCCTAATTTGGCTGAAAGACAAGCTCAGATGTTCTATGGTGTGGGAATGGCTACACATTAAGCCACAGCCATAGTGGCCTATAATGCAGCCATCGAAAATGGCTTCAAAGACTTTTATGATGGAAAATGCTCACAGCAGAATGTGAAATGAGACCGAGCTAAATCTGAGGGAGGGGACTAGGGGCCTAATTAGGGCTGGCTGGGCTGTAGGGCCCAGCAGTAAATGTGAGAGTTGGGGCTTGGAAACAGGAAAAGAGGGGAGCCCTCCTTGCAGCACCCTAATTTTGAGCACCATCTGGGGTCTATTTGTAGCCCCAAATCAAAATCTCTATTGTGTTTTGCTAGTTAGTTACAATGAACTTGGGGAGCTCCAAGAGTGTAGTTTGACAGGGAGGAGAACATTTGGGGGGAATAGCAGCATCTTAATGATCTGACTGTCTGCCAGCAAGAAAGACTGGACCGATGTAATGTGTTTTTAAACACAGTCCAATGATCTTGTCTAATTTTCTCTGGTCGTTTTGGAGATGGGAGGAAGCCTGCTCATACTCAGTACTCAAGATCCTATTAGCTCCTTCCTTTGCACAGAGGTGAGAATGAAGGGAGAGGGAGGAGCTTAGATATTTGCATTGCTACCAGTTCAGATCTGGGGGTCATTAATTTTGAAGCCCGATATTTGTGTGCAAACAAATAGACCATTTGTGAGAGCAAGGGTTCCCACACTGGGCTGGTGAGTGAAATCTGACAGCATCTGTAAATGGGTTACTAACGTGTGAAACTTCCCCAGCATTATGCCTTGTGATCTGAGGTTTTATCTGCCGGCCACTGCTGCTGGTTCTACCAAGAAAGCAACCAGAGGGACAGTATGAAGGGGGAGAGGGGAGTGGGGGAGAGAGGTGCTCCCCTTCCTTCTTGTCCTCTTTTAGCCTCTTTTGGTGCACGCATTCTCATAGAGAATATTAACCCCCTGGGTGTTTTCCATTGACGTTCTTCTAGGGTTTTTTTATTTGGCCGTTTAATGGCAGCATTTACTCATCCGCCTGTGAAATGGAAAAGCACATGTTACTGTGGAGGCTGCTGGGCGGCGGTGCTGCCTCAGTCCACTTGGACTCCAGTGGACGCGGTCTGTGCTGGTGGACTTGCTGCCTCCATGGGGCACGCAATTTCACACTCTGCCGAGGTTGGGTCTGTAAGAGTGTGGGTTTTGTAAATTTATATCTGGATATTAAGAATTTTTTTCTTTGTCAAAATGCTGTATAGTCATTTCAATAGGTGACTGACAGGGGGTGGCTTTGGATTTCCTATAAAAATTCTGTAGTAAATCTGTTGATGTTATGCTGTATGTCTCTAAAGAACACTTACTGTTTTCTTTGAGGGGGAGGTTACACAGGCTTTTTTAAAGAAAATTTTAGAAATTTTTGGAAATGCAGACATAAAATTAAAACTCACTTGTCACTTCATTGCACCAAAGAAAACAACTAATAACATTTTGCACACTTGTGTGTGTATACATATATGTACATATACATATATGTATATATACATGTGTGTGTGTGTGTGTGTATGTATATATATCCTTCTAAAGTGTGTTTATATATCCTTGGGAGGTATATACTAGGTGTATTGGTAAATAATACAGATATTGTAATCAAAGAAAACCAGATAATTTCAAGAGAAACATCAAAAGTGCTTTATTCAAAGTAATGTCTATCGCTATCTACACATATTCCCCATCTTTCAGGTAATTTGTGGATACTGTCCCAATAGAACTTTCCTTGTTTTGGGGCAAACCATTCAGAGATCCAATTTTGCACGTCTTCGTACGTTTTGAAGTGCTGCTCAGAAAGTGCGTGTGCCATTGATCGGAAAAAGTGGTTATCTGAAGGAGCAAGGTCTGGTGAATACAGCAGGTTGGTTATTATTTCCCAGGCAAGATCTTTTAATGTGTCTTTAACTGGTTTTGAAGTGTGTGATGGTATGTCATCATGAAGCAAAATTACTTAGCCGTGTCTTCTGGCCCATTCTGGTCTTTTTATGATCAAAGCGTGGGTTTCAAATTAATTATTTGTTGTCTGTAGGGATCAGTATTAACAGTTTCACCTGGTTTTAAAAACTGATAATACACTATACCTTCCTGATCTCACCAAATGCAGAGCATTGTCTTCTTTCTGAAGCGATTTGGCCTTGTAGTCGATGTTGATGGTTGACCTGGATCAACTCATGATTTTGTGCATTGGGGATTCTCAAAATAAATCCACTTTTCATCACCAGTTACAATTCGATGCAAAAAAGACTTTCTTTTGTGCCGTTGAAGCAATATTTTACTGATGACTTTTTGTTTTTCCATTTGTTTTTTGTTCAGTTGATGTGGTACCCATTTTCCTTCCTTTAAAATCTTTCCCATCGCTTGTAAATGATTGGAAATTGTTTGCTGAGCAATGTTTAATATTTCTGCAAGTTGTTTTGAGTTTGACATGCATCTTCATCCAATAATGCCTGTAATTGTTGGTCTTCAAACTTCTGTGGTTAACCTGGACATTCTTTGTCTTTCACATCAAAATCATCACTTTTTAAGCATTTAAACCAGTGTTCACAAGTATCTTGAGATGGAACATGTTTACCATAAACTTCCTGAAATATTCAGCAGCACTTTTCTTCAAAACAATGAATTAAAACTTCCCGCAAATGCTCTTTTTTGGCACAAAATTCGACATTTTTAACTGTAAAAAATATCTATGATGTTAACACTTTCAGCAAATTTGGCATATGAAGTTTTGAAGCTTGTTGTCAATACAACAAAATAGCATACACATCAAATTGCATATATATCAACATATGTGTAACTCCATCTATTGAAAAAAAAAACATTATTAACTGGTACACCTAGTATAAATCCTTCTAAAAATGGAAGGAGGGTGCTTTAGAGGCATTGTGACCTGGGTACACAGCCCTGCTCAGCCCCTTTCTGGCTTTGTGGTCCTGGCCAGTCACATAGCCCTGAGCCTTAGTATCTTCCTGTGCTGACTGGGGTTGGCGGGTGCGGCAATGCCTCGCCAGACTGCAAAGTGGACTCGGTGACTTTGCTGTGGTTTGGCTGTCTCTTGTGTAGCGAGTATTCCAGACAATGGGATGATGATCATTACTATTCGGATTCCCTGGTTCCTTTGCTATGCGTGGGGTGTTTGAGAAACTGCCTAAGATGAGTGGCTGATCCTCTCCATGTTAGTGGAAACCTGGGCATCTGGGGTCTCCAAGGTGTGGTGGTTCTGAGCCACCCAGGGTTAAATGGACCTTTCTGATGCGTGTTTGACTTTGACAGGGAGGGTGTCTCATGGAGCTGGGGAGTGAGTCTATTGTCTGGGGGCTCAGTGTCTGCAGAGAGCCACTGCCCAAGGGGACACCCAGAAGCCTCCGGAGACACTGACATTTACCCCAAACAGTTGCAAAGCAGCACTCCTGAGGCTGGACACAGACAGGGGCTGTGTGTCAGCTCTCTGCATGGAGAAGCTCTGCCCTCACCCATGCCTTCAGCCTCTCCTGGACTCAGGCCATCCAAGTTACTGGGTGTCTCCTCTCTGACAGGCACCTCACGATGTTTCCTTCCATCTTCATCGCTCCCTTACAGGTGCGGAAATCAAGACTCAGTCCATCGTAACCTAATCTCATGCCTGCTGACTCCCAAGCATATAATCATCAAGCTATGCCCCTTTCATAGAGGTGAGCAAACCCAGGCTCAGAGATGCTCACTAGCTTGTGGACACTGTGCACCTGACAACAGCCTTGGTCTGGTTCCACCTCCTCATAGCTGCCTTTCCAAACCATACACACCTCTCCCAGCCCACCCCTGCAGTCAGACCCCACGAGCATCGGGTCGGAGCAAACAGGCTCTCAATCACAGTACCAGCTGAAGGGTTTGCATTCAACTTGGCATTTGCCCAAAAATACCAAAAGCAAAAGCTGGCCTCTTCCCCCATATCTGCAGCCACCTTTGTGGCTATCTACATTCCCTTTTTGTATCCAATCTTACCTCCCGAGTGAAGGGAACTGCCCTGGAGGTAAAAACTGTTCAGAGCTAACTAAGCTCTGTCCTAGTTTGCAGGTTTCATAAAAAAAAAATCCATGCAATCATGTGTTTGCCTCCAAGGAGTTGAGTGTGGGGTGTGGCAAAGTCCTGGGCTGGACCCAGGAAGCTGGCTTCTCTTCTACTCACCCTGATGGTCTGACATCTTGGGCTGCTCGCTCCCTGGCTCCAAGCCTCAATTTCCCCTTCGGAAACTTGAAGCACTGATCTGTGAAATTTCTGTAATTCTGTATAACCATAGAGATCCCAAGCAAGATGCTCAAGGAGGAATGACGACGGAGATGAGACCCAACTGAACCAGTTTGTTAGAGGTGTCCTTCTTGCCTGTTGGAATGTCCTCTCCTTGACCCCTTGGCCATGACCAAGCTATGTGGATCCCCACAACCCAGAGAGCCCAGCCCTGGCTGTATCTTGACCTGGCTCCAAGCTGACACCCAGGCTGGGGCTGGAGGTGAGGTGTCCAGAGTAGGATGCATATCCACCCGCCCTCCAGCCAGGCTCAGTGGCTCCTTCTTCAACCCCTCGTCTTGTTTATTGAAACGGTCTCACATCTGTGTTTGTGCTTCCTTTTTCTACCTTGCTTCCTCTAATCATCTTCTCCTTTGTCTCTCTGTGTTCTCTCTCTCTCTCTCTCTCTCTCTCTCTCTCTCTCTCTCTCTCTCTCCCCCCTTAGGGTAGGGGTGGGAGGAGTGGGGAAGTTGGCAGAACTATAAGATTCTGCAATATTTAATTTTTATGGAAATCATGTCCTAGAAATCCCCAAGGGGCTGAAAATTGTTCTATGTTTTCAGAATCCAGTGATGTCGCTGAAGTGGTTATGTTGTAAATAAAACCATATTACTGTCTGCAGCTCTCCCATGCTCTGCAAACACCCAGACACTTGGCAGTTTAATCCATTCAAGGAAGCAAAAAAGTTCGGGTCACTGGTGGGGGCAGCCTGTCCCCAGTCCTGGGATACAGGACTACGAGGCATCAGCATTACAGCCAGGGAGGGAGACAGCGCCTGCGCCCTGAACAGAACTACCATGTTGCTGAAATTTTCTCTGAACAGCAATCCCAGGAGATTCAAGCCTGCTGGGGTTCTTGGTGTTAGGGCGGGTGTTGCTTAGATGCACCAGCTGTTTTCTCATGCCCAGGTTGAAATGATCAACAAAAGTCCATTGCCAGTAATCTGGCGGGGGAGCGGGGTGGGGGTGGCCGGCAGGAGGGGGCAGTTGAGACCTGTAAAGGACATTCATTCTTTCATTTGTTCATTGGTTTGTCCATCAAACAGTCATTAAGCATCCACCATGTTCTAGAGAATGCAGCAAAGCTCACAGACACACAGAAATCCCTACTCACACCCTCAGGGATAGCAGGTCAGCAAGTAAAACGGAGTGGATGTTGAATGCAAAGTTACATGGAGGAAAATGAAGCCGGAACCTTCAGTATTAACCCATGAGAAAGGAAATATTTATTGGCTGAAAGTCTGGTACACAAATGTTCATAGCAACTTTATCTGTAATAGTTAGAGACCAGAAACAGCCTGTGTGTCCCTCAAGTGGATGAATCAACAGATTGGTACATTCACACACAGAGTAATCGGGATAAAAAGGAATAATCTATTAACAGTTAAAACAACATGGCTGGGTCGAACAGATACATTTCTGAGTGAAAGAAAGCCGACACCCAAAAATAGACATTGGATGACTCCATTTATATTCTAGACAAAATGAATCTGTATCAGTAGAAATCAGCAGCGGTTGCTGTGAGGGAGGGTGGACTGATTGGAAAGGGGTGGAGGAAACTGGTGTGAGGGAAATGCTGGTCTTGATACACATGCATCAACACTGCTGAGGGCACACTTAGGGTCAGAGGATCTCATCGCTGTTATACCCCAGTGAAACCAAAGTAGAAGGCCCAGCAACAGGGGAATAGGGTCGTGTGAGGATGTGGTGACTTGAAGTGGGCAAGCCAGAGAAGGCCTCGGGAGAAGGCAAGTTGAAGAAAGTAAGGGAGAAAGCCATGTGGGTGTCTGGGGGAAGAACATTCTAGAATCTAGGCAGAGAGAACAGCAAGTGCAAAGACCTGGAGGTGGGTATGTGACTACACTGGCCAAGGACTAGTAGGAAAGCTTCCCAGGGCCGTTGTAGCAAGTGCTGCAGACGGATGGAGGCTTCAACAATAGAGATTTGTTTCCTTGCAGCTCTGGAGTCCAGAGGTCTGAGATCCAGGTGCTGGTTTCTTCTGTCCCTAGACTGTACGTGGCCTTGGCCCTTTGTCTTCACAGGGCCCTCCCTTGGTTTGTGTTTGTATTCTAATCACGTCTAATAACCACACCAGTCAGATTGGATTGGGGTAATGTAATTACCTCTTTAAAGACCCTGCCTCCAAAAGCAGTCACGTTCCGAGATAGAGGGTTAGGATTTCAACATGTGAAGTTTAGGGGACACAGTTCAGCCCATAACAGCCAGTGTGAACAGTGGGTGCCCAGACTGCTGTGGCAAAGGTGTTGATCTGGGAGGAGGCAGGAGGGGAGGTTTGTGGGAGGGATGGCTGGTGATGGGGAGATTTGTGGGAGGGATGGCTATGATGGTGGGGGCTGGAGGTCACAATTCCTGTGATGGCTTTTCATCAACTCACGGCAGCAAAACTTGCTTCCAGAACGCCAGTGGTGTTCTGATGGAGGGGCCAGACAGACAAAGATTTTGCTTTCCGTGCAGTTAGAGGCCCTGGGGCCCCCAGGGGGATGTGGCATCTGGCTAGACATGCTGATGGGGTTTATCAGCCTTTGTCTACTCACTCCCATGTCCCCTCACCTTGGCCCTGCACCGGGACAGTGGCCCTGGCCGCCGGTGCTGGATTGCCACTGGAGCTGACATTGGGGGCTGTGGTTTGGGGCATGGCTGGTTCCAAAATGAGGGCCTCATTGTGGCTGCTGAGTCTTCACAGCAATCCTCTTTTGCATGTGTCTGATCAAGACTAAAGGACCACAGGCTAACGGGGGCAGGAGCTTCTGGCCTCCCCTTGGTCCTGAGCTTTTCAGGCCTGGAGGGGGAGCCAGTGTAAGGACCTTTAGGAAACAAACACCTGGTACTCTGAGGCAGGTGGCCTGGGGCCCACCTCTAGTACAATTAAAGGCCTGCAGAGAAAAATAGGGGAGCACTTACCATGTGCTGAGCACTGGGCTGGGTCCTTCTTATGGTCCTCCCTTCATTCTCCCCCCACTCTGTGAGCTAGGTCCTCCTTTCATTCTTACCCCCACATTACAAATGAGAAAATCAAGATTCAGAAAGGGCAGGCACTTGCCCAAGGTCACACTGGTATGGAGTTGTGACTCTGGAACTTGAGTCCAGATCTTCTAGATGATAAAAATGGTACTTTCTCTGCTATGTGGTGCTTCCTCCCTCTGACATAAAAGTTCCTGGATACTCACCCCCATCCTCCAGCCCTATTTCCAGCCTCTCCCAGGAAAGCCTTGGGGATAGCCATCCTAGGCTCACTGCCCTCGGGGTGGGCCAAGGGAAGCTAGTGAGGAGCCCAGAGAGAAACGAGATCCTGCGGCTCTTTCAGGCAGGCCCATTCGTGGAATGTGTCCATTCAAAGTGGAGAGACTAAGGGGAGGTGACTTGCTTGTGGTCCCAGAGAATGTTTGTGAGTTTTTCCAATGTGAAAGGGAGCTCTGAGCTCTGGAATCAGTTTAGTGAGTGTGTGTGTGTGTGTGTGTGTGTGTGTGTGTGTGTGTGTGTAGGTGGGTAGGGATACATGCAGAGTGGAAGAAGAGTGAAAACATCCTCTGCCTGTCCTATGTGACAGCTCAACTCTGAGAGACAGATATGGGCCTTGCCCAAGGTAAAAGTCCTGGCAGAGGAAAAGCTGCCCTTCAGCCTTGAAGAAGGATGAGGGAGGTGGGGAGGGGCTTTCAGGGAGGCTGGGCATCTAGTGGAGAATTCAGCCTGTGCCTGGAACAACAGCCCACACAGCCCACATGCAGGCATCTTCAGGCAGCATCGCCTCCCCTCACCCTTTCACCCTCTCCCCTCCCCATCTACCCTCTTTCTTCCCCCAGGCTCCACTCTGCCCTCCCTGGGCTGGGGCACCACCTCTGTTGTCTTCGCTGAGATCCTTAGCTTTGCCAAGCCGTGCTCAGAAGATGCTATTGATTTCCTTTTATTTACTTATTTATGAGATTTCTCCATGGGCAGAAAAAAAAGAAAGAAAGAGGTTTGTGCAGCGCTTCTCTTAGCAATGAGAAGTTTTCTCCACCCACAGCCTCCCTCCTGCTCATGCTCCTAGACTCCTCTCCCATTTCCACACTCCAGGGGCTCGTATCTCCTGCATGCAAGATGCAGGGACGGGCAGAGATGAAATGGGGCTACGTGGCCTATGCAGTGCCAGGTACAGAGGAGGTGCTCCAAACTACCTGTGAGAGAGGTGGGTGAAGGAAGCATTGAGTGAGCCGTGGCTGGTGCCCGAAGGTTAAGAGACAGAAGATGGCCGTCTCCTCGGTGAGCACCGAGCCTGAGCAAGGCCTGGTGCTGGGCAGCTAGGATCCTTCTCATCTAGTCCCCATAATAACCGTGTAAGGTGGATTTTATTACTTTTGTTCAATGTGAAATTCAGAATGGTTCAGCACCTTGCCCGAGGTTACCCAGCCCATGAACCCAAATTCACATCCAGACCTTCTGGATGCCAGAGCCCAGCTTTTCATCATCCAGTGTAGCCTCTCAGGGAACGGAAAACCATGCAAGAGACCACCAGGAGCTGAAGCCTGGCAGGCCTCTTCTGTCCTCAGGAAGCCCTCTGGGGCTCAGCACCTCCGTGGATCCAAGTCTACTCTTGCCCACCCCTCCTGTCTTGGAGAGGTGGGTATGTGGGCATCTGTGCCTGGTCCTGAAGACTCAACAGTGGACTTCAGGCATAGGATTGGATTGGGTCTCTCCATGCAGAGTTAGTGGGAATTCCAGATGTTACTCAGGGCTCCGGGTTTGTTAGTTAAACCTGTGACACGTTAAGCCCTAACTGCCCTGTGTGGGCTGATCTGCCCCATCCTGACCCCCACCCCCATATACACACACATTTTCTCCCATGGATGCCACTGCCTGGAGTGCCTGTTCCCGTCCCGGTCCTCCTGACTGCTTCCTGGACGTCTTGGGAGCCCAGATCCAGGCTCTCCTCCCTCCCTGCATACCTGACTTACCTGCCACAGCACCTCCCTCACTGCGCTGTGCCTGCTGGCTTGTCACTGGCGAGCTGTGAGCTGCCGCAGGAGGGCAGGAGTCACATCTCATTGAGTTGGTCTCCCTGGGCTTAGGCACCAAGCTCAGCACTAGAAGGACAGACAGACATCCCTGTTGCTCCCCCGCAGCCGGCAGTGTGTCCATGTGTTCATCCTGCAGCTGTGGGAGGCGTGGCCTTTGCATTCACCGTGATGCTTCTCTTCCTCTCCTTGTCTGGCAGGAATTCCCCTTGGCCATCCTCAGAGGCTGGGAGTGCTACTGTGCTTACCCCACCTCCCAATTCAACCTTCGGGATGCTCTGGACGGCTCACTGTGTGGCCAGAAGTCTGAGGCACAGAAGCTGGCAGAGTACTGCGAGGTCTACCAGACACCCGTGCAAGGTGAACCCCGCCCCAGAAGTGGGCAGGGCCTGAAGGGTCCTCCTCCCTTTGCCTGCCTCTGCTGGTGGCATGTGGTCTGGGAGGTTTGGAAAGGCTGGCCTTGGCGGAGTGTGCAGTCCTGGGGTAGGAAAGGCATCTGTGTAAAAACCCTGGGATCCTTGTGGATGGTCTCATCTTGAGATAATGGGTGGAGGAGGCCTCCGCCATTGCTGGAGGCTGGACCAGGGTGCAGGGCTCAGTTTGAAAAGCACGTGACCTTAATCTGAACCTCTCTGGGGATGAAGGTGGTTTGAGGAAGAAAAGAAGAGCAAAGAGGCAGAGTCCAGAGGGACAGCAATGGCAAGGTGATGGCATTGGGTGGCATGGGAGCTCAGGAACACAAGGGCCTCAGAGGCTTCCCGAGACAGCCCAGGACCTAGGATCCAGTAAGGCTCTTGGGCTGCGGTGGGTAGCATTAGGTCTGCCCAGCTGACCCTAGGAGCTGGTGGAAGAAGAACAGAGAGAGAGAGAGATGATGCCCCTTTCTGGAGCCTGCTGTGGCCTAGCACAGCCCAGGGCTTTAGGGCTTCCACCTGAACATTTCAGGCAGCCCCAAGGCAAGGAAAAGGGGAGAGGAAGAGGAGGCTCAGAGAGGTCACTTGCCTAAAATTACTCCAGCAAGTTTGTTGTTGGCTGTACCTCAGAGTGTGGCATTGGTCCACCCAGCTATGACCCCAGCCATCTCCCCTGGAGTTACCTGTGCTGTGCCAGTAGCCAAGGCTTGGCTGTGGCCATGGAGACAAAGCAGGGGCTCCGGGTCTACAGATGCCAGTTTGCACCACACTCTTGCATGGGCTTAGGGGCCTTGTCAGTGGTTGGCAAACTGTGGCTTGCGAGCCACATGCGGCTCTTTGACACTTCCACAAAATACCACAGCCTGGGCAAGTCTGTTTTGAAGAAGTGGCGTTAGAAAAAGTTTAAGTTTTAAAAAATTGGCTCTCAAAAGAAATTTCAATCATTGTACTGTTGATATTTGGCTCTGTTGACTAAGTTTGCCGACCACTGGGGCCCCGTGATCCCTGGGACTTTCTCTGGCCAGCCACGTGCAGGTGGTGAACCCTTGCCCCTCAGTTTACATCTGTATTAAGCAGGAGTCTCAGATCAGCAGTTTCTACCTAGGGGAGTCCAGCGGTGAGTTTGAATCACCACAGGGGTGAGTGACGTTGAGATGACCTCTGACTTTCAGACACTCGGTGCACAGACAGGAAGTTCCTGCCCTCCAAATCCAAAGTGTTTGTGGCTTTGTCGAGTTTCCCGGGTGCCGGAAACACCTGGGCACGGCACCTCATCGAGCATGCCACTGGCTTCTATACCGGGAGCTACTACTTCGATGGAACTCTCTACAACAAAGGTGAGCAAAGACAGAGCGTGGGAAAGGCGGCTCCCTCCTGTGGCCAGACAGTCCCGTGGGAGTGGGTAGCAGTGCTTCTCCCACGCGTGTGTGTCAGAACCTCTCCAAGGGCTTGGTAAATTCAGCAGATTCCCTGGCTGCACCTCTGAATCTGGCTCAGTTGATCTGGTATGAGCCTGGGAATTGCCATTTCTGGCAGGCTCCCATGACGATGCAGGCCAGCCTCAAACCACACTGTGAATGACAGCTCATGGCTCCACTCTGGATTCAAAGGGAGAGCCTACTAGCTTGGATTCCCTCTCTAGAAACCTTTCCTGGATTTTCCTTACTTTTCAGAACCCTCAATAATTAAGTGAGACGGTATCTGCTAACTCCTTTTTTCTTTTTAGGCAAGGGGTAGCTTATCAAAATGCTTTTTTTTTTAAATCCTCACTGGAGGACATGCTTAGAGAGAGGAAGGGAAAGAGAGTGAGAAAGAAATAACATGTGAAAGGAGCATCGGTCAGTTGCCCTCCTCACACACCCCAACTGGGGATTCAACCATAACCCAGATGTGTGCCTTGGCTGGGAATCAACCAGTAATCTTTTCAGTGCACAGGATGAAACTCAACCAACTGAGCCACCCTAGCGAGTCTCAAAATGCTATGTTTTAAAAATAGGTCTTAAACTCTTCAAGAGTTTTATGCTTTAAAATCTTGCAGAAATAAAGGGCCTTATTAGGCTGCATAAGAGAACTTAAATGGCTTGAGTCTGCGCTGTTTCAGAACCAAGAATCTCAAGTAAGTCCAGTGGCATCTCAATGTGTGAAATACATTTTTCTGTTGTCAAGTGTCACAACAACTAAGTTTTATCACTAGAGTTTGGTGTAGGAAACGGGGGTGCTATAGTAGCATCCTAAAGAAAACAGAAACATCTGAGCTTGGCAGAGTGTTCTGGAATCACCCATAGCAACCTCAGTCTGGTTGGGCCTTTGTCATTGCGAGCCTTGGTTATGGGTGCCTACAGATGAGTGGTCAGATGAAGCATGTGGTCCTGCCCAATCTGGCCTAGTCCCCTGGGAACCACCCACTGTATACAACAAGCATGTCAAACTCAAAGGCTAACACAGGCCAAATAAATGATGAATGTGGCCCGCTGGCTGCGAGTTTGACATGCTTGGTGTACAGGCGGCAGTAACCTGCTTCATTTATATAGAAGGTTTTCACCTATCTCTCACAGCTGGCTATTTGGGTCCACAAATGGCTAAGTGGCCCAGTGATTTGTACAGCCATATGTAAGTTTTGTGCAACTGCCTCAGTATGGTTTTAGAGATACCCAGACATCTTTGAGCCTTTCAGGACCAGTTAGAGATAGCCACTGCCTCAGCACAGTTACAGAGCTATGACATGTGCAGATGGGAATTCACAAGGCAGCTCCAAAGCCAAAATGCCAACCCTGTCCTGGGTGAATGTGGTTGAATTGTAAGGAAAAGTGGCCACTGTTGGCGTAGGCGAAGGCAGTACAAAAGGCACCCTGGGTCTCTAGCCTGCATCTCAGATTTACACAGCCCAGAGCTGGACTACTCCTTTCCAAGGAAACTCTCAGCTGCTTGACAGAATGAATCAAAGCAAAATTTTCAGTGTTTGGCCCATGAAAGAGATAAGTTTGAAATGTGTGGAGTTTCAGTAGGTGAACCCAGAATTCCAGATTCAAAAGAAACTTGCAAATACAGATGCTTCCCAGCCAATCATGAAAGGGGTGAAGGCTTATTTATGTTTCAAAGAGCCCAAGATAAGCTCATGCACATCTATGGAGAATGTCCCCAGAGCTGGCTGCCAGAATTGCACTGGGATGTGGTTGGGAAATGAGATTCAGAGGACATTTTTCTTTGACATCCCATTACACCCTATAACTAGTCCCTGCTAATCTTCGTTCCCATAGCCTCTATTCTCTGTAGTATACTTGGGCTATTTCCCTACTAGACATAAGCATAAGGACAGGGTCTAAGTCTTGATCCCTGACATAAAATTGGACTCAGCATGAGCACACAATAATCGGTGCTGATAAAAATGTGACTCTGTGTGTGGGTGGTAGAGAGTGACCTTCTCAGCCAGAAGTGATTTGGGCTCAAATGCCCAGGAAGAGAGATTGTTCCAGGGGAGCAGGGCTCTGTTCACAGAAACTGAACCCTGGGTTCTGCAGGGCTGGGCTCAACCACTGTGGATGAGACCTTGGCCAGACCTGCTCTAGGGTCCCAGGTAGAGACTCTCCATAAATGCAAGGCTGGGGCCCTGTTACAGGACCATGGTGTGAGGTCAGAGGGAGGGGCAACAGCTGTTCACAGCCCTTGAGTGTAATGATGGGGATCCTGCTCTTACTGTAGGGAGCTAGGAGGAAGTGGGGAGCTTCTCGGGGACACACACAGCCAAGTGGAGAGAGCCTTGACTCTCTTGCCATGGCTCTGTGTGATCCTGGGCAAGTCACACACCCACTCTGAACCTCAGTCACATCCAGTTATGCATGCAACTATAGTCGACTTGCAGGGATATTTGTGATGTGCATGTAAAATTGCCAAGAAAATATCCAAATGTATGCATCTCCAGCGTTTAGAGACAGGGCATGATCAAGCCCTTTGATCTTGACTCCTAGGGATCTGCAGGAGGTGCTTTATCTCCTTTGTCTAGCAGATGCCATCTTTCCCAACTCTTAGACATCTCCTGCTGTCTTGAGCAGGGTCAGTCCTGTAGAGGCTGCTCCAGTCAACCATCATAGGCCCTCTCAGTGTCCTCTGCTCAGCCCCTATTGCCAGCCTTCCCTCAGGCATGCAGGTGAGCATTAGGACCTATCTGCCACCTGGCAGTGTGGGTCCCAAAATGCCTTCCTCCATAGTGGCCCTCTCCTTCCCCCTCTGTCAGGGTTTAAGGGTGAGAAAGACCACTGGCGGAGCCGGCGCACCATCTGTGTAAAGACCCACGAGAGTGGCAGGAGGGAGATCGAGATGTTTGACTCAGCCATCCTGCTGATCCGGAACCCATACAGGTCCCTGGTGGCCGAATTCAACAGGAAGTGCGCTGGGCACCTGGGCTATGCAGCTGACCGCAACTGGAAGAGCAAAGGTAGAGAAGGGGTCTGGGGGTGGGTCCTCACTGCGTTATTCATGTAATCAGCTTGCTGACACATGCTTACTGAAGTATACTGTGTGCCAGGCACTGGGCAAGGCCCCAGGGCCCAGGGAAAGAGGTCACGGTCTCTGGCCTCAAGGCACGTAGTCAGCTTTAGGCAGCGAATGGCAGAGGTGAGTAATATAAAGCCAAGTGTGTTCCTCCGAATTAAAGCTGTATTCAGCAGGGTGGGGGCATGATGAGATGCAGGGCTGTGGGCCAGGCAGAGTGTGCATCTGTCCCTGCATGGCTCTGGGTCAGCTGGGGCTAACCTGTGTCTCCCCAGGCACTTGCCCTATCATCCTTCATGTAGACTAGCCCCCAGCATCCTACCCCCTCACTGACCTCTCTAGGATGGAGGCCAGAAAAGTTCTGTCCACTCACCCCGGCAAGCTGCATACCTTCTGAGCCTCAGTTTCCTCCTCTGAAAAACAAGGTGGTCTCCATCTCGGAGGGTTATATGGAAGATGAGAGAAAATAAATGCTCCCCATAGCCCAGTTACAGAAACTATTTTCCTTGGGGTGATTCTTAACATATGAATCCAACCTCCCCTTCCCCCCGCAACAAAACACCTAAGCTCTTAATTTGCTAGAAAAGAAATCTCATGAAGTCGGTCATCTGCGGAAGTTTGCAATTGCCCCTGTCCATGCCTTCATGGTACATCCTCCTGCCCCACTGTGCCCAGGTTCAGCCGGCCTCATACCCACCTGCACAGTGAGCCTGGGTCTGGCAGCATGCCTTAGAGTCGCAGTGGGGCCAGGAGAGGAAGCCAGCATAGCATCTTCCTCTCACTGGAAGGCCCAGCAGCTGCTCCCAACACACTGCTCAGTCCCTGCCTCTCCCCCCCATCAGATGTGCATAGTTGCCAGAGATAAAATCCAGGTGAGGAAAGGTGCTTCGATTCCCCCTATCTTCAATGCTGCTGTCATGCACCATGTGCAGCCCAGCTCTCCCTGGCCAAGTGCAGTCACTAAAGTCAAGGAATTCATAGCACACGAGAGAGAGCCCCAGTGCTTGGTCCATGCAGTTCACATTTGTTTTAACTCGATGTGTTTGCTGGGAGGTAGGCAGGCTCAATCAGGGTTACGTCTTCCCGGCTTAGGACTCCTCAGAGCCCAGCCTGATATTAACCCTTATTCACACTAAGTCACCTTCCTCAGCAGGGGTTCAGGCAGGTTGGCCCTGGGCAATTGGTAATGGAAAATCCTGGCCACTCCCTGGGCATCCAGGGGGACCAGCAGCCCTCCTGGGCCCGGCCCTGACACGGCACCCCTCTGTTTCCCCCAGAATGGCCAGACTTCGTCAACAGCTATGCCTCGTGGTGGTCCTCGCACGTGCTGGACTGGCTCAAGTACGGCAAGCGGCTGCTGGTGGTGCACTACGAGGAGCTGCGGCGCAACCTAGTGCCCACGCTGCGGGAGATGGTGGCCTTCCTCAACGTGTCGGTGAGCGAGGAGCGGCTGCTCTGCGTGGAGAACAACAAGGAAGGCAGCTTCCGGCGCCATGGCCAGCGCCCGCATGACCCTGAGCCCTTCACCCCGGAGATGAAGGACTTGATCAATGGCTACATCCGGACAGTGGACAAGGCCCTGCGTGACCACAACTGGGCTGGGCTGCCCAGGGAGTATGTGCCCAGATGATAGGTCGCTGCTCTTCGTGCCCTGCTGAGAGCCAGCCACCCCCGAGGCTGCACCCGCTCTGATGCTCAGGTGGTGGCCTCGCTAAGACACAGGCTGCACAGAGCCGCCTCCCTCAGGTGCAGGGAGACCAGCCACAAGCCCTTAGCCCACACGGGCAGACACGATGCCACAGGACAGACACACTCCTAGCTAGACATGCTTAGACACGCCACTCCACGCTACAGTGCCTGTTTTGACAAGCCCAAGTCACCATCCAGGGTGTGCCAGACACTCCCAGACTTGCCAGCGCACAGTCTCCAGGCCGTGTGTTCCTAGAGGCTCAGTCTATCTCTCACAGACACACGTGCACCCAGGCTCTTGGAGGCCCCAGGTTTCCTGTTTTCAGCCCCAGGCATGGACTTGCCAGTCAGGGTTCTTGATTGTGGGGGCTGGGCTGGGCGGGCACTTGCTCTGAGCAGCAAGGACTTGGGCATGGGTGTGGGCTCACAGACTATTGCTGCTGGGCCACGTGGCCCTTACATCCCATAAATGCATGTGGTGTGACCACTGGGCACCACGAATTCTGCGGCCCTGCCTCCCGCTCTCTGTGGATGGGCTGGCAGCACAGTGGGCAGAGTAGAGCACCCTAAGCCAAGTGCCAACCTCAGGACCCACCACAAGTCCTTTGCACCCCCTTGTATCCAACATGAGTGTTCCTTGGAGAGGGGCCTCCTTGCCTGGCTTTTTTCTCCACCTGTCCCCCGGGAAGCCAGGCATTCACCCCATGCCTCACATACAGGGTGTGAGAGTGAGGGGACGGTGGGGTGGGGAGAAGGCTGGGCATCAGGAGAGTCCTGGACCTGAGGGCTCCATATGCCATTAGGATCAGGGCTCTGTGAACATGGGGAAACCCAAGAAGTGTGTCTTGTGGTCACTGTGACTGTGGCCCTGCCCATCTTGACAGGTCCCTGCTCTCCAGGGAGTCCTGCCCTTGAGTATGAGGAGGGGGTGCTACACAGTCCATCAGCAACACAACCCTGGGCCCTTTGGGGAGATGCCATAGCCGCAGCTTCTGCCTGACCCCCAGTGGCCATGGCTGAGCCCTCTCGGTCCCTCTGTGACTCACCCACCACTTCCGGTCACCAGTCTCTGCCACACTTCTGTCTCTGTTTCTGCTATGCTGCCATCTTTCACACTTGTTCATTCATTTCCGCAACAAAAGGGGAGGGCACTCCCAGATGCTGACACTTGCTGTGTGTTGGCCTCCAGGGAAAGACCTGTATGAAAGACCCCTTCCCCAACCCAGCTCAGTCTAGTGGGGCCAGGGGAGGGATCGTCCCACGTGGATTGAGAAGCCCAGTAGCAGGAGTGTGTGTGCTGAGCAGTTCACAGTGCTTGGCCCCTGTGCCTGGGTTTCAGGGAATATACCACAGCAACTTTGACCTGGTCTCTGGAAATCTGTAGGGATTATCCCAGCAAGCAGAGGGGGAAGGTGATGAAGGCAAAGAGAACATCATGGCAAAGGCTCAGAGGCTTGGAAAACACTAGTAAATGGTGTGTGGGGTGGGCGTGTCTCTCCAAATATGCAGCAGAAGAAAGGGAGCAGGTAAGTAAGGACTCTGTCCTCATAGCTGCTTAGTGTTCAGCCTGAGCAGGGCGAAGGTGCTGATGCTCACTACCTTTACCTGACATTCCCTCAGCCTGAGCCAAGCTGCTTCACAGGGAGAAAACAGGCCAAGGGTTTGGGAAAGCTGGGCATGGGAATGGCCTGGCCCTCTGCTCCCTGGCCAATGGGGTTGGGGCAGGGTGAGCTAAGAAACATCCCTAGGAAAGGCAGGCAGAGCCAGAGGGCCTAGTGGAGCCATCCTTCCTTAGAGGGAGGCCTCCCCAGCCTTCTGCTTTGCCAACAACTGAGCTTGAGCGTCTGTGCTCTTGGTGACCTCCAAGTTCCTCCTACAGTCCACCAAACCCCCCTGATGCTGAAGCTGTTATAGACCCTATTACAGCATCATCTAGCTCAGCTCAGAGTTGGGAACACCAGTGGTTATGTAACCGTTACTGGCTCAGCCTGGGCTCCATGGTCAAGTCTGTGAGCCTCTGATGAGGCTGTCTCCTGAGTTCTAGGCACAGTTGAGACCCACCAGCGGGAAGAGGGCCAGGGGACACCTGCATCCCAGAGCAAACCTAGAGTCTCAAAGGAGACAGCAGCACCAACTGATGGAGAAGAGGGAAGCTGGTATCCTCCCGAGACTGGCTCCATGGCTGTGGCCTTCACTCCCTAGCCACCCAGACGGTCTCCAGGTAGAAGACTCAGAAGTCATGGATATTGGAGAGGCAGACATGTGGCGGGAGAATGGAGCAGGGCCACTGCTGAGGCACAGCCCCCTGCATATCCCCCTTCCCCACCACAGGAGTCAGGAGAGCAACAGCACGGCCCATTCCTCCTGGTGGGTGGGGGTGCATTCCCTGCAACCAGGTACCCAGAGACCTCTCTTTCCAGGGTGGAGAGTCAGCTGCTCAAATGGTCTTTAGCTTACTTGATCAGGCATGTAGATGAGAATGATGGGGTCAAGGTGCATCCAGGTCATGATGAGTCATTTACCCATGGGAAGGCACCTGACACTGGCAGGTGCTTCTGGATGTTGAGTGAGCAAGGAGGTGCAAAGCTTCTGGCTCCCAGAAGCCGTAGCCCCGGACCTGACTTTGTGGGATATCAAAGCACAGGAAGGGGGATTCGTCTGTCCTTTTGAGAATATCTGTTTGTGTCCAAGTTGGGGCTTGTCTATAGTTCACAGCTTCTCCATAAAGAGGATACTGTCCCCACCAGCCAAGGAGTAAAAGCAGACCTATATTCAGGAGAGGCATGTAGTAAATGCATCAGGAACCTTTAACAGTGACTTCCCAACTGTCTACAGATTCCAACTTTAATAGCCAGGCTATGGCGTTACACAAACCTATGCTAAAACATGTAATTTTCATGCATTTCGTCTCCTGTTGTGGATCAATTTAGAAACACCAAAATATATAATTTTAAGAAGCTAAATCACATTCTGATAATCCCAGTGATGTGGAAATGAGAGAATAGACAAGCTTCCAAACCCTGGAAAGAAAGCTGCTTAATTATGTGAGCATCTTGTAATGAAGTCTCTTGCAGCTAAAATTAGATTTGGAGTGCATGAATATGCAGCAATGTTTGCACACCAGAATGCATTTTTTTCTCTTAAAAGTAGCAGGAGCTACTTGGTGCTTAGGGGGCACCAAGCAGGGAGATGAAAATGCTGGGGTTGATCTTTATGGCGACATAGGTTTGTTTTCTTCTAACTGAAAACTAATTGGAATTGGAGGTGTTTGAAATGTGATGCCTCCAGTTCATTCAGGTTTAGGGAGAAATTGGTCAAAATTTTCACTGATCAGTAGTGGGCAAGGTGAATTGAGCAAGTAGAGTAGAGTAGAAATAATACAGGGTCTGCAGATTGGAGGATTGGATGTTTCCCAAGCTCTGTTCTGCTATGATCTTGGGAAGGCCTTTTCCTTCTGTGGTCTCAGTTTTCTACTCATAAAATGAAAGATGTCGTGGATGTTGTTGATTGCATCCCCAATGTTCATTCCCCCATTTCCTTTCCCAGCAGGCCCTGATTTCTGTTTGGGGATTTTATGATCTGGATGGGCTGGCCTTACTATCACTTCCAGGGCTGAATGCATGACCTAAACTAAGCCATCATCACATTCCAGCTTTCTGGCTACAGTGATTGGTTCAGGTATGGCTATGTAAGCAAAGCAACCAGAGAGTATTTCAAGACTTTTTCTGGGAATGTTGGGTAGAGGCTCTTTTTATCCACTCTGCTGGATGTGCAAGATGGAGTAGGTAGTCTTAAGTCTTGATGGTGGGCTGTCTTGGGACCATGAAGGAGAACCACTCTCAGCCTGAAGTTGACACTGCTGAAGGGAGAGTCAGGAGCAGAAGAATCCAGGTCCTTGGTGACATTGTGTAAGTATAGGATCAAGCTTTACCTGTGACTGGCTCCATATCTGGACAGTTTTGTTCCATGAGCCAATAAATTATCTTTATTGTTTAAATTGGGTTGAGTTGGGCTTTTGTTACATCCCAGGGCAATGTCCACACCGCTTGGAATAAAAGGCCCTGGGGTCCTGACATTCTCTGTTTCTGGCTGGTGTAGATAAATACCAAAACTGGTAGAATTAGAAAGTTGCTTTTTATAGGAATGGGTCTGGGTATGAAATGTTCAATAGAAGGCTGTGCTTAGTCAGCCAGGACAAGAAGCATTTTTAAGTCAGTACACAGTAGAGTCACTTATATATCCTGAGAAAAGTATCCCTTGTTTTCCAGCTCAAACCACAAATTAATCACTTAACCAAGTGAGTTTGTCAAAGTCATGTGACCTGACTATTGTTATCATCTCTACTTGACAGATGGGAGGACTAGGACACCAACTTTAATGATTGCAATGTATGGCCCTGTTGTATTTTCCATAACTCTTTTCATGAAGAATATGATGTGATCTTGTAAGGGATGCTTTCTTTGATACACTATTTGAATTGAAGGTGTGACCTCCTTCAAAAGACATTTTTAGTAATAGCTGATGGTCAGTAAACTGCCTTAAAAGGAGGGTAGGTATGGTTAGTCACAACTTTGGTTTGCTGAGTGAGACATGCAAGCTTGGGGCAGAGCAGAATTGCTGACATTGGAGGAAAAACTGAGAATTCCTCTCCTCCATCCTCCCTTCTTTAACCCTACTGTGTGATAAAAATTAGAGGGACAGAGGGAGTTATAATCCCTATCTTCAAACTCTCTTTGGAATGTCTGACTTTAATACAATATGCAGAATGAAGGTCTATATTATAGGTAGACAAAGCCACGAATCCCAGGAAATGAATATGAATATATTTTCCTCTGCCATGGGAAATATAAGCAGGTCCATCCTAAGTAACAAGAACAATTGCTTATATCAAATAAGGAATCTTAATATCAGACAAAAATAATTCCAGTTGATGCTGTAAGCAAAAGTATGAGCTGAATTAATTACCTTTCCAAGTGTCTTCAGTACCTAAAACATTTCTTTAGATTCAGACATCACCAGTTACTGATACATGGCTTGATGGTATGGCCAATGATGATTCATAACAGTAAACAGTGTTCTTACAAGTCATAAAGTTCTACAAACATCATTCCATACGTGCCTCAGTGAGGTGGACATTATAATTTCCATGGAGGGGTGAGGAGAGAAATTTAGTTTCTGAGTATATTACCCAAAGTTCACATCCTTTATTGTGTAGGTAAGAAAAATGAGACTTAGAATGGGAAAGGTTTCCTATGAGGTCATGCTGTGAGAATGAGTGGTGGAGATAGGGCTGGAAAGAGGGCTCTTCCATGAAACCACCTGACTACCCTCATACTGCATTCCTGTAACTCTTCAAGAAATTGCTGGAAATGAGGCAAATGTGCCATTAAGCTCATTTGGAAGCGACCCCATTAATTTCACTGCTAGTACTATTTTGTGGGCACCTGAATTCAATTTTAAGAGTCATTTATCAAGTCTCCTCCATACCTGAAAACTTGGTTAGATGGTGTAGTTCTTTCACAGGAGTGGGGTCAGAAAGATGGACCATAACTTGCCATAAGGAAGGAGTTTGGGGTTTTTATCCTGTGTCACAAACATTCCAGGCAGCTTAAAAGCCCTGTCCCAAAAGATATTGACAGACAGGCATCTTTGGAGAGCCTGAGCCCAGCAGTGTACATGTGCTGATGAGTATGTGTGCTTGCAGGTGTAAACTCCAAGGTGTGACGGACAACTGCCTCTTTGAGTCCCAGACCAAAGAATTTACCTAAGAATTACAAGTGACAATAGTCAGGTCACATGACTTTGACATCAACTCACTTGGATAAGCCCTTCTCCCATAAGCAAAGCTACCATATCCAGATGACACAGGGAGGCCAGGGCATGCACACAGTGTGTCTGGGAGAATGCCTGGGAATGCAGGGCAGTGGCATCAGGCACAGATACTTCCTTCTTCAGCCATCTACATTGTACCACCATCAGACATTGCCAAGGTTGAAATCACAACTCTCCAGAATCACCTGGATTTGTTTCCTATAGCTACAAAAATAACCACAAACTGAGCAGATGAAAACAACACATATTTTACCCCATAGCTTCTGTAGATAAGTGGTCTCAGCTCAGCTTAGATGGATTCTCTGCTTCAGAATCTCACTGGACTGCAATTAAGGTGTGATCCAGACTGTGTTCTTATCTGGGGAAGTGTCCATGTCTAATTCACTGATTGTTGGCAGAACTAAGTCACTTGTCATAGGATTGAGGCTCTCAGTCTCTCCAGCCCACCCATAGTTCTCAATAAGTGGGCCTCTCATAGACAGTTCACAACACAGCTGTTGGCTTTTTTAGGCTGGCTGCAGAATGAGAGTCTGACATACATTACATAGAAATGTCATCTCTTCACCTTTACTGTCTTCTGAATAAGAAGCAAGTCACAGACCCTATCACACTCAAGGGTAGGAGATTAAACAGGGACATGAATTGTAGGAATTGGGGACCATCTTTAGATCTGTTCAGCATACCACCAATATGGAAAAAGTCCAGAAATCAGTGCATTCCTTATGTCTTGTAGAGCACTGCCAGCCACTGGATTACATTGAATGTAGTGGATATTTTGAAGAATCATCCAAGTTATATCCATGTTATAATAATGAGTGTAAGTCTACTGTCCCCAATCCACTGCCTTGACATTAACAGAATCATTAGGAATGTCCCCAATTCATATTGGCCACCTCTATATATACTCTTCTTTTTTTCTCTTGCTCAACACATGGTGGGCCCTTCAATAACTTCTTTCTTTGATTTTAGGACATTTTAACTATTATTGATTTGAATATTGCCACCTCTTTCCTTTCTAATGCCTCATTCTGGCATTCCTTTGCACTGATGCTGGAACACGAAAATCTAGTTTCCACATCTCAGTACTTTTTACATATTTTCCATCTCTTAATCACAGTGCTGGGTTCTGGGAGAAATCTTCAGTCAGGAATTATAATTTACTCTTCACTGTGTACATTATTCTATTCAACCAACCTGTTAATTTCTATAATTATCTTTTTTATTCCCAATACTTCTAAGTGATTAGAACTTGTTTCACAGATGATGCCCCTTCATAGCTCTCTGAGGATATTAAATATACATATGTAAATGTTCTCTACTGATTGCTCAATTAATTCTGTTTGGGGGGTGTAAGTTTTTTCATTGGTTGATTCTGCTGTCTTTTCCATGGTTTTGACAATTGTGTATTCATAAAAGGGGAAGAGATTTGTGCAAGGGTCAACCATCCTGGCTGCTCCAGGTTTGATACCTCAACTAATGACTCTATTAATTACCTCAAACTACTTCCTGCCCTCCAATTCCAGCTCTTGATAGGGAGCACTGACCTTTCTGAGGCACAGCTACTAGCAATGTCCTGGGTGCTGATTTCCTCATCTTTCTGTTTTCTGTCTATCAGAGTTTGTTCAGTTTTGGGTTCACTCTGGTTATCTTTTTGTTTTCAAGCATAGCTAGGTTATCTTATATATTTGATTTAAGGAGGGAGGGGAAAAACCAGAGCAAATGCTTGTTTAATCTATCAAGATGATGAACACCACTTCCTTGATCATGGACACCAACTCCTTCATCATGGACCCCAACTCCCTTGATCATGATCACCAGCTCCTTCATCATGATCACTAGCTTTTTGATCATGGACACCAGCTCCTTCATCATGCATACCGGCTCTATCTTTGATGTCTTCAGGTGACCTGAAAGGATTGCAAAAATTCCTGGCTTGGAGTGAGAGTTTTATTTTAGAATCATTGTTTCCTCATTATGTGACTTTGGACAAGTGTCTTCCTCTCTCTGAATCTCAACTTATTCATTAAAACAATGAAATGTTTGACATAAAAATTGTCTTAGGCCTTATCCAGCTTTGGCCTTCTACAATTTTGTTTATCTCATCTGCATAATCTGGTGTAAAAAAAAAATCTCTTTCCCTGCTCAAAGCACAGGCCCTCACCAAAATGTCATACCAGACTGGACTTCACTGAGAAGCCAATCTTTGTCCAGAATCTCCCCAAATGGAGAGTGCCATGGGAAAAGTAAAATAGCCTTAGGAGAATTTTTGTTTCTTCTCTTTCCTCTTCATTTTTAAAATGTTGATAAACAATTCACCAACATTTCTCATTAACTTGAAAACTATTTACATATGTCCATCACTAGATTTTTTTTAATTTTATTTTAATTGTTTAAAGTATTACATACAGTAGTACATATATCTCCTTTTTTATCACTAGACTTTAAACCATGGGAGGCGGAGACAGTATTGTGTCTTGTATTTATTTTTGTAACCTCTGCCTTTAGCACAGGACAAGGATGCAGGAGGCACAGTAAGTATTAGTGAACTATAAGGGGGGATGCATGAAAACCCCAAATCACGTGGCTTTTAAAATTTTTCAGGAAAATAATACCTTCCAAAAAAAAATGTCCTGCTTTTCTTATCTGTGAATTGAGAGGATGTTGCTAAAAACACTTCGTTGAATTTTTCCATCACCACCATATTGGGAACTGAGTTCAACCATAACTATTTAGTGTTACAGGTTAAAAAAAAAAAGTGAAGAACTATGGCAGCCACCAAGTCCCTCTGAAGAGTTACTTTGAACTACTGCATGAAAAAGAACAAGAAATAAATCAGCAGAATTTTCCTCCAAAGTTCTGTTCATGGACATTTACGAAGATAATGGTGTAAGCCCTACCTTTGCTCCCATGTGAGCCTCCACTGTGGGGAGGATTCTTGTTTGCCTTGGGTTAGATGAACTTCTTTAGCTCAGTTCTACAGCTCATTCCCTAAAGATAATCTTTCCTATAGCAAAACTTTTTTTCTTCTAATTAAAAAACTCATATTTTATGCCTCAAAGTATAACATAGAGACATCCACTCCTTCTGAAAACAAGGGAAGGGATAGTGTACTTGGATAAGTGACAAAGAGATGAAGGTTAGAAGATATCTTCCCACTCCTAGGCAAAAAAAAATGAAGATTTCTTCCCCACCCCCAATCCTGAGGTTAGTGTAGGTGGATCTTTTCTTTCCATAGGATGGGGAAAGGACGAGAAGTGCAGAGACAAAGATGTTAGGTGCATGCTAGCACCTAGGACCTCCCACCTCAGCATCATCATAGAGTCTAACACTCACTACATTAGTTATCTATCATTGTGTGAGAAATCACCCCAAGACTTAGGCATGACTTAAAGCCACAATTTAAATCAAATATTCATTAACTCATAGTTTCTGTGGGTCAGAAAAGTCTTAACTGGGACCTCCAGCTCAAGAACTCTCATGAGGTTACAATCAAGAAGTTGATGGGGCTGCAGTGTCATCTGAAGGTTTAAGTGGGAGAGGACTCACTTAAGGTCCTTGTGGGCTGGTGGACTGAGGACCTCAGTTCTTTGCTTTGTAGGCCTCTTTAAAAGGCATCTCCCAACATGGTAGCTTGCTTGCTTCATCAGAGGGAGAAAGGGAGGTGAGTTAAAGAGAGTGTGAAAAAGATAGAAGTTACAGGGTTTTTTTGTAACCTAATCTTAGAAATCACATCCTGTCCTTCTTAGTATATATTTGTTAGAAGGAAGTTACTAGGTGCATCCCACAGAGGAGAGGATTATAACAGAAGGTGGGATCACTGGGAGCCATTGTTTTAGCTGCCTACCATTATCCAACTGAGGACCTCACAGTCCATCCTGCATGGAGCCACTGAATAGCCTTCAACATTCTCAGCAATGTTCCTCCACACCCTCAGGCTGGCTGAGCTCCTGCCTACATTATTGTTGAGTGTAGGGGTTCATTTCCTGCAGCCTTCTACCTTACAACTATGACCATCACTTCTTTCTACCAAGAACTCTCCTGGTCCTGCATTTGTCCTGGCAGAGAACCAACAAGGCAGGAAAACTCTGACCAGACAGACATTCTGGGGGATGGCCCACCCCATGGACTCACCCGTGAAATCTGCTTTTAGCATAATGCATCATTCCTTGTTACGCCCAGGCTTCTCTTGCTCCATAGGCACATTAACCTCCATCAGATAATTAAAGGCTTGGCTTTCCATGGGAGACCTTAAATGTCACCTTTCTGCCACCCCATACATCTTTGAATGACACAGACTCTAATGAGATGTTCAAATATAGAGAACTGAATGACTCCTTGCTTTCGTCATGACATTTATTCAGCTGGAGTGATCTGACTGTACCACTACATTACTTATAATTTCCACCTGACCTTGGGTGGTGGAATGCATTCTTTAAGGAAACTATTCATTTACTCTCCCTCGCCTTATTAGCATTTAATTACTATGACAAATTTCTAAATGTACAAAGGTTGTTAGGATTATAATTTAATTTTCCCCTCAAATAGACCAGTAGCCAAGGCAGTAGGACCATCTCTGACGCCACTGAGTTGTGATCAAGGAATTATACTGGACCTGAATCTGTCTCCTGGCCCCCTCAGACCAACCATAATCCCCAGATCCCAAAATGCAACCTTTCCCCCGCCCCCTCTCTTTTTCTCTCTTTCCCCTGTCTCCTCTGTCTCACTGTGTCATCAGTGGCCTTAGCTTTGTTACACTGTTCATCATCAGGTCATGCCCCTGGGCCAGGAAGAGGATGTTTTATACCCAGGATGCCTGCAAACTTTCAGATCTCAGAGCTACACAGGATAGTGAATTCCAAAGTGAACTCTTGTAGGCAGATTTTTAAATACATATTTTTATTGATTTTTAGAGAGAAATGAAAATGGAGGGAGATAGAAACATATATGTGATAAATATCAGTCAAGGTTACCTCTTGTATACAGCCTGATTGGGGATCAAATCCACAAGTGGAGCATATCCTCTAACCGGGAATCGAATCTATGAGCTTTCAGTGCATGGGACGGCACAACCAACTGCGCTACACCAGTCAGAGCTAGGCAGGCTTTGTATTTCAGATGAACAACAGGTGAAAATGATCCAGAGGCATCCTCACTGATTCTGACTCCTTTTAAAAGCCACATTCTGCTCTACGAGTCACTCTGCCATTTCCCAAAGAAACACCCCTTTTCACAATTCTTGCCTGTCCTAATCCCATTGATCACTGAGCAAATCTTGTGCTGGGCCATCACCTGTGTATGTGGAGAATGAGATAGTGCTGAGGAATGGAGTGATCACCAGATTGAGGATCCTGGGGGAATCCAGACTCCAGAACTGATTCTCACTAACTGTCCCTGCATCTGTGGAAGACTCACCCTCTCCATCGCTCAAGCATGGTGGTGGAGCTGGAGTCTGAATCTGACCTCATGGCCTTTCTTCCTGGCCAAAGTTCACAGGGGTCTCCTAACTTGGATTTTTATCTCATCTCTTTAAAATGTCTACTTTGTGTTTATCCTCCACTTAGGATATTCACACATGCAAACAAATATCCATGTTTTGGAGGTGCATGCTATCACTAAACAAGCAATCAAAACTACTCAGAGACCACCAGTCTACAGAATCAGGGAATGATTGAGTCACACATTTCCCTTTTAGTGGACATCTGGACTGTTCCTCGTTGGGGCCATTGCACACTATGTTACCATAAGCATCCTCCACATGTAGATCTGTACATGGATGCCCTTAGTTCCTAGGATAGAGTCCCAAAAGCAACATTGATGATTCAGAGGGCATGTGACATGGTAATTTCAATCGCTATTGATGGCCTGCTCGCTAAGAAGTCTATAACAATTCATATTCCCGCCAGCAATGAAGGAAATGCTTCCCCCTCCCTGCATCTTCAAGGGCCTTGGGGGTTAGTCTACTGTCACTAACTGGTGAGAATCCCAGAGGCATCTACAGAACAGTTGTCAGAAATCAACAAATTGGGGGCTGGAGAGAAGGGAAGCTGAATGCAGTCTAGAAGATCATTTCGCCAACAAACACTATTCTGCTTGTAAGAACCATCTAGGCCAAATCCCAGCAACAGCACCCAGAACAAATCATAAAACATGGTGTGGAGGGTTTCTGGGATGAGCACATTCATAGTAAATATTTCAAGATCAATGGCTACACAAAATGCATTTTCCATGAAGTTTCACTTTTCAGATGGCTTTGTATTAAAAGTGCTACTTCAATAAATATTCATGGGAAAATTCATTGATGTGGTTTATAGTTTATAGCAAAAATTTCAAAGGTCCAGGGAAAAAAGATGTATGATGTGTATTTTACCCTCTTAGGAGAGAAGTGGTAAAAAAAAAAAAAAAGTATTTTATGGTTTGGTTTTCTCTGACTTTAAACCCTCCAAGGCAGGTGGCTGCTCTTTTCATTCCTACTCCTCTCTAGCCAAACCTGGGACAGATCACAACCTGGGAGAGAGGGGGTGAAGAAGGGAGAGGTGATAGGAGAGAGGAAGGGGGTGTGTTAAGCCTTTTCAAAGTCTCTGAAACCCCTCCAAACTGCTACCATTTGATGAGCACTTACTGCATACCTGGCAATATGTCCAAAATGTTCATCATTTCCCCTGAGTGCTCACCACGACCCTGTGAATAGCCACCATTATACCCATTTTATAGATGAGGAACACTGAGCCTCAGAAAAGTTGTACCATTTGTCTTCAAGGTCACAGAGCTAGTTAAATGGTAGAATGAAGATTTAGACTCTGGTCCATCAGGCTCCAATTTGCCTTATTATTGGCCCCGCCTGCCTCAGTTTCTCATCTTTAATTTCCCCAGATTTCTAGAAGCCCACTGAAACTGTGTGGTTGGAGGAAGTTTGGCATGGCACTAAATACCTTCTTCTTCACCTCCCCTGCCTTGTGGCCCAGGGAAGTGCATGTGGGCTGCCTGCTCTGTACACAAGGCTTCCCACAGCCCCCATAACATCATTATTCTTGACCCCTTTGCCCATGGCAAGAAGCAAACTCACACTGAAATCTGGCCACTTACTCCTGCCAATTTTCTCAGAGTCCCCTGTTAAACGTATTTATTTTTATAATGGCAAGCTCTGCCCTTGGCAATGATCAGATCCCATTGCTCCCCTGCTTAAGACACTGGAATCACTCCCCACAGCCAATAGAATAAAACACAAATGCCCAGCTTGGCTTGGCAGTCAAGGACCTCTGCTGTCTGGTTACAGAACCATCCTCTTCAGTGGCTGAGCATCTTCTACTGATGATCAGGCACTCTGTTCTTTGCCCATCATGCTCTCTCATCTTCTGGGAATGTCTCTCTTCCCTCTCTCTGACTTTTAAAGTCCTAAATATCCTTCAAGGCCTAACTCAAATGGACCCCCTTCTCTAAGGGAATTCCCTGGAACATAATGAATGGGCTTCTCCTCTGGAATCTCCAGATTCCATTATCATCATTCTGATTCCAACCATCATTGATGTGTCTCATCCCTGCCTTTGCTGCTGGACAGTGAGTGTCTGTGGGACAGAGGCTGTGCTATTTACCTGTTTCTCCAGCACCCCTCAACACCTCGCTCAAAGTAATAGTCAAAATGACATCAACAGCAGTGGTAGAAGCTAACATGTATGGAGGGTTTAAAATGTGATTTTTATTGAGTCTTTCAGAGCAGTGTCATGAGGCAGACACTGTATTAACTCTTATTTAACAGGTAAGAAAATGGGGATTCAGAGAGATTGCTATGTAGCAAAGCTGGGATTTGAACCCCAGGGTGCCAAGTTCCTGAGCTAATTACTCTGACCTAGTGATTTCATTAGGTGCTCATTAAATGTTTGCCTAATGAATAAGCAAATGTATTCATGAGCAAATGAATAAGTAGGGAAAATTGCACAAATATAGAAAAATTATTTACCTCCTTGAAGAAAGCAAGGTGCTTTACAGAATCCAGGCCATAGTCCTGAGCGCTTCCTTCCCTCACTCTGTGGCTGCCTCCTCCCACTCAGGACGGTGCCATCATAGAAGCCACATCAGGAGCATCATTCCAAACATGCTCCCAAGGGACACAGAAAAGAACGTGTCACCCTTTGGGTCTGAGACAATGCTCTGATGACCCCCAGGAGAACAGGACCTCAGAGCTGTGCCCGGACAGCAGGGTGGGTGGCTCTGGCTCACCCACACCCCCTCGCATGATCCTTCAGGGACAAATGCTGGTGTCAGAGTGATACAGGCAAGAGTGTTTGGAAGGCAGAAGAAAGCCCAGTGGGACACAGGAAAGGAGAGGAAGGGCAGACAGAGAGCTGCCTACGCCAGGCTGCAGCTGTGGCTTTGCTTCTGGAGCCACAGGTGCTGGCAGCATGGAGCTTCCTGATACCAGAATGTGGGAGGAGTATCCTGCCTCCCAAGCCCAGAGAAGGCTGGGTGCTGTGGAGCACATGGCAGACAGCTTAGCTCAGGGAGAGGCCACATTGCCTGGGGATCAGTCAGGAGTGAGCACACCAGCTGGGACCTGGCCCATCTGCCTGCTCCTGTCCACCCAGCCCTGCCTGATGCTCAGAAGGAGGAAGGGCTATACCCTATTCGTCCTTCTCCACACTTGCCCCCCACAGGGAGGGTTCTGGGAAATTCATCACACATGCACACATAGTTACACACGTGTACACAGACACACATGCACACGCAGACACATTCTCATACACAGACACACACACACACACACACACACACACACACACACACACTGAGAAGACTTGTCAGGTCCCCAGCACTTCAAGCACAAGTCAATTGATGGATCTTGTTTCTGGGCAGAAACCAGTATGTCCTGAAGGCTGGTGAGTTGGGTTCCTCCCTCTGGGAGGCTGCCAATTAGCTCCTCAATCTCCATTTTCTACTTTCTGGCCCCGCACATGGTTGGAAAGTAGACCTTGGGGCCAGGGATCAGTCACGAGCCAGAAAATAGAGCTTTGTAGCCAAAAGGAGCAAGAAGGAAAAGAACACATTTCATATAGAGGATTTAATTTTCACTTAGAAAGATTGAAGTACTTTCCTAAGGTGGCTTTGGAAACACATGAAAGCACTTTCCTTTCTGAACTCAAGAAGCAGATCTGAGGCTGTAATCAGCTCCCTGGGTGCCCAACACTCTGGTCTTCTTTCCACGGGAGCTGGGAGCCAGGGGCCGCGGGTGTGCACAGGTTCTGCCAGAACCTCAAGGGACAGGAGTGGAAAATTTCATTCAATTCAGCTTCATCCATTCATCCCCCAAACATTCAGCCAGCCAGCCTGCCTATGATCGTTCTCTCACGTAAACATTCATGATCACCTGCCACGTGTCTCCCTTTGACCTGACACTGGGGTTCAGGTCCCCTAAAAGGACCTAAAGCCTCCTCTTGATTATCTATGGAAAAGAAGGGATACTAGTTACAAGGGCTCCTCCTGCTCGAATTCAAATGCAGATCAGAGGATACATCCTCTGGGGTGTGGAGATTCCCTTGTTGAGGACAACGCAGTCCTGAGCACTGGGCCTGGCAGGGCAGGTTCCCAGTAAAGACCTGCTGATTCAGGACACCTTGCACCACCTGTGTACATGCCGTCGGTGAACTCCATGCTTCCTGTCTTTGAAAGTCTTTCATTTAGGTTTCACGATGGACTTGAGGATGAACAATTATGTAAGAGTGTTTTTTGCAACAGTGCATGGGTATATTTTGAAGGAAACAAACTTGTGCCTATTAAGGATGGGAAAATTATCTGTGAATGTTTTTAAATGACCAATAAAAATGAAATGATCGTTGCTCATTGTTGTTTATGGATCATAATGTACTTTCTTTCTGATGGAACTATCCAGTGAACTCCCTCCTAGACATCGGCCACTAATTACATAGTTAGCACACAGTAATCTGTGCAAGTGGTTCTCGCCTGTTGTAATTCATCTTCATAAACATAATTGGCTCAATGAAGAGATCACAAAATAATTCTGCAAAGAGGAGATGGATTCAATAAAAATAAATTTTACTCTTCTCTGTTCCAAAACTATAAGCTTGGAGGTGGATCCTTGTTGAGGATCTACTGTATTCAAAACATCAGCTAAATACCAGGGAAAGCAAAAACTTGCAACAAACTCCCCACTGCAAGGAGACTGGCACACAGTTGGGGAAGTATATAAGCAGCAGGCAGAGGGAGGCGGATACACAATGGGCAGTAATGAATGCTCTAGAAGAATTGCAGAGAAAGGGCTACAGGAGTTCAGGCAAACTGGTCACTTCCTGTTAGGATATCATGGAGGGCTTCATGGAAGAAGTGGCATCTGAGCTGAATCATGAAGAATGAAGGACTAGGGACAGGTAGGGAAGTAAATGGTCATTTTAAGGAGCTAGGGCACCCAGGTGGGCTCGATCAGATTAACATGGGAGCACTTTTAGTGGAATGTGGGTCAGTGAAGGGTAGTAAGAGATCGAGTGGGAAGGTAGGTTGAAGGTTGTTGTAAAGTGGGAGAAGCCTATTTTTTAACCTCATAACTCAAGGCTGTGCTTCCCTCCCCTCCATATTCAATAACTTTAACATGATGCAATTGAGAGAGAACACCAAATACTTGCCAGATCCTGTGCTAGGGCAGTGCGGGAGACACTGATGATTTACTACAAAGCCCATCCCAGAAATTTCCTTCTGAAGGAAGTAGATAGAAATGATGGTGTGGCCAATACAAGCTTGAGCTAATATCTGCATTTGTTATAGGAGATGGGGTGGGGTCACTATTCCATTGGCCCCTGATGAGTCACCATCTGTCCAATTCCATACCACAGCAGACATCCTTGTTAGTACAAGGCTCTACTTGCTTCCAAGGCTAAAGATTTTTGGACCATTTACTGCCAAATACTTTTTTTCTCTAAGTCCATCACCAACATTTTCCTCCTTGAAAATTCAAATATGCCTGGAAGAGACACTAAGAAGCAATGTTCAGGGAGATGGGCAGAAAATGAAAATGAGAATCACCAAGCAGAATCCAAGGGATTGGAAAATTTCAGGAAGGGAGTGATTGACAGTGTCACATGCTACAGAGAATTAAGATAAGAGGGCTTTTATGTGTGTCCATGGATTTGGCTTAGAAAAATTTATTAATGAACCTGGTGAAAGCCATGTCAGAAAAGTGGGCCCAAATTGCAGAGGCCAGGTGGCAGCAGTGTGAGTGAGGGGTGAGCTGACCTGGGGCATGGAGGACTCACACATCTGGTGCTATCTCACATCTGCCTGTCCGCCCCTGCCACACACACACACACACACACACACACACACACACCTCCACTTTTCTCTTTTGGTCTCTAATCTCATCAACAGATCTGATGAGTCTCAGGGAATTATATTTATTGCTTTTTACAGAGTAAGGTATGTACTACTGTGACATTTGACATGGAAGAATCTTTGAGATGCCTCAGGACCTGGTTGTACTGCAATGAGCTATCTGAGAAGATTATGTGCCAGGTAGATGCTTCCAATTCAGACTGGGCCTCAGAAGAAACACACATGAAATAGGCCTGATTCTACAGTGTGTGCTGGAGCCATGCCCTGTGACCCATGACCTGAAGCATAACCACACATCTGATCCCAGCCTAGATCAGCCACTCTGTAATCAGCCACTCTGTAAGCAGATCCCTACGATGAGAATAAGTGTCATTTTAACCAATGATTTTTTGGGAGTGTTTGTTATGTAACATTAGTGCAGAACTCAGTGACTGATGCAAGCTTGCTAGGTCAGGTTCACTATTCTCATTCCTTAAGTTCGACTGCCAGTACAGATTGTTAGACAATCTCAATCATCATTAAAAAAAAGAAATACTTCCTCCTTGAGATTTTTCAGTTTTTTCTAGAACATTTATTCCTTTGTTCATTCATTAGTCCATACCTTCAACAAATGATGGCTTATACTAAGCTTAGCAAGGGCAATGGAGAGCAGTTGAGGGGTGTCTATTCACTGGAATGGAATATATTTTATTTCTTTAATTGAGAGACAGACATGTAAGCAAATAATTATATCTCAAGGTGCCTGCCATATTTCTTATCCTTAAAGGAAACCAAGTGGAGATAATATCATCATTCTTGCAATTGCCCTTGTTTATACTTAAAAGCAATTATCTGTGGGTATTTAAAATAAAATAAAATCTATAGTAATTATGAGTTTGCCTTTTTCTTTTTCACATATCACATGATCCAGTGAGGAAGTGGAATGCAAGACCATCTTACCGTATGTCAATATCAAATACATTTTCCTTTAAAGTGTGCTTTGTGCATCCTTCTGGAAGATGGGAAACGAAATGTACTTGTAAACAGACAGAAATGATTCACGGATCATGATTGCTTTTCATTAGCTGCATCAATTATATACAGCAATGGGACTTGGTGAAATACATTTGCAACTTCTTAAAAACACTACGAGAAACAAATAAGACCTTGTTAAGTTCTGGTGTGCTCACCCAAGCATGGCTGGGGTGGCAGTCTGCAGAACTAAGTCTTTGTACTAAGTCCAAGCTGACGTTAGTTAAGAGCAATGGCCTGGCAGAGTGGAGATCTTTCCTGATTTCTCTTTCCATTGTTAAAAGATGGAGGACAGAGAACCCAGCTATGAGATGAGTACAGATTTGTTAGGTTGTCAATAAAGCATACAATCAGTCATCAAGCCCATTAATACCATGCCAGGTGATGAGGATATAGCATTACAAGTAAAAAGAATAAATACATGGCCCTGCCCTCAAGTTGCTTATGGCCTCCTAGGAGATATAGAGCTAAACATGTCATTCCTAGCTCCTCCATTTATTAACTATCTAATCTTTTAAAAATTACTTAATTTGTCTATCCCTCAATTCCCTCATTAGTTAAATTATAGTAACTATCCTAATGTTATTAGCATGGCAATGCACCCTGACAAAATACTAACCTTCCAAGAATCCCTTGCAGCTATGGTAGCCACATACCTCAGTTCTGGCCAGTGAAAAGTAGATGGAAGTCTTGGTGAGGGCATCCTTCCTTGAATAAAAAAAGGACAAAGCTTCATGAGAGACACTTTTTGTTTATCTTCTTGCCAAGAATACATATGTGGGACATGTAGCCACCTTGAGACCATGAGAATAAAATTGTATGTGTGGGGTAATAGAGAAAGAAGATGGAAGGAACTTGACTCTCAAATGGCATCCTTGGGCACCTACATAAATGCTATTCCACTTGCTTCTAGACTGCTCATATGGGAGGAAGAGTTCTTGCTTAAGCCACTCTTTTGGGATTAGGGGGCTTCAGTTTTATGCCATGAACATATTTCTAACTGGAAACAAGTGCCTGGCATGCAGAAAATAGTTAATCCTTGACATCAGTGTTAATGTGATGACCACATAGTGTGATCATGGTATAATGAGAGAAACACAGGGAGCTGTCAAACCACTTAGGATGGCTTCTAGTCTAGACCAGACAAAAACTTCTTGGAGAAAGAAATATCCTAACAGAGACCTGGAAGGCTGGGTAGGAGTGCTGTCAACTCTAACATTGAAAGTTCTTCCCAAGTAAACTCCTTATTCCCACTGCCCTCCCTTTCCATGGGAGGACATTCCAACACTGAGCACACCTCCTGCTTTCAGCCTTGCCTAGACCATTTTCCATACTTGTTTCCAGAGAAATCTTCCTAAAATGGATCTGGTTGCAACATAACCCCAGATGTAAACCTCCTGAGAGTAACTCCTCACCTACACAGAGTTTCTCAGTTTCCATCAAAAGGCTCTTAAATTATAAAACTAGAGTTTCACAGAGGCTTCAGCAGATTAGACTGAATTTTCTAATTTAATCTTTAAAAATCATGTAATGCTCACATTTTTATTTTCTAATAAATTCTTATTGGTTTTAACATGAAAATGTTTTAACTTACTTCATTTTTTAAAAATATATATATTTTTATTGATTTTAGAGAGAAAAGGAGAGTGAGAAGCAATAGAAACATCAATGATGAGAGAGAATCATTGATTGGCTGCCTTCTGCAGGCCCCACACTGGGGATCAAGCCCACAACACAGACATATGTCCTGACTGAAAATCCAACCATGACCTCCTGGTTCAAGGGTTGACGCTCAACTACTGAGTCATGCTGGCCAAGATTAATTTACTTGCTAAGAACTTAATTCATATTCTAAGAAGATGCACTGTCTTAAACCACTGGTTCTGAATACCCACTTGTATACTGCTTTCCACCTGAGGGGCCATGCCAGGGATCCCTGTCCTGGCTTCCAGCTGGTAGTTATTTGACCTCCTGTGATACCTTCTTGCCCTTCCACGTGTCATTGTGTGAAAGCACCAGCAATGTCATAGCTTGGGCAGTGGCTAAGAGTCTCCAATCTCCAATTAAATTGTAAATATGTCAAGTGCAAGGGCTGAATTTTATTCATCACTGAAAAATTCCCATTTACTATTGTGTAACAAATTGCCCCAAAACCTAGAAATCTAAAACGATTGTTTTATTTGCTCACAATTTTGTGTGTCAAGAATTCCTGAATGGCTCGGCTGGACAGTTCTTCCTTGGAGTCTCTCCCATGCAATTTGCAGGCACAGAGCATCTGGGGCTACAGTCATCTGAATGCTCATCTGGGCTAGATGTCCAAGTCAAAGATGGCTCCTTCACAGGGCTTGTAGTCATGCTTCTGTCAGCTGGGAGCTCTGGTGGTGCTGTTGACTGGAGTCTCTAGTCAGGCTCCCCACAAAGTAAGTGTTTCAAGAGACCAAGTAGAAGCTGCATTTGGACTCACAGGTCATGCAGTGTCACATCCAACCACATCCAGTTGGTTACAAGTTAGTCACAGGCCAACAGAGATTCAAGGAGTAGAGTATCAGGATCCATTTCTTGACTGGGTCACAATATGGAAGAGTCAAGTGGATGAAAGGTTTGTGCAGCTGTCTTTGGAAAATACTGTCCTCCATACTAAGCATCTCAGCATGTAATCCAGTTTACAGTGAGTGAATGAATGAATGAGAATCTAAGTGTTCTGCTATCATTCCCAGGATAAGATTTTGACATGGAAAAGAAGTGAAATCTCTTTCTACTTTTCTATCTGAAACCTTCTTTTGTCTAGGACCCATTATGGCTAGAGATGCTAAAAGAGCAGCAGAGGGAGGAAGAGAGGGAGGGAAGGAAAGAGGTCAGAAGGTTTCAAACTCTTGGAAAAGAGAGAAATAGATTTTCCTCCCTTGGGGATTTCCTATTCCTACATACCTCAGTTTTTCTTCCCTGCTCCAAATAGTAAATAGAGTGGTTGGCATTCATTTTGAACATAGATCAATGGTTGGTAAAAAGAAATATAGATCAAGCTGATATTCCATGTTTCCCCATCAGCACCATTTCTGCCCTGCTCCCTCAAGGCCCATTAGAACAAAGAGGGCTCTGGGCCAGCTCATCTCTTAGACTCCCTCCTGTGGTTATTCCCTGTGGTTTCATACCAGCCACTCCCACCCAACCTAGTAAGACATCAGCCTCCTGGGGAGAGGCAGCCTGTCATTCAGAGAACTCTCCCTTCTCCACAATCTAATATCCCCTCATCTCCCATTAGGAGTTCAGTTATGGGAGCCTTCATAGCAGGTGTCATTAAATAGACATTAAGACCCAACAGGGCATGTTTTACGGGACCATTACCATATGCCTTATGTTTGCTGTGACAAATGGAGATCCAACCAACCACGCCATGTGATAATGGGCCAGGAAACACCCCCTGGGGTGAAGTAATGCCATTAGAAGATGAGACTCTCAGTGTTTAATGCCATTCATCCCATCAGAAGGGAATTGATTCCTCTTTGCTGACTCAACCTGGAAGTCAGGCTCCCTGCTGGGTCCATCAGGCACTCAGGCCAGGAGAGATGGACACTACTGTCTGCTGGTATGGCCAGCCTGAGCATGTTCCAAGGAAGTGTGCCTCGTGATTTAAAGACAAAGGATTATGCTGCCTCAGTTTTCCCAAACCAGAAGCCAGTCAGTACAAATGAGAGGAGCTAATTGATCCTTCCACTGATCTGAGTAGAAAGTTGGCGTTGTCCAGGCAGAGAACTCACCTTCATTTAAACATCCCATCATCTCAGATAACAAAGTTTGGCTAACATGCTCTATGAACTGGAGCCCTCTGTGACTTGGAGGCAGCATGGTGTGGGGGATGGACATAAACTTTGGGTTCTGGCTTCCCTCGGTTTGAATCCCAGCTCTACCATTTGATTTCATGAATATTGCTTTTCTCATCTTCCTTGCAGAGATGTTATGAGGATTTTACGTGAGATGACTCACAGGAAGTATTTAGCACAGAGCCTAACTGAGTGAATGGAGTTTTCCTAACATTCTCCACCCCACCCTTTTTCTTTTTTTTTACTCTGAATCTCTCATCCCTGGACTTACAGAGAGTAAAGGGTCTGGGATCCCCAGGGTCTAAGATCTGCTTATGCCAACTGCTTCCTGGAGGGTGGAGATACCCAAAACCAGACCCCTTCAGGTTGCCTCCCCTCAGCTGCCCAGCACATTCAGATTTCTTCCATCCCAGAGGGTTTCTTTCTCAACTAACTACCATCCCTTCCTGAAGAGTGCTTACCTTCCCTGCCTCACTTCTCACCCCTCCTCCACTCCTTGAAATCCTGGTTCTCCTCCACTCCTTGAAATCTTGGTTCTACCACTGCCACTGATGACCACCACTCTCAAGGATGGTATTGAGAGGCAGGTCTGCAAACCTGCCCCTCCAAATGCAGGTGGGGTGACTTGGGGCTCTGAGGAGCCTATGTGCCTACCTGGAATCTTTCACAGGGTGAGTGCAGTGCTGGGCTAGGACAGAGATAAGTAGGCAGGGCCAAGGAAAACATGAAGAGCTTCTAAGCTTAGACACTCAGGCTAAAGTGAGAGACCATAAAACAAATCAAATAACCAGGACTCACTGAATAAAACCATGAGGAATCCTGTCATTCCACTGAGACAGGGTGTGGCTAAATCATTCATGTAATCTCTTCCACAGTAACGTCCAAGTCCCTACCACGTGCTAAAGCCTACACCTCCTGGAGTCACCTAAGATTTACTGACAATCTACAATGTTTGGTGCCTTTACATTATAATCCCATTCAATTATGTAGGCATTGGTCTGATTGTATCATGGGCCTCCAAAAGATATTTACATCCTAATCCCCAGAACCTATGAATGTGACCTTATTTGAAAAAAGAGGATTCTTTGTACATGTAATTAAATTAAGGATCTCAACATGAGATCACATGGGATTATCCCTAAATCCAATGACACATGTCCTTATTATAAGATAGAGAGGAGAAGACACCTTGTAGAAGGTGAAGGCAGAGATTTGAGTGATGCAGCCACAAACCAAGGGATATCCAGAGCCACCGGAAGTCGAAAGAGAAAAGGAAGGGTTCTCCCTTAGAGTTTTAGGATTGAACACAGCTCTCCCAACACCTTGACTTTGGATTTCTAGTCTCCAAGACAGTTCTGTTGTTGTGAGCCACCAAGTTTATGGTCATTTGTATGGCAGGCCTAGGAAATAAACACTGGATTTCTAAGAAACAGTTAAGGAAACAGACTCAGAACAGTCAGCAACTCATCAAAGTCATGAGGATAGTAAGTGTCAGGGCCAGGGCTTGAACTTGGTTTGGAGGAGCCCCAAAGTCTCGCTCTTGAACTCTCAGAGGCAGTAGAGGAGCAGCTGCGAGCTCAGCCAAGAGCCAAGGCTGCCTGGTCCTAGTCCCAGCTCTGCAATTTGTGAGCTGTGTGATTTGGAGCAAATTGCCTAACTCTCATTCCTCTGTTCCTTCCCCTGTAAAATGGAGGTGCTGTAAACAATCCTTTTCTCTCAGAATTGTTTGAGGAGTTGAAGGAGTGGGTGAGTGGAGATAAGAGAGTACACATAGCCCTGACTGGGATGCAGGAAGCAGAGCAAAACCCTGTTATAACTGCAGGTCTGCAGACTATTTGGTTGCCCCTGTTCCAATCACACACTGTCTCCATCACTGTCCCCAAGCCAGGCTTCCCAACTTCAACACTATTGACACTGAATCTATAATTCTTGGCTGTGAGGTTGCCCTGTGTACTATAGGGTTTGAGTAACTTCCTTGGCCTCTATCCACCAGGTTCCAGTAGCTTCTTTACTCCAAGTCTTGAAGAAGGACATCGTGTCTCTTGCCAAATTTGGGAGACAACATCTCCCCTTGGTTGAGAGCCGCTGTTTAAGACCAGGAGGGGACAGACCTTAGGATTTGGGCCCCTTGACTGAGTGCCTGCTTGCAGCTGGGTTTTAATGCATGTCTCGTCTTCAGGCCTGAAGCTGTGCAGCTGTCAGGCAGAGGACCCTTAACAAAGGGCTCCAAGACCCCCAGTGCTGGGGGCCGGGAGGCAACACATCAGATATGTAATGGTTATAGGCATTAAATGAAGTATTACGTTCAGAGATGAGCAGAGTACTGAGCATGGAATCAGCATTCAGTCAATATTGGTTATTACTATTTTCACTATTATTATTCTCCCGATCTGCTGAGCTGACCCATAAAGGGATGCAAGAGGAAAGAATCTATTCTTATTGTCTGAAAGAGCCCCAAATCCACTCAGAGCCTGTTTGATGGCTGCCATCAAATAAAACATAGCGGGGGGAGGAGGGAAGGCGGGGTGTAGGTAGGAGCAGTGTGTAATGTAATTTAAAGGAGTGTCTTTGCCAGGGCAGAAGAAAATTGTGAGAGATTTACATTGATGTGACCAAGGTTCCCGAAAGCAGCGGTTCTCCCACGGCCTGAAATGATGATATTTGCTGTTGGCAGACAGACTTGAATGGGAAAAAGAGAGACCACACTCACAGATTGTCACTTCATTTTATTCTCTGGTGGCTGTTGTCCAAAGGGCTGAAGTGGGAGCCCCTCCACGGGCTACTCTCAGCATCTTCCCCCTCCTGCTTTCCTCCTGCCGAATTGTAATTGATAAGTAACATATATTTGTTCACTCTGATCATGAGTATATATTTCTCCTAGACATTTGGTCTTCGCCCACATTTCCTGGTTCACACAGCTCCCAGACCCTTAGAATTTCCTGAATGATGAAATCCATAAAGGTGTCTTTCGTTATGTTAATGAGGTGACTTTTGGGCCTTACCTAAGGATGGGGCAGATTGTCAAAGGAGTCAACTCTGTGATTAGAGGATTGGAACTTCTAGTCCACCTCTGACCTCCTGCGGGAAGGAGAGGTGGCTGGAGGCTGAATCAATCACTAGAGGCCAATGATTTAATCAATCATGGCTGTGTCATGAAGCCTCCATAAAACCCCAAAATGGAGTTTAGGGAGCTTTTTGGTGGGTAAGCATGTAGATATTTGGGGAGAATGGTGCCCTCCCAGAGGGCATGGAAACTCTGAACCCTTCCCACATACTTTGTCCTGGGCATCTCTTCCATCTATGTTCCTGAGTTATGGTTTTTAAATAGCAAACTGGTAATGTAGTAAAAAAATGCTTATTTGAGTTTTGTGAGCAGCTCTAACAAGTTAAATCAGAGGAGGAGGAGGTGATAGAGACCTTTAATTTATAACCGGGGCTCCTACCCCCCTGTTGGACAAAGTAGGGATTTGAACACTTCCCCACTTTTAGGTGGTATCCAGGTGGATTCTGAGGCTTCCCCACCTGGGAAAGGACGTGGGACTTATGAGTGTGGCCTGAGGGAAGGCTCTGTTAGGTTGCAAAGTGCAAAGCTGCCCAGAGCACCAATGCAGAGAATAGGATGACAAACAGGTCAGGCCAGAAGGTCTGAAGGTGGTGCAAAAGAGGCATCCCATACAGGTGCAGGTGTTTCTTCCTTGGGTGTGAAAATAAGCCTGACTAAGAGAACACTGTTTAGGAGAATTTCAGCCAGTTTTACCAGTTAAAGGCCAGCACCCTTGCCCACCCCTGTCCATCCTGCCCCTGCTGTACCTTTCCTCTCCCTTCCTGATACAATTGGGGGCCCCGAAAAGGACTGTCCATGGTTGGTCATCTGACATAACTAGAGAGGAGTGTCTGTCCCCTGTTCCCCCTTTCCTGCCATGTAAGATGGTTCAGGTTATGACGTAAATTGTTTGTCCCTTCCCTCATTAATTTTTAACTTGAAGAAACAGTGTTGTGTTGTTTTTAATTTGCATTTATGTCTCCTGTGGGCTGACAATGGTGCTGCAGCTACTGGCCTTGTGGAACTGAGTCCTAAAACCCAGCTTTATTCATTGCAAAACCCAGGCAAACTCTGAACTCAACTGCCCCCCACCAGCACGCTAAGAGCTCAGGGTAACAGGATCACGTTTGCCTTGTCCTTTGATCAGGGTCTCACGCATCCAACATCTACAGGCCTGGCAAAGAGGAGGGAAGTGCCCGAGGAGGTGCAGACTTTGAGGAGCGTGAGCTCTCATGGAGGAGAGCAGCACTGGTCTTTTCTGGGCTGCTAGGGTCGGGAAAGAGGGCCGGGATTGGTTTGAATGAGTGAAATGGGGGAGATTTGCAGAGTCCCAGAAGGAATTGAGTCCAGTGAGTGCTTTACCTCTTTAGGGAGAGGTACATGCTCTTGGCCTTGGAGGTGGGTCCAAGAGAAAGGCTCAGCCCTAAAGAGGTCTCTAGTCCAGGTCTTTCTAGTGTCTCTCTCCTGCCCCTGCCTCCATCCCTTGAAGCCACTTGAATACATTCAGTTCAACTTCCACCCTGGTTCCCATCCTGCTCTGTCCCCTTTACTCCTATCTTATCTCATGAAGCACCTCCCTCTGATTTGCAGGCATGGGTGTGTTTCTGCTCTGTGACTTCTGTGTCCCCTCGAGGATTGCCGTGGGACTTTATTCAACTTGATCGATTGGTAGCGTGTGCACCTTGGCTGCCCTTTATACCTTCAACCTGATTTCAGCAAGTTCTACATGGAGAGGATTCTAATTCCTCAGGACAGGCTGAGCCTGGACCTATCATCCCAGGCCCAATCTGAACGAGCCTTGACCTTGGCCTTGGTCTTTGAGTCACAGTTTTGTTCCAGACTTAGCCCAACTCTCATCCCAGGCTAATCCTTCCACTCTCCCTCAAATGTGTGCCTTTACACCTAGCTGAGTTCTGACCTTGTCTCCCCAAAGAAGATCCTAATTGTCTCCAAACTAATAAATGTAAATTGTGGGTTTAAGTAAGAAAGCTGAGAAAGTGAATGGCATGGGTTAGCCCTCCCACCTTGGGAGTTTAGCTTCCCTATCACATGCCTGGCTTCTGATAAAGCATCAGTCACAGCAAAGAGACCATCTCACTGCATCTGGGTCCAAGCTTTGTCACTTACCAGCTAAGTCACCTTAGGCAAAGCTGTCAGAGGCAATTTTCTGGACCTCGGTTTACTTTTCTCACCGAGAAGGTATAGTAAAGGGGTTCTGCTACCTAGTGCCTGGGTGTCCTGTGTAAATTGTGAAGGAACACAGGATTTTGCATGTATTTGTCCCAGATTCGCGAGTTCTGGAGACCTGAACTCCATGCCCCTCACTCTCAGGAAAGGCAGTCCTTCCCCCAACACTGCATGCTAGCCTTCCACGCCCCACCTGCTGACTCTATGTTTAAACAAGGTTCCTAGACCCTGGCCCTGCTGCCATCAGGCAACCCAGTTCCATTTCAGTTCCCTTAAGAGAAAGTGTTAGCCCAGTTCATTCTGTAGCATCTGACAAATGTGTCTCTTTATTAGGAGGAACCCAGTCCTTGGAGGCAGCAGAGCAAGTCACGTGCTGGTGAGGTTGCCATGGAAATTATTCATTTTTATTGAATTATTCATTTGTGTAGTCCACCTACAACATCCCCACCGTGTATAGCTGTGACAGACACTTAAACAGAGAGGCTTCGAGCCCCCCTCCACACACACACAGGGCAGCACTGCCCTGTAGCTGCCTAATAACAGGGCAAAGCAGAGAACTTGGGTCAGAGACCCTGACTTCCCTTGTTAAAAGCGACAGCAGTCCTAGAGTGACTTCAGGTGTGGACAGCCTGGGTTCACATCTCCTCTCTCTCTCTCTTGCCCTTGCTTGTACAACTGAAAAATGGGGATACAAAGGTGTCCATCTCACGGTTGGTTATTGCATGTTAAAACATATACAAAACACTAAGGAGCACTTTAGGGTTTATTATTTTCTTGCAAAATTGTGTGATAGTGGCCTAAGTCTACCCATCTGTAAGATAAAAACATGGAGCCAAATATTCTCTCAGAAGAGGCATTCCAACTCTGATGTTCCCCAAAACAGACAATGGAGCCAAATGGCATCTTCTTGCCTGAACTGGTACTTTCTTCTCAGAGACACAAAGCCCATTTCATCAGTGGAATTTGCCTTCTTCCCAGTAGTGCTCACAGGTTGGAGCTGTGAACTGTGGGCTGAAGTCCAAACAGGCCCAGTTCCAATGTCAAAGTCAGGATGAAGGACTGGTCCTGGGATTCTTTGACTCTAGCAGGCTAAGAGAGTATCGTGTCTGAGAGGCTGTTGCACCATCAGCAGCCAAAGGGATCAGGGCATTTTCAGTAAAATCACCACCACCATCTGTAACCAGTGGAGATCACCAGGCATGTTGGTATTGCCTTCAAACAATTGATTCTCAGTAGAATAGGGGGAGAGGGGGAATCAACAATGTGATTTTTGTGGGCTTTTTTTGTGTTTTTTTTTGTATTCTAACTTGATATGATTTTTGAAAGTGGCTATAGCATCAGATGAATAAAGATATAGAGAGATGTAAATATTGGAAGTCACCTAAATGACTATGAATAAAGGCGTGGCTACTTACACCATTAATTTCTTCCCAATAATTTACCATCCAGACATTAAGTGGAGTGAGTTAGACATATACTTATTGACAAGCTGTGATGCATAAGACACAGGACAGAGTAAAAAAAGATATAAAACAGCAAATGCAAATATATATATATATATATATATATATATATATATATATATATAATTTACATAAAACCTATAAACGTAAATATATATCCCAGATGTCCAGGACCAACCTTTAGCTTCACATCTAGAGAAGGTTAGCTGAACCCCAGCCATAAATTGGGGACCCCCTAATCCCAATATTTCTGTCAATTTCCAAAGAACCCTTGTTCAGAGGACCACATCTGGATCCTCTATCACCACTTCTGCTGCATTAGCTCAAGGTTGGGATTGTCTTGCTGTCCCTACTTTGGTCCCCAATGGTGATGACTCAGATATGGATTATTTCTGGGTAATAATCTTTTGGGTACCTTTTTTGATCTTTTCTTTTGTATGTATTTTTGTATTTTTATTTGAGGAAAACAATGTCCTCTGTAATGATGGTGGCCTGATTCAAGTGTCAACTATCTCCTTCTGTCTCCCCCAGAACACTCACAGGAGAGAATGTAGTTAAGGCTTATGGAAGCCTGTTGAAGGTTTTTCCCAGCAACAAAGCAAGCAACTGAAACTCAGTAATTAGGTGTCCCTGTTTTTCAAAAGCATCTGGTGGCTCCCACTCAGGGCTCCGGCCTCCTGCCAGGTTGTGCCTTTGCTCCTTTATTTTTCTTTCTACTTTCAGCTCTATTGCTCTCACTAGCTTTGGAGCGGCCAGGGAGCTCCAAGCTTTTCTCACTTTATGAAGCAGAGCAATTTACTCCTTTGCTGCCCCTAACCCCCAATTCAGATCTAGGCCACCCTGGCACATATCCAAACCCCTGGGATGCTCAAGACCAGCTCACAATGGGCCTTTCACTAAACAAAAGCTGCTGTCCTGAGAAAGCAGTTGGGATTATAGACAGCAATGTATTACACACATGCGCATACGTGCACACACACACACACACACACACACACACACACACATGAATAAGAAAGGATCGGCTTGGAATTATTTATGTTCACCAAAATATTAACAGTGGTCATTTCTGGGTAATGATCTTTTGGATACCTTTTTTGATCTTTTCTTTTGTATATATTTTTGTATTTTTATTTTGAGAAAAACAATGTCCTCTGTGACGATGATGGCCCGATTCAAGTGCCACTGATTACTACTCTCCCTCACCCCCACTGTCTACTCACACATTCACTTAGCACCCCACCCCTAAAGGCCTGACGTCACCCACACTTCACTCCTGACCTCTGATCCAACTCCTATCAGCAGCACCCTACTACCTGCCCCCGCCTGCGGCACCAGGGAGGTTGGCAGCCAGCCAGAATCCAGGGTCCCATTGAAACTGACTTCCAGCCCCCTTGGTTCACAAGCATTGAGAGAATGACCATAACAATGACCCAGATGTGTCTGTGGACACTGGACCACTGTGAGAGCACCCTCCCCTCCACTGAATCCCCCATAGAACAACAGCGTTTACCAGGAGCAGTGCTCAACATATGGTGGCCCCTCACAAGCAGAGTCCCCATGGGAAGGGGCCTGGGTCTGGAGGGACACTCAACTGAAAAGGAGGTGCCTTGGGGAGTCTGGAGAGCATGCAGTCTCCTACAATGCACTCTTGACTGAGGCACACAGCTGCTGTCTTGGTGAAGGGACTAGAGATGGGGAAAGTTGCTTTTGCTGCATGAAACTCTAAAAAGAGAAAGTTAATTCATGGTCAAGAAGAGAGGATGAAGGTTCAATGACTAGGTTAAGATTTGAGATTTGGGAGAGGAGGTCTCATGGGAAGGGACCTGGGCATTTACATTCAGACTCTCCATCTGTCCCATCCCTGGTCTGGAATCTACTCAAAGACCTGTCAGAGCCTAATGTGAACCGTGTAAGAGGGATCGAATTTTAAATCCATCCCGACAGTGTCTGGTCCTGAGTCATTGGCAATGTGCACCCAAACCCCTTTTGTAGCATGTAGCCCTTACAGAATGACCCTTCCCTCTTTTTAAAGTCACCCGTTATTGAGAGACTTCTATGAAGCAGGCACTATGCCAGTGCTTCACTCTGGTTATAGCCCATTAAACCATCACCCAGGGCTACAAGGTAAGTGTTATTGCCCATTTTTTATAGATGAGGAAACTGCATCCCACAGAGATTCCCATAAGTAACTAGCCAAAGGTTCCATAGTCCATTAGTCAGCTATTGTGGCATAAGGCTATGTAACAAATAATCTGAAAACTCAGTAGATGACAACAAGCATTTACTTCTCCCTGACAGCTGGGGCTCTGCTGGGCTTGGTTCCAAGCTGGGGATCAGTCTATTTCAGGAGTCTTCTCATTCTCCCGGGACCAGTGGTTACCCAGAACACATGCACCGTGTGGCAGATGGTAGGAGAGCAAGATTCCAAGCCAAGACATGCAAATACATAACAGCCTATTAGCAAAGCTAAGCCTTATGGCCAAGCCCCACATCGATGGGAAAGGGAAATATATTTCATCTTTTCTGCTGGGAGCTAATGCAAAGTCTCATAGCAAAGGAAGCGAATGCATAGTTTTAGTAGCAGGGGTAAAGAAATGGGAAAAATAATAAAATCTGCATACGTAGCTAGTTGAGAGGTGAAGCCAGGATCAAGCCCAGATCCTTCCCATGTCAAAAACTCAGTCTATAGTCCCCTTTGCATGTGTACAGTCTGAGCTGGAGGCTCATGGGTGTTGGTGGCATGGATGAAGGGGCCTGGAAGAGTCTGCAGCCTTCAGGAGGAAAGTCGGCTCAGGTCTCCTGGTGCATCTTGCTGGGAAATCAGTTGTGCTGTGAGACAAGGGCAGTGGAACTTCTACTTGACCAGGTGGGGAGCCAGGGAGTGAGAACCCCTGCCCTCCACTAGGGTCCAAGTCAGCAGCTTCCCCTGTCCCCTGCTCACCTGGAATCACAAAAACTCTTCACCCAGCCCAGATCTGTATATGAGTGTGCCCCAACATCTGGGGCAGTGCACCGTCGATATTTTAGAGCAGCATATCTCACAATATTTCATGCAATGTTCCAACATCTGGAACATTAGTGGAGGCAATACTACTAACAATTGGAACAGCTTACCTCCAACTTCTAGGGCTCAAGATCCCCTAAACTAGACATGACTGTCATAGCCAATGCCCTGGGTACGGAACCTGAGGTCCTAAGTTCTAGCCTCAGCCTTGATGCTGCCTTGCTCACCTCTGGGCCTCGAATTCCCTATCTGTGTGTCCGAGAGCCTTCCCAGGCTGCTACCTCCCAGGTTCCAGGAGGCCAGCAACTGCTAGTGGTATTAATGTCAGAAAGTTTGCATGAATGAGCTCCATCTGCCTTTTTGTCTCATTCCGATTTCATCTGTCCCTTTGACTCAATATCGGGGACCCCCAAGTCTTCAGTTCTAGAAGAACATAGAGCAACTGAGAAGTGTGGGTTGCCTCCGAGGAGGGGGCCTTACCATCATCCACTGGTGTTCAGGCTGGAGGCAGGCAGAGGGTAGATTGCTCAGTCTGAACCCCTTTCAGAGCCATCCAGTTCTGAGACTTTCCCAAGAACTTATGACATCATCTTCGATTAGCGTGTGTGAGGGAAAACAGTGAATGTGTGAGCATGGAAACTCTAACAAGGGATGTCCGAGAGGGACAGTGAAGCACTTGCTACTCCAAGTGGGAGCCACAGACCACAGTGGCAGCCTCACCGGAAGACATGTTAAGATGCAGATTCTCAGGCCCCACCCCTGAACCAGAGCCTACATTTAACAGATCCGAAGGTATCTGCGTGCACATTGCCAATTGAGAAGCACTCGCGTAGCAGCACCCACATCTGCCCTTATCCACCCAGACCCCTTTCCATTCTCTATTCACGCTGGCTCCTGGAGTGCTTCATCCCAGAGCCACATCTGTCACTGCTAGAGGGCTGCCCGTGGGCTTCCTCAGTCCCTTTGCCTGTAGCTTTGAGAGCCAGAAGGGATTTGGGCATTTACATCCTCCAGTGTAGCCTTTAGCCCAGAGATTTCAGAACTTTCCATGTAGGTAGCCCTTGCACTAAGTAATTTCCCCACAACACTGACTCCAAGGTCAAAAGAAATACCAAACTGCTCCATGTATAAATAGTGAAGTCCAAACAATGAGTATTTATATCATCACAGATTAGCAGGGACCGGGAAGAGGCAGGCTGGGGGCCAGTTAGAAGATGATGCTGACCATAGTGGGAAATGTGGGCACCTCAAGGGCAAGATGGTATGAAGGGATCCGGAGATCAACTCAAGGACTACCAAGGAGGTGAATGGGTGGCCTTGATTGCCGACCAGACAAGGATGGTGAGAAAAATCTCTGGTCACCTGAGCGTGGAGGTCCCACTAACAGCCATCTGGAGGCCAGGAGTTGGGATGGGTGGCGGGGAGAGGTAGTGAGTGCATTTTCCCACACGTTGAATTAAAACCCTGACATCCAATTCTGCATAAAGGAGAAAGTTGAGCAGGCAAATTTCTCCACCTACTTTTAACAAAGGTTTTGTGAACATGTGCATTTGATGAACGGTTCCCAGTTTCATTAACCCTCCTAGTAATTATGCTAATTACTGCACACGGTCTGAGTACGGATTCGGAGCCCCTGCACAAGCCTGGTGTCAGATGCAGACAGTGCGTTCCTCCCAAGTGCAGTGTTGCCGCTACACCCTGAAATGTTTTAGGCAAACAGAGGCGGCACCTGTTGAATGTCATCACAAGTGGTGGCGTAGCTTGAGCAGCGGGTGAGTGTCCTCAGTAGAACAACGTTCAACTAAACCCAGACACCCAAGACATGGCTCTGAAGGGTCTCTGCCTGTGAGCGGGTGGGAGTGTGGTCAGTCCAGGGTCCCCTGGGGGCAGATGCTGTGCCTACTGCCTTCCCACCTATCGTCTCATTTGTTCCTCCTAATGATCTTGAGATCTGGGCTTAGCTAACCCCGTTTTACGTGCAAAAAATCTGAGCCTCTGATACATCTTATTAATTCAACGCATATATACTATGATGGGTATGTTAATGTGTCAACTTGGCTGGGCCCTGGGTGTTTCCACGAGAGTGCTTTTGGATGAGATGCACGGTAAAGGTGGTGGTCTTAAGAGAGCAGACTGCCCTCCCTCCTGCGGCAGGGCCTCAGCCAGTCCACTGAAGGCCCGAGCAGGACACAAAGGCCAGTCTCTCCCAGCAAGAGCAAATTCGCCAGTGGGTGAGATGGCCTTTGGGGCTTCATCTGCACTATCCACTCTCCTGGGCCTTCAGCCTTCAGGCCCACACTTCAGATTTGCACCTGCCAGTCTCAGTCACATGAATCAATCCCTCATGCCTACGTGGAGCACCTACTATGTGCCAGTCATGCTAAAAGGCTATGGGGGTACAACAGTAAAGAAAACAAAACCCAGCTCTGTGAATGATATGACAAGGTGGTACTGAGAGCGACAAGATAGATGCAAGGAAATGTGTGCTTCCCATGAATGCTTGGGGCTCATTTAAGGGGGTGAACTTTGAGCAGAGACCTGATTGCATGGATGAAGTGAACCAGGCAAGCGCAGGGTCAGGTCATTGGACTCTGCAGGCCTCTGTAGGGGGTTGGATTTTATTCTAAACATCTGGGACATCACTGGAGGGCTTTGCCTCTGGTCACAGAGCTAGCAAAAGTCCGGGAAGGATTCAAATCCAAGGCTGTGTGTCCCCACCACCTGCATTTCCCCTGCTGCCATATCATGCTGTTCCGAAGGCTGGCTATTGAGGTGTTGGAAATGTGGAAACAGTTTCCTGTACTGAAGTCCGTGGCCCTGGGGGACCTGTGCCGTCCACCTGATACAACAGAACCCATTTCTCCTGGGTGGTCCTGCCCGCACGGCACCCAAGGTCATAGTTCTGATGCATAACTTTGCGAAGATGGCCATCCATTCCTCCCACTCCTGCCTGCCCATGCAGCACCTCCTCTCCTTGGGACAGCTGTGGCCTCTTGGGCTGGCCTTGGGACTAGTTTTGACCAATGCAGTAGGACTGACATGGTGCCCATTCCAGGACCAGGCCTTCAGAGGCGTGGACCACTGTGGAAAAAGACCTGGCTTCCCTGGTAGCCCCAGTGGTGAGACAGGTGAGTGTGCAGCCACCTGGGTCCTGACAGCCTCACTGACTCAAGCCCAGGCAACTGCATGTGGAGCAGACAGAAGTAAGCTGTCCCTGCCAACCTTGCCCACATCACAGTAACATGGTTGCTGCTCTAAGCCACTATGTCTGGGGTAGGCTGTAGCTACCCCATAGTTCACCACAACAGCCTCCTCTGCTAACTGTACTTTGTGGGATCCTTATCCCTATCTATTGGGCATCCATGCATTCCAGGGTCAATCTGTTCTCTTCTTCCTTGTCTTCTTGAAGTGCTGGCACTTGAGTGATGAACAGACCCAGGGAGAGACTGCCCCTTCTAGGCCAGCCACTCCTCAGAGATTGGAAACAATTTGGCTGGAAGCACACCTTTTCTTTACAATCCAGCCAATTCAGAGTCTATACCTTTCAATAATCTTTAACTCAATATGTCCCAGGGCCAAGTACTAGGCAATGAGGAGCCATCCCTAGAGCCCAAAGTCCATCAAGATTATTCACACCATCCAGTCCCAAACTGTTGAGCTGGCCCTGCCTTGCCTTTCCCACAGGAACCCCAGTGAAGGCTCCGGCCTAGGTCCCCCACCACTCCTCTCCTTCTGACCTGCTGCTCCCCCATGGCCCTGCACAGCATGGTGCTGTGCCTGTCATTCCTAGGGCACTGTGAGTAACATCAGACTTTACTTTCGTGTCATTGCCTCTCTGTGTTGTCACTCAGTCCCCTTCAAAAATTAAGATATGGATCTAGAATTCAGTCCCCTTAATTCTCTGCAAAGGAGCCAATAGCCCCAAGTGGAAATGGCAAGTGGTAGCCTCCTGGTTGGTGGGGGGGACCTCAGTGGAAGGCAGACCGTCACGAGCTGTGATTCATGGGCAGGAGCTCTTCAGCATCTGGGCTGGAGCTGGATCCAAAGCCCTGGCTGACTATGGAGGGGGCTCTTCATCACAGGGAGGGTGGGCATCTGTGGGCCACATGGGGTGGCTTTTCTATTCTCCCTATGTTTAAGCCAAGCCAATTCAACAGGAGCTTTGCTTCTGCCAGTCACACAAAGTGAGTTAGAGCAGGAATTCCAATGAGCTGGGTGAAGTGTTGCATCAGGGCTTGGCAGGGTGGCCTGGATCTTGGAGATGGCCACCCTCACCCACACACATATCCAGGCCCGGTTCTTGGAGATGACCACCCTCACCCTGACAAACCAGGGACTGGTGTGAGGAAGTTTTCTCAGCTGAGATAGCCAGGGGAGGCAGGCAGTGGGCACCTTTGTCAACTGGAAAAAGGAACAGAATAGGAAAAGCTGCCCCTCAGGGTAGACACAGCCTTTTAGGGGTGCTTTAGAGTAGAGAAAATAGCAGTCTCCCCCTGCACTGCAGCAGGCACAGGGTATGCTTCCTCTGCCCCTCGCAGGCCCCGCTTTGTAGGACCAGGATCCAGAGCACACCTGCTGGGCTGCTTGTTCTCTCCTCGGGCAGTTGCACCCGTGGGCTGAGGTGGAACAGAAAGCTCGCTCTGGAACACTGATGAGAGAAAATATAAGTAACTCAGGGGGCATCTTTCCTCTCGAGGATTAACAACAACAAAATTGTGATGAATGGGGACATTTCCGGGTTCTGTGTGGGAAAATTGGTGTGAGCTCGCATTAACTGAAATCCAGTTCTTTGTGTGTGTACCAATTCCCTGTTATCCTTCTGGGATTCACAGCCTCGACAAAGACAATAAGCAACAGATTAATCTAAGTGCTGTCAGTGACAATGATAAATTGGGGTTTAAAAGTCTACATTGAGGCAAATTACTATTAAAACTCAGGTATCCCCTCTCTTGTCTATAGGACCAGGAATTAGTGAAAACCCTGGGTTGCCTTTCACTAGTCTGACTCCTAGAAGCTAGAGAGTGGTTTCTCAGTAACAGAGGCTTTTCCTTTGCCTCCAGTTGTGACTGATCCTTCTAGGCTGTTCTTCTGCCCATGTCCCACTCTCTGTGCTCCCCTGGGCCAGCGAATGCCTTCTTCCCATGGCTCAGCCACAGAGCCTAGCTCACAGCCCACACACCAGCACCTGTCCTCTGAGTGCCTGGGCCCTGATGCAGCTGTCCTGGCACCACCCTGGACCTCAGCTTCAGCACAGCCGAGGACGAATCTGCCATTTCCTTCAAACACGTGCTTCTGAGCCTTCGGTTCCCATCTCAGCAACACCACTCAAAAGCATGCCCCTGGGCTTCATCTCTCTCACCCCCCACCCATCAGTCACTCATGCCTTTGTGCACAGCCCTCTTCTCCCACCAGTTCACTTTCCGGGCTCAGATCCTCCGCAGCTCATGCTGGGTTGTTGCAGCTGCCTTCTCTGTGGTCTCCCTGGCTGTACTTGCCTTCCAACCGCTCCCCAACCTCTAAGTTCATGCTCTACCTAGACACTCCCTGTGGCAATATCTCTGAGATGTGCCCATGGCGTTTAGAATGAAGTCTAAACTTGGAGGCTCTTCATGGGCCAGCCCCAGCCTCATGCCCAGCCATGTCCACCTGCATCCCAGCAAGATCCCTCATGTTTGCAGAACACACCAAACTGTTTCTTGTGCCCTTGACTGAGCATCTTTGTCTCAGCACATCTGATCCACCCTTCTCTGCAAGTGCCTCAGGTTGGTCCTTGAGGATGGAACTTTGGCTCTCACCTCTTTGCAAACTTAAAACAGCATTGTCCTAGTGTGTGGGGTGCACTGGTTTGTGTGTCCTAATTCTTCCCCAACCTGAGCGCTGGGCATCAGGGTGGATGTACCTGGGATGGAAAAAAGAAGTGCGTGCATGGGCAGTTCATGTCCAGCCATGTGAGGCAAGGAGATGAGCAGGCTATCATCTTGCAGTCGGAAAATCACACAGGCAGCACGTGACAGAGGGAGTTGCCCTCCCAGACCCTTAGGCTGCACCTAGAGAGCCGAGACAGCAGAGCCCCGAGGCCCCCCAAACTCCTGTCCGAGCTCCAGCAGACAGCCCCAGGATCCCTCTCTCCCTCAGCAGCAGCAGGATCCCAGCACAGCAGTACCAGCACACTGTAATAGTATCTACGGCTGCATGGGAAGGGATGCAGCACAAAGAAGAATGAATTCATATTAGTTTATTCCCAGGATTAACATCCTGAAAGCTTCCTTCATTAATATTGCAGCAGCGCCAACACATCCTGATCAATTTGGACAGGGACGCTCCTCACCAAGGGACAAGAAGTTGTTTCGAGGGACAAGCATTACCAGACTTGTCTTATCTGATTTTTCCAGCAAAATAAAAAAAAAAAATGCCTCCATTCCTTTCCTGTCTTCTGTCTTCTTCTTGTATTCTTCCTTTCCCTCTCTCTCCCTCCTTTTCCCATCTCCCTCCTGTTTTCTCCTTCTCCCTTTCACTGTGCCTCAACCTCAGCTGCAATTTCCCAAGTAACAATGAAAGACATGGCCTTTAAGTAATCAGCCACTGCAATTTGGGGGTGAATATTCAATTAGTTCCAGGCCGGAGATTCCCGATCAATATTGCCTTCGCAAGGCAAAACAGTGTAACAAACCCTCTCATTAAGCAAATTCTAAGCCCTGGTGCTGATACCCATGAATGACAGCTAAGCTGCGCTTTAATTAATCCCTGCCCCTGGGTTAGCTAGAGCAGTGGCCTACCCAGGGACAGTTTCTAGTGCCCTACTTCCTCCACACCCTCCCGGGAAGCTGGCAGGAGCTTGACTATTGTGTGCGGTTGGAACAATAGAACCTCAGGAATGGGGAGGCCACACAACACAGATTCAGGGAAGAAAACTGACCCCCTCACACATTCAGACACATTTCACATCTCTACCAAGTGACTACAAATTGTCTACTTACACACCCTCAGGGATGGGGTGCTTACTATCTAGCGAGAGACCCTGTTCTCTCTCTGGTCAGCTCTTCCTGAGATGGATCCTTCCTCCATCAGTCTTGGCTTTGTAGCTCAGGCCCACTGGGCTGCTAGGCTCTTCAAATATGCCTCCCACTCCTGCCCCAGTGCTTCCAATAGGTCCCCTTGGCCTATGAAATGATCCCATAGGAGTGACATTTAAGGGTCTCCATGGCAATAACCATAACATCAATAATCACAAATTGTTGAGTGTTTACTACATGCCAGCCCCTGGCTGAGGATTTTATGTGTGTTTTTAATCCTTGTCATAGCATTGTGAGGATATGCTGTCCCTGTTTTGTAGCCAGGGAAACCGAGACACTGTGGACTTAGGTAACTTGTTCAAGGCCAGGCCAAAGATCTAACAAGGTTGGTCTATTTCTCTTTGAAAACTCAGGTGTCACCACCTGAGCAAGCCTTCCTGGTCTCTGTTTAGAGGGAGTGTCTACCCTCACCATGGACTCCTACCACACCTCATATGTGCTTCTGTCATTGCCCTCATTTTTGAGTATTTACTTGTTTGTTAACATTTTGCATGCCTGCCCTATGTACCCTTGTCAGGTAGGGGCTGGCTGTGCTTCACTCATTCTGGAATACTCCACACTTAACACAAAGCCCAGCTCTTAGATTGTCCTAGTATCTGTGGAAGGACTGCATTACCTAAACTTCTATGGAGGCTTCTGTGGTCCAGACTGAAATGCCCACAGCTCAGATATCTATCAAAGAAGAAGCTAAGTGTCAGGGAGCTCTGCAAAGACAACCCAGATATTCAAGCAGAAGAGAAGGCAAAGCAGAGAGGTAGAAAGAGCCCCAGACCAGGGGAATTAGGACTCTGGGTTCTCAGCCCAGTTCTACCATACTCTTAGTGGTATGTGGGACAAGTTTTTTCTTTTTGCTCAATTTCCATTCCCACATCCACAAACCCTGGCTTGTATAGGTGGCTTCTCAGCCTGAGGGAGGGACTGTGATCAGGCCTTCTAAGCCACAGCTTGGGCAGAGTCTGGCCAGCAACCCCCAGGGCAGCTCCACTGTTACCGCTTCAGAATCCTGGGCACTGCTGCCCAGTGTGGCCAGGATTCCCCATCATCCAGCTAAGGTTGGTCAGGGGAGCCATAAGAGCAATGGCAAGAGCAACAACAGCCATAACTCATCCTCCAAAAGCACTTACCATGTCCCAGACATGCTCCAAAAGCAGTTACCATGCCCAGGCATGATGCTAAGCATTTCACAGGTCCAGTACCAAAGGTGGGATGCCCAAGGACCTGTCCAGAGTGGTCTCTATGAAACTGTCAGCCTGGGCTTTTTCCTAGAGGCTGTTACAAAAAAGAACACCTAGACACAAGAGTTCTCTCTGTCCCTAATCTTAGCTTGGAACAGATGGCCAGGACCAGGGGATGGCTTTTTCTCTTTCCCAGCTGATGATCTTGCTTTCTTTTTTCTTTTTAAAAAATATGTTTTATTAATTTGAGAGAGAGAGAGAGAGAGAGAGAGAGAGAGAGAGAGAGAGAGATATCAGCTGCCTCCTGCATTCCTCTCTTCTAGGGACTGAGCCTGAAATCCAGGCCTGTGCCCTGACTGGGAATCGAACCAGTGACCTTTTGGTGCATGGGATGATGCTCAACCAACTGAGCCACAGGGGCCAGGAAAGACCTTGCTTTGTAATTCACCGAGAAAACAGAAGCAACCAGACTAGATTGAATCCTTCCCCATCCCTCACCAAATCCTCCTCCAACCCACCTGCATCTAACCCACATTCTGGAAGATGTAAATATGATCCCATCCTGTGGCGGTGGCTGTTGGCCATGGCGTGGCCATGGTCAATGATGACAAGAATAGAAATTGGACCAAGGGGTCCATTGTTGAGGTAACAAGCTAATCTCTGAAATAGATGCAACACAAGGTCTGACCCAGAGGAGGGTTGGGTGGTGGGTTAGCATAGTCTCAATGACGCTCCATAATAGCAGCGGCACTCATCTATCACTCACACTGCTCCAGACACTGGAATAAGTGCTTGCTTACTCCCCAACAACCTTTCCATATGAGAAAGCAGAGCTCAGAGAAGTTGTCGGTGGGCAATAAGATGACCAGTTGCCCAACTCCTAAACTGCCCACGTATCCACCCTGCTAGGCGGCCAGTGAGAGTGCCCTTTCCTCTCTGAGCCACATCAGTGCCCATTGGTTTTCTGACCGAAGACTCAGGTCTCGTGACTCCTAACCCATCTCTCTTGCCCCTATGAACTCATTGCCCTTCTCTGACTTTTTTCTCCTCAATATTTGAGCATCATTAACATCTGACCTCAACCATTCAGGCATTCCTTTAATAACTAAGGCTGTCTAATGATTGTAAAACAACATGTTATAGGTCATGGGCTAATTCCAGTGGATCGTGCCATCTGCAGAGAAGCCTCTGCTGGGGACTTGGACATGGATAACAGAGGCACCTGGGAAGGCCAGCTGGATGGTGTGAGTTACCTTGGAACTGGCACGTCCAGCTTCCACAATGGCTTCCAATGTGCATTTATGTTATACCAGGACTGGCCTGTGTAATCAACTGAATATGCAGAGTAATAGTGTGTGATTTCTAAGCCTAGATCATAAAATACTGCTTCCACCTTCCTCTTCTCCATCACTTTCTCTGGTGGGAGTCAGCTGCCATGTTGTGAGGACACTCAAGCAGCCCTGTGGCCAGACCTACACGGAGAGCAACTGAAACCTCATGCCAATTGCCCGCACCAGCCTGCTAGCCATGTGAGTGAGTCATGTGAGACATAGGACCTCCAGCTCCAGTCGAGCCTTTGGATGATGAATCCAAATCACCCAGCCAAGCTGTTTCCAAGCCAGGACCCATAGAATCTGTGAGAGTTCTAAATACTTGCTGTGTTTTTAGGCCATTAACCTTGGAGTAATTTGTTACACAGAAGGGCAACTAATTCAGTGTGACATCCCCCCATACTATAGGCCCAGATTTACTTTAGAGACATCAGTGGCATTTGTGCTATGAAGAACTGCTCTTCTGAAATGGCCCTTTTCTGCATCACTCTGCCCCAGGAAGGGAGCTCATTCAATGAGCAAGATCTGAGGGCAGCACCTTCTGTGGACCTTTTCATACCAAAGTAAGACAGGTGATGCCCCAGTTGTGAAAGGTGATTTTGGATTCATCTTGAGACTGGAGGTAAGAAACACCAAACCTTGAACTTCACAAGCTTCTCAGTGTATGTAGATCAATTAGTGCAGATAGCACTTCTCAATATGGAATATAAGGACCCCGCAGGGGAATGGGGAGGCTTGATTAGAATAAACATTAACAAACAAATTCAGGGGAGCAAAGTTTTCTTTCTCCAGGATGGGGCCAGCTTGTGTCAAGTCTTCTGCAGAAGGAATGCATCGAGATCTGACTTTGGACTTGGGCTGTGGGTCCTTGGACGTCCCCAGAAGAGCACCTGGGGCAGGTGCCTCATCTCAGGCCCCTGCCATATGCAAAGTGGGGAAGCAGTTTCTAGGTCCAGGCTGCAAGATGCTCTGTCTTCCGAGACCATCCTGTCTTGGATCCCATACAATTCTTCAGCTGCCTTGCATTCATCAAATCTAGTGCTACAATTTGCCAAGTACAAGTGTACATTTTTAAGAGGAAATTAATGCATATGTTTCTGATTCATCTTATGTGGAAACTATCAAAATATTGTATCTGAAGTTAAGTAACACCCAGAAAAGGCTCTGGGGAGCTTTGCCAGGTTTTTCTGCATCTCTAGATGGAATTGAATTCTGGCCTCCTTGCCTGCAGTCTTTCCTGCCAGCACAAATACCACTGCCTCCAGGAAGTCTTCCCTGATACCCCAGCCTTCTGGAGCTCCCTCTCCCAGGGCCACAGCCTATGGAACTTATTTCCCAAGTCACAATCCTCCCAACCAGATTGTGAGCTGTCAAGTGTGGGGGCCAGATGCCCTCTGCACTGGACTCCACCATGGTGAGCCTGCCCAGGCTCACAGGGTACATGTCAGGGGATAAGACCACAAGAGGACAGCTGGACTGGGAGATGGGGCAAGGAGGAGGCCAGGGCTCTAAACTGCGGGAGGTTCATCTCTGAGCTTTCAGCTTCTCAGAATTGTCCTTTTCCTTAGTTTCACACCCAGAGGAGATGCCAGGGCCGAGCAGACTCCAATGGCTAAACCTGCACCTCCTCTACTAAGCCAGTTAGTTCTCCTAAAGCAAGGAAGGCGCTGACCCTGACCTAGCTGCAGAGTGAGCACTGATGCTGGTCATAACCTGGATACTGGTCACTATATAGTGACCACTGTCTCAGATTAAGTCACCACCCATCCATGACCAAGGCCTGACTTGGCCTGGCCATAAGCTAACACTGATCTCAGCCTTAGACTGAGCTCTTGAGCCCGTGCTCAAATCCTGAACTGTGTCGGGATTCATTGTGAGGGCTTGGCAAGCCCATCCTACTGCTGGGACAGCTGGGAGTCTGCACCCTCTCCCAATGCTCTCCTCTCCTGCCTCACTCCCTCACTGCTCTGAGTTAGGATACTCTCTATAGAGTCTCTTATGAACCCCTGCTCTCCATGTGGGAAGCAAAAGCCACCTCTCTCACAGGAGAAAGTGGCTTCCTCTCTGTGTAAAGGATTCATTATAACAAGCTCACAGTTTAGGGCAGCCTTCCCTGGGTCCTTTCAAGCGCTGTTCCTCCACCCCTTGTGGTCCAGACCCCTGAGCTCAGTGTCCAGCCCCTGTAGTGGACAGGAAAGGGGCTGGAACTCATTGGGAGGTTAACCAGGGTTAGGGTTTTCCATCTCTCTGGCAACTCCATCCAGCGTCTCTGTGGGTGTCAGTCTTACAGTTTCCACCAGCTTAGAAGATTCTGTTATAATGGCCCTGTCTCTTTCCGTCTTCAGAGGCACCTTCCTGTTATTCCTCTATGCCAAAAAATACAAGGTCACTTCCCTAGTGACACGGGCCCACTGCCAGACCCAGCGGTGGTGGCTCTACCACCTTGCATATGCACACAGGTCGATGCCAGAGTTCATGTGGGGGTCCGATCTGTTCAACAGCTGCTGTGCTGGGACATTGGGGGTCAGAGCAGAATGTCTATGCAAGTGACGGTGCCCTTCAAATGTCCTTTTAGCCAACAAAGAAATGATGCTTTAAGTAAACCTAGTGGGAGTTCTTGGAGAAGCCACAGGATGAGATGTCAGGGAAAAACATTCAGGAAAGTGTCATATCCCCCCCACTTCCTCCCCCGCCAAGCTGCTGCTGTCCAAGCAACTGGAAGGAACACCAAGGAGTGAGCATCCTGTTGGAAGACTAAGTAAGGAAACTGTCTCAGAAACATCTTGTAGCTCATGCTATGTTCTGGGAATCACAGGCCCTTCGGCTGCATCAATTATCCCGGAAAGAGGACAACCTGTGGGCCTCTGTCTTCCTGTGGAACCAAGGGGTGGCTAGGAGGGACATACATGTTTACAACAAGACAGGGAAGAAGGAAAAGCATGAAGGAGGGCTCAGAAGCTTCACACACACCAGCCTACTCTTTTCTCCCCAAGTTTTCATAGTTAGCCCCTTAGGCCCAAGACGTTTCTACTTTTCTCACTTCACATCACATCACATCATGATGATGTTCTGCCATCACAAACTGCTCATTGAAAATACCACTTTGTGGCTATCTACTGCCTCATGGGCTGGCCAGCCATGGCTGGCTCTACCTTTCTCTGGTGATGAGCCTTTGAGCAGTGGTTCTCAACCTTCCTAAGGCCTCAAACCCTTGCATACAGTTCCCCATGTGGTGGTGACCCCCAGCCATGAAATTTTGCTACTGTTATGCATCGTGATGTAAATATCTGCATTTTCTGATGGTCTTAGGCGACCCCTGTGAAAAGGTCGTTCGACCCCCCCAAAGGGGTCTCGACCCACAGGTTGAGAACAGCTGCTTTAGAGTGTCTTCCTCCGTTCTGACCTGTAAAACTGGGCTTAATCTTTGGGCTCAAGTCTTCATCTGTATTTCAGATTCCTTTCTTATTCAAACTCAAAAGTGAAATGCCTGTCGATGAATATTTTAAGACTTCTGATTTGTATTTCTGAATTGTACTTCCAAATGTTCTGCCAACTTTTTCTTTTTAGTGTCAATGGTTGCTCTATTCGTGATGAATATAGATTGAAGAATGTGGCTGTGAAGAGATGGTCTCCTTCAATGGGCCTGCTTTACCTGCCAAGTTAGCAGCTGAATACTTCTGAAATCATCAGGTGAGGACACTATGCCCTAGTGAGCTGATCGGGGGGCCTCCTGGAGGGAGAGGACAGCCAGTTTGCCCTGCAGGCAGCCAGTCTTGAGTACTGATTTTATCCCACTTCAACAAGCAGATGCATGAAGTGGGTAGAAAATTACTCAGCAACCTAGGTTTGTGAACCATTCTTGAATGGGGATTTTTAAATCTTCACAAAAAGTCATGAGATATGATAATTAACCATTGCCCAGGGTCCATAATTATCAACATATCAAAATTATTCTTCTCTATCACCCCCCAATCTTTTCTTTTCTGAACGGCATTTCACCTTATTGTATTTTACTGATAAGCTTATTGAATTTTACCCTTGAGTTGATCAGTAGGTATATCTAACTGATAAGATCATTTTCTTTTATCCACCTTCATGCCATTATCCCATATATCAATATTATTGATAAATCATAATGCCAACTTATACCCCTAGCAATAGTAGATGTGATCCCCATCTCACTGCAGCATCCCAACACTGAGTATCTTCACTTTCGAGTCTTTGTTATTTTAACTGGAAAATGGCAACTCTTACTGCTTGGGGACAGGGACCAGGCCCAGAGCGGGTGTGCCGCAGGCCATCCTGTAGTGTGTGGGTTCTTGACTTTGTGCAGGAAAGATTTCACAACTCGAGTCCAGGTGATTTTGAGAGTATGTTTATTCATGCTGATGTGAAAAGCCTCAGCCAGCGTGGCGTTGGGTTCAGAGGCTTGGAGAAAGAGCCTATGCACAAATTGACACACAAGACAAGAAATAATTCATTTTGAAATTATCGGGGGTTGGAGGGAGGGAGCCAGGGAAAAGCTTAATGGTAGTAGTCAAGTTCCACTGAGTCTCTGTTCCCAGCTGCTTTTATTTACTAGAATACACAGTTGTCTTTTAGGAATGCAAACAGCGGTATCAATGGTAATGTTTAGTAAATAATAAGATTATCAGGTTTGGGGGAGTTTGCTTTAGGTCAGTGGGAGCTCTGGGGCCAAGGCCAGGGCTGGGAAGAGGAATGTGACTACCCTAAGGCAGTCACCCACTGAGTGTGGGTGGGTGGAATCTGGGGTCCACTTCTAACCGATAGTATGTGGCAAAGACGATGAACGTCAGTCCCTTGATCACGTGATGGAGGACTCTGTCTCAGAGGCTGAAGAGAGGCTTCTCTGCTGGGGTTGAAGAAGCAGACTTCCTGTTGTTAATCCCCTGAGACAGGGGTACATGACAGGGACCTGGGTGTGGTTTCCAATCTGAAGGGGGACCTCCAGCCAACAGTCAGGAAGAAAGCTGGGCATGAGTCACACCCTTCACGGGAATGCGCTCCACCAAGAGCCTGAATTCCCTGGGGCTGAGCTGGAATCCTCCTCAGTGGAGCCTCCACACGGTGGGCCCCGTGATTGCAGCTTTGTCAGATCTTGAGCAGAAGGCCCAGCCAGTATGATCCCAAGTTAAAAATAAATGAATAAATAAAAGCAACCCTGGTGGGTTTGGCTCAGTAGGTGGAGCTTCAAACTTTGAACTGAAGGTTCGATTCCAGTCAGGGGCACATGCATGGGTTTTGGGGTGGATCTCCAGAAGGGGGCATGCAGGGGGCAGCCAATCAATGATTCGCTCTCATCATTGATGTTTCTATCTCTCTCTCCCTCTCCCTTCCTCTCAGAAACTAATAAAAAATAAAATAAAATAAAGCTTTTTAATTCCACAGGTGCCTACATATCTGCATGTAAATGCATGTATATAAACAGGTATAGACAAATAAACATTAAATGATAATAGTAGTTACCTTCCTCTGGGTGAGGCCTGGATCTGGGGTAGTGGGAGCTGGTTAAGCTTTGCTGACATTGTCATGTCAGTCCTTGAATGTTTATAGCAGTATATTCATGTCTTATTTAATTAGGACACTGATGATAATGATAATAAAAGACAAGGAAAAAATTTATTCGCCTGACAGGCATTACTCCCACTTTTCAGATGAAGAAACTGAGGCCCAGAGAAGGGAAATGGCTCCTGCAGGGCTCCATAGCGTGTCCGTGGCTGTGTCTGAGCCCCACTCTGGCTTCTTGAGGCTGCAGGCACTGTGCCCTCTCCACTGGCTGTGTTTCTCAAACTGCCTGGCAGGCAGGATGGAGCCAGGACCCCATAAAGGCCCTTCCACACGATGCTCAGGCCACGTGCTTGCTGTGCACGGTCTTCCCCCAATAGCCTGCCAGAGAGGTACTCTCCACAGAACTAGTGTGGGACCCTGTCTGAACCACTGGCCAATGTCACTTTTAGGTCATTCTGGGGCACAGTTCTCCTATCCACTGACTCTTCAGGTAAATTTGAACCTTACATGGGCCAATCCTTTATTTGACAGATGGGAAAACTGAGGCTCATGGAAGAGAGGGCCCAGAAACCTCGCTCAGAATAATCAGAGCCAGGTTTCTTCTGAGCACCTGTGTGGCACCTGTGTGTGGCCATGCTGTGGAGGAAGAAGAAGTGAGGGGGGGAGGGAGATGCCATGGGGCCTCTCCTCGGGAATTCTTGTTCTGCCTGGAGCACAAGTCACATACGTACATGGAAACACAAAGGGTAAAAGGGAGGCTGGGAGGAGCTGGGTGAGTGTGCGGAGAGACTGTGCATGTGCAGAAAGGAACCTGGTGCCAATCTCCTTGTCCTACAGGAGGGACCAGCCAGAGCCTCAGCTGACCCATATCCCAAGCTGCATCTCCAGGGAGATCTGAGTCCAGGGAAGTCTAGATTGGGAGATTGAGTCTATTTCTCAGCTCTGTTCTCTGCAGTGGGAAGGGCAGGAGTCCCTTCAGAGGACACATCCAGCTGAAGAAGGGACTGAAATCCATCCTTTGGGAAAGCCTGAAGAGGCTGTGGGGGGAGGGGGGGTCAGTCTGGGGATAGAAGTGCAGACAGATGCAATCCCGGAAGGCTTCAGGGAGAAGATGATACATAGGTCAAGCCTTTTAAGGGGTGATACAGACCAAAGGAAAGATTTAAAGGGAGGAAATTTGGGGTTCAGACTCTAAAGATTTTATACAATTCTAGATTTATGTAAGTTTAAGTTACCTTAACTTATTTATTTCTAAACGGCAGTGTTGAAGCCAGTCAGGAAAAAAAAAAAGAATCAGAGACACGCCACTGCAATGTAATTCACTGAGTTACATCTTTACAAATTCATACAGCAAACAATTCCTTGAGCATAATCTATATCCTAGAGTCACCCTGTCCTGTGTGCAGGAAGCCAGGGAAGCCCCAAACAGAGGCTTGCAGGGTGTAGGCACAAGGGTGGGGAGCAGCTGGGAGCCATGGACAGAATTTCCCCTTCAGAGAGGGAGATAGGAGACCTGCAATCACAGGTGTCTTCCCTGCCCACTCGTAGCTCAGCCTAACAGTCACCCGGGACTCCCCTCCTCCCAGCCTGGTCTGGAGCTATTATCTTTTGCATCATTCTTTTCTCAGTGGAGTCTGCAGCCTTATTGTTGAAAAGGTCTGTATTTGTCTTTAATCAGAGCCCTTGTCAAGCACCCGCCCCCTCCTTTTATACTTCATTGTCCTCAAGGGGGTGGGGGGGATTTATTATGAGGAACATTTTACACAAACCTCCTGGACATGCTGAAATTCCACAATTCATGAGGCCACTGAAGGCTCACCACCCAGGAGCCAGAGCAGACAAAGGGAAAGAACACCCATCTCCAGAGCTGCTGCTCAGGTCCTGGCGAGCTACCAACTTGCCGGGTGACCTAGAGCCAATTACTCTCTGGGCCTGGAGTTCACCATCTATGAAGCCACGGAGCTTGTAGATGGTCTCCAAGGGTCATTTCACCTCAACCTGCTATAATTGCAGAATGACTGGAATCATCCAGATATGTGCACAGCATGAGGTCTGCCTGCCTCTGGTCATCCTTACCCCCTAATGCTGATGGGCTTTCTGACTGCAGATCTGAACAGTGCATTCCTCAGCTCCAAACTCTAATGGCTTCTCACTTCCTGGCCTGACATTTAGAGCCCTTCATAGCTGGGCCTCAATCTTTGCTTTGTGCCTCATCTCATGTTCCTACCACCCTACCCCATTGTTGCCACCAGCAAATAAGCTACACTTAAAGTTTTCTTCATGCCTCTTTAATTGTGTAAATGCTGTTCCTTCTATCTGGAGTGACTTTCCCCTGTTTCCTTTACCTGTCTGGCTCCTACCTTGCCTTTAAAATTCAGTTCAAATGCCAGTATTGGTGAGGTGCCAAGTAGAACCAGTCTGCCCTCCTTTGGGCATCCCTGGCCTCTCGACATCCTCCGAGTTCAGAACCTCCTACTGTGTGGCCAGTAACTTTTTGTCCACAGACAACAGACTCTTCCAGGGCAGAGACCATGGTCCGGTCATCTTCATGTTCCTGGTGCTTAGCACAGGGCCCAGCAGGCAAGGCCTATGGATACAAGTTGGCTCTTTCAGTGTGGTGGGGGTGTTTCAATCTGGTCACATAGGAAAACCAGAGCCTATCTAAACAGACTGGTAGCCGAGACCGGTTTGGCTCAATGGATAGAGCGTCGGCTTGCGGACTGAAAGGTCTCAGGTTCGATTCCGGTTGGGGGCATGTACCTTGCTTTCGGGCACATCTCCACTGTGGGGCGTGCAGGAGGCGGCTGATCGATGTCTATCTCTCATCAGTGTTTCTGACTTTCTATCTCTCTCCATTCCTCTCTGTAAAAAATCAATAAAATATATTTTTTAAAAAACAAAACAAACAAATAAACAGACTGGTAAACTGATCTTAGCTGTGGTCCTATAAGTGCTGTGTGACATAACAGGAAAGACACAGTCCTGGAGACACTCTTCTCAGGGTTCTGTCATTCCCTGTGAGCGTACACTTAGACAAGTCACAGCTACAGGGTTGCTGCAAGAAAGAGATAAGAGAAGTATGTAGTATCCAGCATACAGTAGGTATACAATAAATGGTAGCTATAGGACTCACTCATTACTCTGTCTGCCTGTTCACCCACCCTTCCATCTGTCCATCTGTTCGTTCGTCCATCCATCCATCCATCCATCCATCCACTGAATATTTATTGAGTGTTTGCTGTGTGCTGGTAGATTGGTATGTACCAAGGAGTAAGCAGGACATGATGCTGTGATGTATTTCCCGTCTCTCCCTTTCCTGCTCTGATGTTTGAAGTTACAGCCTTGTTTCCTTCTGCTTACCTCCACACTACCACCCGACCTGGTGCTGTCCTGAGCTAGGGAGATGGGCACCATGGTCTGGCTGGAGGAGGAACATGGATTCCTTTGCACCTGCCCTCTGGGACATGTGGGACTGGCTGCCCTCAGGTGGGCCACAGTGGTGGCTAAAAAAGCTCAAGAAGGCAAGGCCTAGGGCACCTTCCGTTACACCACACAGTCATTCCTGAAGTATCCTGCATGGTCCCCTCATGGCCTGGACTCCACTATCCTGACGAAACCTCCCCCATCCCCCCACCCCAGATTCCTATCGAACTGGTCTAGTCACTCTCCCACCTGCTGCCCTCCCATAGGTATGTTGTGAAGATTAAATGAATGGACATGGGCAAAGTTCGAGAAAGTTCCTGGCATGCAGTAAGCACTGCAGGAACATTTGTTTTGACTATTTTATCATTTAATGTTGAAGGCAGCTGTGCAAGGGCATCCCTGCCCCCAGTTTACAGTTGAGGAGACAGGCTGAGGGCAGTCACCTCGGGACCCAAGCTGGGAGAAGGGAAGGCTGGAGCCCAAGTCCGCCTGGCTGACAGAGTCTCACCCCTTCTCCACCACCAGGGCGGGCCCAGGTCAGACTCCTTCCACAAAACATGTTATCACTGGCCTGAGCTGTTGAGCGCTCTCTCCAGCTCAGGGAATGGCCAGGGTGAGACACACACACACACACACACACACACACACACACACACACACACCTGTAGTGCCTAGGTAAGGGGCCTTTCAGAAACACATTGTAGCCCAACTGGTGTGGCTCAGAGGTTGAGTGTTGTTGGCCTATGAACCAGGAGGTCATGGTTCAATTCCTGGTCAGAGCACATGCCTAGGTTGCAAGCTCGATCCCCAGGGGGAGATGTGCAGGAGGCAGCTGATCAACTATTCTCTCTCATCATTGATGTTTCTATCTCTCTCCTTCTCCCTCTTTTCTGAAATCAATAAAAAATGTATTTTTAAAAAGCACCACATTGTAGCAGCCCAGGCGGTTCACACTCCACGTGCCTCCATCCCAGGCCCTGAGCTTGAGGATTCACACCTTCCCAGGTTCCAGTGGCTCAGGGTGAGGTGTCCTCCTGCTCATTCCCTGGGCACAGGTGCTGCGGCTCAGAAAGGCAGTGAGTAGCCCAGCGAGGATGAGAACCAAGTGTCCTGAGCCCTTGTCAGAAACTTCCCTCATGCATATTCTCATGACTCAGTTGTTTTGGTTGCTCCCTATGGACCTGGTCCCTGTATGCAGAAGGAGCAAGAGAAAGCACCCCTCCCCCAGCAGGGAGAGCCTCCACCCCAGCCCTTCAGGGACCCCTCCATTCTCCCATCATGTGTTCCTTCCCTGGGCCCTTGGCCCCTCGGTGGGCTCTCCTGATGCATCTGTCAGCACCTGGTAGCCCCTACGCCGGGCTGAGAGTGTCCCTTTCCCAAGCTTTTATTCCTCCAAAGGTGACTCGATGACACTGCTCAGTGAGAACCCACCTCAAGCTTCAGTTATTTGTGATTTAATGAGGAGCCTTTTAATTATAACATCTGTTGTTTTAATTACCAGAGGAATTATAATGAGGCTCCCGGAGGAAGCTGCTGCCAGAGCCGAAGCTGGAGAGGAATTCGCAACATCAGAGGCCCCGTCGGGGTCCTTGGCACAGTGACTGCCATGGAGCATGACCCGTCGTGAAGAGCACTTCATCTTCATTTTAATTAAGCTCTGGGGTGAGGCAGCCGGGTCTTGGAAGAGGCTCTGCGTCAGGAAGCCTTCGTTCTGAGAACGGAGGAGAACGCCAGACATGAGCCAGCCTTTTGGCTGCCGCTGGTAGCGGCGCACATCTGTCAGCCAAAAGGGGTGGGCAAAAGGGCTGGTCTTCCTACAGCCCAGCTGTGTGACCTTCGCCAGATGAGCTGATCTCTCTGGATTCCAGCCTCCTCCTGTGAAAAATGAAAGTGACACCTTTCCTTCCTCTCTCAAGGACATGCTTCATCCCTGACGCTGTATTCTGGGTTTAAAGTTGGTGAGACATGTCCACACCCACCATGGGAACTGGGCACCGTGTGAGATGGACATGACATGGACATGTAATCTGACAAACAATGGGTCCAGGCTGCCTGTCACTACTTGAGCCACTTCAGCAAAGACAGGGTTGAATCATACATGAGTGTTTATTTCAATAATGCCGGCAGTATGGGAGAGCAGGTCACCCACAAAAATCTGCTCTGTACCCCACCATATGCCAGGTGCTTACATTAGAAGGACAAAGATTACATGGAGAAATATCCAAAGGGTATGCCAAATGGGCAGTTAACAGGTAAGCAGGCTAGAGATTTGCAAAGGCCTACAGGTATGCAAAAGGGCTGGGAATTGTCCAAGGGCTTCGTGATATGCAAGGGCTGGTGTCTTCAAAGGGCTGGTGATTCTGGTTTCTGCAGCAGTTTTTAATCTTTCCATGATAATATTGGCAACTCCGAACAGGGAGGATGGGCTGCACTTCTGGGTGAGCTCCCAGGCCCTGGGTGCAGCTACCAGCCAGGTTAGAATGTGCCTTCTTTAATCAGAATAAAACAATCACTGCTAACAGGGCATGATTAACATTTCTTACCATTCTAGCTGGTTCTCCAACATTCTATTTCTGCCCCTATCAGACAGAGGGTGTGAGATAGAGGAGAGAATGTGAGAGACACCACATAGACAAAGGGTCTGAGATAGGGGAGAGACTGCGGAGACACCCCATGCGGGCACAGAGAGTCTGAGATGGAGGAGAGAGTGTGAGAGGCGGTGACAATGACGCCGGAGTTCATGAGGGGGATGACTCCAATCATGTCCAGTCTCCCAATTCCTCACCTTTCCCGTATTCATGCCCATTGCACTTCCTCTCCATAAAGAGGGGGGTCTCTTCTGACACACTAAGTCTGGATCGTCCGTGTGTTGTGTTCAACTAAATGCAGCACAAATGGTGTGCCTGTTCCATGCCCAAGTCTCTGCAGATCTGGGTACTGCTGCCTTCTCTTGTGCTCCTCAGCAGTGACTGCGAGAACATGCCTGGGCCCACAGAGGACACGAGGAAGGAAAACCAAGGCCATTCTATATTGGCCAAGAGCCCACCTGCTGCCAGACAGGTGTATGAGCAGAGCCACCTTGCCCACTGCCACCGACCTTAGACACAGGAGCAATACAGACGATGGTCGTAGATGCCCAAGTCTTTGCAGTTACTTCATGAAGCCACTGAACACTTTATTGAGGAAACAGGTAACAAAACGTCCTTTCTTTTGACCTGGTGAGACTTGGTTGGAGAATAACACTTGAAAATTGCAAACAAAAGTGGGCTTCCTACCTAAGTTAAATGTCTCCACCCATGGCTTCCTGGCTGAGCTCGTCACATTAGAGGAGAGAAGAGAGACTGCAACTGTGGTCAGGCTCGACAGGTGGAGAGCTCAGCGTGGTCCAGCTCCTGAGCTCTGCGCTAACCTCACAACCAGATAAGACAATGGATCTCTGGTGAGTGGAGACGAGGGCAAAACCCTCACTCCCACACTTGCAGGAGGCCTGCAGTTCCTGTCTTCGTCTTTTTGGCAGAAATGTGGGGAAAGGAGAAAGCAGCTCCTCCTAGAGTGTTAACGATAGTATGGTGGGAATGATGGTGATGATGGTGGGGCCAAGGATGTCAGTGTCCACAGTGATGCTGTCCATCAGCAGAGCCCCCCATCGGAGCCTCCCAGTTGGTGATCCCAGTGCCTTATCAGACTGCAGGTCCAAACCATGAACAGGCTTCCTGAGCAGACTCCCTGAGGAGCAAGGGGACTTTTCTGTCCCAGCCCCATGGATCTCCCCAGAGTTTCCCAGGCACACCAGTGTCCCTCAAACCTCTGCCTCAGGTGATGCTGCCCCTTCTGCCTAGAGTATTCTCCACGCCCACTCCACTCCACCTGGGAAGCTGGACTCATCCTTCCAGACTCCGTTCACATGCTGCCTTTCAATGATGTCTTCACAGCTCTTCCTTGGCAGAGGCAGTTCTTCATCTCCAGTTCCCCCTGACCTTCTTGATCCCCCAATCAGAACTCATCGCTCTCTCCCTGCATCTAGTCTACCCACTTCTTCCTCCCCCTGCCCCAGACCCTGGCAGGCTAAGAAGCCATCTTATACATCAATGGATTACTCATGCCCTGCATGGGACCTGAATGGGACCTGAATTGTAGCAAGTACTTCATAAATATTTGTTAAATTAGTTCAGTCCCTTCCTCACCATGCACAGGTAGCAAAGGAAGGGGGTCAGCGAGTGGGAGAGGCTGCATGTGCACCTGTGGAGGCCCGAATATAGGCTAAAGGTGTGGTTTAGTTGACTCAGCAGCACTGACTCCTCAACCAGGCCCTCTTTTTTCTAAGAAGTAGCTTTCTGAAACACACACACAAATGCAGTTATTTTAACAAAGGAAGCAGGCAGGTCTCCTTCGACAGGATATTGACTTCCTGTAGCACATTTTATTAAGATTCATCAGGACTGGCATTCTCTGCATCTTCTGAGGGGCCCAGTGCCTTCAGGAGGCAGAGTGACGGGGTAATTAAACGCAGTAGCTGCACCCTTTGTAGCTTTTCTCAGCTTTGTAGCTTTTCTCAGCCAATCGCACAATGCATGTGGCTAGAAAATGCCAGAATTGCTCCCTTACTGCCTTCCATCTAAGCAGAGAGCATGCTTCGCCATTCAGCCACGGCAGATACTCTTCCACCGTGCTCTTCTTTCCACGCAACATGGATGTCCATGCACATGGCCATGGAAGAAGTATGTGAAAAGCTCCTTATCTGCTATTAATGGCTTCCAGGATTTAGACACACATCCATGCACACACGTAACTCTGATGCCACACAGCAAGGAAAAGTGATTAAAATATCTAAAGGAGGTCCATGAGGCAGCAATACAACTATCCTCAGCTTGAAGACGGGGAAATGTGGGTGCAGATTGGTTAAGGGATGTGCTCTAAATTACACAGCTAGTAAGTGACCAACAATCCCTACATTAGCCCCTTGGCCTTGGCGAATGCTGTCTCCTCATCAATAGATTCCCTCTTCTACCATCTTCATCTGACTACTCTCCTGCTTCTCTGATTTCTGACCATTTCTTCTCCTATCAAATTCCCCAGGCTCCAAGCAAATATCACTTGGTTGAATTATATTTCTCAGAATGGAGTAAAATGTGGCTTACCACCATAAAATGTTCTTCTCCAGCATTTTATTTCCACTCTGCAAGTAAAGAAATCTCTGCTGACAGCCCCGGTTGTCGAGGACTCTGTGCCCTATGCTGTGGGGGTGTAAATAACTCGAAGAAACATTCTCCAGAATTTTGCACAGATGGGCGCATGGTCGTTCATGGTATTCTTCTTTGGTAAAAAAAAAAAAATCGCTAGTCTATTTGTGGGCATTTTCTCTTTTCATTCGGAATATTGTTCATTTGTGCATTCTCTCTCTTTCTAGATCCATCTTATGAGGTTTGTTGGCCTTTCCAAGCAACTCACTTCAAGCCTTTGTTGATGTCTTTATGTCTGAGGATGTGTTATTATTTGCTTTATTGTTTATTCACTTTTACCATTGCCTTTATTTTTCTTGTAGTTTCTCTTATTCTTCTCCTAGGCCAGCGGTCGGCAAACTCATTAATCAACAGAGCCAAATATCAACAGTACAATTGAAATTTCTTTTGAGAGCTGAAAACCGACTTCTGCCCATGGGCCATGAAGTTTCAATTGCACTGTATGTGCGCGCCCACACGTGGTATTTTGTGGAAGAGCCACACTCAAGGGGCTAAAGAGTTGCATGTGACTTGTGAGCCGCAGTTTGCCGACCACTGTCCCAGGCTCTTGAGATGATTGTTTGGGTTGTAGGTTACATGCAGCTGTCCCAATTTCCAAATAAATGTATTCAAGACTATAAATCATCCCTGTAGGAACCAGTTAAATTACATCAGACAAGCTTGAATATGTAGCACTTTCCTTATTTTCAATTCATAATACATATTGCAGCTTTCTTTTTTAACCCATAGATAATTTAGAAGTGTGCTTTTAGTTTCCAGACATATACATAAACCATCTCCTTCTTGTTGATTACTACTTTTATTGCATGCTGAAATATGCTATAAACTTGCAACAGAACCTACTGAACATAAAGATTCTTTGGAATTTATGAAGACTTCTTTTGTGGTCGAATGCATGTCCCTCTTTTTCACATGAATTCTCTATTTGTGGAGTTCAAATTTACATTTCTACACAGACATGATCATGTATTATTTTCAGTGGACCAGTTTCTGAGAAAGTGTCTTAAGTTCACCCACTATGCTTGTTAACTTTTTAGTTTTCCCCTGTTTTCACTTTCGATATTTATTTTTTAATGTTTTTATTGATTTTAGAGAGATAGGAAGAGAGAGGGACTGAGAAAAAGAAACACTGGTGTAAGAGAGAAACAGCAATTGGTTGCCCCCTGTATATATCCCAATGGAGAATTGAACCCACACCTTGAGTATGTGCCTTGATCAGGAATTGAACCAGTTACCTTTCGGTGCACGGGATGCCGCCCAACCAACTGACTCACATCGGCTAGGGCTCACTTTATATATTTCTGGACTAATGTTGTTGGAACTATATAATGAAATGCCTGTCATGGATACTTTTAATACCTTTGCCTTGAGTTTAATTTTTATTGATAGTAATTTCTTTTGCAGATCTATCTTTGTTTTATCTCTTCATTTGTAATATTTTGGTATAATTTAGTTTTCTCTGTTTTGCTGTTTAATAGCATGCAGCTGGCATTTTTAAAACTAGATTTAAGGAACTCTTTTATTGGTAAATCTAATATGTTTGCATTTATTGTAATTGATGATGTGTTTACACTTATTTCTGCTGTCTTAATTTGTTTTCTGCTTTCCAGGCAGTCTAATTTTTTTTTTACATTCTTCTTTCCCAGTTTTCTATTGGCTTAGCCAAGTTTTTTGTTGTTATTGCAGATATTTCTCCTCTATTGGATCAGAGGTTATATATTCTATTTTTAGCTTGAAGAGGTTTAGATTATTAGCAAACACACTTAAGGATTTTTATTTTGTTTTGACAACTTCTAGCATTTATCTATAAATACATCCCTTTGCTCCACTGAGACAAGAACCTGACCGAACCCTTATCTATCTACCCTCTCTCTCTCTCTTAGCTCCTCTACCCCAATGATGTTATCTAAAATTTTCATTTCAATTTGTCAGCCTGGCCCACCTCTTAGCAGCCCTCCTGTCACCATGGAAAAAGCCTGGAAGAAATTGACTGAGAAGGTCCCACCATCTAGCTGAGTGGAAGGCTTGAGAGAGAAATTGGGTTCAATTATAGGAAAATTACATTTCTTTTGTTTGCACAGCTGAGTTTGTGAGCTGAGGATATTGCCACCATCAGTCAGTCTCCATTCCAAGATTGGAGGTCCAGAGATGAAACTGCCACCCCCTTGGGGAAGCTGTCAGCCTCAGTGCTCTCCTGTTGCACAGAAATGAATCCACAGGGTGCCAACATCAGACAAGGCAACTGTGATATCCAAACAGAAATGAAACTCTTCATAAGCATGTTTGAACACAAACTAAACATGAACATTCTCCAAACCACGAAAAGTGCCCAATCCTGGCACCTGTGAGTGACTGCTCCTTCTGTATCTACCTGCCTGAGCCTCTCTCTGTTCCTCTCACCTTCAAAAAGAATTGAGATGCCACATCATAGAATTACCTTTGCTTCCTGACAGTATCCAGCCGAGAGCCAAGCTCCCCTTTCTTGACCATACCCCAGATCTCCTAACATCCAAATCCTCCAAGTCCTTTCTGACACCTCTACCTGACACCTCTAGGTTTCCTGTGGTGAGCATTCCCGCATTGCCACAAGTCACTAACCCAGCTTGATTTCGCTCCATGAGCATCTCTGGTGGTTTCTGGGGAGGTGTCAGGATGGAGGACTATAGTCCAAGACACAAAATCATCTCATATTGGTTGAATTAGGTTGAATTCACAAAATGGGTCCTTGGGGTGTCTGGAGAGGGAGAAAGATGATGTGGGCTCTGTTCCTGAGTGCCTCCTCTTCTGGGCACTCTGTCACTGCTGGGCCTGCTGTCAGAGTCTCCTTGCAGCTACCTGAAGAGCACTTCTTATAACAGAAACCTTCTATTCCTCCCCCTCTCCACTGAATGAAAGGAGGCCTCCCCCAGGCAGAGCTATTCTCAGCCATTTCCTTGACCCAAGGGGAAGCAAGGTGGACTCAGAGCTACATATCTGCTTGTGGGAATCTGCTAGTGGCCTGGCCTCCATGCTCAGGGGAAGGTTCTCAAACTAGTCCCTACCTCTTCCAGCCCTATAGGAGGCTGCTGGGGACTGAGGCAGGGACAGGCACAGAGTTGATCTGCCACCAGGTAGCACCTCCGAGCCCACTGCTTTACCCAGCTTCTTCTTACTGGCTATGACCTCTGATGAGCAGCTATGTGGGTCTTGGGGCTGTGGAAACTAAGTTGCTAGCCACTGGGACTAGTCCTAACCAGCCCCCTGTCAGAAACTGCTGAAGAGGGACTGAGTAGAGTGTCTCCTCCTCACTGAAAAGAAATTGAACCAACCAACATCAAAAATAGCAATCTGATTTTCAGCCAAAAATGGTCAGCCTGAAGATACATATCCCGAGTGTCATGCACACACACACTCTTGGGAATGCATGTATAAATACATGCATGTGCACGGTGCCATGGGACACCTCCTGCTCTCTCAAACTTGTGATAGTGCCATCAGAAGTTGGCTTCTTCCTCCACTGTGGAGAACAGTATGGAGTTTCCTCAAAAAAATAAAAATGGATCTCCCATTTGACCTTGTAATCCCACTTTTGGGAATTTATCCTAAGAAATCACAAACACCAATCAGAAAGGATTTATGCACCCCTATGTTCACAGCAGCACAATTTACAATAGCTACAATTTGGAAACAGCCTAGGTGCCCGTCAGCAGATGAGTGGATCAGAAAACTATGGTACATCTACACAATGGAATTCTATGCTGCCATTAAAAAGAAGGAATTCTTACCATTTGCAGCAACCTGGTTGGAACTGGAGAGCCTTATGCTTAGTGAAATAAACCAGTCAATGAAGGAGAAGCATTACATGATCTCACTCATTTGTGGATAATAAAGAACATTACAAACTGATGAACAAAAGGATAGATACAGAGGCAGTAAAGCATCAAACAGACTGTGAAATTACAGTAGGAAGATTAAGGTTAGATGAGGTAGATAAGAGATCCATCAAAGGACTTGTATGCATGCATATAAGCATAACCAATGAACATAGACACTGGGGGGTTGGGGTATGCCTTGGAGGGAAGGGGGGCAATGGGGAGATATGTATAAAAAATTAATTAAAAAAATAAAAAAAGAAGTTGGCTTCTTCTCAGAGCTGAGATGCATCACAAAGCCACAACAACTGCCCTCCATTTTCAGTCAAGTTCCTCATTTCTCCAGATGCCGAGTGTGGTAGTAAATTGTGGAAACTATGAGGGCACATCACTGAGCTAGGAGTCAAAATCTCTCAGGCAGGGCTCAGAGAGGGAGGGAAGAGTCCATCCTGTCTCTCACCTGAACTGTTCACCTCCTTCTATAACACCTGGCTCAGATGTCACCAGCTCTGTCAAGCATTCCCTGACTTTCCCAGGTAATTTTGTCACATCCTTTTCTGTGATCCCCTGGCAAATTGCGATGCCCTCTTATTGTAGGTACCTGTTGTTTTTGCTTGCTGTATCACTTACAATTTCATTCAGCTGCAAGTGACAGAGTCCTCAAGGAATCAGGGCTTTAACCAAGCTTAAACAGAATACAAATGCATTTATTCCACACACAATGTCCAGGGTTGCAAGGACAGTTCTACAATATTCTAGAATCCTGGCTACTACAGCTTTTCCTTCAAGTTATTCCTAGGGTATGATTTTCATGCTACTAGTACCAAATGGTGGCTGGAACTTCAACCATTAGATCACATTCAATGCCACAGGATAAAGTTAGCATCATGAAGAGGAAGTGCAGAGAATTTCTCTTTTAAGAAACATTTCTGAGAACTGCCACATGACACTTTCACTTCAGTTACATTGGCCACAATTTAATTGCATAACCATACCTACCTTCAAGGAATGCTGGGAAATGTAGTCTTTGTTTTAGACAGCCATAAGTCCAGTAAAAAAATCTGACTCAGATGGAAGAGGTGAAGAATGAATACTGGGTCAGCCATCAGTTCTGACCACTCCCACCCAGAATACCTTCCTCCTAACTCTGGTTATAGAATCTAGGTTTTGTGAGAAACTACCCCTTTTCTTGTGGGTATAGCCTTGCTATACTATCAGCCAAGAGGCCCTGACAAAGCCCAGGAATGTTCTCATGACCCAGTGAGATTCTTTTCCAGGGCATGAAGTTGCCACTGGGTGATCCAAGATGGAAAATGATTGGAGTGGCTTTGTTCCTGATACTAGAACCCTGAAGAAATGGCCCATATTCTCCAGCTTGCTGGGACCTTAGAGATACTTGCTTGTCTGACCAGTCCAAAGTCTGGTGCTGCAGGTCATCCTTTAATTCTGTGAGTTGCCCCATATGCTTTCAATTAATTCCTTTTATTTTCTATTTAAATTACCCAAAGTGTGTTTCTGTGGCTGACAACTAGAAAACCCTGACTGATATTCCTCTGGTATGTCATGTATCATATCATTCATATATTTGTGTCTTTAACCAGACAAACTCTTCAAAGTAGAGTACATATTTGTGTCCCTGCCCCAAGGATCAACACTGTCCCATTAGGAAGTCTGTAAATGTTTGTTAAATATGTGAATGAGAGATTTCAGGTGGTTCTATGGGTACACATTATGACCTTGAGAAAGCTATCAACTTCTGTGACTCATTATCCCCAAAGGAACTCTATTAGTAAGAGTTAGTGATGTCGAGGAAAACCATTCTTCAATTCCTGACCTCCCACTTCACGCTCAGAACTACCAGAACAGAGTTTCCCTGATTTTATGATTGTGGCACAAGGAAGTTTTTCTACTAACATAATATCAAATTCTTACTCTCCTGATTTCCAGTTAGTTACTTTATCTCCCTAACTGGACTCAGATTCATCAGATTTGTCTTAAATGATTAATTGCCCACTGGGATTCAGGAGTCATAAGACCATTCTCTGTCCCACACCTATACTAACTCATGGGGCAACCGCATTAATAACATGCAGTTTCCAGCCTGCCATGGTTCATGGGAGCAAGAGTGAGTACGGGTAACCCTAGGCGCACATTCAGATTCCATCTTCTGGGAAATGTTCATTGCAGTTGAGAGATGCTGCTGTCATGCGAGGCTGTTCACAGGGACAGGAAATAGGTAATTGGGGAGATATGGGTGCTTTCCTCTTGGTGGCCACTCTGTAAAGACACAGAGAGAGTCAATGTGGAGAGAAAGAGGACAGAAAAGGATGTGCAAGCAGAAGCAGAAAGAGCAATCCATGGTTCCAGAGATATAAAAGTGTGCTCCCTTTCCTGATGGCTTTACAGATTCCAGTTCTGGTCTCCTGAGTGGCTCACTAGCATTTTCTGCCCTTGAGTTAGTTCTGCAAGACACCTGCGAATCCACAGAGCAAGTATTCCTTTATTTTCCTCAGCCACTTTGACACAGGTGCTTGCACCCAAAGGACCAACAGACACCTGCTCCAGGTCAGGTGTGATGGTCTTTGCAGATGACTCTTGCCTCAGCTCTCTCACTGGTCTCCCTGCCTCTGGTCTGCTGTGGCTCTACCCACAACCGTCTTCCACCTGGGCTTCCAGGCAAACCTCATAATGTCTGTGCTCCTGTGAGCAGAAACAAGGCAACAGGCAGGACTGAAACAGATCTCCTGTGCAAGGCCCGCCTGCCAGCTGGCCCATCCTGGTGTCCGGGAACTTCAGTATCAGGGGGGTGCTCACCTTAACTGACTTGAGGGGGAGTACTGTGGGTAAACTGCTTATGTAAGCAAAGTGGTTTATGCCAAACACTTGCTTTCCTTTTTGGAGTCTGGGATATTAGGCCAAGGTGTCTAAGTGATCAGTCCCCAATAAAACTCCTGGGAACAGTTTATGATGAGCATCCCTGATAGACAACCTTTCACGGGTTATCACAACTGGTTGCACATAACTGTGTGAATCCCTTAGGAGAGGACCCATGGGAGCTGGCGCCTGGTGGTCTCCCACCTGGCTCCATATGCCACTTCCCTTTGTTGATTATGCTCTGTATCCTCAGGCTGTAATAAATCTTGGCCATGAGCATCCTAACAGTTCTGCTGTACCCATGTCCCAAAAGATGCGAGGTCCAGGAATTCAGAAACTTGGTCCCAGGGGTTGCAAACCAGGTTGTATTTACCAGGACATGCCATAGCACATAGGAAGTGCTCAATAAAAATTTTTGAGCTTTATTCTTCCTACACAGAAACCTCCCTCCTCTGAAAACCTAGAAAGTGACACCCTGGCATGTCTGAGACATGACCTTATACACTCAACATATATAGCTGAGAATCTGAAAGTGGGCACCAACACATGAGGTGTTCTTATCCCCAGTTTGCAGATAAGACTCTCTGAGAAGTTAAACGACCTAACCAAGGCTGCACAGCTGGCAAGTGGCAGGACTCGAGGCAAGCCCAGAGCAGTTAGATCCCAAAGGGCCCCAAGAAACTCTGCTGGCATTATATCTACAAACCTGGTCGGAGAGCCACCCTGGAGCTCAGGGCAGGCCTGGGTCTCTGCCTCTCTCATCTATGACCTCCCTAAAGGCAAGGAAAATGGACACTGGTGCTCTCACCACCCAAGCCACCAGCACAGGGCAACACAGACAGGGTCCAGAAATTCACTGGAGATGCCACGAGGACCCCCAGAGGCCTCCGCCAACACCCGCTCTCCTACAGAGTCCACTCCAGACAGATCTGAGGCAATGCTACGACTCTCTCGCAGCATTAGAGAATCTCAGAAATTCAATCTTCTTAGAAAGGGGGCAGCTTTAGCTTCAGCTTTCTTCTCTGTGGCTCAAGAGCCAGCTTCAGGGTCCTGCCACCCCAGGATGCTCCGGGTTTCCTTGGACTGAATCCTTGTGACATTTTCACTGGTCAAATAAATTTGATTTGCAGAAGCCATGAAGGAGCTGGGGTGAGGTGACTTCCCAAATGTACTGTGTTATTGGATATGATAAAAGACTGAATGAGTCAGTAAATGTAGTAGTTTAGTAACTGTTAAAAAATCAATACCTATTGTCTGGTGGAAGAGGAGGAGGCAATAATGGACAGAGCAGAGGAGGGAGGTTTCATGCCTAGTTCACACACACCCCAACATGAATCGACAGCCCCTCGTTCCCTCCCAGACACATAGGACACAGGGATTCACACCTCCCACTCCTGCATATATAAACAAGCACATCTCCCACTTCTGCATACATAAACAGACACATGTGCACATAAATATATGTTCATGTCCAGGCATGTCCACTAACAGTCATAATAATAGGTACCACTTGTTGACCAGGAAAAATGTGCCAGGCACTGGCATAGCACTTTGCAATTTTTTATTTCCCTTACTATCTTACTAATTCTGTGTAACCCTATGCAGTAAGCAGATGACTACTCCCATTTTATAGGTGGAGAAATCGAGGCACAGCAGTCTTCAGTAACTTGCTCACAGTCATCACTGCTAGCAAACAGGGAAGCAGATTAGAACCTACACTGATGTCAAACGTCTTATTCTTGGGGGAGGGGGCATATTTCATTAATTCTTTTATTGTTTTATTGAGACTGCAGTGTATTCTAAGCTTCACACATTTGAAGTATACCGTTAGATGAGTTTTGATACCCGTATATACACATAGAATCATCACCACTATCAACCTAATAAATACACCCATCACCCTGACAAGTCTCTTTGGGCCCCTTTTCTATCTCTCCCTTCTGTTCTTCCCACTCCACATCCCCCAGCAGCCAGTCGCCTGCTTTCTGTACTTATTGGCTGGTTTGCATTGTCGAGAATCCTATCTAAAAGGGTAATATGCAAATTGACCATCACTCTAATACAAGATGGCCATGCCCATGTGGACACAAGATGGCTACAACAAGATGGCCAGCAGGGGAGGGCGGTTGTGAAGGGATCCGGCCTGCAGGAGAGGGTAGTTGGGCATGACTGGATCTGCTAGGGAGGGTAGTTGGGAGCAACCAGGCCTGCAGGGGAGGGTAGTTGGGAGGGACAAGGACTGCAGGGGAGGACAGTTGGGGGGAACCAGACCAGCAGGGGAGGGCAGTTGGGGGCAACTAGGTTGGCAAGGGAGGGCAGTTAGGGATGACTGGGCCAGCAGGAGAGGGCAATTGAGGGTGACCAGGCCTGCAAGGAAGCAGTTAAGCAACTATCAGGCTGGTAGGGGAGTGGTTAGGGGGTGATCAGACTGGCAGGCAGAAGGAGTTAGGGGCAATCAGGTAGGCAAGCAGTTGGGAGCCAGCAGGCCAGTGGGATTGGGCCTAAGCAGGCAGTCGGGCATCTCTTGAAGGGTCCCAGATTGGAAATGGTACAGGCTGGGCTGAGGGACACCGCCACCCACAACCCCACTTCCATGCACAAATTTCATGTACTGGGCCTAGTTTTATATAAATGGAACCACACAGGATGTTCTCTTGGTTGCGTACAGTGCAGTGTTCATAATGACCACCCCACAGGGCCTTCCCACTGAGACAGATGTGTGAACATACTCATGCTTGCCCACACGATGGCCATAAGTTCTCACATGCCTCACCTTTCTGCTGGGAACTGCAAATTCCACAATGACCAAGCAGTCACGGTCCCTACCCCAGGGAACTAAACTGCCCCCCAGGCCAGGGAGGCCACCCTATGCTGTGGCCAGAGAAGGAAGCCTGGAGCACTACGAGGTTGGGGGAAGAGTCACACTCAAAGGGGAGAAAGTAGGAGAATAAGCAAGAAGATGGAAGAAGAAGGGTGGATGGGAGAGAAAGAGGTTTCGGTCACAGACCAAGCTTCGATGGGCTTGGCTGTCTGGGAGCGAACTCTTCCTTCTAAAGTGGACATTGAAAGATCAGCACAAGATGCCAGGAGGTGGGGGGGTGGGTGTGGAGACAGTGGGATGGGGAAAGGGTGAGCTGAATTTCACTGCAGGGGCACAGCCCAAGGGGGACATGTTATAACAGAGCCCCTAGCTCCCCGGGAGCCCCTGTGGTACCCAGAGTCCAGCTCATAGCTCACATTTGGTTCACTCCTAGTTCCCCATCTGGATGCATTTGAAATCACTCTGGGAGTTTGAAATAATATTGAGCCCTGGGTTCCACTCCCAGAAAGTCTAAGTTAGGTGTCATTTTGCGGGGGAAGAGAGGGAGGGGTGGTGCGCAGCAACTGTTTAGAGCATAGGGATTTTTGAGAGCTCCCCAGTGATTATCTAATACATATTCACCTGGTTTGAGAACCACTATGAGTCATCATTTACCTCCAGCCTTAGGACAGGTAGATACCTCCCTCAAGAGCCCCAGGATACAGGGAAGCCCAGCAGAGCCCTGGAAATGCAGCTGTGTAAGGGTCTCTCAAATACTACCTCCCTGCAAATGCCCTCTTAAGAATTTAACCAGATATTTAGGATTTTCACCTGGCCTGGGGCGCTCAGTGCTTGAGTGTTGGCCCATTAACCAAGAGGTCATTAGTTCGATTCCAGTCAGGGCACATGCCTGGGTTTCAGACTCAATTCCCAGTAGGGGGCATACAGGAGGCAGCCCACCAATGGTTCTCTCTCATTAATGTTTCTATCTCTTTCTAAAATAAAGAAAAGCATATTTTTTTTAAAAAAAGAACTTAACCACATAACTTCTGCTCATTAGTGGTAATGACTTTCTTATCAAATATCAGACATTTAAAGCCTTTCAGGTATTACTGGTAATTTAAATAAAGATAAGTAGATATCAATTAGAAACATTAAATGTTATTTACATTGGCTTTTTTTTTTAATCTGTAATAAGATTGCACCATAGCCTCTACCCCCTCCTTCTTCTTAGTGGCTATTGATTATGTGGGACAACACATCTAACACATTGATGAGTATTGGATGGGATGAAATCTGAAGTATGAATCACCAGTGAAAGTAAAGAGTGCTGAGTTTATTTCAGCCTCACATTCTAGCAGGAGCAGAAGCCCAGCTAATATATCATCTCAGCCAAGCCAAGACATGGAGAGATTGCTGTAAAATCCTTTTCAGCTTAATTACAGTTTACTTTTAATTAATCAAATTACTTCATGGTTAGCTTGATGCCAATTCACAAAAAACAGATTCTTTCAATCATTTGAACCTCTACTGCCTTGTCAATGTCGTAATGTGCAGAAATTTTGATGGGACTACAGACACTCGTGCGTCTCCATGGAGGGAAAAATCATGGATTCTGGCCCTCAAGATTTGATGGGCATGAGTCTGAAAGTCTCACTCTCCTCATAAAGTCCGTAATAGACTTTATGAGGGCAGTGAAAGATACAGCAATAGAGTGACTATGATTAATAAGATGGAATTGTTTCATGGTGAACAAATCAATTGGTGAGATTTTGAAAATTGCTTAAAATGTTTAAATGGGTGATATCCCCAAAAGGCCACATAGTAGAGAGGCAAGTGTCCTGTGTTAGATGCTGGTCCTGGAGAGAAGGTCATGCCGATCTCCAGTAAAGAAGGAGAAGGAGAAGAAGGAGGAGGAGTAGGAGAAAAAAGGAAGAGAAGGAGCAGGAAGAAGAGGAAGGGGAGGAGGAGGAAGAGGAGGAGACAACTTTAACACAAAAACAAAAGGAATAAGAGCTCTTAAAGAGAAGTGGAGATTTTCTGGAACTTAGAAAAGAGTGGCACTTGAATTTCAAAATATAGATTGTTTCTTTTGAGAATTCAACTAACAGTTGAATTTAGGCTCTGTATTTTGGCATACTTCTATACCTGATCTTGTAATCCAACTGTTAGTTGAATTCTCAAAAGAAATGATCTATATTTTGAAATTCAAGCACAACTCTTTTCTAAGTTCCAGAAAATCTTCACTTGGCTCCTGTTGGATCTTTTTAAGAGCTCTTATTCCTTTTGTTTTTGTGTTAAAGTTGTCTCCTGGCTCTTGCCCAGATGTATTTTGGGAAGAGACACCGTCCCAGGTCTTCTTGGTGGTCTGCTTGCCCCTGGTTTCTGCCGTCACAGCTGCAGTGATTTCCAGCTGTCACAGCCTCACCAGCCTGAGACGGCACAAGGCTTCTGCTCCTCTGAGCTCTGCCTCGGGGTAGCCTGCTGGCCAACTCAACCTGCAGGCAACTCAACCTCAAATGGAAAAAAAAAAAAAAAGCTAAATTGCTGTGATAAAACACAAATTTAAAAATAGCTTGTAAATTGGTCTTTGGCCAAATTGACCATGTGACAAAATGACCACGGTTAAATAATTGTTGGCAAATTGGATTTCTTCCCCACAAAAGTACTGGTAGCCCAGCCTTGACCTGGAAAGGGGCAGGTAGGTTTAGATGTTCAGGCTTCACATTCCCAGAAATCTCCCCGTGTTGCCATGAGAGCCGTCCTGCTTTTGTCTAGATGAAGTGGATTGTACTTGTTTACCCAAAGGCATGAGTGAGTGTGTATCTTGACATTCACTTCTGTAGTTGCAAGTCCTACGTTGGTCACCTCTCGGGTATAACACATTATAGCCTGTAACAAGCATGCCAAACAAATTCTAATGAGAAAAACAGCTGCCTGAGTTTGGAGTGTATTTTTCAGAACTAGGGCAGCAGCTCTGACACCCTGTTCTGCCCGCATTGAGCAGGTGATGGGAAAGAGCCAGGCAGCGAGCCATGTCCCCAGGAGAAGGTCAGAGTCAGGGAGAGACTGAGACCTCATCACAGAAAACAGTGGGCCTGGGCTTGAGGGACTGAGGGAGGGAAGATGAGCATGGAAATTGGGACACTCAGTTTCAGCCTGGAGAAGATCAAAGACTAAGTTCTCAGTGGGCATATCAAGGGAGTGATACACTAAGATCTGGGATGGAGCCAGCTATGGAGACTGAGGAGGCAGTTCTACCACCAGAGCTGCCAGTGCTGGCCAACCTGGGAGATAGGCAGCTCCTTTCTGTGTTACAGGGGTGTTATAGGACAAGCATGTCAGACTCAAAGGCTAACATGTGCCAAATAAACAAGGTTTAAGTTTATGTGGGACACAAGAAAACAAAAGCTTCCATTTTCATAGAAACATAGGTTTATTTCAATAAAGACATGGTGAATACAAATGGCTGAAATAAATGAGTAATTGTTAACATAACGTAATAGAACATTTTAATAAAAATTAATATTTTTTCTTGAACATTAACTTATCAGACAACTGAATAACTGCACAAATTAATAAGCGTAATGCAAATAAATCTATTTTTCTTGTTCTTTGAAAGCGAAATATTTCCTGTTGCACACACCAAACAAGTCAGTCCAAGACTAATGACATGGCAATTGGCTGCTAAAATATTCACTGCTAGAATTAGTGGAGAGAAATGGTGTGCCTAGGCATAAGGCACATAAGGGAAATGAATGCAACACAATTATAATAATCAGTCTTTAGCGAACATTGTATGTAGTTCGTTATTAATAACTAGTGCATGAATCCCTGAGCCAGTAGGTCACTGTCATACTACTGTAGCTCTTCACCCATTTCCCCACCCTCCTGTAGCTCACCCCCCCCCCCCCCATAGCTTGCTGCCCTGCTCCCTCCTATAACTCTTAACTGCCTGCTTGTAGTTCACTGCCCCACCCTCTTGCAGATCTGTGATCTGGTCGTTACGTCTTATGGAATAACAGATAATTAGCATACTCCTCTCTTACTATATAGGATTATATATAACAGAATGTTGTAAAAATTAAGTTACAAATTTTTTATTAAAACGTTTCTTACATACTGTTACATTGGCTGGGCCACAAAAATATTTGTGGTGAGCTGCATGCAGCCCATGGGTCATGAGTTTGACATGCGTGTTATAGGAGGTCACCTGACTCCTGGGGATAGGTTGACTGATTCCAGGGTTCCCACCTACCTGGGAATCTGTAATCCTTCAGGTGGCTCAGATGCAATGGTGGGAGGGATTCTGCTTCCCGTCACTGGCCACTGAGATTCATAAAAAACTTAGCATGGTGAGCTGGTGAGTGAGGTCCCTGGTGTCAACAAAGCCACAATTCATTTATATTTGCTCCCAAGAATCTTGCATTGATCTTAGAGAGTCAACTCTTTATTTTAGGAAAATCACCATGATGTGCTTTTTAGTTACACAAATACTCACTGGTTGTTTTTGGAGAAAACCGTGAAATTGCCATTAACCTGAATACAGATGTTTTAAACTAAGAATTACCTGGGGCTTCCGTTTCGCAACTGAGCCGGCCATGTTCCCTCCCCGTGAGGAGAAGGGGCAGGAGGGGTGGGAGTGGAAGCTATAAGAATGAGTCCTTGCTTCTGTGAGAACTGTGCTGCAACCTAGACACAGCGGGACACGTGGGTCGTTCTCCTTGAGGAGGAGGCCTGACCTCAGAGAGAGTGTGGCCACCTGCCTCACCTTCTACTGGAGGGAAGACTGGGAAGGGGAACTGGTTGGGACTGTGCATAAGCCTGAATCTATTGCTCCCTCATGCCTGTGGAGTGGGGCTTCCCTGGAAGGGAGAGGGTGTTCCTATGGTCAATCATGTTGGGAAATGCCTGGGGTAGGACATGGGGGAGGGTTGGGGCATTAAATGGGGATGAAGAGACTCAGATCTCCTCTGAGCTGAGCTGTCCTTTTTAGAAGCAGCTGGAAGGGATGCTGCCCTGGCTCTGTAGGGTCCCCAGGGCAGGGTCTGGGTCCTTCTGAATGCCGCCCCATCTGGAGCAGGTGTAAGTTCCTCTTTGTAATATTCTTCCCTTCTGTGACCCCAGCTCCATTTGTCATGATCTCTGAAGGGCCATTGGGAAGTGGGATCAAGGCCACTCATCCTACCGGGTGGTGGGGTTTGGAACAAGTTGTGGGCTCAGACACTCCTTCCCCCCTAAAGAAACCAGGGTGCTGTCTGGTTTCTAGGGGTCCTCACCACAGGAAAGGGTCATTAGATGGGAATGGGGAGACACATGGCAAGGAAACCACAAGCAGAGTGGGCTGGGTGGGCACAGGTGATGGCAGAGAGAGCTGCAGAGGTGGCATATGTTCCATCCAGTAGGTCCTGTGATTCCAGGTGAAGGAGCTGAGTTTCATCCAGCAGGTGACAGGGGCCACCTATCAGGAGCCATGATGAAGGGCATGAAGGGGCAGCTGCGGGGCAGTGAGCTCTACCTATATCTGTAGCTGTGGTGGGACTTCCTGCAAGGGATGAGCAGGACGGTGGATACTCCAGAGCTGCCCCATCCAAAATGGCCCCCAGAGCAGAGAGGACCCCATAGGCAAGGCAAGCTCCTATAAATCAGAGCGAACCTGTGTTGATCCCTGGCTCCCTAAATCAAGAACCTGGCAGATTTTCCAGGCGGGAATCAATCTTCCTGTCCCCACAGTAAATACCATAATCTTTTTTTCAGTGTGGTTTAGAGAATGTAACTGCCACGCTCATGATTTATTCGAAAATATTCTGCCAGATTATGTGAATGAATGGGAAGTCAACGTGCTTTTAAACAGGAGGTCGGAACACTTACAATGGCGGCCCTTTACAGCAGGCTCTGGCGTCCACACCTGCCCACGATGGAGCAACCTGTGGCCAGCCACCTGGACAGGAAGGGACATGGGACCTGAGACACCAGAATGCCTCCTCTCAGCCAGCTGGGGGCAGGACAGAGGCAGCTGACTCCCAACAGCTGGCCCTCTTTCCACGAAAGCAAACTCGAAACTTATATTTTTGTAATTTTTATAATTTTTTTATTACATAGGTAATACAAGAACACATCCTTGTTATGCCTGTCAAACAACACATAAGTTTCTAGAAAAAATATGTAAAGTCTCCTTCAACTCCCTCCCTTCGGCACCCACTTTCCTACTGTTTTTTTCCAGCGACCACCATTCTATATTCATAAACCATGCACCTTTATCATAGAAATAGGTTTATAATGCACATAATGTGTTTATGGGTTCAAATTACTTCTAGGTTTTACAGCCTTTATAAAAAAAATACTGCAATAACCTTCTTTGTAATTAAATCCATCTTGAGGCAAATGTATGGGTTTTCTTTTCATACAGATTCAGTTCCTGGTTACAGTCTTGACAGGTTCTGCCAAATTGCCCTCCAAACACACTTTGCCAATAAAATATAAGCATCTCTTTCCCCTTAAAGCTCATAGCACTTTATTTTATTTTATTTTATTTTTTTGCCAAATAGATGGGCAAGGAACCCTCATTGTTGACTCACCTGTAACTGTTCATTCCTATGCTTGGTTTTCCACTAGGTTCTTTCTCCTTGTGGCATTTGGTGATCTTAGTTTTTGCCTTTTGAATATATTTCATTTCAATCATTGCTTGTCTCTTAACATGGCTGTGTCTTCCCTGTTCAGAGATGGGACATATTTTAAAGAATTCAGACGCGACTGTCTTTTTACGTGTGGCTCTGGGTTTTGTGACTAGCACTGGAAGGTGTTCCTTCCCCAGGATTATATTTTAAATGTTTTCTGCATTTTCAAAATAGTTTTCTGTTTCTTTGTTTTGTTTGCACGCGCTCCCTTGCCTCCAGCATCTCTGTTTACTCCCTGGCTCCTCCCAGCGCCACTCTCCCCCAGGTGATGTCCCGGCCAGGACTTTAGTCAGCACCCTGGGCCTCTGATCTCCTCCATGTGTCTCCAGTCTTTCCTCCGGGCTCTGGACGTGCATAGCCACCTATCCACGGGACATCACAAACTCTCCCAATGGAAAACTGCACTCACTCTTTCATCCTTTGTGCCACTTTGTCCTTTACCCTCCGTACCCACATCCCCCCAAGAGTGTGCATGGGTCTCATCAGCTGTACCTCCTAAACTCTGTCCACCGCTGCCTTTCCCCAGCCTCCCTGCCTTGACCTAGGCCACCTTCTTCTCTTGCCGGGGCTTCCTCCCTACCTGCTAGCTCATCTTTTCAGCTCCACTCCCTCCTACTTTAATCCCTTCTCCATGCAGCAGACTGACCTCTTCAAGATGCAGATGAGGTCAATCACCCCATTTTCCTCAAAACTGTTAGATTAAAGAACAAAACCCTTCCCGTGGCCAATGGGACCTTGCGTGATATGGGCCCTGCAGGCCTGGTCTCAGCTTTTCTCTCTGCACCAGCCATGCAGTCCTTCTCCAACCACAGGTCCTCTGCACATGCTGTCCTCACTACCTGTCATTCTCTCTCCTGTCCACACCCCACCTCTCTTCCCCAATTCAATCCTATTCTCCCTTTTTCTCTCAATTCAAATGTCACTTCCACGACCCCATAGCTTCGTTCAGTCCCCCATGTTATATTTTCTCATAGTAATATCACCTTTTTCCCATAGCAGCCATCTCAGTGTGTGCAGATTATATTTATGTACTTGATTATTTGATGTCTGTCTTCCCCTCCTCCCCCAAAACTTCTGGCTCTGTGAGAGCAGGAGCTAAGTCTGTTTGGCTCAGCACACTGTGTGGCGTGAGGCGTGTGCTCTGTAAACCTTGGCTGGGAGAGCAGCTCGCTCTTGACCTCTAGCGATCCGGCTGCTCCCCCAGCACCAGCGGCAAGGCAAGGCCAGGAAGGCTCCTTCTTTGAGTTGCAATAAAGAGAAAACTTGTTGGTCTCTGCCAAGAACTGTGCTGAACCATGTCTCAGGGACGCTGGAGAGATAGAGGGAAAGGGAGAAGGCATGGGAGGAGCAAGCTGCTCATCTCCTCAGGGAGAGTGGAAAGGGCCAGGAAGCTTTGAGAGGCAGCTCATCTGCCGGGTCGTGATGAAATACAGAGGGGATTGTGGGTGCACAGCTGTCGGTGGACTTGGAAGGAAGGAGGCCTCTGTGAGGTCCTGGCAGTCTGTGCCCAAGGAGCAGGCAGAGGCCTCCTGGTGCAATCACATGGGACTGGGCTGAAATGCATGCTTATTCCCTTCTCATGAGATGTTAAAGCTACATGCATCATGCCTGCAAGGTGAAATGAGTAGGATGAATTCATTACCAAGTGGAGAAAAGGAAGGAAAGGAAGGAGAGAATGAATAATGGGTGCTAGCATTAATTTTCACTTTTTGGACAAACATTTGTTGAGTTTCTACAGTGAGGCAGGGCTTGGACTCCACTCTCCTGCCAGGAGATACCAGCCCTCTGGCCCAAGACACCTCTCACTCTGTAACCGTGAAGCTCCCTTTTCTCATCCTGAGCCACTAGGATGCCCAGAAGCACTGGCAGGAGGACCTTAGGGCAGGAGACTTCCTCCCCCTGAGGCACTCCACCCTCTCAGGAACCCTGGCAGCAACAGCATCACCAGATCAACCAAGCAAACCAGTGTTAACACCATGAAGCCCTTAGCATTAAATTGTCATTAGAACCATAGTCCACAGAAGTAACAGGGCGACTGCCCGCTAAATGAAACAACGAAATGCAACCCAATGTCTCCTGACATGAAAGGTGAATTAGCAAGAGTGTGACCGAAAATCACTTATCATACCAAGTACCAAGAAATTCACCATTTTAAAGCAGGGCTGAGCGGAAAGTTTACAGAACTAAATGCTTACATTAGAAATGAAGCCATCTAAAATCAATCATCTAAGTTCCTACTTTGAGAAACTAGGGGAAAAGAGCCAAATAAACCGAAAACAAAGAGAAAGAAGATGATAAAAGTCAGTGCAGAAATCAATGAAGTTGAAAATAGGAAAATGATAAAGAAAATCAATGAAACAAAAATCTGGTACTTTGAAAAGAAATCAATAAAGCTTATAAACCTCTAGCAAAACTGACAAGAATAAAATGAGAGGAACACAATTCACCAATATTAGCAATTAAGTAGGGGGTATCTCCATAGATCTTGTAACCCTTAAAAAGAGAAGGGAGTACTACAAACAACTTCACACTCATAATACAGCAAAGAAATGAAGACATGGGCCAATTTCTAGAAAACTCTAATCTACTAAAACTTAACCAAGTTTTAAAATATTACCTGAATAGCCTCAAAGCCATTAAATAAATTGAACTCATAATTTAAACTCTCCTATGAAAGAAATTCCCAGGCCCTGATGGTTTTACAGAAGACTAGCAAACATTCAAAAAATAGCTAACACCTCTCAAAAGAAAACATACAAATGATCAACAGGCATGTGAAAAAAAGTGCTCACCATCACTAATCATCAGGGAAATGCAAATCAGAACTGTAATTCAATATCATCTCACACGTCATCAAAAAGGGCAAGTGCTAGGGAGGATGGGGAGATAGGGGGCCCTTGTGTGCTATTTGGTAGGAATAGCAACTGACACAGCCATTATGGCAAAAGTTTGGAGGTTCTTCAAAAAATTAAAGATAGAACAAATGTGATTCAGCAATCCTGTTTCTGAGCATCTACACAAAGGAACTGGATATCTGAACTCCCTTGTTCATGACTTTGAAAAAAATCAACAGAGCGCTATTCACAAAACCAAGATGTGCAATCAACCTACGTGTCCTTCAACAGGTGAATGAACAAAGAAAATGTGACATATTCGTGATATAATATATATATATATATATATATATATATATATGTAATAGAGTATTATTCAGCCTTAAAAAGGGAGGAGATCTTGCCACTTGAGACATTATGGATGAACCTGGAGGACATTATGGAGTGAAACAAGCTGGACATAGAAAGGTAAATTTGGCGTGATTTCACTTTCCTGTTAAATCTAAAAAACGCAAACTCATACCACGAGTAGAATGTAGGTGGTTGTCAGGGACTGAGAGGAAGGGAGGTAAATAGGAGATACTGGTCAACGGGTACAAAGTTTTGGTGATACAGGATGGAGTTCTGACTATCCTATCTAAATAACCATCACTCCGCCACAAAATGGCGACACCCATAGACACAAGATGGAAACTCTCAGTCCCAGGGAGGGCTGCCGATGAGAGCCTGCAGCGTGCGGCCCGGGCTGCAGGCCTGGGAGGCAGCCGTGTGCCCACCCCCAACCCACCCCCACCCCTGTACAATCCTCTACTAGCCTCGGCCAGCACCCCCAGCACAATCTGCTCCCAGCCATGGCCCCAGCCGAGGCCTGGGAGGTGTCTGCGCCCCTCTCAGCACATTCAGCTTCCAGCCGCAGCCAGGGCTGTGGACGTGGGAGGCATTTGCGCCACCCCCCACAAACACACACACACACAGCAATCAGCTCCCAGCTGCAGTGGAGATAGGGGGCTAGGCCTGGGAGACAGCCCCATCCCCCAGAGCTATCCCCTCCCAGTGGCAGCGTAGGGTGTCAGCCTCCAAAGGGCCTGAACCCCCATGGAGTGATCTCCCCCCACACACATCTATAGCATCAGAACTTCCCTTGCCCCTAGCCAAGTGATTGGAAATGGGAGGACGGGGTATCTGGGCAATGCTGCCCAGCAAACCTCTCCCATTGGGTAGAAACTTCTGACCAGGTTAGGGAGGTAAATGGTTTTTGTTTAAAATCTTTAGAAACTGCAATGGAAATGTCTGAGGTAGGGTTTCACATCAGAAGTAACTTACAACTAATTTTTGAAGGCAAATGGGGACATTGCAGTTACATTACTGTAGAGTACCCCGAGGTCCAGAAGTTGGCTCTGCAAGGGCAATGGTGGGTGCTCCTCACCCTGGTTCCTCAGCACCTTTGGGCAGGGCTTGAGCCCACTCAGGAAGGCTTTTTCCCCTACAGTTTTCACCAAGGCAGGAGGTTTCGTAGACATGAATAAGAAGTGCCCACACACAAGTCCTAAAGTTGCCGGGGCCGGCAGAAATGACAAACAAACTGGGAAAAGAGCAAAACCAAGAAACAACACCGATTCCAACATAGATCATCTTTTTCTTCAGATGATGGTGTGTTTCCTTCTTCTTCGTCTTCTGGAAGCAAGACAGATTCAAGTACTGAAGATTCTACCAATGGAAAAGTTAAGAGAAAGAGAGGACAAAAAGAAAAAAAAGGAGAAAAGAAAGAAAGGACAAAAGATGAAACATCAAGAAAAAGAAAGAGAAGGAAGAAAGGAAGAAACAACCACATGATATCACCTTTCCAAGGTCTCATGAAATTCCTGTTTAAGGAGTTTATTTTATGACACTTTTAGTTTGGGTTTACATTTTTACTGGTTTGTCAAGACCACAGCAGCTACACTGTCCAATATGTTAAAGAAAAAACCCTATCTAATAAAGGGCATTTGCCGGTGACCAGGCTGTCAGAAAAGGGCAGTTGGGGATCATTGGGCTGGCAGGGGAACAGTTAGGCATCAATCAGGCTGACAGGGGAATAGTTAGGGGATGATCAAGCTGGCAGGCAGAAGTGTTTAGGGGCAACCAGGCAGGCAGGCAAGCAGTTGGGAGCCAGCAGTTCTGGATTGTGAAAGGAATGTCCAATCCCTGGGCCTAATAGGCAGTCATACATCTCCTTGAGGGGTCCCAGATTGGAGAGGGTGCAGGTTGGGCTGAAGGATACCCCCCCCCAGTGCACGAATTTCATGCACTGGGCCTCTAGTCCTATCTAATAAAAGAGGAATATGCAAATTAACCACCAGACCACTATACCCAAAAGCCACACCCACCAGCCATGCCCACCAGTCAATCAGGAGCAAGTATGCAAATTGACCCAACTAAGATGGCTGTGGCCACGAGCAAGGAGGAGGGAGGCTTGAGTTTCCCCAGCAATGGAGGAAGCTAAGCTTTCTACACATCCTGGCGGGCCCAGGCCTCCACTCACGGCTACAAAGTTTCAATTATAGAAGATACATAAATCCCAACAAAAATGGTGGCAGCCACAGATCTGGAGAGAGTAGGAAGCTAGGGTTGCCCCCAGTGATGGAGGATGCCAAGTTTCTGCAGCTCTGGCCTATCTTGGCCTCCACTTAAGTCTGAAAAGCTTCGATTATAGAAGATAAATAAATCCCAAATACCAGGGCCTTTGTTTGGATTGCTGGGGAGATTGACTGGCCTGCAAACCACCACAGGCCCCTCGCCCAGGCCTCCCCATGCCCCAAGGGAACCCCACCCTGATCCAGGACACCCTTCAAGGCAAACCAGTTGGCCTCTACCTGTGCAGCAGGCCTCTATCCTATCTAATAAAAGAGTAATATGCATATTGACCATCACTCCAACACACAAGATGGCTTCCCCCAGGTGGTCAAAGATCCTACCCCTATGTGGACACAAGATGGCCACCACAAGATGGCCATCAAAGGAGAGCAGTTGGGAGGGACCAGGCCTGCAAGGGAGGGCAGTTGTGAGTGATCAGACCAGAAGGGGAGGACAGTTAGGAGGAACTAGGCCTGTAAGGAAGGGCAGTGGAGGGTGATTAAGCCTGCAGAGGAGGGCAGTTAGGGGTGACCAGGTTGGCATAGGAGGGAAGTTGGGGGTGACCAGGCCTGCAGGTAAGGGCAGTTGAGGGAGGGGGGACCCAGGCCTGCAGGGGAGGGCATTTAGGGGTGACCAGGCATGCAGGAGAGGGCAGTTAGGGGCAAACAAGCTGACAGAGGAGCAGTTAGGCATCAATCAGGCTGGCAGGAGAGTGGTTAGGGGGTGATCAGGCTGGCAGGCAGAAGCAGTTAGGGGCAATCAGGAAGGCAGGCAGATGAGCATTTGGGAGTCAGCAGTCTTGGATTGTGAGAGGGATATCTGACTGCCCGTTTAGGCCCGATCCCAGTGGACATCCCTCTAGGGGTCCCAGATTGGAGAGGGTATAGGCTGGGCTGAGGGACACCCCCACACCCCGTGCATGAATTTTGTGCACTGGGCCTCTAGTAGTTAATAACACTTTATTATATATTTGAAAATTTGCTAAGAGAGTAGATCTTAAGTATTCTTATTACACACCATAGAAAAAAACATGTCAGGTGATAAATATGGTAATTAGCTGGATTGTGGTAATCATTGCACAGTGTATATCTATATCCAAACATCACATAGGGCATGGTCAATATATATAATTTTTGTCAATCTTACCTCAATAAAGCTAAAAAACAAATTAACCCCAATTTTATACAGTCTCTTTCAGAAAACAGAAAGGGAAAAAGCACTTGCCAACTCATTTTATGAGACCAGTGTTACCTGGATACTAATTTCTCCCAGAAATTAAGATTCTCAACAAAATAGTATAAAGGTGAATTCAATAAAGTGTAAAGCTATTATACATGATGACCAAGTTAGCATGCAAGGTTGATATAATATTCAAAAAATCCATCAATATGATCCACCAGATCAACAAACTAAAGAAAAATTATATGATCATCTTAAAAAGGCGTTTGAAAATTCAACACCCATTCATGAGTATTTTAGAAACACAGGAAGTTAGGAATAGGAAGAAATTACCTCATTGATAAAAGCAACTCCAAAGAATCCCTCAGCTACCATTATACTTAATGGTTAGGGATATTATACTTCCTCAAAAATGTCTAACCTTACCACTTTTATTTGACATAGCGCTAGAAGTTCTAGCTATTACAACTGGCAAGAAAAAAATATAAAAGGCATATAGATTGGAAAGAATGAAATAATCTGTCCTTATTCACAGATAATATGATTATCTATACCATATATAAAAGCTTATGCAACCAAATCGCTGAACATCCGAAAGACTGGTCGACTGGTGGCTATCACACGCACTGACCACCAGAGGGCAGACGCTCAATGCAGGAGCTGTCCCCTGGTGATCAGTGCACTCCAACAGTATGAGCTGTTCAGCTGACTGACAGGCGCCAGATGCAGGGCTCACAGCTGGCCACCACAGCCTGGAGACTGCAGCGGAGAGGAGCAGCAGTGAGCCTACTGAGTGGTGATGATGGTAGGTGCAGTGGGGCCAGCATGAGCAGGAGTGGCAGGCAGAAGGGGTAGGAGATGTTGGACTGCCAGTTTATGCCCGATCCCCGCAGGCCATGCGGAGAGACCTCACGAGTGCATGAATCAATGCACCAGGCCTCTAGTCTGTGTATAAAATCTCAAAGAATCAACAATAAAAAAAATCCTCTTAGAACTGTCCTGGCTCAGTTAGTTGGAATGTTGTTCTGTACACCAAACCAAAAAGGTTGCAGGGGGTTCGATTCTTGGTCAGGGCATATACCTGAGTTACAGGTTCAAACCCCAACTGGGACCCATAAGAGAGGCAACAGATTGATGTTTCTCTCTCTCTTTCTGTGTCTCATCCTCTCTGTAAAATCAATAAACATTCCTCAGATGAAGATTAAAATAAAAAAATTCCCAAACTAATAAATGGGTTCAGCATGTTCTCAGGATACAGAATCAATTCACAAAAACCAACTGTATTTTTAGTACTAACAATGAATATGCAGAAACTGAAATTAAAAATACAAGGCTATTTACAACTGCTACAAAGATGATGAAATACTTTAACAAAAGGTGTATAGGATCAGTATGTTGAAAATTACAAAATTCTCATGAAAAACATCAAAGAAGTTATAAATAAACTTAAGAGACATGTTGTGTTTATGGATTGGAAGGTTTAACAAAGTTAAATGGTCCCCAAATGAGTTACAGGTTTAATGCAATTTCTATCAAAAATACCAGCAAGTTTTCTGTAGATACAGACAAACTTATTCTAAAATTTATATAGAAAATAGCAGAAGCCAGAATAATTAAAGAAATCTTAGTGATGAAGAATAGAATGGGAGGAATCATTCAATTCAATATTACTAGCATTATCATATTAATTAAGACAATGTAATCTTGGTGGGAGAAGAAGAGACACATAGATCAATGAAACAAAATGTGGACCCAAAAATAGACTCACAAAAGTATGCTCAACTGTTTGTTTGATTGTTTAATTATACAAAAGTGTAAAGGCAATTCAGTGGAGGAAGGACAGTCAAAGGCAAAAATTTGCAACTTGCCTGACCAGCATGGCTCAGTGGTTGAGTGGCGATCCATGAACCAGGAGGTCATAGTTCAATTTCCAGTCAGGGCACATGCCCAGGTTGCTGGATCTATTCCCAATAGGGGCCGTGCAGGAGGCAGCCAATGGATAATGTTCCTCTTTCATAAATGTTTCTGTCTCTCTATTCCTCTCCCTTCTTCTCTAAAAATCAATAATTTTTTTAAAAAAGCATTAAAAAAACAATGATGAGATTTTACTACAGATGCATCAAAATGCTTAAAATTAATGCTGGCAAGGATGGGGAGAACTGGATCATGCATACATTGCTTGTGAAAACGTAAAATGTACAACAGCTCTAGGAAACAGTGTGGCAGTTTCTTACAAAACTAAATATGCAATTACAATACAATCTAGCAATTGCACTCTTAGGCATTTATCCTAGAGAAATGAAAGCTGCATTCACACAAAAATCTATACAGACTTGTTCATAGCAGTTTTACTCATAACAGCCAAAAACTGGAATTAACTCAGATGTCCTTCAATAGATGAATGGCTAAACAAACTGTGGTACATAGCAATATCTTTGCTGATATATCTCCTAAGGCAAGTGAAACAAAGAAAATAAATAAATAAACAAGTGGGGCTACATATGTTACCAAAGAGCCACTCCAGTCAAAGGGGGCTCCCCCTCCTCAGCTCTTGTCACATTCCTGAGAAAGAATTCAGAGTGACAGAAAGCAGTGTTGAAGCAAGCAAATTTACTAAGGAAGCAAAGCAAATGAAATAATTAAGAATACACTTTGACCCTCACTGGTTTGGCTCAGTGGATAGAGCCCTGGCCTGTGGACTAAAGGATCCCAGGTTCGATTCTGGTCAAGGACACATGCCTGGGTTGTAAGCTAGATCCCCAGTGTGGGGCATGCAGGAGACAGCCGATCAATGATTCTCTCTCATCATTGATGTTTCTATCTCTCTCCCTCCTTCTCCCTCTCCCTTCCTCTCTGAAATCAATAAACATATTTTAGAAAGAAAGAAAGAAAGAAAGAAAGAAAGAAAGAAAGAAAGAAAGAAAGAAAGAAAGAAAGAAAGA
>JAAGEH010000039.1:337423-384114 GCA_011751065.1 Lasiurus cinereus | reverse complement strand
TCACTGTGTCAGCCAGGTGGGAGGGGCTCACTGTGTCAGCCAGGTGGGAGGGCTTCACTGTGTCAGCCAGGTGGGAGGGCTTCACTGTGTCAGCCAGGTGGGAGGGGCTCACTGTGTCAGCCAGGTGGGAGGGGCTCACTGTGCCAGCCAGGTGGGAGGGCTTCACTCTGCCAGCCAGGTGGGAGGGGCTCACTGTGTCAGCCAGGTGGAAGGGGCTTACTGTGTCAGCCAGGTGGGAGGGGCTCACTGTGTCAGCCAGGTGGGAGGGCTTCACTGTGCCAGCCAGGTGGGAGGGGCTCACTGTGCCAGCCAGGTGGGAGGGCCTCACTGTGTTAGCCAGGTGGAAGGGGCTCACACACTCCCTCCATGTGGGAGGGGTGGAGAATGCCTGCTGACCTCATTCTGAGTGCTGGGAAGGCACTGCCTTGAGCCATCCTGGGAGCCTATTGAGGGAAATTTGGGGGAAGTGAACTTGAGATGGCTATGAGGGAAGGAAGGAGGGGCCCCTGAGAACATTAAGGAGAAGGGTGTGAACAACAGCACAGAAGGCGGCTGGGGACCACAGACATGGATGGTCACTGTGTGCGGGTTGGAGCAGGAGAATGGGGCGCTGAAGGGGCCTAGGTCACAAAGCAGCCGGGAGAGCTCCAATGCCAAGGAGAGAAGCGACCAGCCCACAGACAGGCCTCAACAGGTGGTAGGGCAGGGAGAGGAGAACCTACCTTCCTGTCTCCCAGGGGGCGAGGGCGGGGGCAGAGTGGAGGAAGAAGGAGGGGCGCTCTTCAGATGACACCACAGTGGCTGCTGCAGCTGTGCCTATGGCTCCCGGGCAGGTTTGGCGGGTCCAGACTGCCCACACAGGGAGTCCCACAGGCAGCCTCCATCCAGGGGTGCATGTTGTCCAGGGTGGTGAGAGGCCCGGGGACTCCAAGGGAGGAGGAAGTACACCTGGAGGTGGTTGAAACAGACAGAAAAGAGCAAGCAGAGGTCTCAGCCAGCAAGTGAAGACAGTGCCACAGCCTCCCGCAGTGAGTCACTGCCAACTGCATACAAATGCACCCCATGATTTCTCATCTAAAACCCCCACCATCGTTCTTTGATACCCTCTCCCTCTAGCCACCACCGTCTCTCTGCTGCCCTCACAGGAATGTGTGTGAGACCTGGTTGCACTCACTCACTTGCTCCCCTCCTGCTCATGGCTTCCCGCACCGCCTGTCTCCCTTCCCACCACTGACACTCACTGTCCTTGCCCCAGGGTCCACAAGCGCCCATTTCTTAGTCCTCTGGACTTGCCTTGCCCCATGCCTGAGCAAGCACAAAGGAAGCTGAATGCCCACACACCACATCACCCCAACTCTGACACCTTATTCACTCTGCTGATAGCTTCCCTTGTTTGTGCAGCTTCCCCTTCCAAGATGCTGCTTATCTCGCTTGCCCCACCTTCGCCCTGTGAAGGGAGGAGCTGTGGCTGGGTGATTTTGAGAGCCTCACAGGTTTCGGAGCATTCATCGTATTGCAATCATCTCTGTAATTTAAGTCTCCCCTCTCTAAGCCATCGTGGTCACAAATCGTCAGAACTGGCCTACAGTGGGAAGAGGCCTCACAGAGCCTGCAGAGAGGAGGACCGATGGCAGAATAGCCAATATAGATCCAGTGATGCCAGACTCCTATGAGCCAGACCCAGACCCAGAAGAAACTGGAGAGCTGACGCTCTCCCCATTGTGTGGATTTGAAGACTGAGATCCTGAGACAGAGAGGGCATGTCCTCCCAAGGCCATTTGGCATGTCAGTGAGAGTCAGGGCCAGATCTCATGTTTCCTGGCCCCAGTCCTCTCAGGGCTCCTTCCAAGACTCCATCCTCCCTGGACACACTTGCAAATGAAACACAGAGACACGAAAGGCAGAGAGGAGAGGAGGGGCCCTCTAGGCAAAGACAACCCTGGACTGAGAAAATTCTGCCTCTCCAGGGAAGAGCCTCAGTCAGGCAAGCCCCCGTTCCTGCTTAATCCATGCATTTAGCCTTTCTAATTAATGACATTCTTTGCAAACATTCTTTGCAAAACAATGTTTAAACACCTCAGGATTAATTTAAGCAAATATTTAATTGCCCTGCAATTAATCATCCGAGCTTAATGAATTGGACCTCCATCTCTGGGAGTTGGGTTTATCCCAATAACTTCTGAAAATAAATATGTGATGAGGCCTTTGCAACCAGACTTTCTGCTTCCATTTGGGGTCCTGTGGGGTTCTCCTGCTTCCTGTGCCCAGCAAGCAGCCTCAACTCAATTCTCTGGGGCAGAGGGGGCACAGCAGGTGGGCCAAAGGGCAGCCCGGGGACATCACTCCAGGATGGGAAGGCTGAATAAGCTGGATAGCTGCAACATGGTCCCACTGCCCCAACTGTGGGCCTTTGGGCAAGCAACATCCTCTCTGCAAGTCTCAACATCTCCATCTGTGAAATGGGAAAGTTTCAAAACTGCCATATTTCTTGCGCTCTGAATAGATTCAAAAGAGATCTCATAAAAAGGGAAGGACACGGTGTCCTCTGGTACTTGAACCGCCTCTGCACTGTCCTCAAGAGTCCTCCAAACATTGAGCTCAGCGGGCAGCCTGAGTGGTGACTCAGCCCAGAAGGCTCAGTCCACTGCCTGCGGCAAAGCAGTACAGCAATGGCCCACCATCAGAGAGCATCCAGGGAGCTGAAGGGAGATGCCCTGCCTGTGCTGGGAGCCGGAAAATCCCCAGTCAAGCTGACAGGAGCCTCAGAACCCCAGCAATGAGGACCCTAGCCCTGAGCCCTACCCTTCTCCTGACTGGAGCTGCCGAGGATGCTTCCTAAGAAACCAGGACAGATGAAGTCCCGAAGGATAGACATCTAATAATAGCTAACAGTGAGTGAACCCTGCTGATGTGCCAGTCCCTGGTGTGACTTGACACATAGTCACTCTTTAAGTCCTTATGAGCCCTGTGGTTGGCTAGGCCAGGTTAGATCATTGCCTTCATCATTCTCCACTTGTCTTATTGGAAAAAAAAAAAAATCAACCCTAGCTGGTTTGGCTAAGTGGATAGAGCGTCAGCCTACCGACTGAAGGTCTGAGATTCAATTCTGGGCAAGGGCACATGCCAAGGTTGTGGGCTCAATCCCCAGTGTGGGGGCATGCAGTAGGCAGCCAATCAATGATTCTCTCTCTCATTGATGTTTTTCTCTCTCTCTTCCTCTCTGAAATCAATAATTTTTTTAAAAAGTCAGGGAGGTTAAGAAACTTGTCCAAAGTCTCAGAACACATAAGAGATGAAGTCAACATCTGGCTGCAGAGATGTGTTCTAAACCAGGGGACGTGGTGGTTCACAGGCCACGTGAGGTTTAAAAGGTTGGTGACCTCTGTTCTAAAACCTGCATCATCCTGCCTCCTGGGAGAGAATGGTGCTCTCATAGGGCCGGATGAGGTAAGCCATCGGCTGAGGACACATGCAGACAGCAGACAGGCAGCATTGATGCCTCTTGGGCAGGTCCCCTGGCGCTGGCCATGGGAAGAGGAGCCAGCCTCTCCCAGGAGATTGGTGGGACCATCCGAGGGTGTCAGAGAGCTGCCCTGACTCATTGGTCATGAACAGGCTACATTCTCATCTGTCTCTAGGCCAACAGCAACATCAGGGTCTGGTTCCTTACTCCTCAGGGCTGCCTTCCTCTGCCCAGAAGGCATACGGCTCTCTGTAGTGACATCTGTTAGGAGGAAATTAACCCCAGACAGGCACAACCTCTGACCCAACATCCCAGCCTTCAGCTACCTGTCGGCAGAGGATTGATTAACTCCAGCATGACTTGGGAGCTGCTGGGCCAAATGCTTTCCCTGAAGTTATTTATGCCACCCCATTAGCTCAAGGAAAGGCAGGATTCATAGAACCATCCTGGCCTAAGAACTCAGTGAAATTAATATATCTGTGACTGAAATACACATGAAGACTGAGTCTCCTCCACTCAATTGGGAAGGAAGAGAAATTCCAGGCTCCTGGTTAAAGAGGAGAGGCTATGGTGAGGTGACAGGATCTAACATAAGGGGAGCAGAGGGCTTCTTGAAACAGAGGATTCCTCGCCAGTGGAAGTGCAGGCTAAGGAGCCCTGCCTTGCTCTTATTCACACCAATTCTTTTTTCATTGGTCACGTGTATTTTGCAGAATTAATGCGATGAAGGATCCTCTCAATAAAGAGAAAGCACAAAGGTAGCCAAAGGTGGCCCAGCCCAGCCTGGCACTTTCCCAATTCTGGTCTTTGTGGCAGAAGTCCCTTATTCTGACTGCCTGGTTTATATCCTGTCTTTTTTTTTTTCCCCAAAAAGAGAGGGTTTCAAGTGCTCCATGGACTTCATACAGACCAGAACCTGGAAAAATTCTAATCTTTATACTAAGGGTAGGCAAACTATGGCCTGCAGACCAAATTTGGCCCACTGCCTGTCTTTATATATAAAGTTTTATTGAAACAGGTCCATTCATTTATATTTGGCTATGGTGTTTTTAGGAGTATAGGGGCAAAAACAAGTAGTTGTGACAGAGATTGCACAGGCTGCAAACATTTACAGAATATGTTTGCCTGCCCCACTTTAAAACATGAGAACTGCAAAGCTGAAGTCTCTTCAAGGACTTTATGCCACGAAGGGAGAAGGTGGGGAATGTGTCCTGCATGATTTCTGGGCTGATCATTGTTCTTTCTACCCTGGCAATTTAGGTAAGCCAGTCCCCTCCCTGAGCCTTGGTCTCCCCACCTGAAAGGCGAAACGAGTGGATTCTGTGCTGTTACTGGTTCCAAGACACTGTGCTGGCGTTTAAGCAGTTCTTTATCCTGTCGGAGGCTCTGTGATCCCTGAGCTCTGTGGTCTCAAAGAGACCTTGTAATTACTCTGGTGAACCCAGAGGAAGGAGGCCATGAGAATTATTTGGGCAACCAAGCTCAGGCTCGCTGAATTATTTCCCTGAGGTGGTGCCCTTCAACATGGAATTTAGCACTGGAAATGAAGGCCATGTATGGTCAGCAACAAAACATCTAAATGAAAAATAAAAAACAAAGGCACTGCCTTGTCTAGTCAATGCCTAACATCCAGGAGTTTCTAAATAAGCAAATGCTGACCACCACTTCTTTGGAGGGAGGCTCGTGAGGTGGAGGGAACACAGGACTGACTAGGGAGGCATGGCTCCTTTGAGGCTCTACCACTATTAACCAGGTTGCCTTGGTCAAGTCATTAGCCGATTGAGTTTTAGTTTTCTCAACTTCAAAGGGGACATTAAGATCTTCCACCTGGAATCATTAGAAGGACTAAATGAGATGATGGGCTAAAAAAAGGTAACATATAGCACATAACACATTCTCCAAAATATTATTAGCTCACCTTCACTTTTGCACAGAAATTCATCATTTGCATAATTTTCCCATAGACTAACTCCTTGGGTAGATAAGAAATGAGCACCCAGAAAATTTCCCTTCACTACGTACCTACTCTGTGCTACGTGGCCTCCAGTTTTACCCACAGGGAGGTATAAATATTGCATTGAAAATCACCTTTGTAAACCCCACAGGTCTTTTCTTAGAAGTCATGATGACAAAAGAGGGGAGAGGGACCACAGCAAGGGCATTCTACAGCTCACCCCTCTCTCTCTGCTGCTCTAAGGACAAGATTTCTAATACTAGCTGGATCAGCTGCATACAACACAAAGCAGTAGCAGCCACTCATCATCTGCCTTGAGTACCAGGCCCTTTGCTGGACGGTATATAGACATCCCTCTGATTCTCTGCAGTGGGAGTCAGCAATCCTATTTGGATTTCCAGAGTCAGAACCAGTGAAAATCCACTTTGGTCTCACTTGTTGTTGGGTCTTGTATTTCCGAAGGCCCCACCCGGTGGGACTATTACATCATGTTGACAATATAAATTAGTCTGATTAAGGGCTGACAACATCGTTAAGAATGATATACAATTTAGTAGCAGACATTATTGCCTGTTAAATTTTATACATGACAGACTGCTTTCTATCTCTGCCCAGTGATACTTTGGCACCAACCCAAATCATAGGAAATGCTGCAGTGGGAACTACAAGACAATCATTAACTGCCTCCAGGAGGTCTCTTGCCCTTTCAGCCCTGCTGATAGGTTAGTTGGCCTTTGGTAAATTTGTGCAGTAGAAGAAGTTTATACTTCTCTTGGGAATCCTGGGAGCTCACCCAGCTCCCAGCTTCCAGCTCCCCTGTAGAAAAGCCATTGTCACACATGGGAAAGAACACTCAACTTTGGACTAAAAGGCTGGCCTTTTAGTCTGACTTGCCTCTTGACCACAATAAGTCACTTCTTCCTGAGCCTTAGTTTTCTCACATAAAAATGAGAATCTGACCTATCTGTATCATGAGGGTTTTTGGCAGATTGAATGAGCCAGTGGATATGAAAGTTAGTTCTTGTATCAGTAGTTCTTGCTGCGTAACAACCAACCAAAATCTCAGTGTCACAGAACAATAAGCATTTATTTCATTCATCTATTTGTAGGTCAGCTAAGGTTGTCTGAACAAGGCTGGGCTGGGCTGAGCAGTTCTGCTTTATGCCGTGGGTTTGGACAGAATTGGTTCCTTGCTACCAAGTTGGGCTCTGGTCCATTTCTTGTATGTTTGTTTATTCTAAAGCCCAAGATGAAGAGGAAGCATCTACCTGGGAGATGCTCTTCTCATGGCAATGGCAGAGGTACAAGAGGGCGAGCCTGGCTCCACCAGCACATTCCAGTGCTTGCATCTATTCTGTTACTATTCCAAACTGAGTTGCATGGCTGAGCCAACACTAAGGATTAAGGAAATAATCTTCCACGGAGGTGAGGAGAGGGGAGTGGACAGCTGTAAGCAGTAATCTGGTCTACCATACACATGTGCTAGACCAAGTGAAAAAGTTCTTTTTCTTTTTATTTCCTCAACCTCACTGAGGACCAAGAAGCAGAACATTTCATTTTTGGCACCAAAGCAACCAGATTGGCTCTATTTAACCAATCGAATCCACTGCTAACCCGCTGGATTAATTAACTATTTGGTCATATCCAATGGAACCTATTTCCAGAGAAGCACTGGGTCCTCTAGTCCTGTCTGTAGCCAGCTCCGACCCTTGCAAAAGATAGGGCACCAGAGGAGAGCTTTCTTTCTTTCTCCTAATTGTTTCTCAGACAGAGAGCTACATGCCAACTACCAACCATCTTTACATAGACCTTTGTAGGTAACTAAATGCATCCATAAATGTAGTCCAATATGTCATCTCTAAGTAGCCCTTATTCATGCCAGTTTTACAGATAAGAAATCTGAAGCTCAAAGAGCCTCAGATGGCATGCCCTATGTCTCACCAACAATGAATAGGAAACCCGGAATTTGACTTCAGAGCTCAGGATCTTTCCTTCCCAACTCTATGGACAGGCTTCCTGCTGACCATGCCCTAGCTCTGCCTGACTCCACAGCATTCCTCTAATATAATGTCAGCCCCATAAGACAGCCTATCTAACACATCCACAATGGTTTAATTTCTACTGTTGTTTGAACAGAAATTATTCACTGAAATTTAATTTGGTAAACTCAGTCTTCATAAGCAGTTAATTCAATAATGACACGGCCCAGCCAGTCAGCAGTTACTCCAGCTACTTCCATGCAGCCAGCCCCTCAGATAAAGAATGTGGCAGCATCCCAGGCTGTTTTAAATTCACATTCCTTCATTAATATGTCAAAGAAAGTCATTATGTGACTAAAGAAAATGCTTCCTGTCTAGAAAAATAAAACCCAATCTTGTGCAATGGATTAGCATTTTTTTCTGTCGAATATTAAATGGGGAATTTTTAAGAAGTGTGATTTCTGAATTATGTGGTCTGATGATTATTTAACCACATTGGCTGATAATAACTATTTATCTCACCCACAGCAATGACAATATTTCCATTGGGATGGGGCAGAGGGTGAAGGGACATTGGAGTGAGTTTCTCAGGTCAACATGGATCAGAAATTGGTGAACTTCCTGCAAATGATGTGTGTGTGTGTGTGTGTGTGTGTGTAAAAGAGAGAGAGAGAGAGAGAGAGAGAGAGAGAGAGAGAGAGATTCAGCATAGACCTGTTAACTAGGTCAAACCAATGGAGCCATAGATCATCAGGAGCAGGGACAATGTCTTATTCATCGTGCAGAGAACCCATATTCAACCAGAGCTTTGAGACTAAATGTCACAACACTAGTGAAGGAGCAGAGCCCCAGAGTGGAAAATGTAGTTGTGTATTGAGATGTGGGCTCCATCTGGATTACTGTCTTGTCTCTTGCTTTATCTTTGGCTCCTGGACCAATGCCTGGCACAGAAATGGCATTCAATAAATACTTATTGGATCTTGTTTGAATCTGCATTGAATATGGAAGGTAAAGAGTCCCTAGGACAAAGAAAATTGGGGCTGTCTTGGGGAGGAGGCCAGGAGAAAGGAGGCGCTCTGAGATGGTACACAGGGTGGGAAAGTTGATGATTTTCTGAAGAGAAGGTTCAGGGTCAAGATCACTGCCTTGAATCCATAAATGGCCACCAGGAGGCAGGAGTGGACCTAAACTGAGTCACTTTGGGACAGTGGAGGCTATTGCTGCTAGGCAACTTTTAAGAGGGAAAGGGAAATTAATAATTAAGGTACCTATCAAAGAAGGGATGAGTTAGTGAATGCATGTGTCAGTGGAGGGTTGACTTTGAGAAGAACGTTGGAGAGGGAAGTGTAACATCAGACAGAAGATTGAAGTAGGTGACCTTTGAAGTCCTGTGAGAGTCTATGACTCATAGTCCATATTTTGTCTATTTGCTTCTGCTGGTACACAGGAAGCTGGATCAGGTTCCCTGGATTAAGGAGAGATGTTGACTTTGACCTTGAAGATTCTGAGATGGAGGTAACTCTAGTCAGAACAATCAAGATGAGGCCATGTGTATGCTTGATAGAGTAACATGTCACAGACACTTGGGGGTCAGAGGTCAAGGCTACTACAACATGGAGACCCCTAGAAAAGTGCAGGGAGGCCAGAGCCATCAGGGAGACCTCCTGGAAGTGTTTGGTTGAGCATTCAGGAAGCACTGAAAAGGTGAGACCCAAGGACCAATAACAGAGCAGGTGGTGTGGAACTGGAAGATAGGGACCCCGACCAGCAGAGAACAGGTGACGTGCAGTCCAGGAGGAGAAAATACCTGAGTAAGGCAAGTCCTCAGGAAAGGGAGAGGCCTCTCTCAGGGTAAGAACTGAGATCGAGAGGAGAGAACATCATGTAGGTCCCAGGATAAAGCAGCACCTGGCTGGTAGCTTGATGAAGACATGCCAGCGACAGTTATATTTTAGAAGCAATGAGGCAGCTATAGATTCTGACAGAGGAACAAGGTGGGATGAAGGTTTTAGATGTAGACAGTCCTGGTTTGAAGGCCTGACTCTATCACGTCCTGGATGTGTGGTCTCAGACAAGTGGTTGAACTTCTGAGTCTTAGTTTCCTCGGCTATAAAATAGGAAACTATTAGCATTTTTTTCTGTCGAATATTAAACGTAAATTTCTGTGACTCCATAGAATCTCAAGCTCCGAAGGCTGGCTTGAGATTCTATGGAGTCACAGAAGTCAGCACAATTTGTAATTCTACAGTGTCCTGCACTCACAGGGCAGCCGCTCATGGCATGTTTGCAGAGTCTCCAAATTGGAGAGTGACAAATTCAACATCTCTCCTTCGGAGGCCTGAGCTCTGAGTCAGGCCTTGAACTCATCAGCAAACTGGAGGAAATTTTGTTCTTCAATTTATGGGTTGTTCTGATGGGCATAACCATGGTCCCACATGTGACTATCCTGGGGACAAATTTGTGCTCGGATGTCAACTCTTCTCTGCTCTGCAAGGTGGTGTCAGACCAGTTCTGACAAGTGGTGACCTGCTGCCTATCCACAGCTTGCTGGCAAACCCCACCACCTCCTCTGGCCCTTGTCCTCAGCCTTCCTTAGCATTTAATGGTGAAGTCACATTTCTAAGCTAACACCACTTTTGTGACTCCTCTAGGAGACCTATTAGCCAATGACTTCTGTATCTGAACTTTCAGCCCTGCCATCCCTAAACTCTAGATTGATACAGTCAGTGATTTATGTGATATTACCATACAGATGAGGCTACCAAACAAAATATCAGCCAGTGGGGTTCCTGTATGCCCCTCTTCTCCAAACCTGCTCTGCCTCTAGTCATTTCCACAATTGCCACCCTGCCCCATCCAAGCCCCAGCCATCTTCTGTGATGCTGCTTTCCTTCCCTCACCCCCACCTCCAATCCATCTGAACAACCTGCCATCCAAACATGTCCCCAATCTGTCCCCTTTTAATCAACTTGCCACCCAGTGAGCACCAGCATCCTCTCAGCTGGCAATGGGCAGCTTCCTGACTAACCATCCTGCTTCCTCTTTGGGCTGTTCAAACCTATTCCCCATGTAGTAGCCAGAGGGATAATTCTAAAGCATAAATCAAGATATGTTTGTCTTCTTAAAACCCTCCAGTGGTTCCTTGTGTATGCAGAATAAAAACAAAACTCCCAAGTGGAAGCCAGATTCTACTGGGTCTCAGTGTAAATAGCACGAAGGCAAACATATAGAAACACTTGGCAAGAAGCATGGCTGGGAGAAGGGGAAGGAGAGAGATGGTAGAAAGAGAAGTGCCAGGAAAGTGCCCTTGTTACTTTAGAAGAGCAGGGTGGAAACTAAAGACTGAAGGGAAGAATGGAGAGAGGGACACAATGTTGACATAAGAGAAGAAACTGAAGCTCATTCATATATGCTTGCTGGCATTTTTGACCCAGACAAACTGATTTTTGTCAACTCAAATATAAATAAATAAAACAGATCCTCCTTGATAAAGACTGCAAGACCGCCCAGGAGCTGGGTCTGCCACACTCCGGCCCATCCTGTGACATCCTTGCTCACTGATGTCACACCAGGGCTCACAGGGTTTGGGATGCCTATGAATCACAGAAGATCTTGTCCACAGCCAGATTCCGTGCCCTCCTCCTTCTCCTCCTCCATGCCCTCTTCTGTGCCCGTACTGCCTGAACATTCTATTATGTGCATGGAGTGAGATAGGCATCTGCAGTGAGGCAAGGGCCGGCATAGTGGCCTAGAGCTGGGGTTCTGACTGGCCTCCACAGGGTGTCAGAACCTTAACAGGTTGAGGAGGGTATCCACATGGGAGGGAGGGAGACAACATGGGATGTCAATACCCATGTGAGGAAGATGCCACCTGAGAGGGGCATCCTTGCATGAGGTGACAGAACCAGACTGGCTTCGAAGGAAATCATGCAAGGGAGGAGCATTCACTGAGGAGGCATGCTAGTGTCGGGAGACTGAGCCCAAGCAAGGCAAGAAGGGCAGCCCCACCCCAGACAATGGCTGGCATGGGGTGTCAGAACTCAAGTGGACAGATGACATCTACTCAGGGGTAGGGGTGCTGCCTGAAATAAGAACTCAAAGCCCAAGCAAGATAAGTGGGTCCCATTGCAGGGGTGGGGGTGGAGTAGAAAATGACAGCCAAAAGGGAGGATTGGTCACATTCAAGAGGATTAATCAAGTAAACATTAAGAACAATAAAAGCCAAATATTGTGGGTTCAATTATGTCCCCCTCAAAATTTGAATATTGAAGTTCTAACCCCCAATACCTCAGAATGTGACCTTATTTCGAAAGAGGGGGTGCTGATGTAATTAGTTAAGATGAGGTTGTACGGACTTAAGGTGGGCCCCAAGTCTATATGATTGATGTACTTACAAGAAGGGGAAGTTTGAGCACAGACACATATATAAGGAGAGTATGAGGCAGAGATCAGGTAAATGCATTTATAAGACAAGGATGTTGAAGATCACTGAGAACCACCCAAAGTGGGATCCCAACGTGGAACAGATTCTCCCTCAAGACCAATGGATGGTGCCAACCCAGAAGTCATCAGTTACTTGACCTTGGGCTCCCAGCCTCTACAACTGGAAGACAATACTTTTCTATTGCTTAAGTTCTCCAGTTTGTGGTACTCTGCTACAATACCCCTAGGAAACTAATACACCATGTTTGTCATTATTGGGAAAGGAAGTATGAACACTGAAAGGGAGAAAACTAGAATGATCCTCATGATGTTGAATTTGAATTAGATGTATCCATGTGAACTTGTGGTTTCCAATATTACAGATAAATATAGAAAAATAAAAATGTAATGTGTGTATGTAAGTGTTCATATATGTAATATGTAATTGTAAAAATGTATAACATGTGTAATACATTATAAAATGTTCATATATGTAATATATAATTATAAAAATGTATAATATGTAATAACTAGAGACCTGGTGCATGAAATTTGTGCACTCAGGGGGCAGTTCCTTAGCCTGGCCTGCACCCTCTCACAGTCCAGGAGCCCTTGAGGGATATCCAATTGCTGGCTTAGGGGGAGCAGGCCTAAACCATCAGTCAGACATCCTTAATGCTGCCGCTATGGTTGTCAGCTGTGAGCCTGACTCAGGGCTTCTGGCTTAGCGGTGCTCACCTTGTGGGAGTGCACAGACTACCAGGGGGAAGTTCCTGCATTGTATGTGGTCAGTGCACATCATAGTGACCAGTCATTCTGCCATTCGGTCTATTTGCATATTTAGCCTTTTATTATATAAATATATGTATTTATACTCACATATACAATCATACAAAATATATAATATAATATCTTACATATATTTTTAGCTCTGTTCCTCTGAAAAGGCCTGAATGCAGTGACACTCTCATAGCAATGAACGTATCTAGCATTTAGATCTTGGCTTCTAAGTACCATTTTTCCACTAAAATAAAATAAGAAAGGGATCTTTGGAAAAATGGTTGGTTCCAGGTCTAGGGCAGGGAAAGTACAAGATGAACCTAGAATATCTTGCTCCCAAAAGCAAGGAAGTCCTTGAAGGATGATGGAAGCATGTCAAAAGGACACAAAGGGCTCCCATTGATCAATAATGAGATCATTTGAGCATCAGATTGAACTATGCTGTTAACAGATTAGAACCCATTGAATACAATGGAAAACCATGAGTTCATCTAGGTATATATATATAAATTAATAAATTGAAGATGTGATGTGGAATAACATAATTACATACTTTCAAGAGGCCTCCCTGCAAAACACTTGTTTATGACAAAGGGTAACTTTATAGTGGAGAAGCCCGGCAGGCACCATCCTTACTAAGTGATCACCACAGTGATGGCCTCCAACAATGGAGTGAACGGAAATCGCTTGCCCGCAGGCAGGATGCAAGGAGACTGCAGAGTCACTGTTATGCTCCTCCTGCCAACGAAGCATGACCTGAATTTAATCACGAGGAAGCACCAAGCAGGCCCAAAATAACTGCCCTGCAATCTTCAGAAGGGTCACGTCTTGAAAGTCAAGAAAAAACTGAGGGACTTTTCCAGTATGAAGGAGACTGAAAGGACATGAAAATGAAATACAGCCCATGGCTCTGCAATAGATTGCTTTGCTACAACACAGATTATTGGAGCATCTGGAGAGATTTGAGCCAGCTTCCAGGAGTAGGTCCATACAGCAGCATTCTTAGTCTCCTGATTTTAGTGTTGCATTGTGATTGTGTAGGCAAATGCCTTTGTTTATATTAAACATACATTAAAGTATTGGATGGTGATAAGGCATCAGGGCAGCACTTTATTCTTAAATAGCTAGAGAAAACAGGACTTTTTGTACTAGACTTTCAACTTTTCTGCAAGTGTGATTGTTGCAAGAAAGAAAGGTTTACCCAAAGCAGATACCTAGACTCCACCCCTAGGAACCTGCTACCATAGGTCTAGGATGGGACCACACAGATTTGCATTTTTCACCATTTTCCAGGAGAGGCTGATGCTACAGGTCCATGGACCACCTGAGCAGCAAGTCTATACACTGACCTTTTTGTTTCTTGAGTCAGCAGCTCATCATCATTGCAAGTCCTTTGCTCCACCTGAAGCTTTTCTCTCGGATATTTCAGAATTAGCTGGTTTGTGTCATTCCACTCTCAACTCCAATGTTGTGGTCTCAGGGATGACTTCTTTCTAGGGGTTCTATGGGATAATTTGTTTCCTTGCCCTTTGCAGATTCTAGAAATATACCCTATCCACATTCCTTGCCTTATGGCCACTTCCTCAAAAGCAGCAATAATGCATCACTCTGTTCCTTTCTTCTGTAGCCTTGTCTTCTACTTCTAAGGATCCTTATGATTACAGTGGGCCCACCCAGATATTCAGGATAGGCTCCTTATCGAATTAAGAACTTTACACCTGAAACCTTCATCCTTCCTTGCTATTTAACCCAAGACAGAGATTAGTTTGTGGACATCTTTAGGGGCCATTATTCTGCCTACCATGCCACCTAAAGATTTATCACCAACTGAAATTACTACTTGCTCAAATTATCTTTATTTTGACACTTATTTGTACACTTGTTTCTTTAACAAGCTTCTGGATGAAATATCAGGCAGGTGGTAAAGAGTTGGAAGCCTCATTTTCTGACTTCAAATTCTGGCTTTCATACAGGCTAAGGTTCAATATTGGGTTGCTTCCCTTCTCTGAGCCTCAGTTTCTTCCTCGATAGTATAAGAATAACAAATGTACCTTCCTTGCAGGATTTCCTTCAGGATTAAAATATAAAGTGAGTCTTTAACATACTATCTGATACATAGTATGTACTAAATAAATGTTAATCAATATATATTAATATGGCTGCAAATCCTCTTATTATAAAGGAGTGAGGGTAGTGTTGCCTGCTTTGAGGGCTTTTCTATAACCAATGACCTCCCTTGTGACTAGAAAGGTTTTCTTTTAAGACAAAGCTTCCCATTCCTGACCTCTTCTGTATCAGTTTCCCACCCCTGACCTCTAAGTCTGTTCTCCGCTCTTTAACCTGAATGTCTTAACTCATTTGGAAGAGTCACAAGCCTCTCAGAGCATCTGAAGAAAATTATGTGCTTGCTCTTTGGGAATCTGACCAGGTACACCCACCTACACACACACACACACACACACACACACACACAGTTTTGCAAATAATATCTGGGCATCAAAGATCCACTAAAGTCCTCTCATGGATCCCAGTTCAGAAACCACTTCTTCCCACCAGTTTTGTCCAATCCAGGCCTCTGCCCAACCTAACTGGTCTCACTTTTCCAGTGGCCACAGAATCGATGACTTGGGAAACTCAGAGGTTGCAGAATCACAGTTAAACTTCACATCATCCTCATGGGTGCCAGAGGTGAAAAGGAAAATGACAGATGTTAGCTCAGGCAGCAGAAAGAGAACAATTTGCCAGAAACAAAGGTGTATAAAGCAAAGGGTGTTGGAAATAGCTCTTTTTTCTACCATATGTATTGTAATCTCCATGAAATGAGAATTTTCAGTTGCACCTTCTGACTTTCAGACTATAATGAGCAGCTTCCTTTTGAGAGGCCCTAGCTCCAAGCTGAGCCCAAGGACTCTAGCCTCTGAGCTGGCACCGATACCCTGCATGGTAATTAAAGCACATTCTGGAAGATGACATTTTTATCACATAGTACAATAAAGACTCAAGGTTTGGCTCCTCTGTGCTTCAGAAATAATGATATCTTTATGTTCAAGGGGGGAAAGTGTCTGTTAATCCTACTCAGCTTTGAGTCACAGAGTCAACTTCTTAAGAGCACAGTTTTGTACTAATCTGTGAATAATAGAACATGCACACTCTTTTCATTATAACCAAGTTCTCAACTTTCCAGCATCCTCCCACTTTCTACCCCTTCCTGCCTTGGGATCTTGGAAAGGCTCAAACTCAGGGAATAAACCACCAAAGTGGGCTTAGTCACTGGCCTGTCCTTCAGAGCCGTGGCTTAGCCCTGCCTGCTTTCTCATTTCTGAACATTGTCTCCAGCAGAAGATTAGGGGATAATGTATTTTAGGAGATAAAATGCCTTATCCCCTGAAAATGGATGTTTCTCAAAAATTTCCCTTCGATTTTCCAAGTTACCTAGTCCTCTTCTAACTCTCCAACCCCTTTCTAGTCACTCTCCAGCAACAATGTCATGCTCCAGCCACATAGCATGACTTGTAATTTTTCCCACACATCAAGCTGTGACTGAGTTCTGGGCTTCATATATGCTCTTTATTGAAATCTCTCTCTCTCTCTCTCTCTCTCTCTCTCTCTCTCTCTCTCTCTCTCTCACACACAGACACACACACACACACACACACACACACACACACACCATTCCTTTGTTTTGCATAACTCCTTTAAGAGTAATTACCCATTGAGTTTCCTTTACCTGTAAAATTTATATTTTCTCCTACTTCAAATAAAATTAACTAGCCCCAAATCTAAACCCCATAGTTAGTGTCTTGTGCTTCTTTCTATCGGGTAGAATACCGCTATCAATTGTCATTTTCTTTTTCCGCAACTTCCTTCTTCACTAGATGGTTCTCTTAAAGTCCTAGGCCCTGTTGGTGGAGCTCCCTGTCCCAGTACAGGCGCAGTGTCTGCCACACAGAAAGGACTGAACTGCTTGGAAAGGTGTAGGGTTGCTCTGAATCTCCCCCCTGGAATTGCAGGAACTAATGCCTCTGGATGTGAGTCTGCCAAGATTATACCTCATTTGTAAGAAGACGAAACAGTGGAAAACAGTAACTAAGGAACTCCACAAAGTATAAAGAGGATGAAGTAGTTGAGGGGAGAAAATATAACAAATAATTTTATTTTATTTTTGGGTTGAGCAGGAAATGGGGAATAGGTTCTCAGATAAGGTAGAAAATAAAATATGCTTACAGAAAAAAATTCCCAGATGTTTACACTTACAAGGTAAAGCCTTTTTCTATCTCCTTATTCCTGGGTAGGGGGATTTCCCCTAAATGTTGTACTCTTTACCCCCATGGGATTAGAGTAAACGAACAGTTTGGTGGCAGCATTCATGTTCCCCTGTTTCTCAGTTAGATAACTTACAAATACCTTGAGGGTGGGGAACCCCTCCCTTTCCTCCTCACTCCTCCACCCAGACTAGAGGAATATGATGGCATGACCTGCAGGTTTGAGCTTTTTCTCTCAGTTGGAGGGTGCCAAGGTATAGGTTGGAGGTGGGGATGAGTAAGCCCTCTTGACTCTACTAAGTTGTAACTTTCTAACTTTCTTTTCAGTGATATGTTGATGTCTCTGTGCCTATTCTGTCCCTTCTCTTTTAGTTCCCAGTTCAGCTGAGGGAGATAGGTACTACGTGCCAGGTGTCCTCTAGCAAGCGTTGGCTAGTTCAGCCATTCATCCCAGGAATATTTATCAGGCGTTTCTGTGCCAGGAGCAGTGCTATACCCAGGACTGAGAATACAGAACTAGAGATATTCCCTTTCCTCAAGGAACAAGCAGATCAGTGAGGGCAAGTCCCCCTACTTGGGAAGAAGGAGACAGGACAAAGCTTTACTCTATATCTGAAAATGTCTTGTATTTTTTTCCTACCAGCATCTTTCATTTTCTACCTTATCTGAGAACCCACTCCCCATCTCCAGGTTAGTCTTTCAGCCAGAGACACGAGATGAGAGGTAAAATGCTGAAATGCAATGTGTTATAATTCAGGATGTGCATAGTGCAATGGGAACAGAGAAGTTGGATGGACTGAGTCTGCCTGATGGAGCAGGTCCTGGCTTTGGTGGAGAGGGAGATATTTGTGTCAGGTTTTGAAGAATAATTGGGGATTTTTCATAAAAATTAAAGTCCAAAAACTGTTCTAAGCAATGCAAAAGTTCAGCAATTCTAAAATGCACAGTACTTTGAAGGCATAACCAATATTATGGGCAACAGCCTAGAGTGCAAGGAAAGGGAGGCATGGTTACAGATAAACATGGAGAAGGAGTTGGTACCAGATGAAAGCAGTCTCAGCATCGGGATAAGGGGCCTGTAATTTATCCTAGTACCTATATGCAAAGAGAGAGGGCCAGGAAGACCCTGAAATTCATACAGATGCCCCCTTCTCAGGACCTGACCCATTGGCCCAGCAATCAACTACTTGCAGTCTCTCTGAGCTCCTCCTGTCATATAAAAGGAAGAAAAAAGAAAGGTCTGAGAAGGCGGGAGCCCACATACAATTATCCTTTTGACAGTGATTTTCTCTGAAGTGTTCTCTTGGCTGTGGCATGATTAATCTTTCTACAACCATAGTCTAGCATCTCATCAAAGCACAGGTGGAGTAACACCTTCTGGACCACAAGAACATGCTTAAGATGCTGAATACATCCCCATTAGATTTGAAGACAACAGCATACACATTAGAGAAAAGATAGTCTAATTGCCTAGAGAATGTCTCTAAGGAATTATCAACCGCTGCAACTATAAAACTGAAATTTTTCTAATTCAAATACCCTGAAAGAAGTTTTTCCTGTGTGGTGGAAACACCCAATTCTGGCCCTAGCTCTTGATGCTTGCCTCAAAGCAGAGGGAAATAAAGAGAGGGAATTAAGTGCTGCCCCAGGCATCTGCCCTTATCATCTTGCTCCGGCCCGTAATCCTAGCACCCATGTCCAAGAGCCAGTTCCAAGAATGAAATGTCAGTCCCTTGCCTTGGCTTCAGTGAGTGAGGGCTGCCTGGCTTGACTGAGATCCTGTCCATCAATCATCCAAGGTTTCGCATCCTGGAACATGATGCATGCAGTGTGCCTCGTGTCCGGATCAGCTGTAAGGGAAGGCAGGGAACTAACACCCAGGCCCAGCCTGGGGAATTAAGAACAGAGACCAAGACCAAGTTCTTGATCTTAAAATACTGTCAGCCTAGCCCTGGCTGGCATTTCTCAGTGGTTAGAGCATCAGCAGGCACACGTAAGCAATGAAGGATCTAGGGTATGATTCCCTATCAAGGACATGTACCTAGGTTGCTGGTTTACTCCCTAGGGGGGGGCGCCATGTGAGTGGCAACTGGTTGTTGTGTCTCTCTCACCTCTCTCTCTCTCTCTCTCTCTCTCTCTCTCTCTCTCTCTCTCTCTCCTCCCCTCCCTTCCACTCTCTCTGAAAAGCAATGGAAAAAATGTCCTCAGGTAAGGAGTAACCAAATAATAATAATAATAATAATAATAATAATAAAAAAAAAATATTGTCAGCCTAGAAGACCTCTCCTTATGAGAAAGGGGAAATAGAAGGACAGAGATAGACTTCTTGTCCTCAGTCTAGGCAACAAGAAAGGCTCAAAGGCAAAATAGTAGTAATGAAGTAGAATGAGAAGCCAGAATCAACCACGACCCAAGAACCTTTCCTCCAATGAGCACAGAACTTCTGTCCAAAAGAGAAGGAATCACAGTAGATCGCCTGCCACACTGAGCCGGTGAGGGTTGTTAAAGACCCAGGAAAGCAGTTACCTGTTTGCATTGTTATCTACTCTTTATTCCAAGAAACAGAAACTGTATATGCTCAGTAGGAAGATAACTTTAAATATTCAGACTGAACAGTGGCATTTGAATGAAAACTTTCCCTTGAAGACTTTACTGATTCCATTTTGTGCCAAAAGGTACACTTTTCTTTAGTTATTTTTGTTCTTTAACTCCCTAGTTTATTTGAATAGCAAAAAAACAAACAAACAAAATCTATAATAATAAAAGGGTAATATGCTAGACCGAATGTCCTTCCGGATGTCATTCAGATGTTATTCCGGATATCCTTCCGGACAAAGCTGGGGCAGAAGGAAAGCCAGCTTGAGTCCCAGATGCCAGAGGGAAGCTAGTGCCAGCAGCCGGGGGAAAGGAAGTCCTACTCTTGCATGAATCTCATGCATCCCAGGCCTTGCACATATTTCGTGCATATATATGTATTCAAGTCCTTTGGTCACCAACAGCCACCATGTACACTCACAAACAGAAGATCCCCAAATTGTGATCATCACCATCACCATCATCATCTTCATGTTTGAAGTCATCATCACCATCAAGACCCCCCACTTATTAAGGACTTCCTCCAGACCAGGAGTGTGGCAGGTGAACCCTAACCAATTAGGTTATCTCTACTCCTACAACATCCCTACAAGGTATTGGCTTCTCTATTCTGCAGAGGAACACACTGGCCTTAAATGTGCTCATGTGAAGTGACTAGCCCAGGGTTACACACCTGGTAAGTGGTGACACTTGAAATGAACCACTCACTGCCTGTCCGTGTGATGTGCATTGAAGACAATGCTGTGTGCTTACAGTGGCCAAGCTTCATTTGGGTGCACCTGCATTCCTCCCCACCTCATCCCCTGACTTCAGATCACAGTCTTTAATTTTTATCTGGGGCCCTATCATTCCCTCGGTCTCGGATCCTGTGGTTGCCTTAGCTCCAGAGGTGCTGGGTGATGGACATGATCAATCAGAGCTCATAAGACCCAGGAGACTTCAGATAAGGCTTCTGGAAGGAACACAAAGATCTTTTTGCCTGAAGACTTTCAGGTGGAAGGAAATAGCACCTGGAGCTGCTGCCCTGGTCTTGCCACCACTGCAGCCTAACTGTGGTCAAATGCTGCCAGGAGAAGGCAGGGCGGAGCGATGGAGGGGAATGGAGTTTCGAATGCAGTTCTGCCAAAGCCACACACCCACCCCTGGGCTGAGAGGTGGACCGCAGTGGATTCCCACCCTGTCCCTCTCCTTTGGCTTTAGGGCAATTGGGCTTAGCTTCCTTGCCACGTGGCACAGAAAAATCCCAGCATATTCAGTCTCAAATCTAGTTTTAGTTTCATGCCCTATATTAGTTTCCTATAGCTGCCCAAACAAATTACCACAAACCCAGTGACTTGAACCAACACAAATGTATTACCTTACAGCTCTGAAAGCCAGCCAGGTGTGGTTATGGTCACATTCTTCTGGAGGCTGGCAGCGGTTCTCAACCTTTCTTCTTTTTTTCTTTTTTTTTTAAATATATTTTATTGATTTTTTACAGAGAGGAAGGGAGAGAAACAGAGAGCTAGAAACATCGATGAGAGAGAGACATCGATCAGCTGCCTCCTGCACGCCCCACACTGGAGATGTGCCCACAATCAAGGTACATGCCCTTGATTGGAATCGAACCTGGGACCTTTCAGTCCACAGGCTGACACTCTATCCACTGAGCCAAACTGGTTTCGGCAGTTCTCAACCTTTCTAATGCCGCAACCCTTTAATACAGTTCCTCATGTTGTGATAATCCCCAACCATAAAATTATTTTCGTTGCTATTTCATAACTATAATTTTGCTACTCCTATGAGTTGTAATTTAAATATCTGTGTTTTCCAATGGTCTTAGGCAACCCTGCTAGTGGTTCTCAACCCACAGTTAGGAAGTAGCAACGAAAATAATTTTATGGTTGAGGGTCACCACAACATGAGGAACTGTATTAAAGGGTCGTGGCATTAGAAAGGTTGAGTACCACTGTTCTAGGGGGAGGGGGAATCATTTTTTTGGTTTTTTCAATATCTGGAAGCCACCTGCATGTCTTAGCTCATTGTCAAAATTAGCAGCATAGCCCCCCCCCTCTCTCTCTCTCTCTCTCTCCCTCTGTTTCATTATCACATCTCCTCTGACTCTCACCCTCCTACCTCCCTCTTTAAAAAACCCTTGTGATCACCTGGGGCTCATCTGGATACTACATGATAACCTCCCTATATTCGATCCTTAATTTAATCACTCCTACAAAGTCCCTTTCATGTGAATGTAAGGCGACACAGTTACAAATATGGGACATTAGGGTGCGCTGTCCTCGGAAGGGCCTGATTCCACCTGCCATGTGCCCCCATCTAGCTTCTCAGTGGGCCATATTAGTGGGCCATATTAGCTATTAGAGTCCCTTGGGGCCAGGGCCACCCCCCCAGGCCTTGAAGCCCAGTGGCCTGCCCCTCACAGTAGCTGAGAAGAGGTTCCTCTTCCTGGGACCACGCCCTTGTGAGCAAAAGGCCTCCAGGAGCTGCCACAGTCACCGAGACATCTTCCAGGTCCTGATCCTGAGTAGTTGGCAGTCCCTCCCGGCCCTCGGCCTCTCTTCTGCACAAGAAGGACATGGACTTTGATGATCCCGAGAATGCTTTCGTTCTGACAGCCCCTTCACTACACAGGCAGACAAGGGAGAGCCAGCCTGCCCGTCAGTGGCAAGAACAGCAGTTTCCAGAGAGAAGACATTTGCCCAGGACCCTGGAGCAGGAACAATAAAGGAGTCCCTCAGCTTACACATTCTAATTAAATCAGCACAGATTTAATTTGGATGTAATTTTTAAAACATGAGCCATAAAAATCTCCACAAGAACTGCTCTATTGGGCCTTTTGGAGGAAGGATGCCCGGGGTGGTAGTGAAAAGCCCCATTTTGCGCTTTAATCAACAGCAGCCAGGAGCAGACGTGCAGGGCCTGAGGGGAAATGGGAAGGCATTTATGCAAAGGTCGCATCCAAGGTGACTCAACCCCTCCCTCACCCTGGAAGACTCCCCGTGGATCCTTCAAACTCAGTTCCTCCTCTGTTGCCTCCCTCTCTCTGTGAGTGGGCCCAGCCTCACTTAGCCACTATGCTCCCATCCTGGCCTGCATGTACACTGACCCTGGCCACACAACTGCTCACAGGCCTCCATGGCTCAGGTGGATGAGAAAGAGTAGCCATGCAGGAATGTCCCAAGGTGGGGGACCCCAAGAACATGAATCTCAGCCCATCCTCCTTCACCCCAAGAGGCCTGCCACATTGGGACCAAAAGGCTGAATTACCCTCTTTCTACCTGTGAGTCTTTCCCAGCTTATTTTTATGCATATGTTTCCACTTTAAATTTTCTTAGAGAAATTTTAAAGATAACAGGAAAAATATACAACTAGCATCCATTATATGCTTTTTTATCCACCACCCATAATTGACAACTTGTTAGTTATTTGTGTGTGTGTGTGTGTGTGTGTGTGTGTGTGTGTGTGTGTGTACACTGAGTGGCACGCATAATAATCTGGCCACTCAGTGTGTGTATATATATATATATATATATATATATATATATATATACACACACACACACATATATCACATTATAGTCAGATTCAAAGTCCTTTTTCCCCATTCCCAATTCCTGCCCCGCAACCACTACTGTGAATTGGATGCACACTTTTCCTCTTCACTTATAATTTCTGTGTAGACACTGGAATTTACCGTGATATGTTGTATTGTATTTCTGGATGTGTATTGGTTTGCAATATTCCACATAACATTCCACTTTTGTATTCAATGTGATAAGCTGAGATTGATTCACTGCTACATGCTCCACCTCATTTCTATTAATTGCTTTCAATCTTATTAGATGAATATACTACCTGGTACTCACGCCCACATTTCAGTGTCTCTAGCTGTGTCGTTGCAGTGGTGACATCCTTGCATACACATGAGGCTGTCCCGCGGGTGGACACCTCCGCATGGGCTCGCCGGGTCTCGGTCAGGCCGCATCATCAGTATTGCTGGACCTGGCCCCTCTGCTCTCCAAAGAGGTTGTGGCACTGCTCTCCATCACCAGCAACATCTGGTTGCGGTCATTTCCAAGAGACTGTCATTTTACATGTGAGGAAACTGAAGCCCGCACCAGGGAATGGACGATGGCCAAGTTACTTGACCTCTCTGAATTTCAATTTTCTCCCTTGTAAAATGGGTATAATATATGCTCATAGGGATGTTGGGAGGGTTAAATGAGACACACGTGGCATGGGATAATTGCTCAGGCCATGTTAGTCATTCTGATATTACATCTTATAAGAAGGGTTAACTGTAGTTAATTGAAAGGAATACACACGCACCCACACATACATACACTGACTTTGTCATGTGTTTACTAAGCATTCACTGTGTTCCTACTCCTGCCCGAAGAGCGCTCCTGGGGAACAAAGAAGGAAGAGAATATTGAATCTATTCTTAAAGAGCTCCCGGTTAGTCAAGATGAAGTAATACCCTTGTGAAATAATAATGATAATCTCTTTCACAATTATGATTTAATTTAATCTCATAGCAAACTTGTTCAGAAGGTACTTTTAATCCCATTAATAGTTTTATGGGTGGAAACACTGAGGCTCAGGGAAGGAAAGGACTTGGTGTGGTCATCCAGCAGATCAGCGGTAATGGGACAGGAACTAGAACTCAGTCTCTCTGACCTCAAACTCCATGAACTTCTTATGGGCAGAGGGAATGATGATGTTCCAGGTTTGGGTTTGTCAGTTACCACTAAGTCAGTTACCACTCCCTGGGAGTGTAGCTGTCCTTTCTGAGAAGAGATTGAAGGAGCTGGGTGGGCTAATCAGGAGCAACTCCTGGAAGAAGAGCAATTCAGGTCAGAAAGAGGGAAGAAGGAGCCAAGACACAACTGTGGGGAGCTGGGCACTGTCATACTTCTGGGTGGCCTTGGGCATGTCCGTGCCCTCCTGAGCCTGGGCCTGGCTATGCTACCATGAGAAGGTACAATTGTGCAACGTCCACGGCTCTTCTAGCTCTGCCTTCCTGGGGTGCTGGGTTCTTAAGTGCCCTGATCTCTCTGTGGGGTTGGCTAAGGCCATTGTTGAAGATGGCATTGCAGCTCAACTTCTTCCTCCACCCAGTCCTACTTCCTTCTCCTCTATTCCACAGGCCTAGTGCGCCACCCTCCCCCTTCTCGCCCCCCCTCCCCCGCCACACACATGTCCTATTAATAAGGCCCATGCTCAGCGTCTACTTTCTGGGGAACCCAACCTGAGACAGCCCCTCATGAAAGCAATAGGTACTGCAGGAACTGTTCCCTGATACAAAACAGGTGCCTCCTGACTAGTGGCACCTGCCTGAGCCCAACAATTAGCCCTGAGTGCTGAGGAATGAGCACTGGATTTCAGGCAGCTGGTCTCTCCTCTGCTCACAGCTGTGAGGCTCAGGCCAGTCACATCTACTCTCAGCATCCCAGCTCTGTCTTTCCCAAACATCAGCACACTCTCTGCCCACCTCCTCGGGCTGTTGCCAGAATCGGATATTGAGACACCTTGCAAGCTGAAAAAGGCTGAGCCTGAGGGAGAGGCAGTTGGAATGAATTAACACCAGCTTCCCCCATCTTGTTGCCAGAAGCCCTATGTGCCTATTTCCCCCCAAAATACCAGCTGCCTGGAAAAACCAATTCTCAACTGCAGAGGAAATAGCCCTGATTCTCAAACACAGAAGAAAGTTGGTTCCCGTTAACCTGTGACTAGAGCTGGGACTCAGCTGGCTCTGAGCAGCCTCTTCCCCACACCCTGTCCTGCACACAGTCACCCCCAGCCAGCTCCCATCACTGTGGCTGACTCTAGACAAGAGCCTGTTAGATGGAGATGTGGCTGGATCAGATGGGAAGAACCCAGATGTGGGTCCTCTTATCCTATGGCCAGAAAGCCTTGGTGCTGCAATTAGTCTCCTAGGGCTGCTATAACAAATTAACACCAATTTGGTGGCCTGAAGCAGAAGTTTCCTTCCTCAGAATTCTGGAGGCCGGAAGTCTCAAATCAAAGCGTCAGCAACTGCACTCTTTCTGGGGACTCTGGAGGACCATCCATTCCTCCTCTCATTCAGCTTCTGGTGGTGTCCCTGGCACTCCTCGGCAGTGGCTACATCACTCCAACTGCCTCACCTTCACCTCGCCTTCTCCTCTGTGTGTCTCCCTCTCATCCCTTTTACAAAGATGCTTGTGATGACATGTAGGGTCCATCTGGTAGTCCAGAATAAACTCCTCCTCTCAAGATTCTTACCTTTGCCCTATCAGGTAATAGTCACAGGTTCTTGGCACCAGGACCTGAGCCTATCTTTGGGGGGAGCCACTATTCCATCACCTGCAGATGCTCTTAGCAGATTCTGGAGGACTGGGATGGAGAAGCCATGCTAGGCAGTTTCCCAGTTAGGGAGAACCCTGATCTGGCCTCTGTTATGAGATCTATCAAAGGTTAAAGGTGCACAAAGGTCTCTGCCACACTTTCATGTGCCTGGCCAAACCCATCAGCCCTGTCACTGAGGGCAGCCTACATCATCCACCAAAGAGAATATCACCTGGGTTTTTACATTGATCCAACAGAGCAGCTGCCTTCAAGGTCACTCCCAGGTAAGGCGAACCAACTCATTGCAGTTTTCCTGAGGCTTTGTTGGGTTTAGCCCTGCAAGTCTATATCCTGGGAACCCCTCAGGCCTGGGAAAACTGGGATGGTTGGTCAGTCTACACCCAAGGAAGCCCAGGAGCCAGTGGTCTCCACAGTTCAACAAGGTGAACTTGCAAAGTCTCCTGCATCATTAGGATCTGCTCGGTCATCAGCCTTTCAGCAGGAAGGGGTCACTAGCCACCAGCCCTGGCAGACCCCCAAAGTGAGCAGAAGACATCGCTCTTCTCGGCCACCTCTCCAACTCTCCTTTCTCTGCTCCCTCTGTCTTCATACTCTCAGGGTACTCCATCTGGGAAGCTCCAGACCTCAGTTTTTACCCTGGCTCCTCCCATAGCCTCAATCCCCTCCTATACCCCTTAGCCCCCTCCAATCTTGGCTTTGGTATCTCCAGTACTCTGTATGGTTTGCTAGGATGACTATTACAGAGTACCACATTCTAGGGGCTTAAACAGAAGAAACGTGTTATCTTACAGTGTTGGGGGACAGAAGTCTGGGATCAAGGTGTCCACAGAGCCATGCTCCCACTGAATCCCACAGCAGAATCCTTTTTTGTCCATCCCAAGCCTGTGTTGCTTTGATGGAAATCATTGACATTCCTTGACTTGTAGATACTTGTAGATACTTCACCCCTACCTTCATCTTTACAAGGCATTCTCCCAAGGTTCAAATTTCATCTTTTTGTAAGGACACCAGTCCACATTGTAGTAAGGCCCACCCTATTCACCTCGTCTTAACTTGCTCAAGCCCTATTTCAATAAAAAGGTCACATCTTCACAGGTCCTAGGGACAGGACTTCAGCATCTTTTGGGGAACACAATTCAACTACAGTCCTCTCTTATGGGTGCTTTGGATCTTGTCCCTCTAGTACAGTTTGATTTTTTTTCCTTTTCTACGGGCTTCAACTCTATTTATTAAGACTCTCCCATGGGCTCCTGGCTTTTAAATGTCTCTCAGTCTATGACCAGCTGGGCCAGCCCAGTGCTTGTAAGATGTGTTGGGACCATTTGGTGGAACTCATACAGATGAAGGCTTAATTTCTCAAGAGCCTTCCATGCAAATGTCCACAACCAAGGATTTACACATGCTGTGCACCCCCCTCCTCTGGCCAACTCCTGCTCACCCCCTTGTCTAATCTTAAATGTCCTCCATGGAAACCTTTCCCAACTGACTAAGTGACCAGGCTAAGCTAGGTTCCCTTGCACTTCTTTTTGGTATTTGTCACATTTGTAATTAAATACATGTATGTATAATCATGTGTTTAACTACATGACTTCCTCGTTAGACTATGAGACTGGTGAAGGCAGAGACCATGCCTGTCTTATTCACCACTCCATTTTTAATGAATAAATAAATTGTCTTCTGATATCTGTTTAAATCCTTCCAAGAATGCAGAGCTCACTACCTTATGAAAAAAGCCCAATCTTCTGTGCTAGACTTTGAGGAGAAAGTGACCCCAATTCCATTTTTCTTAGCTGCCCTAGTTGGTGCCATAGCCCCATCCTTTGATCTGCATGCATGAGGTAGGACCAGACACTATCAGGAGCCCCCATGTGGCCAATCTTCTCCAACCTCTTTGACCTTCTAAAAGGTCTTCACCTTCTGTTTTTACATGCCACCCCAACCCTACTCATCTGCAAAGACAATGTATCAGTGCAAAAATAACAGAGCACAATTTAGGATTAAAAGGAAACCTCATTTGTTTTCAGGGAAATGCAAATGAAAAGAAAAGTGTGTTTCTATGTCTTCACCTCCAAATTTTAAAAGATTGATAATATCTCATGCTGGCAGGAGTGTGGGGAAAGAGGCACTCACAAACCCTGCTGGTGGAACTGTAAATTATTTCAACCATTTTAGAGAGTAATCTAGCAGGATTTATTAAAGTTAAAGATATGGAGTTCCTTTGACCCAAGAGCAATGCTGCTTCTGGGAATCTCTCCAAGTAAAATAAAGCTACCAGTCCAAAAGATATATGAGTCAAGATGTTTATTATAGAATTGTTTATAATAGAAAAATGAGCCCTGGCCAGTGTGGCTCAGTTGGTTGAGCATTTTCCCATTCACCAAAAGGTCACTGATTTGATTCCTGGTCAGGGCACATACTGAGGTTGTGGGTTCAATCCCTAGTCAGGGTGTATGTGGGATCTAACCAACTGATGTTACTCTCTCTCTCTCCCTCTAAAAAAAAATCAATAAAAACATTTTTAAACAGGAAAAGAAAAAAAACTTGGAGAGGAAACCTCATAGCCTATGGAATATTACACAGCTACTACAAAGAATGAAATTGATCTATAGGTATTGACTTGCAAAGAGATTCAAAAAATATTGAGTGGGGGAAAATAATATATGGAATAATGCATATAATATTTTTTATTTTGTAAAAAAGAAGAAAATCAGCAAAAATAAATGGAGCCACATAGATCTGGCCACATCTGGTAGCAGGAGTGAGGCTGGGGCCTCAGCATGTCAACACCCCCATCACTGGCTATGGGGTGGAAAGTAATGATAGGCCACAGAGATCCCACCTGCCACTGGCTGCTAACTGTGGGCAGGCCTCAGCCCTCTCAGCCTCCAGTCAAGGCAGATCCCAGGTTGACTTAAATCAAAGCTCACTTCCTCACAAGAACCCCCCAAAAGGCACAAAGTTCTTTTTACAGGACAGGCTGTGTTCTTTTTAAAAAACAATATATATATTATTGATTTTTTTACAGGGAGGAAGGGAGAGAGATAGAGAGTTAGAAACATTGATGAGAGAGAAACATTGATCAGCTACTTCCTGCACACCCACCACTGGGGAGGTGCCTGCAACCAAGGTACGTGCCCTTGCCTGAAATTGAACCTGGGACCCTTCAGTCCGCAGGCTGACACTCTACCCACTGAGCCAAACTGGTTTCAGCCAGCCTGTATTCTTATTGTCCAGGCTGAGAGGTTCAGCATGACCAAGGCTATCCCAGATCCCATGGGCATGGTCCTTGGGCAGCATCTTGGATGAGAGCTGGTTGCAGCCCCAGAGGAGTGGTTCTATCTCACAATATTATCACAATCAGTCACACACACACACACACACACACACACACACCAAAAAACACACACATCAATACTGTGAAAACCCCAAATGAGTCCATCATTGGTCATAGGCAGATAAAATGAAGTAAATTGACAGGATTTCTTTAGCAAACTGTGTGTGCACAAGCCAGGGGCCAGGAAGAAACTCTTTGAAGCTTCAAGAATGAACATGCATATGCAATTTCCAATCTAATGAAGTGTAACTCATAATTCATATCTTTGTGAAAGGGAGTGTGATAGGCACTTCCAGTCTCTCCATCCAGCCAGGGGCCTTTGCCAGAACTCATGTAAAGATTTCCCACCACCTGTGCTCCCCCTGACAAAGCCCATTGGCTCCTGGCTCTTCCTCGCCAACCCACATCTGTACAGAACTGCAGAAACCAGTGTTTTTGAAGTCTGAATTCCAGTCACCCTAGCCTTCCAGTATTTAAAATTCATCATTAAATCTCAGAATTAAAAAAAAATACAGATGTACTAAAAGCTTTGAAAGGGATATCCCCACTGTTCATATTGGAACAAGATTGGGGAAGAAGTGGCTTTATTCTGTATTCTGCGTATTTCCATGTCAGTCGAATATAATAAGCATGTATTCTGTGATTTTAAAATTACAGAAAAACTAGATGTTCTCTCCGTACAATGATTTGGTTTGTTTCTGTTTTACTCTATTGTCAAATCTAGAGGGTTGCAAACAATGAAAACAGGAAGGGAACATAAAAGCTCATCTAGCATCACATTTTAAGAGCCCATATGGGAGAGTGGGGAGAAGGCATTCTAACCGGCTTCAAAGCAAAGCCAGGGCTAAGGGCTCTGGCCTCCTGATGCCCAGACGTGAACTGCAGACCGCAGTTCTCTCTCCAACATCCCCTCCACACTCAGGGCATGGGAAAGGACCAATCCCAATATGTCATCCCTCAGCTCAGTTATGATTCAGAACTCGATCTGCATCTCAGCGACCCGTGGCTTCCGCTGCCACCCAGGACTCCTGCTATGATCTAGACACACCCTGTCTCCTCTAGGACAGGAGTGATCACTACAGTGAGCTGGTCATTGTCACTCATCAGCGCTTCCCCAAGATACAGACAAGATGGGGATCATTGCAGCTGGGCCTGCAGAGTGGCAACGCAGTAACATGGCTAGTGCTGTCAGCCTCAGTCTCACTCCTCCTTGCTTTGCACCCAGCATTTCAGAAATAGGGCATGACTAATAGAATTGACACCCATCCTATAGTACTGTCACAGTGCTTCTCAACTGAGATTTAAAGAGAAATATAGGTGTCTGGAATCTTCCCTCTACAAAGTCAAGAATCCACACACTCCAGACCATGCTGGGGCACACTTGCCTCAGTTCCAGTCCCTTTCCAGTGACAAGAAGACCCCTGGTCTGCCTTGAATGTAGAAGTAGGAGATTATTCTTGGCAGGGGCACACCATTGTATTAACTCATCTGAGACAAGCCAGCAGTCAATTCCAGTTGTATGCAGCTGATCCTGCAAAAGGATGGAAGGCAAAAGAGGGTCAATTTGCTTGACATTGCCCTGCTAATATTGAATTGGCCACATTCCAAAAGCCAGGCTCCTCTGACCAGACGTTACTACTCCTCTAGGCTTCCAGAATGGCTCCTCCCTGGTAAACCTTTAGTCCAAGTTCATGGTGAATTGAAACTTGGCCACAGTTGATTTTTCAGCACCCAGGACAGCAAATGCTGCTCCATGCTGTTTGTTGACATATGAAGCTATGGAGTGGAGGACTTGAGCTTTAGCACCCTTCAATCTTTGGCATTCTAGCTGCATGCAGAGGACCAGCAAACTTACCCAGACCCCTGAAACTAGACTCAGGAATTGGGGAAGGGGATTCCTTTAAAACCACTTTAGCCTAGACACTCATTTAGACCTGGGCACTGTGCAATCAGAGCAGGCTCTGGACACCACCAGTCAAGTACAGATCAGTGTGGAGTGAATATAGACAGACTTGTGCTATTCTGTCCCACTGCCGGCAGACACAGGTGGGAAGGAAGATTTAAAATCAACACATTTCCATAATTTATGTATGTACTTCATTATCGTCTTAATGACAAAAATAATGTATGCTAAAATAAAACAATAATGAACTATAGAAGGAAAAAAGTGAATATCCCTCCCAACCCCAGTGCCACCCCTATAGCCACCAGCACCAACCCTCAGGGTGATTGTCAGCAACCTGGTATATATGCCTTTGTATCTTTTCCTGTGCTCATGAACATAGGGACACACATAGACATGCAAATACGTGTTTCCTTCTAAAAATGTAAGCCATCTGCCTAGTAAGCTAAAAGAAGTAATATATTTCTAGAGCAAAATGCATCAACCTGAGTTGTTCTCTTTTAACAATTGCATACTATTCCGTATGGATGGCCCATATGTTATTAAAACATTCTCCTATTCATAGGTGTTTTAGTCAGAGTTCCCCGAAGAAACAGAGACAACAGAATGTGTATACAGAGAGAAAGAGAAATGTATTTTAAGGATGGGGAATGGGCTCCTGCAGTTGTGGAGGCTGGCAAGTCCAAAGTCTGGCAATTAGGTTGGCGAGCTGGAGACCCAGGGAGGAGTTGCAGTTTGAGCCTGAAAGTGGTCTCTTTCCTCTTCTGGGGAGAGTGGTCTTTCTCTATTAAAGACTTCAACTGATTAGATGAGGTCCATCCATTCACATTATGGAGGGTAATCAACCTGCTTTACTCAAAACTTGTAGATTTAAACGTTAGTCTCATCTTTAAAACATCTAGAATAATGTTTGACCAAATATCTGGATACCATGGCCTAGCCAAGTTGACATATAAAATTAACCATCACAGTAGGCATTCAAACATTTACGGATTCATTACTAAACGGCAAACTCTAGGCTGGTAGATTTTTTTCCACATAATTTTATTTGATCTTCACAATAATCTATGAAAATTGAAGGGTGAGAAAGCTCGTGCCCTCCATCCCATTCCATACCATCACCCTACTTTACACTTGATGAACTGAGGCTTAGAATCCAGGTTTGTCTAATTATATTTTTTAAATATTTGTTGTCCAGATTATTACAATTGTTCCTCTTTTTCCCCTCATTGCCCCCTTCACCCAGTTCTCATCTCACCCTCTGCCCTTAAACCGCCCCCCAACACTGTCCTCATTCATAGGTGTATGATTTTTGTCTAGTGTCTTCCCGCACCCTGACTCCCCTTTCCCCCAAGAATTATCAGTCCACTCCACTTCTATTCCCCTGATTCTATTCTATTTACCAGTTTATTCTGTTCATTGGATTTTTTATTCACTTGATTTTTAGATTTACTTATTGATAAATATGTATTTGTTGTTCATAATTTTTGTCTTTACCTTCTTCTTCTTCTTCTTCTTCTTCTTCTTCTTCTTCTTCTTCTTCTTCTTTTTCCTCTTTCTCTTCCTCTTCTTCTTCTTCCTCTCCTTCTTCTCCTTCTCCCTCTCCTTCTCCCTCTCCTTCTCCTTCTCCTTCTCCTTCTCCTTCTTCTTATTCTTATTCTTATTCTTATTCTTATTCTTCTTATTCTTCTTATTCTTCTTCTTCCAGAATCCCTTTCAGCATTTCATATAAAACTGGTTTGTGGTGATGAACTCTGTTAGCTTTTTCTTATTCATGAAGCTCTTTATCTGATCTTCAATTCTGAATGATAGCTTTGCTGGGTAGAATAATCTTCATTGTAGGTTCTTGCTATTCATCGCTTTGAATATTTCTTGCCATTCTTGTCTGGCCTGCATAGTCTCTGTTGAGAAATCAACTGACAATCACATGGATGCTCCCTTGTAGGTAACTAACTGTTTTTCTCTTGCTGCTTTTAATATTCTCCCTTTGTCTTTTGCTCTTGGCATTTTAATTATGATGTGTCTTGGTGTGGTCCTCTTTGGATCCTTTTGTTTGGGGTTCTCATGCTTCCTAGACTTTTAAGTTTATTTCTTTCACACAGGTGGGGAAAGTTTTTAGTCATTATTTCTTCAAATAGGTTTTCAATATCTTGTCTGTCTCATCTTCTGGCACCCCCATAATTCAGATGTTGGTATACTTGAAGTTGTCCCAGAGGCTCCTTACACTATCTTCATATTTTTAGATTCTGTTTTCTTTTTGCTTTTCTAGTTGGGTGTTTTTTGCTTCTTTGTATTTCAAATATTTGACTTGATTCTTGCAATCCTCTAGTCTGCTGTTGGATCTCTGTATAATATTTTTTAGTGCAGTCAGTGTGTGCTTAATTTCTAGTTGGTCTTTTTCATATCCTTGAGGGTCTCACTAAATTTATCAGTCTTTTCTAGAAAATTCTTGAAAAACCTTATAACCATGGTTTTGAACTCTATATTCAGTCATTTGCTTTCCTCCATTTCTTTCATTTGTGATCTGTTTCTTTGTCTCTGCATTTTGGCTGCTTCCCTGAGTTGATAGAGTGGCTTTGTGTGCTAGGTGTCCTATAGGGCTCAGTAGCTCCACCTCCCCAGTTACCTGAGTGGACTCTCTTGGTATACCCCTTTGTGGGCTGTGTGTACAGCCTTGTTGTAGTTAAGCCTTGATTGTTGTTGTTATCACTGGGAGAAATTGACCTCCAGGCCAGCTGGCTGTGAGGATCAGCTGTGTCTACGATGGGAGAAATTCTATGCTGGAGACACTCTTGTGAGGCAAGATTTGCTTCAGTGGGGCTTTGGTACTCACTGAGTCTGCCCCCTGAGTGTGTCCTTTATAGATCTGAGGAGTTGTAATCTTGACGATCCTACTCTGACCCCTGGGTATACACTGGCTCTTGGATCTCTTAGGAGGTGCTAATTTAACCTCTGCCTGAGGCCACCCAGCAGGAGCTATGGAGAGATCTGTAGATTCCTCTTCTTTGTTTGGGTTTTGGAGGTGCCCAGTGTGGCCCAGCTGTGAAGCAATGCAAGCTGCCATGAAGCCTTGGGCCTTCTTTTGGATGTTCTGGTCTCTCTGACTCAGCTGCATTTTGTTAAGTAAGTTTAGATTCAAAGGACTCAGCCATTCATATGCAAAAGCTTCTGCACACAATTTGGATGGGGCAGAGTCTCAGGGCAGAGCAAACAGCAATGGCTTCCCGTCAGCCCTGCCCTAAGAGGCCCCTGGGTCTCAATGTCCCTTGGTAATCTCTGCAAGCACCTCTGAGAGAAAGCCTCCCTCGAGTTTCGCCCACTGCCAGACAGTCCAGTTTCTCTCCGTATGAGTCTGGGTCACCAGAGTCTTACCCGGAACTAGAGTTCACAGCAGTTGGGAGCTTTTGTCTCCCTCCACTTGAAAAAGACAGCTGCGTACTCAGTTGCAAGCCCTCTCCACACATGCCTCTGTACCTCTGCCTTTACTTCCATAGCTCCTCTGAGTCTCAGTGTGCTTTTCTCTTTTCTTCTAGTTGTAGAATTTCCACTTGCTTTCCTGTGGTTCTGGATGATGTTCGTTTTGTCTTTTAGTTGTAGTTTTGAAGTTGTGTGAGGCAGCAATTTCAGGTGTTTACCTATGCTGCCATCTTGGTTTCTCCTAATTATATCTTGAAATCTGATTCCTTCTTACCAATTGTGTGACCTTATGCCATTGAGTCAACCTCTATAAAATGTGCTTAATAATAGCATCTACTATGGGATTGCTGTGAAGATCAAGTGGGAATGGAGGTAAAGTGCCTGGTAGTGAACAGCACCTAGTAGATCATCAATGCTCAATAAAGACAGATATTATTTCTAATATCATTCTCTGGAAAGAGGCCTGGACTCCAGTTTCACAGAGTCAGGAGCATTCCCACAGCACATGGATGTAGCAGGTGCATGAACTATTTACAAACCACAGCATCACTCCCAAGCTGGGGAGGCTCCTTAATTAAGAAGCAGCCTGTCCCACCACCTGGTAGTGCGCTTCCATTTCCTGGCCTGAGCTGAGTGTTGCCACAGTTGGCACTTTGCAGAAGATATCTGAGAAACATTAGCACTCTCTGAAACCCACGCTCCAGACCCACTGAGGAGCCCACCTCTCCATCTGCTGTGAGCCCCAGATTGAGCTTGCACCAAAGAGGAGTAATTGAGAGATGCATTTAGAATGTGGTTTCAATGACTGAGATGCAGGCTGCTGAGCTCCATGATTGGTGTGTGTGTGTTTCCAGTGAGCTCCTCAGAGGCCCAGGCCATTTCCAGGCAGCAGGATAGAGTTTCCATGGCAAGTTTATTGGTGGCCACTCTGACCCTGCTATCCTCATGGCTGGATTCACCCCAGGGACACAAGATACTGAGAAGCAACCGCTATCTGTTTTTACCCACTGCTGTCAAGCCACCTAGGGTTGGAAGATGGTGTATGTGAAATGAAAGCTGGAACACCAAGCAGGACACACCATCCCATTGTCCCCCACCGCCCCTCCACACACAGAGACCAGGGTTAGACATGAGAATTGGGGTCATTTGTTTCAAAATGGGAATTTTTGGAACCAGCACCAATTTCTCCTCCAGCTTTTGAGATGGAGACAATGGAGGTAAGATGTGAACCTGGCTGATTTGCCTGGCCAGCCCGGCTCAGTGGTTGAGCATTGACCTATGGACCAGGAGGTCATGGTCCAATTCCATGTTTTAGTGCATATGCTCAGGTAGCAAACTCCATCTCCAGTGTGGGGCATGTAGGAGGCAGTCAATCAATGATTCTCTCTCTCATTGATGTTTTTGTCTCTCTTTCCCTGTTTCTTTCTGTCTGAAATCAATAAAAATATATTCTTTTTAAAAAGAAAAGAAAGCTGGATGATTCGGACAAAAGTGATTTACCACCTACCCATCCTTGCTCTATTCTATGTAAAAAGACTCACATAGAAAAAAGAAAGGAGAGTTGAAGGGAAAGAAATGAATTTGACAATGTAGCTAAGTCATCTATTGCCCCACCCCCAAAGTAGAAAGAGAGAAGGAAAAGACACAGGCTAGATCCCCTCAAAGGCAAGGAGAGGGCAGCATTTGAGAAGAGGAAAACTCATGTGCTGTTTGCTGGCCAAAGTTTTGAGATTGGGAACCCATGGATGCTTCCTACACCCACAGGCCAGGGGGATATGGAAAGAGACCTGGGAGGGAGCCGGTGCTCAGAGGTGCAAAAGATAAGCCCAATCATCCAGGGTCCCCAAGTCAGGCCTCAGAGAGTGGCTGATGGTGAGAGACTCGGGAGATGGAAAGATGCTGCTCACCTGAGTACTGAGGAGAAGGGCACGCAATGGAGAGCATTGGGCACAGAACCCAAGGCTGGCCTGGCACCACAGCTATGGCCAGCCACAGAATAGGCACAACAGAACACCCCGTCACACCCACCCACCCCACACTGTACTGCCAATCACATCAGTAAGCCTTGAAGCCAACGGCAGAGAAGGAAGGCTGGGATTGGGGTGTGATTGAGCCAGCAATCCCAAGTATACCCCCAAATAAATGAGAGACTGATAAAACATGGACTAGAAGAAATAAAGTCTTGGGCACTTCAATAGCTGAGCACTTGTGGTCAGAAAATAAATTCAGTTCTAAAAATCAAAAACATCACATTTTCCCCAACTATCTTTGTGACCATTACAATTCCATACCCATTACACGGACTGACAGGCCTGGCTCTTTTGGTAGCTTTTCTCTGGGCAACACCAACAGCAGCTCTTGGCCTAGGGCCAGGCAAGGCAGGGCCTAGTTTAGACTTGTCAGGTGAAGGTGGGACCATGAGGTCAAGAATTTTTGTGCTGGAGCTGGGAGTGCTGCCTGTAGGGATCTTAGCTCATATCATCTAAGGGTGTGTTTCCTGCCTAACTTTTCTGTGGCAGCTGGTCTGGGTTCCCCGGAAGCAGATTCTGAGAAAAAGGTTTGAGAACAGGTGGTCTTTTGGGAGGTGATCTGATAAAGCTCTTTAGGAAGTGGGAAAGTGAGCAGGTAATGGAAGGAAGGGAGGGGAGTCAATGTCAGGTGCTTTTAGGACCAGTTACCACCATAGGCAACTAGTCTGGAGCATCCCTTGCACCACCACAGGCAAGGAGACTGTGCCATTAGTCATTCATTTCTTCTTGTCATGGGCAAGGGCTGCTTCTGGTAGCATTAACTTCTAGGCACAGCAGCCTATCCTGCACCTGGACAGAGTGAAACATGGTGGGTACCTCAGAGTGATGCTGCCTGTGCAGAAATGGTGAGCTCTGAGGGGGCACAAGCAGGACATGTGTCTGCTAGACTAGGCATGTTTGTGTCTTGTCACATCACATGTGACAAGCCTTGCCTAATCTCCTAAATCATGAACCAAATAGAATGATATTCCTAAACAGTCTTTGTCAACATGATAGTCTTAAAATTTGGATGGATTATCTATGCCATTTAGTCTGACATCCCACCCAATACAGGAAATCCAAGCAAAACTCATCCTGCACTTGAACGATCCCAAAAGAGCAAGACCACTCCCGCCTAAGCCCACCTCTCTTGCTAAAGAAAAATCAGTCTGGAGACACAGTTTCTCCATCTAAGGTCAAAGTGTCTCCCTCTGTAACTTAATGCATTAGCCAAGGTTCTGTCTTCTGGAGCCCCACAGGAGAAAACCAAACCAGACCAAATACTGCGCCCTCTGCTGTGGGCAGAATAATAATCCCTAAAGATGTCCACAACCCAGTCCCCAGAACTTGTAAATGTCCAGAGTCATCACAAAGTATTGTATAAGGGAAAGAGGGGAGCAGGAGAATCATAGATGTGAAGGGAAAGCAGAGGCAAGGACTAAGATTGCTGCTTTGCAGATAGAAGAGGCCTGGAAGCCAACAGAAGCCTCTAGAAGCTGAAAAAGACATGGAACAGATTCTCCTCCACAGTATCTGGAAGTAACATAGCTCTGCTGACTCCTCGATTTTAGCCCAGTGAGACTTCTGACCTCTAGAACTGTAAGATAGGTTTATACTGTTAGAAGCCACTAGACATGTGGTCACTTGTCACAGCAGCCAGAAGTAATTAATAAGCCATCTTCAGTGCCCCTGATGTAAGGGAGGCCAATAATGACAACCCTCTTCCCCAACTACTCACCTTTCCAAACAAAACACTTTTTCAACCACCTCTCACAGGACACGATTTCTAGGCTTTGACCGTCCTCGTCGTCCTTCTCTGAAAACTCTCTAGTGCCCCATGTCTAGCACACCTCTTCACATGATCATCCACAGCAATGGAGATATGCATCCGTGTGAGATCAGCTCAAGCCCAGAGAAGACTGGAATCATTGCCTCCCTTGATCTGATTAAACTGGCTCTCCACTACATTCAAATATTTTTATATATATTTTATTGATTTTTTTTACAGAGAGGAAGGGAGAGGGATAGAGAGTTAGAAACATTGATGAGAGAGAAACATGGATCAGCTGCCTCCTGCACACCTCCTACTGGGGATGTGCTCTCAACCAAGGTATGTGCCCTTGACTGGAATCGAACCTGGGACCTTTCAGTTCGCAGGCTGATGCTCTATCCACTGAGCCAAACCCGTTTTAGCATACATTCAAATTTTGACAGCCTTGTCATATCAATAACCAAACCCTGGGTCTTCTTCATGGGAAATGTATGAAACCTGTTCTCCCTCATCCTGTATGTATGCAGTTGAGTTTTAAGGCCCAAATGTAAGAGTTTACATCTCTTCTGTTCACCCCTTACTTAAACTTTTACTTCTCTTCCTTAATTTCAACCCACTTTTCCAACCCATCTAAGTCATCTTAGGATCTGAGTTCTAGTGACAAGGAACCAAAACCAACTCTCCTTCGAGAGCCCCATTACCTGCTATATCCTTAGGGTCTTCCTCACCTGCTATGGCTGATAGCTTCCCTTGTCTAAATACCCCCTATGACAAGCACAGTCCTTTATATTTAAAGAATTTTGCTAATGATCACTGAGGGGTAATAGAGCAATAAATATGAGAAAATTAAAATGGTCCCAGAATCCCACAAAGTCCATAGGGTCTTGTCCCCTTGTCCACAATTAAAATCCTCTCTGAGGTGACCACTAGATGCTCCATGGAGTATCTCCTTGGCTTTAATTCCTGAAGATGAGTTTAGTAACCCTCCTCCACCTGTGATCCTCCTATTGACACATCTCCTATTATAGAGATTCCCCCTCCCCTAAATGATGGTGTCACCCTGCAGAGCACGATCAGATACTTCCTTCCCTCTGATAGGCAGTTAACACTTGAGGTTCCCAGACTATGAGAACCTGAGGTCACTACAGCTCTGTGGAACACAAAATTAACCCTCTCTGGAAATTCCTTTATGGCACCCATCCATATTCCCAGTCATTAATTAGACATTTAGTATTACCCAGTTTTTAGTTGTGATTGCCCTTGAGTCATTAATAAAAAAAACTAAATATAACAGAACCAAGGACAGAGGGCTGGAGGGCACCTCTGCAGATGTCTTTCTGGCTCTGCCCCAGTTCAGTCTTGACCATTCAGCCCAGGATGAGCTCATCTTTCCCATTTACAGTTAGACAGAGACCTGGACAAAGAATTCAAAACCAAATCTGGCATCCAGAAAGTATATAGACTCTACAACTCAACAATAAAAAGATAACTCAATTTTTTAAATGGGCTAAGGATTTGAATAGATACTTCTCTAACAAAGACATACAAATGGCCAATAAGTACATAAAAAGATGTTCAACGTCACTCTTCATCAGGGAAAAGCACATCAAACCACAAAGACACACCACTTTACACTCACTAGGATGGTTGTAATCAGGAGGGGGAAAGGGAAATAGTTAGAGTTGACCAAAATGTGAATAAATTTGAACCATGCTAGTGGGAATGAAAATGGTGCAGCCATAGTGAAAATAGTGTCATGGGTTCTCAAAAAGTTAACATCAAGTTACCATGTGATCTAGCAATATGGCTCCTTAGGTATATACCCAAAAGAACTGAAATGGTAAAAATATAGGTATCAAAAGAATACCTATATTCACATGTTCATGGTGGCACTATTCATAATAGTCAAAAGGCAGAAACAGTTCAAATGTTTATCTATGGACAGATGGATAAAACAAATTGTGGTATGCATACACAATGGAATAGTATTAAGCCATAAAGATAGGCTCATACAGTGTAGATGAACCTAAAACCATGTTAAGTGAAAGAAATATATGACTCCATTTATATGAAATAGTCACAATACATAGGGCCATAGAAACAGAAAGCAGATTAGTGGTTGCCAAGGACTGGGAGGTGGGGAGCAATGGGGGACCAATGCTTAATGGATATGGGATTTCCTTTTGCGGTAATAGAATGTTTTGGAACTAGAGGTAGTAGTTGCACAACATTGTGGATTCACTAAATGACACTGAATTGTTCACTTTAAAATGGTTAATTTTATATAATGTGACTTTTAACATAATTTTTATAAATCTAGTTCCACTTTCAACCCAAGAATTTACCTTTTCTTTCCTAACTTGCATTGCCCTGATTGCACGTTCGATCTCCAATAGGGGGCATGCAGGAGGCAACTGATCCATGTTTCTCTCTCACACATCAATGTTTCTCTCTCTCCCTTCCCCTTTCTCTCTCTCTAAAAGTCAATAAAAAAAATCTTTTAAATTTTTATTTTAAAAAATATTTTTAAGTACCATAGACTGAATGGTTTAAAACAACAAAAACTTATTTCTCACTATTCTGGAGACTAGGAGTCCAAGATCAAGATGCCAGCAGATTCAGAGTCTGATGAGAGCCCAATTTTGTTCATAGTCATGGAAAAGCATTGCATCCTCACATAGAGAAAAGTGTGAGGGCACTTTCTGGGGTTCCTTTTAAGAGTACTCATCCTATTTATGATGTCACTTCCCTCACGGTCTAATCATTTCCCAAAGGCCAATACGTCATACTGAGGATTACATTTCAATATATGACTCTGGGGAAACATAAGCATCAGTCTATAGCAGAGCCCTGCAACAGATTGCAATGCTACTAGAAGACAGAAAGGTAGAAGACTGTGAAATGGATGGAAGAAAAAGTCATCAGTAAAAGAAATAATGGCTCAGGATTCATATGAAAAAAAGATGGGCCTATCTGAGAAGTGGGCAGGAAGGTTTCACAACAGAGCTCAGGAAAATCTTTAGGCTCAAGGCAACAGAGACCTGCAGCAAGGGAGGGGTTGAGCAGGAGGAGGGTGGGCACCAGCTGACAGGTGGGGGGTAGGTGGAGATCATGCAGGAGCTGCAGGCAGAATAATGGCCATGGCTATACCAAGTCACGTGACATGGTCTGACCTGGGGAAGTGGAGAATTACTGAAATAGGCTCCTGGTTTGGCCATAAGGCTAGAGAAAGGAGGGCTCACCATAGGTCTCTTCAATAAGCATTAATTTAAAAATCAGAGCCTAAAACCCTCAGCCTAATACCAGTGCTAATTCACTGGATTTCAGCTATTTTTCTAGAACCCAAAGTAAGAAATACACTTACAGCGTGACTCAGCGTATTTATATATACATTTTCATTAAAAAATAATACTTGTGATGCATTCTGATATTTTCTATTCTGGTCTAGTCTGCTCGTTAAAATAAAATAAAAAAGATGCTGGCCACAACCCACTAACATGATTTAATGTAGCTTAGGTCTCCATGGTAACCCCATCACTAGCCATCCATAGGCACCTTTAAGATCCTAAGATACCCCCAAGAGGCAAGGAAAAGTCAGAAGAGGAAAATTTATATGTTTGGGGGACTCTTCCAGAGCCACAAGAATTCTTGCCTCCGTCAATGGAGGATTGCAGGGCCAGGACATGGGGCTTGGTCACCCATCTATTAGAAGAGAGGCCTCTACTTAATCTGCTCCCAGAGGACCTATGAAGAACTTTGTAAAAATCAAAAGGAAAATTACAAATGCAACAACAGGAAAAAGGGCCAAAGGCATGAACTGGCAATTCACAAAAAATATGTATGACAAGGACACAGCTCACTAACTTGAGCATGTCCTCTCCCCCTCATCCCCTCCCTCACCCCCTGCCCCGAACCACTTCTGTCTTCAGCGGTAGGAGAACTGGGAAGAAAGGAAATAGCTTTTGAGAAGAGTCTTTTTAAGTTATGAAGTATAGCCTCTTTCATGTTCTTTGAGAGACACAATAAAGGCTGATTCCTTTTTAATTACTTTGGGCTGCTTGTCTGTGCTTCTGTAACTGAGCTCCCTCATGCTGGGCCACTGGCCTTGTCTCTCACTGGGTTACACAGAGGAAGAGATGTTAACCGCCCTTGAGATCAAAGGAATATGGAATAACATAACAGTGTGCAGTCATTTGAACCCTCCAGATTGGAAAAGACGGTAATGCTGGCATTGGCGGGGTTGTAAATCAAACCAACTTTCCCAAGTGCAGCCTGTTGCTGGGAACCAAAATTTAAATGCACGTGCTCTCTGACTCAGCAGTTCCCCATACGCAGATGGACTGAAAAGAATAATTGGAAAAGTGGGAACATATATTTACCAGCAGGTAAAAAGCTGAAAGCAAGCTAAATAGCCATCACGATTATTAACCTACTACTTGCTGTAAACCAGACATGAGCAGAGTGTTGAAAGCTTTATTTTAGTTAATCCTCATGTCACCGGTATAGGTTGTTATCTCCAGTGCAGAGGTGATGAAATTAAGACTCCGAAAGTTTAAGTGACACATCCAAAGTCTCAGTGAGACTGTGTGACAACAAACTTGTGCCTTGATTGCAGACTAGAACCCCTACAACAATCCGTTATAGAGATGTTGAAAAGCAGTCACTGAAGCAACAAGTGTTTGTTGTGATCCTACTATGTGCTCGGTCCTGTTCTAGATGCTGAGTACACAGAGGTGACCAAAACAGAGAAAAGTTATTGCCTTCAAATTACTTACAATCTTCTGCACTGACATGGGAAGATGGAATATCAAGACAAGTGGAAAAGCAGGTTAAATAGTGGTACTGTTACTAATAATATCATCTATTCATTCATTCATTTAGCCAGTGGTTATTGAGTAGCTACTTTTTGCCAGGCATTTGCTGGGTCCTTCTCTGGGCTGGAAGACTCTCAAGGCCAGAAACTGGTTTTTTTAGTCTTCACATCATAGTCCAGTCTGAGGCAGAAACAGATCATGTGCATTAGAAATGTTTGGTGAACGAACACATAGACACAGAGAACAGTATGCTGGTTACCAGAAGAGGACAGGCAATATACAGATGATTAATTACAAAATTTTACACTTGAAACTTATATAATGTTATTGACCACTGTTAATCCAGTAAGTTTAATTTTCAAAAAGATCTGACTTCTTGCCCTGGCTGGTGTGGCTCTGGTTGGGCATTGTCCAAAGTCACCAGTTCAATTCCCAGTGAGGGCACATGCCCAGGTTGCAGGCACGATTCCCAGTAGGGGATACGCAGGAGGCAGTTAATCGATGTTTCTCTCTCTTTCTTCCTCTCTCTCTAAAATCAACAAAAATGTATTTTAAAAATAAATAAATAAAAATGAGAAAAGAAATGTTTGTTGGCTGCATGAACGAACAGAAGAAAGTAGGTACGTAAAAGACACTAGGCTTTGGAGCAAGGTATTTTCTTTTTTCCCCAGAATAGAAATATTTATTTATTTTTATTACAAAAAAAGCACTCTTGAAAAAAGACTGAAACAATTGAGAAGTATAGAAACTTTTCTACCAAATAATCCCAGCCTTGAGAACAAATTCTTCCACGCAGAATTTTTAGTCTCCCATCCGTGCCCCGCGAAAAGGGCCCTCTTGTTATTCTCTGTCACAGTGCCCTATCCATTCACTTTGTAGGCTCATCAAATGTAGAAGTGCTTTATTTTTTTTATCATATTCCTTGTTCACTGTCTGTATCACCCTAGGAGAATATAACCTTTATACCTACAGAACAAAGAAAATGAGTTTCCCTCCATATAGACAATGGCTAAGTTTGGAGACTGAGCTATATAGAAATTTTTTTTTTCAACTAAGAAGTAACAAAAGATATTTCTAGTTCTCCCTCATTGTGTTCATCCTTCCAGCACCTTCAAAGCTCTGGATCTTTTGTGCTTTAGGTTTTTTGAAGCTGTGGTCCAGAAGACCCCATTTTAAAAAGTATCTCCGAGTCCACCGGTCAGCTTTCCTGTCCCTGGCATTCTAGGGGTGTTCTGAGGACCCACATAGCCTGGGGTCTTTGCCCTGCAGCATCCTGTCTCAGCCTGAGGCCTCCAGTTCCTCTAGAATGCCAGAGTTACGATATCGATATCGTTAACGGGGATTCCATCTGACACAGGGATATGTGTTTGCTAAAGATGTGAGAGCAAAAGCAATTAAGAAGGCATTAGTTGTGCTTTCCTGTCAACTTATGTTCTTAAAACTAATTATTTGTTCATTAAGCCTCCCAGCCTTCATCAAGGGTTTTGTCACATGAAAATAGCTGATGCGTTTGACTTGTGGATGTGAAATAAAAGGCTTAGCAGAAGCAAAATATGCTCCACAATTATGAATAGCCTCGGTTGTAGAGGCAACAGGGACCTGTAAACTCTGGGGTTAGGAATGAAAACACACATCATTCATGGTTTGCTTATCAGCTCTTAGTGATGTGAAAATGAGCTGGAAGATTTATCATCCTGACTTTTGCATGTATCTTTTTGATATGCTTCTAATTTTAGACATCTGACTATTCTAGAAAGGTGGGATCAAAAACTGTAGATTAATCACAGTCATTCATTTCTCTCTCACCTGACATCTCATTAAAATAAAAGTGAAAGAATCACAAATGGTATAAATCCACATTGATAAAGACAACAGGAGAACAGCCATCAGCAGATGAGAGATATAAATAAATTTCTGAGAGGTGGAAAGTGGGTACGTGGGATAACAGGTGAAGCAATGTGGAGAATGCCACACTCAAGGGCACACATGGAAATGGATACAGCCCGGGGAGCAATCTGCCCTCCTGAGCCCCACAGTTAGGACTCAAAATTTCACATACAAATGCAAATAAGATACAGAGCTCAAAGCAGAGTGGTTGAATGGATTTTATAAATGAAATCCCAACCCACTCTTGCACTCAAGCTTAACAGCCAGATATATATATCTTCATAAAATATCAGAGAATCAATCTAAAAAAAACATATATTGGTTGTCTATTGAATCATAACAAATCACCTCTAAACTTTGCCACTTCCAAACACCTGGACCTCTCCATAGGCTGCCCAAGTGCCCTCAGGACTTGGCAGCTGGCTTCCCCCAACAGAGAGAACAAAGAGGAAACAAATGTCTTTTATGATCTAATATTGGAAGTCACACATAGTCATTTTGCCATATTCTATTCATTGGAACCATATCACGGAACCCAACCCTCACTAAAGGAGAGTGGAATTAACCTCTAGCTCTTGAAGGGTGACATACCAAAAAAATCTGTACTCTATTGTCAAGGTACCATGCCCCACAAAAGAGACCTCTACACCTGGCATTCGGGGATCTCTCAGTTCTAAATCCAACTCCTTGATTAATATATTTAAGGCAGATTCTTACCATTAACAAGTCCTTCTCATATTCATAGATTACCAAACAACTGTATGTAGCTCATTTTAAAAATAATTTTTAAATATAAACCTTAGTATAAATTGTCAACCAAAAAAACAGATACTGAAGGGAAAAGAGTGTAGTGTAAAAGAGAAGAATCAGCAATATTAAAGAGAAAAACTGACCCCTAAGGGATTAGAATATTCAAGAAATAGAAGATAAAATTTAAAAAGCAAAACTACAGTATGCTTGGGGAGAATCCAAAAGATGTTGCATCTATAAAATAAAATGTAAACAATTTGAGAACAAGAAGGAACTTTCAGAAATTAAGAATATGGTCAAAAGTAGTTTAGGAATATGTAAAAGGATTGTTTGTAAAAGTCAAATTCAGTGGCTCAGAAAATATAACAAAAAGAAAAAAGACAGAAAATATGAGAGAGAGAAATGAGAGACATGCTGAAAAAATCTGAGACATCCAACAGATATTGGATAACTAACGGGACTCCCAGAAAATGGAGGCAGAAAATATATTTTTAATAGCACTATAGAACTTATCATATCTAAAAGACATGAGTCTTAGGATTGAAAGATTTACCAGGTATTCAAGCACAATCAATGGGAAGAGGAAAAAAAAAGAACGATCAATAGATAGTTCATTGGGAAGTCTCAAAATGTCAACAATAAAAAGAATGCCCTTTGACTTCTAAAGTAGAATTCAGAAAACTAGAGCTCATGTACCAAATCTGGCCTACCATTTGTTTTTTATAAATAAAGTTTTATTGGAACATAGTCATGCCCATTCATTTGTGTATTATCTATGGCTGCTTTCATGCTACAACCCCAGAACTGAGCAAATGGTATAAACAAATGGTATAACAGAAACCACATGGCCTACAAAATAAAAAATATTTACTATCTGATCCTTAACAATAACAACAAAAAAGACTGAACTTGGTTTTGGAGAGAAAGCTGAGAGAGGGTGTGTGGGAGAGAGAGAGAGAAAGAGAGAGAGAGAGAGAGAGAGAGAGAGAGAGAGAGAGAGAGA
>JAAGEH010000039.1:289595-337413 GCA_011751065.1 Lasiurus cinereus | reverse complement strand
AGAGAGAGAGAGAGAGAGAGAGAGAGAGAGAGAGAGAGAGAGATTGATTCACCTAACAAAAGAATATATTTGAGCCCACATCAGAAACTTTTCACCAGCATCCCTGAATTCCAGCGACATGGGAAAATGCCCTCAAGATGCTGAAGGCAAATCATTTTTTATCTTTGAATTCTACACTTGGCCAAACTATATATCAAATGTCAGGAGAGTGTAAAGGCTTCTCAGACACTCAAAGACTCAGAAGATTTACCTCTCCATGCGCCCTTTCTTCAGAAGTTATTTGCAGGAGTAAATCAGGGAACAGGAAGTTTTAGGGGACAGTCCCTGGGTGGCTGCTGTGCCATATGCCTAGAAAGCATTCCACCAGGGCTGCAGCAAGAAGATGGAAATACAGAGCATGAGAAGGGTTTGAAAGATTTCATTTTAGCTTTTAAAATTTGGAGGGGAGAGGGAAGTGATGCCGTAGGGGTGGGGAAAGGCAAAGGCAACTGTTCTCTATGGAACTTACAGATCCATCAAGGGCTCTCACCCTAAGCTTGTCTGCTGCTCTGAGGACCAAGACTCCCCTGAGTTATGGACTGAAGAAGAATTCTACTCCCCCAGAAATCCTGATAGATTTTCCTGGAACGTTCTTTCACCAGGAAAATCTGATGGTTGGCCCATCCAGGGCTGAACTTTTTTTCAGAAAGGGGCTAGTGATGGCCCATTCAGGGCCAGGAGCTCCGCAAGGGGGAGCTCAGGCTGCGCTCTTCTGTCCCTGCAGCGGCCACCCAGCCTGCCCCTGCCTGTGCTCTGGGGAGGAGAGGCAGTAAGTATGACACCTGCTAGCCAACACTTGCTGGCACCTGGCTTTTGGATTCTAGTTCTGTGAGAAGGAAACTTGTAAATGCCCTCCAGAAGCCCCAGCCTGCCCTTCTCCCCTCACTCCCATGACCAGCCCCGCTTCCTCTGAGCCCACTCCTAGAAATTCCACAGTTCTGACTTCGTTATGCCAGACAAAGCAATTCTCTTCCTCTTAGTCTGTGCATGTTCAGTCATAGACTCAAGCCTGTGTTTTCAAACCCTAAGATTTGGTCCATATTTCTGAGCCAAAGTCTATTTACCCAAGAGAGAAATTTCGCAACCAGCAATAGCATCTGAGTGGCAGCTATTTATAAATAACAACTTTTTTTTCTTTACCAAATTTTCATTTCCCAAGTGAAGAAAATGAAGTCAAAGAGGCTAAGCCACACACTCAAGGTCATGAGATTGGGATCAGACCTAGAAGTCAGAGCCAGACTTCAAACCCAGGAGTGTCTGGCTCAGAAGCCTGGCTCCATGTTTTCACTTCTCCTCCTCTGTTCCCCAAGGAGGAGAGCCCATAGCTGGAAATGTCCTTACCGAGTATCCTTCAAGGCCTTGACCTCCCCGTTTCTGCTTATTGCACAGTTCCCAGTTTCTAGTGCAGAGAATCTGACTGGCTCCGCTCAGGTGAACTGTGCCCTCTGGACCAACCCCCCCTAGTCAGGGGCAGCAGAGGCTGCAAGGGAACCACTGAGTCAGGAGGGCAACTCTGGGGGGAGACAGGCATTGTGTGAGCTGGAGGCCATCCCCAGAGGGGCCTGCTCCTGAGGAGTAAAATTTCGTGAGGCAGATTGGCTGGTTTCCTATGGCACGCACACTGCCATCCCTGGCTGCAGAGCACTGTCCTGTTTCACCAGGTGTACACTGGTTCCCACCCTGAGCAAGCCCGCTCTGGCTCCAGAGCAGAAAATGGAAACGCATTTCTTCTTTTCCCCAGGCTCGGGCCTGGGTGATTACTTGGCAAACAGCCTCGTTGCTTTGGGTCGTCTTGGACATTTTTCCTACCCGGCAGCTCCTCTTCCCAAACAGACCCAGAGACATTTCTCAGAATGTTCTGCTCAAACAAGCATGTGAGAAAACAGCTTGTCAGTTTGCCTCTTTCTTGCCGAAATGAGACCACGATGTCAAAACCCAGTCCCTTCATCATTTAGAAGCAATCTGGTAATGGAGCGCTGGCTTAATTTCCCGGGGAAAGAAGATGCTTCTTGGCCAGCGAGGCTCCGTGTAAGCCTGGGAAGAGGAGTAATTATCTTCTTCACAACCAATCCCTTGTGGGTCCCTTCATTAATCGTAAAATACAGTCTAGGGCTGTTCAGGAAGTAAGTTTAGGAGGTTAATTACTGCTGGATTATGCGTAGCACGATCACCGTGTTGGGAGGACGATTTTGTTGTGCACATCTGATGGAGTAACTGATGAAGATTTCCAAATCCCGCCTCTCAGTCGAGGGCATGAGTTAGAGAAACGACTGGAACGTGCCTTCTACCTTTGCAGGCTAGTCTGTGAGTGGGAGGGCCCCTGGCTTAAAATGACTAGCTAAACGCCACTATGCATGCAAATCCGTGCACACATCATCACACATGCCTGTGTGCACCCATGCAAGTGTCAGTATGCATGTGTGTACACACCCACACATATGAACACACACACACATACACACACAGAGAGATGTTTTGCAAAGAACAACAGCATCAAAGCCCTGAGAACAGACCTCGGGCATTTCCTTACCTAAAAGCCATGTGAGGACCGTCTGCAATTCCTGCACATTAACAGCCTCCTGTTGGGGTGAGGGACATTAACATGGCCAGAGCACAGATCCTTCAATGTTACGTGTTGTGACAAAGATGGATGTACACATTTGGAAACTGTCCTGTCCTTGTGCTTGGGGAATGCATGGGCGAGCACATAAAGAATGGATTTGCAACTAGTCATCAGATGCCTTATCTCCAGAAATTCCAAGAGTCCCACACACACCCCACCCCTCAAACAGAGAGTTCTGAAAAAAAATATTTCTTTTTTCTTTTCCTTTGTTTCCTAATAGGAAATGGGGTTGCTATGGGGATGGGCTGTAACTACATCAAGTGGATGAAATGGAGGGTACTGCGATGTGTCGGGTGGTGGGGGGAAGGGGCGGGGAGGGAAAAGTCTGCCTCTAGGCTTGGACTTGAAGTATTAGACTCCTGCTAAAGGAGATGATCCTTTTCACCTCTTCTATTTGGGGTCCTGTCTCTGCCTGCTCACTTCCTAGCCTTTGACAAGCTTGAACCCGTGTTTCACTGACTGCTCTGAGCCCGTGTTTCACTACTGAGCAGGGCTGCTGTCCCTGGGGAGTCGCTTGGGGTCCCTTCACTCCTCCTCCCCCTCCTCCCTGCAAAACACACAGCAGGACAATGGCACCTCAGAGCATGTGCCACAAACCACATTCATATGGGCGAGAGCCTCTGAGAAGAAGGCGGGAGAGAAAGCCTCTGCCTGTGTCCTTGATGGTCCAGAAGGGTTCACAGGGAGGAGACACAAGCTCCACTTCTGAGGGTGAGGCACTGCCCCAGAAGAAGAAGAGAAAGGTCGTTGCAGATGGAGCCTGGTGTGAACAGGTGTGGAGCAGTGGAGACTCCTGAGTCATTTGACAGCCTAGGGGCTTACGATGCGCAAGGGACTTCCAGTGTCAAGGCGAGGAATTTGGACTCCATTCTCTAGGCAATGGGAGGTTTTCCAGCAAAGGAGTGATGCACTATCCTTTGGGAAGCTCAGACTGGCAGCAAACATGGTCATCCGGGCAGGGAGCTCTATGCGGAGCTGAGGCGGCCATCAGAGGCAATGTGTCCTGATCAAAAGCAGCCATGGTAGTCTGAGGAACAGGAGTTGGGGCAGGGATGCAGGAAGCAGGGATGCAGACAGTCCAGGGCTCAGGGACTCAGCGCTCATAGAAGGGGAGGGGAGCAAAGGGGTGAGATGGCTCTAGGGTTTGGCCACTGAGGCCTGGGTGGATAGGGGTGTGTTTACAAAGGAGGGGGCACAGATAGGCAAGTGCAAGTGCACACACACATACACACACACCCCACTCCTTATCTAGTGGTTATTAAATCCCCCATTCTCTGGAGTTCTCTGCCTTTATACCTCCCATCCATGACAATAAATACAGTGACAACATTAAATGGGGTCACACATCTTCAGTGAACAGCACTCTACATTTGATAAGAAATTGCCATATTTGAACACCTCTATGAGGAAGGCCAATGGGGGCTTTGAGAGGGAAGGCGATTTACCTAATGTCATAGCCCACAGTGAGAGCATAGCTCAGCGCAGCCTTCCTCTTTGCCCAGGGGACCGAGAGACCCTGGAGAGGAGAAAACCCTGGAGCTGGTTTTCCTGTGCCCTCATTAGCCCCCTTTATGAAGGTTGGCAATGCAGTAAGGAAATTCCTTTCCATCGGTCTTCCGGCTGCTGCCGTCATATTTCCTTCCTCCAGAAAAGAGCGCAGCCAGAGAGATTATTTTGACATATTTCCTGAAGATGATGTTTCTAGAGCGCTTGCCTGATAAAAATGATATATTTATTTGGGACCGCCAAAAGCTTGCTGAAATGAGGAATTTATCTGCATAGCTTTTGTTATTAAAGTGATTCTTCTTGTTTATTTCCTTCTAAGCTACTGATTCCATCTATAATACATGAGTTTCAGGTAATAGAAATTTTTCATGCAAGTAAATATTTTAATAACAACATTATGGTTTTGACTCAGAGTGTTACAGACAATAGGCTGGTGGAGTGAGCAGGCGCTGCACTGGGAGCCAAGGGACCTAGGTTCTCATCCCCACTCCAAATCTATAACCTTGCACAAAACCCAGCCCTCTCTGGGCCTCAGTTTCCTTATCTGCAAAATGTGGTGGCTGGCCAAAACCGGTTTGGCTCAGTGGATAGAGCGTCGACCTGCGGGATTGAAGGGTCCCAGATGTGATTCTGGTCAAGGGCATGTACCTTGGTTGCAAGTGCATCTCCAGTGGGGGGCGTGCAGGAGGCAGCTGATCGATGTGCCTCTCTGATTGATGTTTCTAACTCTCTATCTCTCTCTCTTCCTCTCTGTAAAAAAAATCAATAAAATATTTTTTTTTTAATGTGGTGGCTGCCATGTGCTCTCCCTGACTCACAGGGGCCATTGTTAAGATCAGATGAAGCTGCAAAGGTTCTTTGGGGTAGGCTGCAGCCTTCACTACGCCCGGGCAGGGTCGGCATGGGGTATTAGCTAGAGCACAGATTACTGCAGAAACAGACTCAGAAATGCAGTGGCTTGAATAAGATATTTTGTCTCTCACAAAAGCAGGTCAAAGTCTAGAAAAAAATCAAAGATCCCACTCTCCAAGGTCATTCAGGTACTCAGGCTGGCCAGTTGGTGCTGTTGTCCTCAATATGAAGCCTTCATCACTGCATCTAAGGTGTCTGCTGCCACCTTTGCCACATCCCAACAAGCAAGAGATAGCAAAAGGGCCAAATGGTTTTGTCTTCAAGGTGATAACCCAGAAGTTGCACACAGCATTTCCACTCACCTCCCATTGGCCCAAATTTGGTCACATAGGTCCCTCAGCCTCCTTGGCTGCAAGGAAGGTTGGGAAATGTAGTGTAAAGCTTGTTGGCCAGGTATCCAGCTAGCCACCCAGAAGGAGAGACACTTAGCATTATGGGGGACACTTAGCATTATAGAGCATTTGACAACTCATAATAATGGCCACAGATATGGAAGGGCACATGAGATCTTCAGGAAAAGCAAATAACCCATCAGGTGTGCAACAGGCCTGCACCCATGTACATGCCCATTTATTTATATACACATATTTTACTTATACAGACACACCTTCAAACAGAGACTAAGCAAAAGAATGAAAGAGAAACTCAGCATAACTCTTGGTTTTCAAGGTATGTGCTGATCAAGGGAGATATTATGATAATGTGATCTGAGATGAAACAATCAAGTTGGAGAGAGGTAGGTGGATTCAATATCCATGTTGTTTCCTAGCTCTGAACAAAGAAGACCATGGTGAGGACAATCTTAGATCCACAAAGTAGAAGAGGTCTGAATAGTCTGGAGTTGGGAGGGTCACAGACTTGAGGACACACTTGATATCAGACAAGCTACAGGTCTTCACTGCTCTATCAAGCTGGCAGCCATTCACTGGTTTTATCTAAATAGGACTGTCCTTCCCTCCTTGACCCCACCAAAGTATGCTAACGGAATCGTTAGCTGAAGGCCACACCATCAGGCTACATGCATTCTATCTGGACCAATGTCTGATGTCCCAAACAAGCCGGTCCAGACAAAATGCCGAGCCCTGACCTGCGCAGGGTTCTCCCAGATATTCCCCATTGTCTCTGCTATGGACCCAGGAAGGAACGTGGCTGGTTAGCACAATACACATCACACCCCTGCCCCAGCTCCAGCCTCAAGTACATAGCAGGGTCAGAAGTCTCCCCAGGTAGCAAGAAATTTCCCATTGGAAATGGTCCCATGAGAGAGGGTTCATGAGTGTGAGTATTACAGTGATGCAGGGAAAATCCTTCCCAACAGCTGTGCCTTCCGAGGAGCCTCCAAGGCTCTTCACTCTCACATGCTACTCGGCAGACATTAGCAGCTCTTGAGTATTCAGATCAGTTCATAATTATTTGTCAAAACCACTTTTCCCCTTCATTATTTCCTGCTGAGAATGTGATATTATACAAATTTATGTTGTAGCTGTCACAGAATCCAAAAGCATCACAAAGGAAGAGAAATTAACCCCCTGCTTATTAATTAAAGTTGAGTTTGGCTCTCTAGAAGGAGAGAATGTATTAGGTTGATTTTTTTTTAATTGGAAAAAAAAAACATTGGTTTTATGATATGTCATGTGTCATACCTAAGTAGCATTATCTGCTGTTTTACCACAGAGGTCCTGGTACATTTGGCCATATCAACTTCTAGGTGAAATGTATTTGCCAAGAAGGTGTTAGGCTAATTACTTTTGGCCAGAACCATAGATTGGGACCCACATTTTCATTTCCTGGGAGACAGAGATTCTTGGTGAATAAGAGTAACATTTATTGGGCACTTTAAGTTTTAGGTGACAGGTGATGTGCTCAGTAATATACATATAAATGAACATTATTCCTCACCTGGGTCATGGATGTTCTTTCCACATCTATGCTGGCCCCATCCTGCCCCACCCATCTCTCTTATTACACCCAACGTGACTCCTCAAAACCCAGGTACATCTGGTCCTCCTCTTCCACCACATGGCCTCTGCACAAGTTTTTTTCTCTTCCTGGATTTCTCTTTCTACCCTTCTTCACCTTCCTACTCACCCTTCAGGTCAAGCCCTATTTCACTCAGACAAAAGCCAAAGTCCCATAATGGCCCAAGAATAGAGTGACCATATACTAAATCATTTTAACAGGTACACTCTTGAGAGTGACATGGGATGTGATTAATCATTGTGACAGACCAATAGGTATAAATGCTGCTATCTTAAGCAGACCAGGACATTGTGCCCTCTCCACAATGCTATCAGAATTTGGCCTCTCCCGACTCTCTGACCTCATCATCTACAACTTGCTCCCTTGGCTGCTCAGCTCAGGTCCCTGGCTTCCTTGCTGTTCCTCAGCCTGAAGGCTCTGAGCCTGCTCTTCCCACTGGCTCCTTCCAGAGTAAACTCAGCTGAACAAACTTCTTCACTTCCTCCAAGTCATTTGATCCAATGTCAACTCCCCAAACTGCCCTGAGGATGACCCCTGTGATGTGTCATCTACTTCTGGCTCAATCCCCATAGATGCCAGAACTGGGTCATAGTGACATTGTAAGTGTCATCAAACTTATTTTCCAGATATCTGAAACACTAGCCTGCTCACCAGTTTGGCACACTGACTCACTTATCTTCTCCATGCTAGAGGCAGCTCTGTAGCACCAGAGTAAACCTCGGACCGGTGATGGAGCACAGAATTCTTATTCCGCCTTTTGTAGCCCTCCACTCTGCTTTCTGACCCCACCATTCTGGGAAAGCCTGCAATGCACCAAGTCACAGGGATGCCACCTCAAATATCTGCCTCTGCAGGTGACAATGGGAGCAACTCAGCCAGCTACAAAGAGGAGCCAGGTGGCCCCATGGGGATGGGAGTCCTCAAGCTTCAGAGAAGCCCTGGAACCTCCATGCCCAAATGAATTGAATTGACCCCATTGTAAGAATCAGATTCTTTCCATTACAAACATCAGAAACCCAGATCAAAGCAGTGTCAACCAAAAAACAAGGCTGAGAAAGAATTCTAATCCACTGGCTATAGGCGTTGCTGAGCCTAAGGTTTCCAACAGCATTCCAAGATGCTGTTTCTCTGTGCTCACTGTGTTCTCAGTGCCAGCTCTAGGCCCAAATCTTCCTCAAAACTACAAAACCAATGAAAGGAGAGTTTTTCAATAGTTTCAGCAAAAATCCCAAAGAGGGCTCTAATTTGCCTAGCTTAGGTCACATGTCCATGTCTGAACCAATCACTGGGGTCCATTCAGGGCATGGATTAGCCTATTAGCCAGGTTGGGTCACATGCTCAGCCCCGGAGTACAAAAGGTAGAGTCACCCAAAACACATAGTCCCCCAAAGCAATGTTGAGCAGTCAAAAATTTTACTTGTGTTTATGATACTAAGCCCATAGGAGGGTGCTGTGTTGTTCTACTGGAAGATATTGGCTCTACAGAGCTCTAAAGTAGGCATCAGAACCTTGACTTTGCCACTATTTCTATGAGACTGCAGACAAGACATTTTCTTTTGCAGAGCCTTACATTTCTCTTTTTTAAAAATGTATTTTTACTGATTTCAGAGAGGGAGAGACAGAAACATCAATGACGAGAGAGAATCATTGATCAGCTGCCACCCCACAATAGGGATCAAACTTGCAATCCAGGCATGTGTCCTCACTGGGGACTGAACCGTGACTTCCCTGTTTATAGATCGACACTCAACCACTGAGCCACACTGGCTGGCAGAGCCTTACATTTCTTAAATGTAATGGGAGGATAAAGAGCTCTGCCAGACCCCAGAGAGTATTGTGAGGATGAAACAAGATCATGAAGGGCCTTTTCTCCACAGGAAAGGGGCAGGTCTCTAGCATGGAAGGAGAAGGCAGCATGACTTTCCACCTCTCTGGAGCATGTCTGCAAGCTCCCATTGGATCAGGGTGAAGTATGGGTTTCTTTTCCACTTATTACTCAAAGAAAAAAATCTTCACTCCCAACTTATTTGGATGGTGTCCCTCCCACCACTTCCACCCCCTATCCTGGAAGCACCTTCTCTGATCCCAAAGGAGGCAAGATTCATCCCTCCCATACAGAGTTCACCCCACGCAGCCATAACCTGAACAACACATCCACAATTAGCTAATGTAGAACATTTTCCGCAGAAAATGAAGCATGAAATATGCAAAAATAATGAGCCCTTCGCTGAAATTCCAGTAGCTGCTACAGGGTAACCAATTTGAATAGCAGCAATTGCAATTCTAGGGAGGAAACCCATTAATAAGGACAATGCTTAAATCATTATGTATAGACCCCAGAACTCACTCTATAATTAATTCAGTCAATAAACATGGTATTAATCCTCCCACAGTGTATAACTTAAATGAGGCTTTTATTGAAATATGTGGTCCAGTTTCTGGCTTCCCAGGCAAATGGGGCATTGGCCATGGCAGGAAGGCCAACACAAGACCCAAGAAGAATGATAATCCACAGAGAAGAGAGCCTGCCTCATGGCCCAGAGAGGATACCCGTGTCACCAGGGTTCTACACAGATCGAGCCCCTGTAATGAACATTGGCTCAGATGCCCTGTGCCAAGCTTCCAATAGGTTCTTCTTACAAGTCATGGTGGTAATTTTTTATCTTCCCAAGCCCATCTGTGGGCAAGTGGTGGCAGTGTCAAATGTGCTTCCAGCCTTCCAGAGACCTTCCTTGGATGGTAGAGGAAACAGAGGGAAACCATCAGGTGTTGGTGTCAGACCCAGGTCTAAATCTCGGCTTAGCTATTTACCAACTCTTTGACCTTTAGTTTATGGAGGTCCTTTTCCCTGTTTGGAAATAATTAGAGGACCTACCTGTTAGGGTTTTTGAAGAATAACTAAGAATGAGAGTTTAACTCAGCCTTGTGTCTAGTTCAGAACAAAAACTCACTAAATGTGATCTATTGTTATCTATTTCTTTCATCAAGGCTAGACCCCCTGGTTCTCCGAGGCAGGTGACCAGTTGCTCTCTGTATGCACCAAAGTCAACTTCTCATACACTCTTCAGCATCAAGGTTGAGGTTAACTCCTAATAATAGGGGGGTCTGGATCTCAGAAATTATTGAGCCTCCTGACACACCACACCCAGCGTATTCAGATTACTTAAAGATCCATCTTAAGAAATACTGCCTTGCATTAACTACCATTGAAGATGAATGATGGATACACAGTGGTCTGTTGAACTATTCTGCCTAGTTTTGTATACAGTTTCATTGGTTTTGGCTATTTTAAAGACCGATTTTAAATGAGCTGAATTGGATTCCAAAGTGTATATATAGGAGCAATATTGTCAGGCTCACAAATTGGCACTCCTCTCCCCTTTCTCCTGGGGAGGCACCTCACCTTTTGGTTTAAGGCCACAGGACATTCTTGATGAAGCTTGGGGCTTCATTGTGACTGGCAATCAATATGATAATAGACAAGTGTAGTTTAGAAGACTCAAGCACCAAGGAACAAAAGCAATCCAAGCAGAGCATCTGAACTGAAGGAAACAAATCATTAACTATGACAGCTGACAGGTACTGAGATTCTAATTGATACCTTTCCTAATTGTTCCTTGCCCCAGATCATAGGCAGAGTAAGTGGTATAATTAGGAATAGAACTCAAATGTTCTGCTTCTGTACCTAGAACTTTCTTCACCATCACCATACAGCCAGCCATCATAAAAATAACAGCAACAAAAATAATAGCAGCTAACATGCATTAGGGTTTTCTCTTGGCCAAGACCTCTACTAAGTTTTCTGATGCACTATATCATTTACTTCAATAAATAAATAAATAAACAAACAAGCAAACAAACTTTTGAGGAAGACAATATTATCCCCATTTTTCAGAGTGGAGGAAAAATGTCATTGTCTAACTTGCCTAAGGAAATATAGCCCAGGAATTGTAGAACTGGAATTCAACCTGGATCGATCCCATATGCATCTATAAATATTGGGTTGCTGCAGCATATTCTATAGTTTACAGTCTCTATTGTCAGGCATTTGTGTTCTTACCAATATTTTTATTCACACAAATGATGCTGCATTGGACATCCTATACTGGACTTTGCTATCAGCTCTGTCTTATAAAAGCTGCTTAAGGTTAGGGATTTCACCTATTTTGTTTACTTTTGTATCTCCAGGACCTAGATCAGACACTGGCGCAAATAGGCTCAATGTGAATTTGTTGAGTGGGTGGCTGGGTGGATGGATGGATGAACTAAGAGATGGACAGGTAAATGTGCAAATGGATGGATGGGTATGGGCATACTTCTATCACATAGGTACCCAGATGTCTCTAGCTCTTGCTTCCTCCCCCCTGCCAGTGACCTCAGTTTAGGACAGTGGTTTTCAACTTTGGCTGCATAGTAGACTCTCCTGGAGACCTCTTAGAAAGTACTGATGGGAGGAATCCAAGATGGCGGCATAGGTAAACACCTACACTGCTGCCTCGCACAACAATTTCAAAACTACAACTAAAAGACAGAACGGACATCATCCAGAACCACAGGAAAGCTGGCCGAGTGTAAGTTCTACAGCTAGAAGGAAAGAGAGGGGCTCACGAAGACCCAGAGGAGCTGCAAAAAGCTGAGGTACTGAGACGCGCGCGCTGAGAGAGCGGGTGCTGGAGTACCTGGCTAGCTTTCTCTGGCAGGAGGGAAACGGAGACTCCCAACGGCATTTAACCCCTTATTTTACGACACTGAACCCCAGATTCAGCGAAACTCATACGAGGGGAGTTTGGACTGTGAAAAGGGAGAGGTGCACGGAAATTTAGGGGAGTCGCAGAAGATCAGGTCTGGTCTCGCATGCGGACGGTGCTGCGCACAGGACAGATTGCTGATTGTGCCGCTGGCTTTCGCCAGTGGGCGGGAGACAGACCCTCCGAACTGTGCCACTTCTGACTCCACTAAGCCCCTGTTTCGGGCGAAACCCTGGGGACCTAGACTCGTGTGGCCCTAGTGCTCAGGGGAGCTGGAAAGGCAGCGGTTAGAGGCACTGCGGGTGTGTGCGCGCACAAGGACCGCTCCAGGGATTTTCCAGTCACGTGAGACTCAGGGGCCGTGGAGGGCGGGGCGACTGGGAGGCAAGGCGGTCCCTTAAGCCCTGAGACTCCACCCCTCCCAAGCTCAACAGAGGCTTCTTCGGTTTTGCATCTGGTATCATAAGGCTGAATCCAACACAGAAGTTTCTCCGGCATAGTGAAAATGCCGAAACAAGGGAAGGGATCACAAACAAAAGAAATGGAGAAAAAAAAACGACTGGACATAGAGTTCAAAACCACGCTTGTAAGGTTTTTCAAGAATATGCTAGAAAAATTCGATAAATTTAGTGAGACCCAAGAGAAGATGAAAAAGGACCAACTAGCGATACAAAAGAGCCAACTAGAGATGGAAAAGGTCCTACTAAAGATGATAAAGGACCAAATAAAAATTAAACATACACTGACTGAAATAAAAAAATATTATACAGAGTCCTAACAGCAGACTAGAGAAAGGCAAGAATCAAGTAAAAAATTTGAAATATAAAGAAGCAGACAACATTCAACTGGAAAAGCAAAAAGAGAAAAGAATCCAAAAATGTGAACATAATGTAAGGAGACTCTGGGACAGCTTTCAGCGTACCAACATCAGAATTGTGGGGGTGCCAGAAGAAGAGAGAGAGCAAGATACTGAAAACCTGTTTAAAGAAATAATGACTGAAAACTTCCCACATCTGGTAAAAGAAATAGACTTACAAGTCCAGGAAGCACACAGAACCCCAAAGAAAAGGAATCCGAAGAGGACCACACCAAGACGCATCATAATTAAAATGCCAAGAGCAAAAGAGAAAGAGAGAATATTAAAAGCAGCAAGAGAAAAACAGTTTATTACCTACAAGGGAGCACCCACACGACTGTCAGCTGATTTCTCAACAGAAACGATGCAGGCCAGATGGGAGTGGCAAGAAATATTCAACGTGATGAATAGCAAGAACCTACAACCAAGAATAATCTATCCAGCAAAGCTAACATTCAGAATTGAAGGGCAGATAAAGAGCTTCACAGATAAGAAAAAGCTAAAGGAGTTCATCAACTCCAAACCAGTATTATATGAAATGCTGAAAGGTACTCTTTTAGAAGAGGAAGAAGAAAAAGGTAAAAGCCAAAAAATTATGAACAACAAATACATATCTATCAACAAGTGAATCTAAAAATTAAGTGAATTAAAAATGTGATCAACAGAATAAACTGGTGAATATAATAGAATCAGGAGTACAGAAAGAGAGTGGACTGATAATTCTCAGGGGGGAAGGGGTGAGGGGTGTACAGGGAGAGACTGGACAAAAATCATACACCTATGGATGAGATCAATGGGAGGGAGCTAAGGGCAGAGGGAGGGGTGGGAGCTGGGTGGTGGGGTGCTATGGAGGGGAAAAAAGAGAAACAAATGTAATAATCTGAATAATAAAGATTTAATTTAAAAAAAAAGAAAAAAAAAGTACTGATGCCTGAACCCCACCTGCAGAAGCTCAGGTTTCACTGACCTGGAGTGTGGCCCAGGCATGGAAATGCTTAACAGCTTCCCAGGACTTCAAATGTGCAGGACCAGCAGTTCAGGCAAAGTCCGAGGACCAAGTTCATCAGAACTACAGAGCATATTTGTTAGAAATGCCAATTATCATGCCCCACCCTCCTGACTTAAGAACTGATTACACTGAAGTTAGTAGAGCACTAACCTTTGTAAATAAAGGGAGAAATTAATTCTGAATAGGAGTGAACCAATCTGAACCTTCATTCACAACTCAAGTGTCCAAGAAATATCTTCATTCACTTATTTTTCTTAAATCTAACTAAATCCTACTTTAAGATCCCACCCCACCACTGTAGCAGAAATGGCTACCCTCCAGAGTCTAACGGTCCCTCAGCCTGCTCTGGGATTACCAACCAAGGCTCCCTTCTAGGGTGGGCACTCCCTTCCCTATTCAGGGACACCACAAATGACAGGGAGAAGAGCTGTCTGCAGGAAGCTTCTGCTTCCAGTCCTACAAAAGCTCTAAATCCAAGAAACCCAATGGCCCGGCTGCCTTCTTGGGAGGAGAAGAAGGAAAACCTTAGCCAGTCATCTTATTCTAAGCTTGGGGTGGTTCAGGTCACCCAGAAAGGTAAAGTCGGTTTCCAAGAAGAGCCAGTGTTGATAAATGCCCCGGGAGAACTTTTTCCTCCTCCACTTACCACCAAATGTAACATGGATGATTTCCCTGACAGTGAAGATCAGGGTTATTTTTAGATCTCTTATAATGATAATGAGGGTTTCCTAGTAGAAAACCCTCTGGTCTTTTCCTCCCATTCCAAATGGAGTTCAAGTTTATGCAGTTCAGCAAATGTTTTCAGGGCAAAAATCCACAGGCCAGAAGAGGTGCCTGTCTTCCCTAAGATTTTCACCTCAGTGTTCCTTTCTTGCCAGTTTACTAGTGCATTTAAGGGGGGGGAAATTATATATTATCCAGTATTTTTTTCAAAGGATGGATGGTTACAGTACTGGCAACACAGAAGTCTGAGTTGTATCATTTCTACCTCTTGGAAATTGTTGATATTTCCATTGTAACCTAATACATCTCAATTTTTGTGAATTTGTTTAGTGTTTTATGTGTGTATGAAAATATGTGTATTATCTACCTATTGCTTAAAACTTATGAACATACATAAGTGCACAAATACTGTATATATGATCTGCTAATAACTAGGTTAATAAAATATTCTATGTTTTTATTTTTTAAATGTTATTTCATTGATTTCAGAGAGGAAGGGAGTGGAAAAGATAGAAACACCAATGATGAGAGAGAATCATTGATCAACTGTCTGTTTGCACGCCCCCTATTGGGGATTGAGCCTGGAACCTGAGCATGTATCCTGAGCAGAAATTGAACAGTGATCTCCTGGTTCATAGGTCAATGCCCAACCACCTAGCCACACCAGCCTGGCATATGTTTACTTATTTTTTATCTCCTTTATCTGTTGATTTTAGATATAAAGAGTTTATGCTGATGATAATTCAAGATTGCTATTATTTTTGATGATCAAAGATTATTTATCTTTATCACTAAATCTTAACTAGTTCTTTGCATATGGTTGCATCTTGCATCCCAATGTCTTCTTTGATTCAGCTTTCATTTCTTCATTAATTTTTTCAAGGTGGATTTTAAGAGGTAAGCTTTCTAGGTCCTTACCTATCTGAAAATATCTTCACTTTACCCTGTAGGGCATTTTAGGCACAAGAAGTAATTCTACCTTTGCAGTATTTTCCCTCAGAGCTTGGACTACTTGGCTCCTTGTATTCTCACATCCAGTGGTACTCATATTTGTTACTTTACAGAAAGCCGGTTTCTCTTCTGACCTTTTTCTCTTTCTGAAAGGTTTTATGATGTTTCTCTTTATCTCTGATGTGATGAAATTTCTCTATGATTGTTTGGGAGTTCCTGCATTTTTTTATTCAACGTGCTTGGTCTTTTAACAACAATAATAACAATCATAATGTTAGCAGCTGGCATCATTTTGTCACATGGCCAGTCTACTAATACTTTTTAAGACCCTATTCTGGATTCTATCATAATAGCTATTTTAGAGAAGAGCAAATTGTGCCACAAGAAAATAAATACATAAAATAAAAGCATTCTTCAGGCCTAGAAATGATTTTACAATTGTTTCTCAGAGAATTTTCTCCATTTCATTCCCTCTGCTTCCTGTGGTTTGTCAGGTATTGGAATCTGGGGGTCAGTCTCAATGCCTGCTTCTTTGTCCTTGGGCACTCTCTTTGGGAGATTTCCTTCGCTTGATTGCTGAGCTCACTGCCCAGCTTTAGCTGTGCCTCTTCTGCAACTGAGCCCATAGATTGAAGCCTTGCCTCTCAGGTTCAACCCACCACACCCATTGCTTCCCACCTGAAGACAGGTGATCCAGAGTGGGACCAAGCCACCTGCATGTGCCCCACTCAGTGTTCACCCTGATGGTTATGCCCTGCTCTCTCCTGGCCCCCACCAGCTTTCTGAATTTGGCACACTCCTAAACAGCACTCCCCATATTTTTGCAACAATGCTTGCTGCTAATTCTATTCCACTTGCTTTTTATTTCCTTAAGATTGTTTTTCTGTCCTTACTGATTTTTAGAGAGAGGGGAAGGAAGAGGGATAGAAAGATAGAAACATCATCAATTGGCTGCCTCCTACTCATCTCTCACTGGGGATGAGTCCACAACCCAGGCATGTGCCCTGACCCAGAATGCAATTGGTCACTTCTTGGTTGAACATTGACCCACACCAGCCGGACTCTTCTTAACAATTTTTTAAATAACGTCTGGGCAAGCTTCTGGCTTTCCAGTGTTATTATGAATTGTTCATACCTTTCCCACCATGTTGAAGATACAAAGCAAGAAAGATAAGCAGGTGCTTAGTTCACCACTTGACTCAATCTCCTTCTCTTTGATGCAAAGAGCAGAGAGTCCAATCACCTTGAGAAACGAGGACTTACAGAGGAACACATGTAGCAATGAAGTAGACAGGTATCTGACTATGACCGGGCCTCTCAAGGATAACAGGCATCACATCTGGCTGCATCCTGATGGTCCTGAAAAGTTCCTTGAAAAACTGGAATTTCATTCAGGAATCAAGATCCTCTATGCTGACAGCCTTGACTGCCCTGATCATCTCAGGAACACACACTGCTGTCCCAAGTGGCCCGGGTATGAGAGCAGATGTTTTTCCTCCACATGACTGGGGATGCATCTCATTTCTCATTCAGCAGCCATCTGGGGTCCTCCTCCCCATGTCCTGAGGGTGGCTGAGCCCTGACCCTGCCAGTGGATTTTCATCCTGGGCACATTCTCTTGCTGTGGGACCCAGTGCCCATAACACTGCAACAGTCTGCTCCTTGACCTGAAGGAATCTGGTGTGAGCAGATTCACAGTCTCTCTGCACAAAAACATAAGTAGGTGCTGCTGTTTGGAATCTCCTACAGAAAGACCTGATGGTTTCTGATCAGCTGGACACCCTGGGAGTCATTCTCAGCATTCTCTCTTCCACATACAGCATGCTATCAGGATCTGTTGATTCTTCCCTGGCCAGTGTGTCTCAGTTGGTTGAGCATCGTCTGTGCACCTGAAGGTTGCCAGTTTGATTCTCAGTGAGGTCACATGCCAGGTTTCAGAATTGATCCCCAGTAGGGGAGTGCAGGAAGCAGCCAATCAATGTTTCACTCTCACATCAATGTTTGTCTCTCTCCCCCTCTCCTTTCCTCTCTTCTAAAAATCAATCAAAATATTTTTTTAAGAAAAGATCTGTCTGTTCAGGCACCCACATGTGTCTCCTATGAACCCCTTCTTTCCATCCATACACCATCCTTGGCCATGCAAGCCTGCACCTACAGTCTTTCTCCTGATTGGGATTCATATCTCTAGTCTCACCACCTCCCACACCACCACCCTTTGTCTATCACTCCATGGCAAACAGAGTGAACTTTCTAAAGATCAACCACATTCCTTCTGATGGGCTTCCCATCGGCTCCCAGATGAAGCCCCACATCATGAATGACATTTCAGGCCCTGCACTATCTGACCGAAAGCCCCAGGTTTCACCTAAGGAGAAAGAGCGTTCATTTCTCAGGCAGACCTCTCCCCACCAAGTTCTTGCAGGCCTCCATTCAACCCCTTCTGTGGTGGGGGAGGGAGGACTGTGGCTTCATTTCTTTGGAGCCTGTCATGTTATACAGTGGAGAGTATCAGGGTTATCATTATATATGGTAAATTGAAGCTGTTATTAATCAAAGTATCCCGGAAAATATCAAAAACATAATGTGACATCTCAGAGCTCCTCTCCCGCTGGCTCCAATCCACATCCAAAAAGAAGCTGACCTTTTCTGCAGCCGAATTATAAATGTCAGAATCGCGTGGCGCCATCCTTCAATTACTGTCACCTTGAAAGGGGAGAGCACTGGAGGCCTCTCACTTAAGTATTTTCAATCACAGACATATTTCAAACACTCTGACTCCTTGAGAGGGGAGCGCTGGGTTCTGCAAAGCTGTGTGGCCCCCGCTGTGGATTCCGCTCCAGGTGCAATGACCCAGAAAGTCAGTGACTCGAAAGATGATTTGGGAATTGACCAGAGCTGCCCATCTAATCTCCTCCTGTTCCAACAAACTAAAGATTTGATTTTTTTTCAATTGCTATTTCTAGAAGCACCACAATGATGGCTCCACTGCCTACCTCCTAAATGCAGTAATTAATAGATTGCCTTTCCCTTGACTCAATTATGTTTTTATTCTGCAACTTTAAATAACAACAAAGAAACTTTCCTTCTGGTCATATTTCTATTTGTCATTTGAAGTCTTCATTCAACAAGAAGGCAGAAAGGGTTGAGTCCAATAATCTGCAGGGTAGGGGGTGGTGGGGAAGCAATTTCACATTCTGGGCTGATGTGATATTATAGTATTTATAGCACAAACCTATCAAATTAGCATCTTTACATGTTATAGTATAATCACTTCCTCTGTCTCCTGTAACCTATATTTACAGTGCATATTTAGAGTGGAAATCCTTTCCCCTTCTGCACTAAATTAAACAAGGTAGATCATTAGATTTTAGTCATTACAGAACACGAGCAATCAATATCATTCTCTGTTTCTCTTTTTAGCAGAACATCCTGGGTCTGCTTGGAGCTGGGAAGTCTGGCCCCGTCACAAAGAGAAGAGTTATAAATTCCCTGGGCCTCACCAGGGAGCTTGGCTTCACTGTGACCATTCTCTGCGGCCACAGCATTGTGTCTGCTTTCAGAGTCAATGGTGCCAGAACCCTGTGGTCATTGAGGTGGTCAGAGCCAAGGGAAGCCTGACCCATGAGCCTCACCAGCTGTTGGTTAGCCTATATACAGGTCCATTGCACTCCCACACATGCCAGACTTTCCCCTCCTTGGGGGCCCAGGGTCTTTGATTCTTCACCCCCATCCCAGAATATGAGTCACAAGTGTACTTGGGAAGGAGGATGTTTTGTGGCCGGCCGGGGGTTGGGGGGCACTCATTCTAAACCAGCATTTCAAAGACAAGTTGATGTGGCAATTGACCAGAGTGCAATAAAAAGATTTTAGAGGAAGCTGTGGGAAACAAGACATGAGCCATGCCCAGGTGGTGGGCAGAGGGTAGGGTGGCCAACTGTCCCAGTTTATCAGGACCAAGAATTTCCCAGGACATGGGGCTCTCCCAGATAAAACCAGGACAGTCCCAGGAGAACCAGAATATTGGTCACCCTAGGAGACAGTAAAGCCTTTATTATGTGTCTTTGTTCATACCCTCCCCAGTCCCATCGTCCCAGATGTTAGAACCTGGCCATACCTTTGAGTGGGATCCAGGAGAATGCTCGGGGCCTACTGAGAACATCAGCAAACCTCTGGCAGATAAAGTTTGTATGATTGATGGGACACTCACATTGCCCCCAAGAGGGGGTGCAAGATGGGATCACTGACCACACTGCCAATAGAGGCTTCATTACTGAGACAGCCCCTTCCAGAACTCAGCCTGTTGGTCAGCCAGAGAAGCCAGGATTTGGCAGGCCAGGCTGGTCCTTGTGCCTTCCTCAGGGGCCTGGCCCGGCTGAACCTGGAGGCCACTGTCATCCCCACCCACCTCTGAGTGGCTCTGGACCCTCCATGCTGTTTCTTCTGCCCCCCCGCCCCTCCCCACTGCCTAACAAAGAGCAGCAGAATGCCGCTCCCACCCCTTTTTCATCTTATCCTTCACCCCTGCTCCTCAGATCCCCATCTCAAATAACAGCAACTCAACCCAAAACCTCAGAGGCACCCTGACTCCTCCCGTTCTCTCAGGTCCATGCTACAAGCAAATCCTACTGGTTCTACTTTGAAAGTCTACCAAGAATCCAACCACATCTAACGCTGTGGCTGCCGCTCTAGGCCAAATCACCTCTCAACTGGCCCGTGAGTGGCCTTATGATTGTCTCCTGCCACTGCTGTCACTGTCCTCACCCTGTCCTCAACGGTGCAGCTACAGCGAGGCTTTCCAAATGTCTGATGAGTCCACCATTTACCCTTCTGCTCATACGTCCTGGAGTGGTTTCCTGTCTCTCAGAGCATAAGGGAAGGTTCACGGGGGACCTACAGGGCCAGCTGCCTCTCTGGCTGCATGCCCCTCACTATCTCTGTTTCAGACCAACCAGCCACCTTGTTTGTTGAACATGCTGCACACCTGTCTAAGGACCTCTGCAGGTGCTATCCCCTCTACCCGGATGGTCTCCCACAGGAACCCACAGGGCTGGCTCCCTCTCCATCTCAGGCCTTCCCTGTCAGCCAGCATTCCCCACTCTGTCCTCTGCTTGCTGCTTCAAAACACTTATCACCATCACCATCCAATGCCCTAAATATTGTTTTCCTCCTCCCACTAGAATGTAAACTTTGCTAGGGTTGGATAGCTTCCTTTTTTTTTTTCATGTTTATTTCCTTTCTACTTTTATTTTTTCTAGCACTTTAATATGAAAATATTCAAACATAAGAAAATTTGAAAATATTGCACAATAAACACATACCACCCAGAACCCACAATTGTTAACATGTTGTCACATTTGCTTTATCAAGTATCTAACCATGGATCCAGCTCTCATTTCACCTATCCAGCCATGCCAGTTTTCAGTGCATTTCGAAGCAAGTTGCGGGGATCAGTATCCTTCTCACCTAAATTTTTCAGCAATCAGAGTTCATTATTTATGTGCCATTCTTCTGAATTTGGGGTAGTAAATTTTACATAAAGTGCATAAATCTCACATAGAGGGAAATGCATAAATCGTAAGTGTATCACTGAACAAGTCTTGATAAATGCGTGTATCTGTACAACCCCACCTTTTACCAAGATCCAGAAAATTGCCTTCCCCCAGAAAGTTCCCTAAAGGCCCTTATCTGTTCATCTCTGAGAGCCAAGGTTTCCATCTGTCTTGTCCACCCATTGTGGCTTCCTAGCCCTGAGAAGGGTTTCTGGCACGTAGCAGGAGCTCAATGCATACCGGGTGAGTAAATGAATGACTTCGTGCAGGAGTGAGATTCACGGGAATGAAGCCTTAGTTCCCTAAGACCAGTTGGTTTCACATGAGTTGAAGGGAAATTCCTGAAAGGCTAACAACTCTGAGCACAGAAAGCAAGGGAGACTGCACCCCAGACTGCACAGTTGGGAAGGCATAGATGTGCCAAGGAACCTGAACTCTGTGCCAGGCAGTCAGCTCCCTGAGGCGCCGTGCATTTGAGCCCACAAGTGCTGGGTAGCCAGCAGCAGAGCCAGGAGGGTTCTGTGAGGGGCTTCCCGCTCACCAGCCTCCTCCCCCACAAACATAACTGATAACCAGTCCGTAGTTGTTTGAGATGGACCACTAATACTTAATCTTAGGAGCAGTGTGTAAAAATATACTTAGAGGATTGTTGTTATTTATCTTAACTATATGCTACTTTTTTAGGTAGGCCTGTTCTGCAATTACCCAGAATGACCTCTCCACCAGATTGCCATTTCCAAGTCCTTCCTGTGGAGCAAGTCGGAAAGGAGAAGGCCCCGCCCACTGGCCAGGCTAAGAGAGCCCGCGCTGTCCGGCACCTCACACTGTTCGGTGCCCCACATTGCCTGGCGCGTGCTCACAGGGATCACCATGATTTAGGTTTGGTAAAACAACATCCCATTAAATTAATGTGGTTAATTTGAATTTTATTGATTTTGTAGTTTGCCATTCTATAAAGCGTCCATTTGTTTTGCTTTTATAGTCATATGAGAGCCATAAGCAGAATTTTACTCCATCTTTCGTATTGGTACATATTTAAGTAATATTATAATAAAAATTACTTGAGTCAACCCACGTGGGAAGAGCCTTTTAAAATATTCTTGTTTTAAAGGGGATCTGAGCACTACTAGCATTTGAGAAGTGTTTTCTTTGATTTTGTTTCCTAACCCAGTTGATTTCTTCATGGGAAACATGTAGGTGGTTTTTTCAGACGGCATCTCTGTCCCAGGTGCAACCCGGAGACCAGAGCTGAGGGGCAGGGAATGTTGCTCTCTGAATCCTCCAACCAGGAACGCTTGGGCTCCAGCTTCTGCCCAGGTCCAAGTGAATGGGATGAAATGATCTGGGCTGGGAACTTGAGGAGGAGGACAGTCGGAGGCTAGTGTGGAGGGTCCATCACTCTGGGGAAATGTGAGGCACGAACTGTCACGGACAGACCCCTTCCTTCGGAGAAGTCGCCCCTCGTACCTTCCGGTGCCTGATGCCACAGAAACAACGGTGCCGGCAAGATCATGTCTTTCTCTCTTTGTCTCCAGAAAGATCTTTAGACTCTGTGCGACGTTACTAACACTCTTAGCAGAGAAGCCAGTTCATTAGCAAACACCCACAACCCATTTGTATTTTTACATGGCTACATTTTCAAGTCTAATGGGTGTGTAGGGCGGGGTGTGAAGCCAATAGGGAAAGCTGAGTGAATGCCGCAGGGAGGCCGTTATAAACATTGTTGTAACCTGCAAGCCCAGAAAGTTGGGAACATTAAATTAGCCATAACACATCCCACGTATTCCTTTCCTTTCCTCCTTCTTCAGCTCTCCCCCACACACGAGCCCGTCTCTAGCTCACAGGCCTTTGTTCGGCTGCCCTTTCTGTTTAGAACTTTCCCCACCTGCAGGGACTGGCTAGATCTCTCCCGTTCCCTCGCACCCACCTGAGATGTCACCTCCTCCAGGAAGCCTTCCCTACCCACACAAAGACAGGAATTAGTGTTCCCCACTTCTGTGTCTCTCAGCACCCTGTGTGTGCCCTGCTGAACTATCACACGAGGGCACCAGGTGGTTTGACTGTCTCCTCACTAGACCAGAAACTTGGGGCCAGCCTCAGGCCTTTTATATTCCCAGGGTCCAGCAAGATGTTGGGTAACTAGAGGTATCAATTCCTGTTTCTGAACGTGTGCATGAATAAAGTTTCAGAGGAAACACTGTCTCTAGAGACAAAGAACAACAGTGACCCTTTCTCCCTCCCCTGTGCCTTCTGTTCCTGAGCCCCAGCCACTGGGCATCTTCAGCTTTCTGCTGTTCGTTTTGACTCCTCGTTCCCTGAATAAGTGGGACCTTCAGGCTACAGGCAGGAAAGCAGCCTCACTCTCCCATCCCGCCAGGCCTCCTGTCACAGACCCCAGGTGGTCTCCCTGGGCCACATCGAGGATCCAGAGCAAACTGCAAAGCCCCCACCTCCACCACATGGGCTCTCAATGGGTCTGGACCACAGGCGCAGGCGCAGGGAAGGGAGCACCTGGGGCCCTGGTGCACTGCCAAGTGCACCGAGTTTGTGGAGTGGGCCTTCCAGCTCGCTTCTCTGACCACTAGCCATTTGCCCCCAGCTTCACAGAAATGGGGCTTGACCATGCTTTGCCTACCGCAGCCCTGCCAGAAGTCAACTGAATTGTAGATGCTTCTGGGACTCACTGGCCTTGCTGTCTGCAGATTCTTCATCCCCCTCCCACTCCATCTACCATGTCCTGTACCTTGTAATCTGATCTGGTGAGATAAGAAATCTCCCCTCCCTTCTGCTATTGGGCTGTTCCCAGGTTATGTGAACCCCAAAAATCAATTCCTAAGGCTGACAGGGAAACTGGCTCTGCCCAGGGCGGGTGGAGGCCGGGTCATGGTCTCACTGGCCAGCCCTCTCCCCGCTGTGGTTTTACTGTGTGTGCACAGCCTGCCTCCCAGGACCCCCATCTACGACAGTGTAGATAACCTTCAATTCAAACTGTAACAGCTGGTTTCTCTCTGCGTCTCCCATTCTACTAGAAAATGAACCATAATTTGAAGCATGCAGTAAAATGTAATCTTTCCTTTGTAGGATGCAAGCTCCTTCGTTTTCAAAGAAAGCCAACGGCTGACTGACTGAATTTTGTTCTTTGCCAGTTAGACATTTTGCCTCAAAAGCTACCTTGAATACAAAAAAGAAGTGAGGGCATTCACACTCTGATGATGAGTCATCGCCCACGCTGGCATCAGGACCCCCCTGTTCATAACCCCAGTCTTGAGACAAACTCTCTAGTCATTAATGAGAGCCCATACTACAGGCTCGAGTTATGACCAGCATTTGTTCGCCTCAGTTAAGAATGTCCCCTATTAATGACAACAGCTGTCGATTTAATAACCCCAGAAAAGATCATTAAATTCTTTCACATTTCCCAGAAACAGATGGAAGAACTGTTGAAAGGTTCAAGCATATGCGGGAGCATATTGGGTTGCAGCAGCTCCACAGAGTGGCCAGACATTTGATACTCTAATGGATGGCTCCATGCAGTATTGCTGTGGGTGCCCAGTGGGAGCAGGTGTGCTCCATGCCTGGTGGGAACATGGAAACATGGTGGGGAGTGGTGTTGAGACAGGGTATGTAGGACAGGATGTGAAGCCAATAGGGCTTGCAGGTTAAAACCATGTTTATAATGGCCTCACTGCTGCATTGCCTCTTGGAGGAGGGGTGTAAGCTGGGCTGGAAGGATGGCTGCCTGAGTTGGTGGGTCCTTGCAAAGGCTAAGCGGGTGGCTCGAGTCAACAGCTCTTGGCCCCACTTGACTGCCTCAGTGATGACTGGAGGCTCCCCCAGTTGGTAGGGTGTGACACACTGGCTTTCCCATGCAGGCTCCTTCGAATGACAAACATGACTGCCGTGTCCCAGACACATTGGCTCAGCAGCAGCCAGCTTGATGCCCTTGCAGGCAAACTCCTGCATGTATTCTGCTGAGGGAACTGCCTATATCAGCTTGACCATGAGTCTTTCCCTGTGTTTGGAGTCAAGATGCAGCTATGCATGTTCACACATCTGGGTGCAAGAGGCATTTCCAGAATTCTGAGTCAGGGGTTCTAAGGATTCACATCTGGCTCTGTCTACTGAGAGGGAGGGAGCAGTAACCATGAAGGAAGTATAGGGTTATAAATATATATATATATATATATATATATATATATATATATATCCCTGAACAAAGGCCACAGGATCTAATGTTTTTACTGGTGAATTTTTTTCACTTTCCAGGAGCATATAAGCGGTTCCCACTTGTAGACAAGTATAGGAAGCTAAGCTATTCATTCTCTGAAGGAAGTATGCTCATGATAACACTTAACAAAGCATAAGAAGAAAAGTCGAGACCCAGTTCACTTAAGAAGGTAGATATAAATTCCTATGCAAATATTGGCCAGACAAATTTATAATTAGACTGATAAGTGGGAGGTGAATCCAAGTTTGTAAGAATGGTTTAATGTTACAAAATTAATATAGAACACATATAATATTATGAGTAGAAACATTAAATATCGAAAAGATTTCTATTCTGTTCAATTTATATTTTTCTCAAATTTATTCATTGGTGTTATGGGTCAAATTGTGTCCTCCCCAAAAAGATATGGGGAAGACCTCAGAATGTGAAATTATTTGGAAATAGAGATGTTGCAAATTGGTTAAGGTAACGTCATACTGGACTAAGATGAACGCCCAATCAACAAGATAGCATCCTTATACTAGTAAACCATAGCCATGTAGAGACAGTGGCACACGGGGAGAGGGCCATGTGACAGTGGAGACAGAGGAGATCGAAGCTATGCCTCTGCAAGCCTGGGCACACCGAAGATTGCCAGGAAACCACAGAGGCTACGAAGAGGGAAAGGATTCCCTGGAAGGTTTCACAATGAGATGGCCATGCTGACACCTTAATTTGGGGTTTCTAGCCTCCAGTACTGTGGAACAATAAGTGTCTATTGTTTGAAGCCACCCAGTTTGTGTACTTTGTTACAGTGGCCCTAGGAAACTAATACAATTGGTTAAAATCGGGAGTCAGCAAACTGATAGCACAGGCCAAGTCCAGCCCACTAGCTGTTTTTCTACAGCATTTGATTTTAAAGGAGGAGGAGGAGGAGGAGGAAATAGAGAAGTACCGTATATAGCCTACAAAACAAAACTAAAGTTAGTGTTTAGGCCATTTAAAAAAATAAAAAAACTTGCCATGCTCTGGTTTAATATAACTCTAATTTAAAAATCCCAATAGATGAATTTAAGCATATCTGGAAGACAAAACAGGTGAAATTTTTAACTAAAAAAACTTTAGGTTAAAAAAAGAGTCAAAACAAATTACACATTAACATACATAAGTATTAATGTACATAAATCCACAATAACTAAAATAAGGAAGCTATTGGCATACAGACCAATGATGTCAGATATGTCACTTTTAAGTGGGCCTAGTTTATAATAATAAGAGATTAATATATGTTTTAGGTAGTATCAGAAGCTTATAGAAATATGTACAATTTTTATTGGGGAAAATTGAAATATGGAGGGAAATAAATTATTGAATCATTAAATAATACTATCAAAGTAAGTTTTAAACTAATTTTAAAATTAAATGTAAAAACAGAACTTTTAAAAATTTGGAAAAGAATATTTGAAAATATATTTAACTGATTACTGAATAGGGTATAATTTTCCAAGCATAAAGCAACAAAAGAAATAGTAAAGGAAAATAACTATAGGTTGGATGACAAAATTTTTAAACTTCCATACCTCCAAAGAACCATAAACAAAATTATAAAGCAAATGACAAGCTGAGAAAAAATATTTAACGTGATGACAAAGAAAGGACTAATAACCTTGGTATATAGAGATCCCTAAGGAAAAACCAAACATCCTAATAGAAAAATGGGCAGCAGCAGACCCCAACAATTCACAGAGGACATATAATTGGCTAAAGAATGTATGAAAAATAGTCAACTTCCCTGGTAATTCTAAAAAACACATTTTAAAATGAGATTCTATGTTTAATCTATCAAATGGACAAAATTTAAATGGGCCTAAATACTTTGTCTTGGATAGAGTCCAGTTAGGGACTTTTATACACTACCAGTGACAATACACAAAAATATACATTTACCCTTCTGCTCATACGTCCTGGAGTGGTTTCCTGTCTCTCAGAGCATAAGGGAAGGTTGATTGGGCCCTCACCTTAGTCCAGTATGACGTTACCTTAACCAAAAATATAAATTGAACAGAATACTGCTGTTGGTTTTGACTCCTCGTTCCCTGAATAAGTGGGACCTTCGGACCACGGGCAGGAAAGCAGCCTCACTCTCCCATCCTGCCAGGCCTCCTGTCACAGTATGATGTTACCTTAACGAAAAATATAAATTGAACAGAATACTGCTGTTGATTTTGACTTCTTTAAAAGTCCCTTATGCAATATTTTCAAATTTTCTTATGTTTGACTATTTTCATATTAAAGTGCTAGAAAAAATAAAAAGTAGGAAGGAAATAAACATGAAAAAAAGGAAGCTATCCAACCCTAGCAAAGTTTACATTTTACCTAACAAAGTACACAATCCAGTATGCTTTGCTATAGCATATGTTTCTGTAATGAGAATGAGGTTATGTGTAATTGGCTAGAAAAGATCAAGATGTCTAAAACCCAAGGTCCCATTGGTTCATAAGCAATTCTTCCCAGATGGTTGTTTTAAGCTACCAAGTACCAGTACTGAACCCACAGAACACTGCCTCAGCTGGGCACAGGAATCCCCAATGGGATGCAGTTTAAGCTGCCCATCTGGGTCTCCTTCTGGGCTGGGATTGGCTGCTTGTTCTGCCTCGAAAGTGCTTATTCCATGGTCATGCACCACTTTCTGTTTTCGGCACTTTTCTCCATAACTCAACATCTCATCTCCAATTCTTCCTTGTACTCTTTCCTGCAAGCAACTTTTAGAACTAATGCCATTGTTACTCTGCTTATTAGAAATGCAATGAATTTTTAAATAGCATGTTTATTGGGGTTGTTAACTTTTTGTTAGTGTTGTGGCTACTACATAACATATGTTTTGAGTGGTCTGGTCTGCCTTATATAAGTTTTTCCTGTAAGTCATGCCATTTTTAGTGCACAATTTTGCAGAACACAATATTTTTTGGTATTTTATATGGCATATATATATCACATTATTGTATAACAACTCTATATGATTAGCAAAAGCCTCAAAAATATTAACCAGCAGCTCTAGTTATGGCAATATATACATAGGGAAAAAATCAACAGTACACATACAAATTTATGCACAGTGTGTTCATCAAGAAGTTATTTGTAAATATAAAAAGTGGGAAAACATCCAAATGCATAATACTTGATTGAATACCTGATATTCCATCTATACAATTGAATATGTGAGCCATAAAATAACTTTTTCAAAGAATGCTTGGAGCAATAAAATTTTTCATAATAGATCATTAAATGGAAAAAATTCAGTTTATAAAATAATGCCACAGAGTGTCATCCAAATTTTATAACATAAGTTATTAAATTATGTATTTATTGTTTACATGTGGTAAATGTAAAAATATATAGAAAATATAAATAATAGTTAGAAATAATAGCCCATGAGATTGTGGGTAAACATTCATTATTCCTTGCACTTATCTACATTTTCTAGGTTTCTATAATGAGTGTTTATTAATTTTATAAATAAAAGACAATTGAAGATTACTTGTTAAGTAAAGAATCATTTAATGGAAGTTTTAGTATAAAGGAAAGAACAGAGGGAAGGAGAAAAATGGGTAGAGGGAACAATGGGGAGAATGAGGACACCCTAAATTTAACTCCACCTCTGAAGAGACCCAGGGTCTGGTAGGAGGATCCTCTTCCAGCCTATGGAAATCTCAATTATTGTAAACTCTATGATTATTTGCTTGAGCCAATGATGCCTGAGTCTTTCCCTAGGACACATAATGGGCTTTCTGACCCTCAGATCCTTGGATCAAACCCTCGACTCCTCAAAGACTTTCTCAGTTCAGCTGCAGCCCAACAAGCAAGATTGCTCCTGTCCACCCCATCCTCTGGAGCCCAGGTGACCAGGGCCAAGCCTTATGTCAGAGTCACGAGAGGAAGACATCCCACCCCATGCGTGCTGCCCACTCTGTCCCACAGAAATCACTGTCCATGCTTCAAGGGAAGGACTGATGGTGCAGGCCCTTGTGGAGTATTAGTGCAGCCCCCGAGGGGTGGCACAGACCTACTTGGAAAGACACCAGACCAAAATGTCTTGTGGCCTGAGGGTTGGCTCCATGGTCATTCAGATGGATCACATGCACCTACTTCCATGCCTTGGCCCCTCATAGCCCCTCCCACCCACCCCTGGACAGGAAAAAAAGAAAAGCAACAAAGCTGATGGTGGTTTTAATAAGAAATTAACTAGAGGTTATAAAAAAAAATGTATGGTGTATTTCCAACAGCAGTGTAGACCTATTCCTGTGAAAGACTCTCCTAAATGAAACCACTAAATGTGAGAGAAAAGGTTTTGTAAATTATTTAAATGCATTACTGAGCTGGCACAAAAGTAAGAAATCTGCAAAACCCTAAAATGAAGTGAAATAAGAAATCTGAAGAGAAAATGAGTGCTAAGGCCTGCTTTCCCCCTGAGGGTCCTACTAAATCCCAGAGGCTTTGAAGTTCCTCACAAACACTATGGGCATTTGGGAGACAGGAGATAAAACTCAGCCATGTCCCAAGGCAGGAGATCTGATGTGAAATTCCTATATCAATAAGCGAAGACTCAAAGGAGAATAAAAAATGGACCAGGATCTTTGCACAACAATGGGAGGAAACACATCTGTCTTTACCTGGCATTGGATGAGGATGGAAATTCCTTGTAAACACAGCCATTTCTTACCAAACTTTGACATCCAAAATTGCACATCTGTGAAGTCTGAGAAAACCACTTCCAGACACTGTAGAAGCATCCAGAACTTCTCTCCAGAGGAACTTCCTCTCAATGAGGCCTCAAGTATCTTCACAAATAAATGCTAATGAACAGTGGTGGTCAGTGCGACAGTCTCCTGTCCTGGGGAACTCACACTACAGGGCACCCAGACTACAACCCAATAGTCAGAGAGGCAGCCGCATAAAAGATCTCAGTGTAATAAGAAGGAGCTAAAGAGGAAAATGGGAGATTGATTAAAGACGGTATCAATCTTTGGGAATTCACATATAAGATTAAATCTAAGAGAAAGAGAGACCTCTCTCCCCTAGCACCCATATAGCAAATCCCAGGGGAGCAAGTTGGCTGGCTTTATATAGACAACAAAGTACAGAACACCCAATAAACTTTTAATTTCAGGTGACAACAACAGTTTCTAGCATGCCCCATGCAGTATTTGTGACATATTTATTCTAAAATATCCTGAGCGCAGGAAAGCTGCAGCTGGTCCTGTCTCGGCCAGGGCCTGGAGAGTCCACTCCTGGACTTTCCTGTTGTCAATGGGCTACACTGTTTGTGAGGGAAAAGCTGGTCCTGCCCAAGCTGGGTGTGTTCCACCGCTGCAGGATACTGCTCCCACTGGTCTGGAGGCTCCCCTGCGTGGGAGTCCAAGGATAAGAACAAAGCAGGGATTATGACTCCTAGACTGATGACTACTGGACTGAACATTAAAAACGTTGTTTAGAATGTCTTTAATTTCACTGCATTATGTCATCTGCACCATAAAACTGGTCCTTCTATTGATGAAACTGTTCCTTTTCTCTTTTTTATCAATACTCATCACTTTTGTCTCCTAATCAGAACACTATCTGAGCATCTGCCTGAATCGGCGTGTCCCGAATAACTGTTCTTATTGATCTCAATAAAGGCCTGTTTGCCTCTCACTCTGAAAGGCCTTTTATGTTTAGGTTACTACTACCAATCATATGGAGGCAGGTGTGAGACATTTTGATGAGCATGAAAAAAAAAGGATATAAAATTATATATGTAATATGAACTTAGAAACAAACTACAGAACAAAGGAGCCACAAAATGCCAACAAATGCGCTTTTGGATGGTAGCATAACAAGTTACTTCTTTCAGTGTTTCTGAAATTTCAAAATTTTCTTTGACAAATGTCTAGCTTCTATAATTCAAAAAAAAATAAAATTAAAAACTAAGGAGAAAATTACAAATCCCTAAGACTGGATTGGAGCTCTTTATGATGGGATCCCAGCTTCATCTCCAACCACATATCACATATTTGGTCTGCTCCTCCGCACACAGTGACCCTGCCCTGGACATTTTCAGAGTTCTCATTGACTCACCCAGGTCACACCAAAGAGAATCTCCCCCCAGGTATGAAAGTGTTATTTTGTTGTTTGTTTTTTAATATTTTATTTGTTTGTTTCAGAGAGGAAGGGGGCGGGAGAGAGAGATAGAAACATCAATGATGAGAAAGAATCATTGACTGGCGGCCTCCTGCATGCCCCACACTGGGAATCAAGCCCGCAACCCAGGAATGTGCTCTGACCAGGAATCAAACCATAACCTCCTGGTTCACAGGTTGATGCTCAACCACCGAGCAGGCCAGCCAGGCTGAAAGTGGTTTTTTATCTTTAAACAAGGTAGGTCATGTCTCCTTTCCAATGAAGTCTTTCCATAAACCTGCATAGAAGTCCTCTCCACCTGCACAGAGGCCCCTAAATGTTATCCCCACAGAGAAATGCCCTTCTCCATCCTAGAGGCAAAGATGAGTGAGAAGAGATGGTTTACATCCCAACACATGGCTTTGCCATTGGCTCCGCCCATAGAACTCAGACGCAGGCACATATCTTACCTGCTGAACCTCATGCTACCAGAGGCAGAAGGAAATTTTGGAGTATTCGCATGGGTTCATTTAGATGTTAGCAGAGTGTAACATGAACTCTCTGGGAAATTACAAAAACATGCAGCCTACAGGTCTACCCTTATTAAAAAGTGTCTCCCTCAATGCAGAGCTGTGTAATACTGAGTCATAGGCAATGGCTCCCAGACCTCTACTTGCTTCATAAAGTTTTCCTGGAGACTCCCAGGCAGGGGAGCCTTGAGACCAGTGGGAACAGCATCCCATTCTTCCCCCACAGACAGTGCAGCTTAATTCAAACAGGAAAAGCCAGGAATGGAATCCTCAGGCCCCGACCAAGGCAGGACCAGCAGCAGCTTCCCGCTCCGCTCGGGCATCAGCCAGGCCCCAGGAGCCTGTAGTACTTCCACTGGGGGCTCTTCTCCCAGTGACATCGTGGTGCTCAGAGACAGACCCCGGTTAGCCCACACCTGTTCCTAGCAGTCCTCCGCTCAGCTCAGACGCAGCTCAGACCACTCCCTAAGCAGGGCAGCCAGTATCTGCATTAAGGCCTGTCCCTCTGCTGGGCTGTGAGCACCTCGAAGGCAGGGCTCATGTCTGTATCACTCATCTCTTTGTCCTGAAAGCCCGGAGGCTAACACCAAGTGGGCGCCCAGTGGTGCCTGTTAGATGGTTGGATAAAAGGCTACCAGCAGGACTGGCCATAGTTCCTGGTCTACCTTCACCACGAGGTCCATCTGTCACCCACGTGGACCAGACCTGCTCTGTCTCAGCCACTTCCTCTGGGATTAGGAAAAGTGAGGACAATCACCAAGCTCAGAGGAAAGGACTGAGTTCCCAGCAGCTGGGAAGGATGGATTCCCTGCGAGAACTCAGAGTGGTTCCTTAGGCCACAGGGAGGGCTTCCCCGAGGAGGCACATTTGGGGTGAGCCTCAAGTGATTACTCAAAGTTCTCAGGAAAGGCAGGAAGGGAGCACGTTGCTGAGAGAGGAAACAGGCAGTAGGAGGAGGTGGGTAAGCAGCGTCAGCGTACCAGCTGAGGAGCCTGCCTGGGTGCTGTGGAAAGGGGAGTGGCAGGCACACTGGGAACAGGGGAGTGGGCAGCCAGGTGGCCTCAGGTGTCAGCAGGGGAGGAGCCTAGGGCTGCTGCAGTTTCTGGCTGTGAGATGGGGAGGCCTGAGGTAAGCAGTGGAGCTGCTGTGACATGGCCAGACCACATTTTCTTCCCCAAAATGGCAGGAGAAAGCCCAATGACCAGGGGATACAGTGCTGCCCACTAACACAGGTCCAGGGGAAGAGACCAGTCTGTCTCATAGCTCCAGATAACGTCCCTTCTTCCTAGCGTTGAGGCTGTCCTACAGTGTGGTCCCACAGCCCCATCGGGCCCCCACCCTCACCATTACACCTTTCTTACTGCCAGCCTCTGCCCGTACTCTCCCCCACACACCCACATGTTCTCTGCTCTTCCTGCAAGAATGGTGAGACAAGCACTGGATTCAGACTCAGCCTTTAGAGTCTCTCAGTATTGTGTGCTCATCCCAGCTCTGTCCCCCAGGCTGTGACGACAGCTTGGCCTCTCTGGACATCTGTTTTCTCGTCCACAAAAGGTGATAACAATGCCTATCTCACAAGGCTGTGAGATGGAGTAGCAACAATAGACAAGAAGCTCCTCACATGACGCTTGGCACAGAGTGAGTGCTCACTAATCAGTACCTCTGACTGTGATTATCCACAGATTTCTCAGTTTCCAAGGCCCAGCTAGAGCCCCCTCCTCCAGGAAGCATTCCCTGACCACCCAGTCCAGCACTTGACTTCTCAGAGCCAAGGACTGTCTTGGCTCTGACAGTCCTTGCAGTCCACCCATGCAATCTAACACCTGACTCCTCCTCTCTATGAGCAGTTCCTGTCTCCCCTAATTCAGTAGGAGGTTCGCTGGGAGCAGAGGCACCCCCCCCCTTTCTCCTGCCTCCCCCACAGTGCAGGGCTAGGCACACAGCAAATGTTTTGGGAGTCAGGTAGAATGAGAGAGCTGAGAGTTTGGCTTTTATGACAAAGGCATAGGGAGTTAGTACAGGCTCTGGAGGCGGGGAGAGGTTGGGATGGGTCCTCTGAGTGAGGCACTGAGCAGCAGATCCACAATATTCCCCGTCTATCTGCTTTCTGCTTTCCCAGCTGAGGCCCCTGGCAGAGTGATGAATGTGCCAAGGGCTGCACAGTATTAATCACCATAAAAGCAAACATTCATCTTGGTGCAGGATTTTTACTTTTCTCCTCTAATAACGGATTAAAGCGCCCCAATATTAATGGGCCAGATAATTTACATTTTGCTTAAGCAGGAAAAAAAAACAAACCATCAGGCCCTCATGGCAACACAACTTTCCGACAGATTGAAAGAGAGGCTGCATAAATTGCTGTAACTAAAACATGCCCGTGTGCACGCTCACCCACCGATACGTGACAGTTTGCAAAATGTTTTGCAACAAACGCAATATGATTTCTGTACACAATTACCCGTTCCCCCTAAAGGACTTCCCTCTCCTTCTTGCCTCTCCCGTTGTGTGGGGCTGTGAAGCCATAGCTACCTGGGCAGCATTCTCTTGGGCTTCTGATCTGTGACCTCAGCCCTGACCACATCAGCCCTGAGAGGAGACAATTCATTAAGAGACAGGAAGATGAGCCATGACCATTCCTTCTCATTCCACTCTCTCTCTCTCTTTCTCTCTCTCTCTCTCTCTCTCTCTCTCTCTCTGCGAACAGGGATCTTGAAAAGAAAGATATTTTTTCTAAGAGGAGAAGCCAGAGAGAATTCTCCTCATCCTGATTCTCTTTGAACACCCACCAAAAATCAGCAATAGTGAGCAGGCGCAATCAGATGCCAGCTTATGACTGAAATACCGCAATAGGACAAGCCATGGAGAGGAGGCAGGAGACCTGATACATAGTCCTACACAGGCATGATTTACTGTGTGACCTGGACCAATTCTCTACTACTCTGGGCTTCAGGCTACAAGTCTGAATAGTGAATGTCTGGTTTGGGTAACTCTGAAATCTGCCGTTTTCTGGTTTAACAACTCTGGGCTCCAGCAGTTGCATATGACCGGGGTATCTGGTATTGAAGCTGAGCAGTTAAAAAGAGAATGTGTAGCCCTACTGGTGTGGCTCAGTGATTGAGCCTCTACCTATGAACCAGGAGGTCACAGTTTGATTCTTGGCCAGGGCATATGCCCGGGTTGCAGGCTCAGTCCCCAGTGTGAGGCATACAAGAGGGAGCCGAACAATGATTCTCTCTCATCATTGATGTTTCTCTCTCTTTCCTTCTCACTTCCTTTGTGAAATCAATAAAAAATATTTTTTTAAAAAAGAGCATATATGCTCTGTCTTTAGCGTGCTCAGTGCCAAGGCAATTAAGATCCTCATCTAAGGGCACTACAGCAGATCCTTTCTCACAGAGCATGCTCAGTTCTACAAGAAGATCATGCTAGGTGTGCTTCATCACAGAACAGGCACACAACAGGCCCTTAGCAATCAGTTGAATTAAACAAACAAACCAATCTCAGCCTAGGCTCAGTCTGCTCACCTGCTGGTTTAGATAGACTCTAAACTCTTGAGCAAGAGTGTTACACCAACACTTAGTTCCCTGCAAATTAATCTTTATCAGCTAACCCCACCCCCACCCCCCCCAAAAAATAGAGTATGTCCTCCAAATTCATCCTCACACTCATCATACCTGTAAGAATACAGAATATTTGAACAATACTGTCCACCAACTTGACCTACATGATATTTAGATTCTAACAGCAGAATCCATGTCCTTTTGAGGGATACAAGGACTCTTCACACAGACAGACCATACATATACTTGGTCATCCAGCATGTCTCAAAAAACCTTTAAAGATTGAAACCCTATAGTTGTATTCTCTAATGCAATGAATTAAGTTAAAAAGTAGTAATAGTAAGCCATCTAGAAAAATCACCAAATATCAGGAAATTAAACAGAACACTTTTAAAGAACCCCAAAGATCATGTAGAAATACAAAAGGAAACTGGAAAAATATTTCAAACTGAATGACATTGAAAACAAAACTCATCAAAATGTATAAGATTTTCTTCTATCCTCTAAAGCAGGGGTCATAAGAAAAAATAGGGCTTTAAATGCCTGTATTAAAGGGAGGGGCACAAAATCAATTATCTAAGCATCTATCTATAGATGCAAAAAAAAAAAAAAGAACCAATGAAACACTGTAACTGGAGAAAGGGAGCGAGGAAGAAAGAAAATCAATAATACGAAAAGCGGACAAACAGTGAAAACCAGCCGTCAAAGTCGTTTCTTAGAAAAGGTTAATAAAAGTTGATAACTTGATGAATAAAAAGATAGATACAGAGGCAGTAAAGCACCGAACAGACTATCAAATTACAGCAGGAAGGCTGGGGAGTTTTGGAGAGGGAGGGAAATAGATCAACCAAAGGACTTGTATGCATTCATATAAGCACACCAATGGACATATAAGCCTCCCCTACCCCTTGTTGCATGCCCTCATTCCCCGTGGAATGAGGGCATGCAACAAGGGGTAGGGGAGGCTGGGGGAAGGTCAATGGGGGAAAAAGGAGATATATGTACTAATATATGTAACACTTTAAACAATAAAAAAAATTTAAAAAATAAAGTTATTAATGATAGGTAAAAAGAAAAAAAATTGATAGTCTGCCAGAGAAAATGAATCTGAAAAGAGGAGAGAAAACACATATGACTAAGATCAGGAATTAAGGAGGGAATATACCTTGGATTCTATAGTGTTAACATAAAAACATTCAAATCTGTAAAGAATTTGTGTGAGTTTATTTGAGTCGAACTGTCAACAAATGCCGGGAAGCAGAACCTCAATGAATTGAGATAGTGCTCCAGAGAACGGCGGGTTACATCTATATTTATACATTGCAATCAACAGAAGGGAGATAGGTGGGTTACATGAAATCAATTGATGATAGACTAGAGAGGCGAGAGAAAACAATGCAGGTCAGGGGAGGAGGGATCCCTGGGATTGGATAAAATTAAAATGATAGACACATACTTAGGTGGGTGCAGGAACGATTAACATGATAGTAATGAAGGAATTTGTGGTGTCTGTCCTGGAGCCCAGACACATTGGATTGTGCCCCAAGGGGTCCAGAAAAAGGGAAGTTACAAGTTACCCAGACATTTCAAGGATATGTCATCATAGATACAAAAAGACAAGCTCAGTTAAGATAAAGGTTGACCTTGTCAGTGAAGATACTGGCCTAGGAGGTGACTGCCTACCATAACTGCCTTTAGTTAAAGTTTAATTTTAGACTATCCTTTGTGGTTACTTTAGGTCTCTGAGTTTGCAAGACTGCCATGCAGGCCTTCCCTGAGCTTGTCAGGTCAGCCTGTAGCTCCTTTCATCCATGATAGCTACTAAAATAGCAAGAGGAAATAAATCAACAACTTAGGTGAAACAGACAAATCCTTGAAAAAGATAATTCACTCAAACTAACATAACATGAAAACATAGATATAAATTACCTTATATATATTAAATAATTAATTCATAATCAAAAACTTTCCCACAAGGAAACTCCAAGCCTAAATGGATTTACCAATGAGTTTTATCGAATATTTAAGGAAGAAATAATACCAATATGAAGGAAACTCAGAATAGTCAAGGAGAGCCTCCCTCTAGCCCACATAACCCATGTGGTGCATCCCATGCACCAAGAGGTCCTCAGTTCTATTTCCAGTCAGAGCACTTGCCCACGTTTCTGGCTGGACACCAGGAAGGGGCATGCAGGAGAGGTTTCTCTCTCCCTCTCTCTTTCAAAAAAAAATCAATAAAACATTTTTTTAAAAATCAAGGAGAAGGAAATATTTTCCAACTAATTTAATAAAGCCAGATATATAGTGTCTGAACAGAGTTAAAATTGTAGAACCCACAGCTGATGTTGCAGAGAATTGCTTGGTGGAGGAAAAATCCCAGTCATTTGGTGACTGGAGTATCAAAAGTGAAGTGTTCTGTGTGAGTATAGTAAAGGAGAAACATACAGGTGAGTGAATTTTTCCTACTTACAAAGATTTCCTAGGACACAGAAACAATAACCATAAAAGAAAATTTTAACAAATCAAAGTAAACAAAATTACGTTTTCTGCTCATCAAAATACACTATTGATCAAATTAATAAGCAGGCTACAAATTTGACAAATATATCACAATACATATATCTGTCAAAGAACTCATAGACTATACTTATATATTAGTATCAAGTATACAAAAAGACAAGTAACAACTTTAAAAATGGGTGAATGTCTTGAAAAGACATTTCACAGAAGAAATAGATGGACAGCCACACAAATTTGAACAATGCTCAATATTTATCAGAAAATGCAAATTAAAACCACATTTCATACTCACTGGAATGTGTTTGTGTTTTTAATGACAGCCAATGGGCACAAGGAATCTTTTGTGAGGATATGGAAATATTCTAAAACTAGATATGGCGATGGTTGTACAATTGTATAAATTTCAAAAAATTGTTAAACTATACCGATCACAATGGGTGAATTCTTATGATATGTAAATTAATCCTCAGTAAGCTCATACATTGCTAATGAAAATGTCAGCCATATATTACAATTTAAAGACACAAGCATGTGGTGAAATTGTAAAAAAAAAAGCTAAAGAACAGTAAACATAAAATTCAGGAGAGTAATTACATCTGGGAGGGGAGGAAGGGAATGGGAAGTGACAGGGTGAAGAGGGAACTTTTTGAAGGTCTTGAAATCATTTTCCTTCTATTGGGTGGTATTCTACAAGTGTCCATTGTATCAATATCTTTCATATCTTCTATATAGTTTATAAATACTCTTTTGTTTCTACCCTATAGTTCATAAAAATAACTTCAAATCAATAAAATACATCATCCAAGAGTTCAGAGGTGGACCTAATAAATAAGTACATGCATTATCATGACAAATTGTCCACTGGGGGAGAGGGGGTGGGCGTGGAGTAAGATGAAACTCATGGAGGAAACCTGATAATGGAACCAAAAGCAGAGTTAGAAGACAGTCTCCAACGATAAAAGCCACTGTGTGGCCATGTAGACTTATAGGAATTACTGAGGGGAGTGGGGGAACAGTGAGGAGGATATAATGGGCTAGCTGAAGGTCTAGGCCTCTCTACAGTGGGTGGACCATTTCTCCCAACCTCACTCAGCTCGATGCTAGAAACCATATCTTAAGTCTTCAATGGACATATGCACAAATCTTCCTCTGAGTTCCTTGTTGGCCTATTTGAAGAAGGAAAGGGAGGGAATTTGGGAACAGATGGGAGTGTTGGTTGAATGTTGGGAGCACTGCAATCAGTGGCAGTCCCTTCGCTGGGATTACTAGGCAAAGCACCAAATCTGTACAATTGGAGAAATGCAAGTTCCAGGAAGCTGAGCTGCCATAACAAATAAACCGGCACCATAACAAATAAACCGGCACAGACACATATGCATTCATTTCTACTCCCTGTTCCCAGGCCTGGGAAGGTGGTCCTGGTTGGTGACTTCCCTTTGTGGAGTAATTAAATCCCAGCACCCTGTCTATCTGTCGTCTTACAGCTTCTTGTCCCCTCAGGTATGTTGTCATCTGCTTCCAGCCTGGGGAAGAGGAAGAAGGAGGCAGAAAGGACACATCCATCTTTTTTTAAGTTTTGGGCCCAGAGACCTTAGGACAAAGATTTCTTAGGACATAAAAGAAACCATCAAAGAAAAAATTGACAAACCAATTAATTGGCCCACATCAAAGTGAAAAATGTCTCCTTTTCAAAAGGCACCATTAACTAAATGAAAGACAAGCCACAAGAGGTCACTTTCGTAATCTATATAACTGACAAAGGACTCGCATTCAGCATAAAATAGGGCCCTTAGAACTCAAGAAGACAAATACGTTGTAAATGGGCAAAAGTTTTTAAAACATTCACTAAAGAAACTGTAGAAGTAACCAATAAGCTCATCAATGAGGCTAGAAATCATTAGTTGTCACAGATATCGGAACTAAAAGTACAACAAGATACCAGGACACACTCAACCAAAGGTTGAAAGTTAAACCGACTGACAGTACCCAGTGCTGGTGCGGGTGTGGAATAAGGGCCCTCTCACATGCTGCTGAATGAGGACGGTGCAGCCACTGTGGGAGACATTTTGGCAGTAAGTTCCTTGTAGTTAAACATGCACTCCTAGGACTCAGCAACTCCACTTCTAGGCATGTAACCAAGAAAATAGAACATCTATGCTCACATGGAAACTGGACACTAACACACATGTCTGCCTTGCACATAACCTCCTACACTACAAATAGACCAAACTACCACCATTGGATGAATGGATGAAAAACTGTGGCATAGCCATACAATGGAACCCTACTGGCATAAAAGGAACAAACTATTGGTACACACAACAGCCTGGGTGGATTTCAAAGCATTATGTCCAGTGAAGGTAGCCAGCCAGATGGCTTTAAGTCATAGGATTCTATTTATATGATCTTAGAATAAGCAAAACAGATCAGTGGTAGCATAAAGCATATCGGTGGTTGCCTGGGGGGTGGGAGGGGTTTATTGCAAAGGATCTTGAGAAAGCGCTTCGGGATCATGAAAATGCTCTATAATTTGGTGGTGGTATGCATCAATCTAGTCGTAGGGACATACATCAAACTATACACTTTTAAAGAGTGCATGTCATTGTATTTAACTTATACCTCAATAACATTGATTTAAAAAGAACAATAATAATAAAGTCTTAGTCCAGAAAGTGCACACAGAACTTCAGCTCACATTCCAGTGGTTAGAACAATCCATCATAAGGGCAATCCAATGTCAAGGGAAGGTGGGAAAATGTAGTCCAGCAATGTGGTCTGGACGCAGAGGACAATTACTTTTAATGAACAACAATGTGGCCCACTGTCTGTGGCCCAAGGGGTTTCCAAAGACCCCTTTTGAGGCAGATAAGACTGGGCTGAGCAAAAGTTACAAGACAGGAGGGAAAGCCTAGGACAGAGGGCTGAGCATGGAGACTTGTGGGGCAAGAAAGAAGGGAAGGCTTCCCAGAGGAGGGGATATGTTTAAAAGTCCAATTCCAGAAGAATAAATAGGAGGGAATGTTCACAAGCACAGGAACAGGAAAGTAGACATTAGAGAATTGCTGGGAAGTTCTGTATGGCTGGGCATAGTGTGTCTGGGGTGGAAGGTTGGGTGGTGAGTTTCCTAAAGTCTGTGGAGAGGGATTAAGGAGTAGGGGCTGTATCCTGCAGACCCCAAGAGGCCAGGAGGGTCAGACAGCAGCTCTAGCTCTCAGAGCCCCTGACACTGTTCCCATCCTCCATCCATGGAGCCTGGCACAAAGCACCTAGAGGCTGGCACAGCTCCCTCCCAGGTAATCCCAGAACTCAGGAATGGGGACAGTCACTGCCTGGAATGCAGGCACAAAGACCAGGCTGGAGGCATCCCCCGGAACTCAGAAGGTGAGGACATTGCACTGTCTTACACCACTGGCCATGAAGCAGGAGCCAATGTAACAGACAGGAGTTGCCTGAGGCCAGAGCCCACTCACAGAGCCACATCCATCTGAGTCACAGGAAAGAGAAGATGCCCACTGCCCAGGCAATGGAAGTCCCTGCTCTGGGCTTGGGTTCACATCTGATTAACTTGCCCGTGGCAGGTAGGGAAATCTGGCCACAGCTACTGCTAAGGTTCTATCTGCCGTGCAGCCTGTTCCCTAAAGGGCCTCTCGTATGGAAGGTGTGGCGTGTGTCATTCTTTCTGCTCCTCACTGTCCCACTGAGGAAACGAAGGCCCAGCAGGGGCCAGGCCCTGGCCCAAGGTGACACAGCTAGGGTAGTGCTCCCGCCCTCACCTCCAGACAGTGAAGCATGCTGGGAAGGTGCCTATCTCAGACTGCGATAGCCGTGTGGGTTTTCTGCTCCTAGACTGCAAGTCTTGTTCTCTGCAGATCTGATTGATGGCAACCAGGTGAGCTGTAGCCACAGCCTCAGCACCGTTCCTGTCCCGATGAGCCTGCCTACCGCACCCCCACTGGCTCCTTCCCTCACCCCCGTTGAAATGACCCATCCTGTCAGAGAGCAACTAAAGGGAGAAGCCTCACCTCAGGTTATGCTGATGGAAACAAGATACGGGCTTCATACTGGCTTCCCAGTTGTATCAGGAGTCTGGGGAAGCTTTCTCCATAAATGGGAACACACCGTTTGTTCTCCGGGGCTATAAAAGATGAACAGGCCTGCGGTCTCTCCTTCCAGGATCCACAGATGATTCTAAAGTGCGGGGAGGAGTGAACCCCACCCAGGCAGCCCTGGGAAAGCTCAGAGCAGTGGTCTTAAAGAAGAGAGCACAGGTAGAGTCTCAGAGGCAGGCTCAACCCCAAATGCACTAGCCAGGTCTTCGCACAGAGGTGTTCACCCTGTGTGCCTCTTGTCTTCATCTGTAAGATGAAAGGAGGGGAGGAGGTTCTCATTTCACAATTTCCCTTCAACCCTAAAAGTTCAAGGCCTTCAGCACCTCTATGTGGCCATGTGGACCCTGCCCTGAACCCTTTTAGTATTGGTGACCCCAAAGGTCTACCCTAAGGACCACCTTAGTCAGAAGCACAACATCTGCTGTAGGGGTTTCCTGGGCCCCTGCCTTCCCTCCACTGCTGGGGCCACCTGCCCTGTGCTGGTCCACATCGCTCATACTATTTGTATCTGAGACACCAGCAAACTTGGGGAACCCAAAGTATTTTTTAATGTTAGGACCTTAAGCAGACTAATTACATTTACCCCTCCTGTGGTTTCTGCTGTTCTCATCTTATATTTTCCATTTTCATACATTATAAGCCTTATGGTGCAATGCTATACTTTCCCTTGAAGCAGTCATTTATCTGCAAGAACAACAAAACAAGGAAAATATGATTTTTTAATATTTAGCCACATTTCAATATTATCTTTGCTCTTACTCACTTTTTTATATGTGAGTTTTTACAGCGGTGCCACTTTCCTTCATCTTGGAGAACATGAAGGGCAGGTCTCCACAGCTTTGTTTTTATATATGAAAAGAATATTTTTCACTAGATATAGAATTTTGAATTGGTTTGATTTTTTTCCTTTCAGCCTATTTAAAATGCCATTCTATCATCTTATAATCTCCAATGCTTGTTATGAAAAGTCCATCCTCATTTGTAGCATTGTTCCCCAGTAAGTAGTGTTTTTGTCTCTGCTTTCAAGTTTTTCCTTTTAGTAGTTTTATGATGCTCTACATAGGTACAGTTTGCTTTGTATTTATCCCATTCTAGGGTTTGCTTAATTTCTTGAATCCATAAGTTTATATTTTCAGAAAATTTGGAGAAATCCAGGTCAGCTTTTTTTTCACATATTTTTTTCTGCCCAATCCTCTTTCTTCTCCTTTGACTCCAATTTCAAGTATGATAGACCACATGATGTTGTCTTACAGGACATTGAAACTATGTCCAATTTTATTTCAATTAATCTTTTTTCTCTATTCTTAAGATTGGGTCATTTCTTTTCATCTGTATTCAATTTCACTTACCCTTTTGTCTGCCATCTCCAATTTGTGATTAAGTTCATTATAAAATTTTTTACCTCAGATATTTTGCTTTTCAGTTCTAGAATTTTCATTTGGCTCTTATTTTTATCTTTCTCCTTCCACCTGCTCAACACTATGGTCAAGTGTTTATATATTTTAATAGCCTTTTTTAAAGACTGGCCAACTAATTACAACATCTGAGTCATTTCAAAGTCTATTTCTACTGTGTGTTTGTTTTTACTATTGATCACATTTTCTCTTTCTTTATTTTTTCTTTTTAAATCCTCACCAGAAGATATATTTTTGCTGAGGAAAGAGAGAGAGAGAGAGAGAGAGAGAGAGAGAGAGAGAGAGAGAGAAAGAGAGAGAGAGAGAGAAGGAGAGAGATTACTTCCCCGTAAACGCCCCCCTGGGGATTAAACCCAAAACCTAGGTATATGCTCTGACAGGAAATCAAACCTGCAACTTTTTGGCATATAGGATGACACTCCAACCAACTGAACCACCCAGCCAGGGCTTTCCTGTTTCTTTTCTGTCTAGCAAATTTTAATTGTCTACTGATCATTATGTACAATGCATTGCAGAGACTCTGAATTCTGTATTTTTATTCATTATGAGTATTGATTGCTAGTTGGTCCACCTGAGTTACTAGGTGATCACTTTAAGCTCTTTGAATCTTGGTTTTATACATTATTAAAGCAGATATGTTTCATTTATGCCCTTAGTCCTAGAGCGAACCCCTAGTGCTGAACATAGTCTCCACTCTGATAGTGTGGCCCTTCTGATATTCCAATGGGAAATCCAAGGAGCCATCAAGCCTCTCTAACCTCATACGACTCAAACTCTCAGCTGTTTCCCCTAAAATGTGTGTTTGGCTTCTTTAGCCTGGTAGCTATTGCTTTAGTGGGCTCCCTCACATCTGCTCTACACATGTGCATTTCAGAGCCTAGCCAAGGATCTCAGGGGAATATGTGCAGATTCAGAGACCCTCTATAACACCTTTCCCATCCAGCCTTTACCTCAACCTCTATTCACTCTGAAAACTCAAAACTCTCATCCAGTATGACTGTGACCTTCTGTCTCAGTCCCAGCCAGCTTATATGAGGAGTGCCACAGATGGAGCCACAGAAATGTACATCTCATCTAGTTCAGTTCCTGTCATTCAAGGGTGGAAACCTTCCATTATCTATCCATTCGGGGGCACTCTGCAGTGTCTTCAAACAAGTGGCCCCACAATTGTCCAGGATTCATCATTATTATCTGTAGGAAAGATATTCTGATATAAATCACTCCATAATGATCAAGACTGGAAACACCTCAAAGAATGTTTTATTTTATAATTGATATTTCTTCTAAAAAAGAATAAAGGTAGTTAAGGGAAAAATCGAAACTTTATTGAACTTGTTCACACTTATTTTAGGGTTTGGTGCTACTGTACCCTAAATTTCATAAGGGAAGTTTTCATATGTTTGTCAGTGCTTTGGTCCTGCTAAGAATAAAATCTGTCTCTGCCTCTTGTGCCTCTTCAACTCAAGGCTGCCAGACTCTGATGCCCATTTCAACTTGGAGACTAAAGGTGCTCCATTCTCACCCAGCTGTGACTTTTCATGCTGCTGGTACAGCCTTGGTCTAAGGCCTTAATTAACAGCTTCTGCCTCCTCCCAAAGCCAGCCCTCACTAGGAGTCTCAGTTCTGACGCAGGGCCCCCATCTTTTTCCTTGGGGTCCAAACTCTATACCCAAGCCTGCCAGTCTCTGCCTCAGAAGCTTGCATCATCCGGCTCTGTCCTGCATACCGCAGGTGCTCCACACATGTTGGTCTGATTAGGCTAGTAGTCGTCAATCCTCATGTACAAATATATATTATTAAAGTCATTGCATCAGTTAATTTTTTGGTATAAAACAAACTGCTCCCAAGCTTAGTGGTTTAATGCACAACAATGTATTCTTTCTCATGGTTTTGTGGGTTAGCTGGAATGTTCCTCTACTGGCTTCTTTATGAGCCTGCATTCGCTGAAAGATTGACTGGGCTGGGATATGTAAGGTGGCTTTGCTTATATGTCTTGTAGTTGGTCTGTCCATCAGCTAGGGCTCCTCAGTTTGCCTCCATACTTCAGGAGGATAGTCCAGCATCCTGGCCTGGTGATCTCTGGGTGGTATTCTAAGAAGAAACCAGAAACTGCAAAGCACTTTAAAGTCAAGCCTTGAAAGTCATATAATAAACCTTCGGCCATAATCTCTTGACCAAACCAAGTCACAAGGCCAGCCCAGATTCAAGGAAGTAAAGAAATCAACTTCACCTGTGAATGGGAGGAATGGCAATGTCACATTGCAAAGGGACACGCATCCTTGGATAGCAATAATCCCTAGAGGACAGTGCACCATAGCACCCTTCACTACCCTTCAAGTGAAAGCACAGAAAATAGAACCAACCTACTTCAAAGTTTTAAAAACTCGAAGTAATTCACTACCAATAATATCAGGGTGGTAGAGAAGGAAAATAAAGTACAATAAAACAGTCCATATTTGCATATGTAAATGCTTGGACATAATTGCACTAGAAAACATAATGAAGTAATCAGACTCACGTATATATGCAGAGCTGCACACGCAGAGTCATACAGGTGTCATACTGGTGACTCAGCTGTTATGACTTCTAACTGTTGGTAATGTTCAGAAAAACACCAAGTACAAAGCTCCCTACATTTATACCATAGTTGCATAGCTGAGCCAAAAAGTACTTACATTTAAGTTCCAATATGTGAATGGGTTTGGCACCTACAAGAATGTCTGGCTGGGCACTGAAAGTTCAGCAGGACAAGGGATGATTTGTGAGAACATTGCTTGACAACTATGCACACACTCCAGCTCTGGTCCAACCAAAACCACACTGCAGAGTCTGAGGTGCCCCCTAGGGATTAGTACTGCTATTATATCAGAGCTACAGACAAGAAATGCATGAATGGAAAGGCCTCTGAGGCATCATCAGAGGCAAAGACCCGAGGAAACCTGCAGTGAGGTTCTGGAGACAAAAGGAAGAAAGGAAGAGGCACCCAGGAAAGGGTGGGATGAGCCTCCCAGCAGATTATGGAGTGACTGCTCTGGGTTTCCCATCCTCATCCGAATCAGGAAAGACTCACTGATGTGACCCCTTAGGGAGAGGGCAGGCCAGGCAGACCTCCTGGCCCATGTGGCTCATAGACCCCAGCCTGAGGGCATGAAGGTGGCAGAGTGGCAATTGTCCACCCCCTTCTACATCTGGAGCTGCCCCCAAGAACTTGCTTCTGCTGGACTTTAAAGAGGAACAAATTTGGTACCCTAGAAAGGGGTTTGGGGGCCAGGGGCTAGCTCCACACCTCGTTTTGATGGCTGCACCTCACATCAAAGTTTTCTTGAGGAAGGAGGGAAGGGTGGGGTTTGATGTGATCATTGTGGAATAATTGACTGGGCCCCAGACGCAAAGGGAGCCAGCCTGTCTGCATCTGCAGTAGCTCACACATTTAGAGTGTGATCTATGGATTATGGAGTCATCTCTGTTAATTAAATTCCTTAATATAATTTTGAGGTAAGAGTGCTTGGCCTGTGTTGCAGACAGTCCCTGGAGGACGAGAAAGTGAGAGAATACTCCACCTGGCAAAGCACCTCACAACTTAATCACCTCAGGGATTCGTGGGAAATTACACTGATGGAGGGGGACCACATAGCTGCACAGGTCAACACACCAATCCTCTACTCACTTTACAGTGACCAAGGTTCAAAGCAGGTTTCTGTCCCCCCACTCTCCTCTTACCCCCCTCCACACACACAATGGCCAATTCACCCATCCAGCCTCCAGCAGCATCTGAACCCCAAAGAGGTCATAACAAGGCCTCATCCAACTACAAAGCCCAGATGATGGCAGGTCTCATTCCTGGATCATGACCAGCCTCCCCTCCCCATCCAGGAAGCAGATTCCTCAGACTCTTCCCCACCCCACCTCCAAATTGAACCCTCTGACTCCTCAGATTGTGTTTATGCAGGGCCCCAGAAGTGCCGCGTAAACTCAAGGCCATGCATCTTTGGAAGGAAATCAATACATAATTATGTGTTCTGTCTGTGCAGCACGGCCCAGAGCCAGGCTGATTGGAAATTAGATAAAGTGGAAATGGAGTGGTCAAGGCTGGTCAACAGACCGGGGTGTGCACCCTAGCTGAGGGGAGGGAACTGTCCAAGGTCCTGCTACCAGGACTTGAAGCTGTGGCCACCTTGTGGATCTCACAGCCTTTCCACTTGAACTGCCATGTCCAGGGACAGGCCCATACAGACAGAACAAGGGGTACTGGCTCCTTTGCTTCTCCCTGTAGATTCACTGTTGTGTTCACAGAGGGTTGGACTCTGTAGCAGCCTCCCTATCCCAAAACCCACCTCCAGGCCCCCAATTTCTCTCTTTCTCTCTCTCTCTGTCTCTTTCTCTCTCTCTCTCTCTCTCTCTCTCTCTCTCTCTCTCTCTCTCTCT
>JAAGEH010000039.1:276165-289585 GCA_011751065.1 Lasiurus cinereus | reverse complement strand
TCTCTCTCTCTCTCTCTCTCTCTCTCTCTCTCTCTCTCTCTCTCTCTTTCTCTCTAATCTGCCCTCATGGGCCTTAGCAATCCAAGTAGGCTGACCACAGTGTAGATATTACTATGTTGCTTCTCTGCTTAAAATCATTCCTTTGCAGCATGAGGTGACAAGCATCCTCTATGAAGTCAGAAAGGCCTGAGATTGTGTCTGGCCTGAATCACCATAGTCACTGAACCCTTCTTTTAAATGCACAAGCAAGAATATTGACCTTAAGGGTTGAGGGAGGATTCTATGAAATAATATGGACAAAACACGAACACATAGCTTGGCATATGGTAAGCATCATATAAGTACTACATCATCATCATCACATGTTTTATTGTTTCCCAGAGATAGTGCCTAATGAGCTAAGTTGAATGAAGAATCTGCAGAACCAAGAAGGATAGAGGAAAGGTTCTTAGTCCATAGGTGCTGCTATAATAAATACTGTAGAGACCCAGTGGTTTAAACAACATTTATATCCCACAGTTCTGAAGGCTAGAAGTTCAGAGCAAGGTACCAGCAGATCTGGGGTGACTGGTGTTCTTAGGGGGCTTCCTTGTGGCGAGGGCATGTGCTTGTCAGATGAAGGGGCTGGACTCGGCTGTAGTTGGCTCTTGGCTAAGATAGTGGAGCTCAGTCTCGGGTGAGGGCCAGAGCTTGGTCTGCACGTGGAGTCAGAACTCAAACTACAGCTGGGATCAGTCTTCAGCCTGTGGCTAGAGCCCAGGATCATACTGGGGCCACAGTTGAGACTCGGTCTGAGGACAAGTGACAGATTTCTTGACTTGAAGTTTAAAGATTTATGTGAGTATAACCAGTTACTAAAGCTTGTGGGCCCCAGACTGTAACCATACTATGGATGTGCTGAGGGCAGAAACATCATTTCTCTTTATGAGAAATGCACCTTCCAGCCCACATGCAACATTAATGTAGACATTTTTAAAACAAGAGTACCGATTTGTGATTTACCTTTCAGCAGCACATCAGCCATAACCATCTGCCACACGATGCTCAAAAAGACCCTCAACAGGCATACCCCTGACCCTCCTGACTCCAAAAAGGCAGAAGAAAAGCAAAATGAGCCTCCTTTGAATGTTCCCAAAGACCCAGTATTTAGGTTCTCTGAACCCAATACCCCTCAGCTGGCAAGAACAGGCCCAAGTGGGTCGAAAAGATGGAGTGTGTGGTTCTTGTAGCCATGCTACATGGACTGAAAAGCATTCATCAGGAGAAAAGCGGGGGTGGAACAGGGGCTGTCAGCAAAGAGGAGCCATGGGTCCAGAAGTCAGACGGAGCCTGAGGAGGAGGTGTTGGAACAGGACACAGGATGGGACCATGCCTGGGGTTCACCATGCTCTTCACAGGTGACAGGAGCTGGGGCAGAAGACCCATGGACACAGCCCTGGAGGGAAACCTGTCCCCTGTCCCTCAGAGTAAGGAACACATTGGTGGTCCTCCCCACTGTGTGGTTCTGTGGAAACAGCAGTCCTGCCCACATTGAGCCTTCCTCTCTATTTTTCCTCCCAAGCCTTGATTTCCAACTCTCCATAGACTCAATTCTGTCTCCCCCACCCTACCCTCACCCCGCAATTTTTTTATTGAGGTGGTTCTGGAAGACAAATTCTTCCACAGCATTCAAAAAATAACTCACAGAAATCATCTTCCTTTAATAAAATCCACATCAAACGATACAATTTTTATTGTGCATGACAGAATAAGAAAGGTCCCAGCTCTCACAGAGAAATGAATCTCTCCCACTCTGAGCACACCACCTCCATGGGCTATCGTCACACACTGATTACAAAGTCTAACTCGGCATGTAATTGGGCCACGCCGGCCAGTCACTCTGCTCCACAGAGTGCTCAAAACAGACTCCTTCAGCCCAGCTCAGAAATAGGAGGTAGGAAGAACAACTCCTGCTGCTCCTTCATTTTTTTTTCAAATAATTAAACAGTTAGTGGCTAAACTGCATTGTAATTGATTGCAAAATTGCTTTTTTAATGAGATTTAGACACTTGAAAATAGCTTTTTTCCCTTCAATATGCCCAAAGTGAACTTGGCCATTTGGACCACAAATTGTCTCCCTGCCCTTCTCCGAGGCACAAATACCTCAGAGGTTAACAGGGAGGAGGGCTCCTCCGCGATGCCTGGGAAAGAGGCAGCTGAAGCCAGCATTTCAGCCTGTCCCCCAGGAGGGCTGCAGCACCTTCTTCCCAGCACCTGCAAGCCCTTCCATGTTTCACCCAAGGTGCTGGATTGCCAGGTTTCTTAAATTATGCTGTCTGTGCTCTTATTTTCTTATTTTTAATATATTTTAATTGATTTCACAGAGGAAAGGAGAGGGAGATATAGAAACATCAATGACGAGAGAATCATTGATCAGGTGCCTCCTGCATGCTCCCTACTGGGGATCAAGCCTGCAACCTGGGCATGTACTCTGACAGGGAATCAAACCATGACCTCCTGGTTCATAAGGTTGACGCTCAACCACTGAGCAACACTGGCCAGGCTGTGTCCCTAGTTTTCTGGTTCGGATGCTGAATGCTACTGTGGGAAGCTAGCTCAGCCTACCTGACCACGTGTCTGGCACTCAAAGGTAAACATGATGCCTGCTCCTCCTGAGTGTGCCTGGCACAGGGACCCACCCAGCTGGCAGGACCCAGTTAAGCCTCAAGCTCCCCATGAGGAAGATTCTCCTGTTGGGTTGATGAAGACAAGGAGACTGATGTTCCTCCCCACACCTCCCCAAAGCCAGTGCATGAACAATGGCTCCTAGTGGCTGCAGCACCCATTCTCCAGAGGCCCCTATCTGTAGCTGGAGTTTCATTGGAACATGGCCACATCTGTTCACTTACCTGTGGCCTGTGGCATGTGGCTGTGTGTGCAATAGGACAGCAGCAGTGAGTGCTTGCAACAGAGGCCATGTGGCCCATGAAGCATTAAATATCCTAGAGGTCTGGTGAACAAAATTCATGCACAAGGGGGGATGTCCCTCAACCCAGCCTGCACCCTCACCAATCTGGAATCCCTCTTACAATCCAAGACTGCTGGCTCCCAACTGCTTGCTTGCCTGCCTGCCTAATTGCCCCTAACCACTTTTGCCTGATAGCCTGATCACCCCCTAACCACTTCCCTGCCAACTTGATTGATGCCTAACTGCTCCCCTGCCAGCCTGTTTGCCCCTAGCTGCCCTCCCCTACTGGCCAGCTTGTGGTGGCCATCGTGTGTCCACATGGGGGCAGCCATCATGTGTATTGGAGTAATGGTCAATTTGCATATTACTCTTTTATTAGCTAGGATAGAGGCTTGTACACAGATGTGGGCCAGCTGGTTTGCTCTGAAGGGTGTCCCGGATCAGGGTGGAGGTTCCCTTGGAGCATGGGGTGGCCTGGGTGAAGGGCCTGTGGTGATTTGCAGGCTGGCCACAACCCCTAGTGACCCAAACAGAGGCCCTGGTATCTGGGATTTATTTATCTTCTACAATTGAAACTTTGTAGCCTTGAGTAGAGGCCAAGGCAGGGTAGGGCTGGCCAGGAAGCTTGGCTTCCTCAATTGCCAGGAAAACCTAAGCCTCCTGCTTTCTTCATGGCCACAGCCATCTTGGTTTTGTTAATTTGCATATTTGCTCCTGATTGGCTGGTGGGCATGGCTTGTGGGTATAGTGGAGTGAGGGTTAATTTTCATATTACTCTTTTATTAGATAGGATGTGTGCATGTAAATCAACTTGGGTAACATTTTGAACACATATCCTGTTGTTTATTATTGGAACATGGCCACATCTGTTCACTTACCTGTGGCCTTTTTTTATTGATTTTTTACAGAGAGGAAGGATGAGAGATAGAAAGTCAGAAACATCGATGAGACAGAGGCATCGATCAGCCACCTCCTGCATGCCCCACAGTGGAGATGTGCCTGCAACCAAGATACATGCCCCCAACCGGAATCAAACCTGGTACCTTTCAGTCCGCAAGCCAACGCTCTATCCATTGAGCCAAACCGGTCTCGGCTCCTGTTGGTTTCTTAACAAACCAAACATGAAAGTCCATTATTGCAAATCCTTCTTACAGATACAAATAAAGATGAAAAATTTGGCTATTTATCTTAGGGTATGGTACTTAGCACCATTTTAATCTATGTATAGTTACTGACTTTTTTTTTTTTGTAATATGACTGTGAACCTGCCCAAAACACAAAATAGAAATTGCTATTGGCTCATTCCTCTGTCTCAATGTTTTTGGAATGTTTTTGCTGCCTTTATTTTTAAATATTTTACTATGTTATATTATTTTTTATTTCAGTAGTATTATATCTTTTACTTTTGTAGATATCTGAGAAGTATGGATATAGTCTTAAAAACTAAAAGTAATTAATTTATTTTCCAAAAGCTTTTGTATTTTCTACTGCTTAAGTAAAAATTGCTGGTTCTCTATACTTTTTTAGTTTCTAGAAGCAATAAGTATTTGCCAAATATTCTAGAGTATATCACTTTGTAGTAGGTGATTGAAGGAAAAGGTAGTCTTTGTGTGTAGAATGTATACTTCTAGCATGAGTAATGAGATTTATTAAAATATAAATATATAACGCTCTATTTAGCTTTTATATATTAGGACTAGTGACCCAGTACACGAAATTCATGCACATTAAAAGGGCATTAATAAGAGGAAATAATTTAATATTGCTATTTGCCCTTTTTCTATAATAGAAGTGTCAGAGATGAAAGAAAATTAGTAAAATGTATATGAAAACCTTCCTCCTGTCAGAGTCTAGGGCACACCATGGGACCCAGAGTCAAGTCCCCGCCCACCCACATGCACCTCAAAATCACATGAGACCCAGACCCAGCCAGTCCCCACCCCATTGGGCTAGATCTATACCCATCCAGGCCCACCTTTGTCAATCTCTGCCAGGCAGGGAACGTAGCCTCAAGTCCAATGGCCCGTGCCAGGATGAGGCACATGGCCTGAAGTCCCCCAGTCCAGATCCCAGGTTAGTCACACCAGGGCAGGGGAGCTTGACTTGAGGTCCCTCATCAAGCCCTGCCAGGTGTAGGACTTGGCCTGAGATCCCCTGACAAGCCCCATGGGTGCTGGGGAAGGGCATAGCCTCAGGTCCCTGCTGATTGCTCTTTAAGGCTCCTTATGGGAACTTGGCCTCAGCTGTGGGTGCAGCCATCTTTGTGACGGTGATGGTTAATTAGCATATTCCCTCTTTTTTTTTTTTTTTACTTTATTAAAATACTGAGTTTTATTTCACATGTATATTTTTGTCTCCCCACCATTCCCATTTGTCTGGCCACTACTACTACTATGTCCTATCGTAACATTCCATACATACTTAAAACCAAGCAAAGGGTGGAGTTCCATCTTTAAAAACTAAACAGGCATTTTGGACAACACATTCTTGGCAATGGAACCTGGACATTTATCAGACACGGTAGGGAAAGTTCTCATTCTGCATTATAAAAAGGACAGCCAGATATCAACTGTTACAGAAATGAAATAAGATGGAAAATTTTAACAAACTGTTTAAACTATTTTCTTAAAGAGACTTCCTCCACTGCCAGAGATCTTGAATAGCCTCCACGTCAGTCATCCGGAAGCAATTCTTCACATAATAAATGAACTTGGCTTCCACTTTGGGAAGAGAACCTCCCTTTTCTATACTTGCATGCATTTTTGCTTTAATGTCTTCTACAGAACTAGGTCCTTTCAGTGTTTTAGGAGTTTTTTCCTGTTTTTGGAAGGACTCTTGACCTTTTGATCTTGGTGTTGATGGTTTTGAGTCTTTTCCATTTTTATTTGATTTTTGTGCATTTTTGGCTGGAGTATCTCATATGGATTTCTTTACTGGAGCCTTTTCTTCTGCTTCATCATCATCAAAATCATCATCATCATCATCTTCATCATCATCATCATCTTCATCATCATCATCCTCATCGTCATCATCCTCCTCATCTTCATCAGCAGCAAGTTTTACTTTTTTCTGCGGGACCTTGCTACCACCTCCAGGGGCTGACCGCTTTCCGGACATACTTAGGAGTTTCACATCCTCCTCCTCGTCATCTTCTGACTCTGCATCTTCCTCCACGGCTACTAAGTGCTGTCCACTTATATGCACAGGCCCTGAACCACACTTCAACCGTAAGACCACAGGTGGTGTTATTTCAAAGCCACCAAGGGAAACCATTGGCTGTACAGACATTTTCAAAGTTGCCAGTGTTACTTTAATTGGACTGCCTTTGTAATTCATCACCTCTGCTTCGACAATGTGCAGCTCATCCTTTGCTCCAGCCCCTAGACTGACCGTTCGTAAAGATAACTGGTGCTCATTTTCATCATTATCCACTTTAAAGTGATAATCTTTGTCGGCCTTTAGTTCACAACCGAAAAGGTAGTTCTGGGGCCTCAGAGGGCTCATGTCCATGTCCATAGAATCTTCCATGGGGTGGTAGCACACACTTAGGTGAGAGAGAAGGCAGGCGGAGATAAACGGCTTCGGTGCTACAGAACAGACGCACAGGACGGAATCGCATCAGGGCATATTCCCTCTTTATTAGATAGGATACCTCCTGGTTCCCAACAGAACAAGTCTGCTCTGGAGAGTCGCCAAATAGCATCACCTGACTTTAACCGTTTTGCATCCACGGCCAATGAGTCACTAACCTGGGATCTGGAAAGCCCACACCCTTGTCTCCAGGTAGTGCTGACCCTGTAGTGCATCTGCCCTCCGAGTGACAGGCACTGGCTGAGATTGGGACCAGCTGGGAGCCTCACTTGCCTGGCTCCTTCTGCCCTTCTCTTGCCTCCCTCGGTAGAAGAATAGGAGTTTAAACTAAAAATGCAGCTTTTTTAAAGATAAGAGTTTCAGCTCCTTTTCTGGGGCTTCTGGTTTTCAAAAAACCACATTCCAAAAACCACCGTCCTACCAAGGAGCTGATACAAAGGGGCAGAAAGTTAGTGGGCTTTATAAGGAAAGGATCATTGTATGTACCATCGAATCCCCAAACTCAGCACAGGGCCTGGCAGACAGGGAGGGGCCGAGACTTGCATGAATGAATGAACCCCTGGCTCATCAATACTTCTCACACTTGATCAGAAGAGGATTCTAGGGGCCCAAGAGGTGAAGTGGGTCCCCCCACATCACACAGTTACACAACCTCTGGCATTGTGGCCTGGAGGTCAAGGCTGATTCTGGAATCAGTGAGGGCCTGTTTCTTCCGGCCTGCAGCTCAGAGAACATAAAAGACACTAAGGCTGATGTCTATCATTAAACTCATTTTTTTAATGAATATCAACTTGCATCTCACCTAAAGAAAAGTGATTGAAGGCATGTATGTATTTCAAATGCAAAGTAGTTTTCATTCTGAAAAGTTTCTGAAATAAAGTGCCCGGAGGCACGTGTCTCAAATGAGGTTGGATTTACACTGAATCAAGAGGCAGGGGCTGGGAGACAGTCTTTATTATGCAACCTCTGGCAAGCCACTTCCTGGCCCAAGAGTTTATTCTGAGTTGTTACACAGGGGGTGGGATCAGATGCTCCCTGGAGTCTTTTCCTACTCAAAGAAAAATGCTATAATCAATTATATCTGGGCACTAGGCCAACATTTTCACATTCTCTCGGTAACCCATTCTGTAAGCGTAAGGGGAAGGCAAAAGCATTTCAGAAACACTGGGAATAGCGGCCCTCCAGGCAGCCTCTGGATTTGGGTGTCTAGTCAGAGAGAGCTGGGGATCACGGGAGATGGGCTGGGGCAGCTGAGTCCCACAGGCAACCGTGGACCAGAGCATCTCATACACTTCTCAGGTGAAGGTGCCCAGAAGCTGCTATGGCCAGCCTATCACTTTGATGACCCCCACAGCATCTCTCTCCCTTCATGTTCAGAAAGTGATCATTTTTGTGATTATGAGCCATTAACGTAATAATAACAAGCTTGAAATGGAGCGCTACAGGTGGCAGGGAGAGAAGCAACAACCAGGTTTTCACCACCTGGCAGCAGGCGAGGCTCTGAGTACACCCTTTCCCCTCCTGAGGATGCAGGCAGAGTGGGGCTGCTGGGAATTTCCAGGCCAGAGCCCGTGTGCTGGGAAGGAAGTGTTGGGCAGAACTTCTCTGGGGTTTGTTCTGAATAGTAATGAGTGGCATGCCAAAGTCAAGTTTCGTATTTCTTATTTTTCAAAAGCCACATTGATGGGATCCAGCTCATAATACAAACAGTGGTGATTGCAATCACTTGCTGTTCCCATGGCAACAGACAAGATTAAAAGGGCAAACAACGAAGCTGGAACTCGCTTCAGATTAAACTCTCCCGATTTTAATTGCCAGGCAGCAAGCTCAGACATGGAGTCCCAGGCTCGCTGTTTTACAGGATGCAAACCCCTTCTCCGTGACTGAGGGGGCCTCCAGGCTGACCACCCTGGCCTCATGCCTCCAGTCCAGGGCATGAAGCACAACAAGAAGTCATCAGGGAGCTTCTTGAACACCTCCAGAGATGGGGAGCTCATCCCACCACTGGCTGCATATAGGGGCCTTCTTAGCAGCCAGTGGATGAAGCCACGAAGATGTGGGTTCGGGCGGCTGAAACAAGAATGAAGACAATGGTGGGTAATAGCATGGATTTTTATACATATATATTTTTATTATTGATTTCAGAGAGAAAAAGAGAGGGAGAGAGTGATAGGAACATCAATGATGATAGAGAATCATTGATTGGCTGCCTCCTCCATGCCCCACACTGGCGATGGAGCCTGCAACCCTGCATGTGCCTTTGACCAGAATTGAACCCAATATCTTTCTGTCCACAAGCCAATGCTCTATTCACTGAGCCAAACCAGCAAGGGTAATAGCATGGATTTTAATCAAAGCCAACACGCGTGGCGGCCTGATTCTCAGTGTCCACCCTCCCCTGCCGAGGAGCTGCACCAACAGCCAGTGAACCCAACAACTGCCACGCGTCACATGCTGGCCTCATCACAACCTCATCTGACCTTGACCACTGCTACCGCAAGCATTATTATTATTCCTACTTTGCAGATGAGGAGACCGCAGCTTGGGGAGATGAAGGCTAAGGTCACACAGCTAGAGTAGCAGAATCAAGACTGAGACTCAAACCCATCTGAGCCTATGCTTTTGCCACCAGTTCATTCCTGGAGGAAGGATTCAGCTGGATTTAGAGATAGTTGCCCATCGGGGGCAGGCAGTGGTAAGAAAGTGAGGACTCAAAGACAGCTGGGCCTGCAGAAGTCACTGGGCCTGGCTGCACTGCACCCAGTTCTCAGAGCCCCAGGGGCCTCCGGAGGGAGGAAGGCCAATCCTGGGGTTGCGGCTGGAGCTCAGCTCGCTTATCTGGCTGAGGTCTCCTGGGCAGGTGGCATTGCTCCTGCTGTGTTCCTTGGGTGTTTGTCTGTGGTTTCCAGGGCTCCAGCTTTGCCTGGCTCCAGCCTCCTCCCCCATGCCTGAGTTCTCCCCTCACATGCTGCCCTGCATTTGATCAGCCTGGTTCAAAGCTATCTCCTCAGGCCTAGGGAGAAGTGGATCTTTAGAAAAATAATACTGAAATAAAACAACAATGTATTCATAAAGAAAATGACAATTAAATAAGCTGCCTGCGATAGCTGCTGTTGAGTCACAGATGAGCCAGTGACAGGGCTGTGGGGAGAAATAAAGTGAGGATGGGCGTTGGGGGGGAGGAGGGGCGGTTCCAAGTGGGGGGGTGGTCCAGGGGGGGACATGGAGGTCCAGCTTTGGGCAGAACAGTCAGGAAAGCACTGGCTTTCAGGTAAGAGCCCTGACTGAGACAAGGGAGGAGCCACGTGGGTATCTGGAGAAATCAGAAGCAAAGTGAGTGCCAAGTTTCTGTGAGTGGAGCACACAAGGACAATAAGATTCGTGAGGCCAGAGTGGACTGAAACCGGGATAGAGATCCACGTGGCACCGTGTGAGTGGAAGAGCAATAGGATCGCACTTACTTTAAAGGAACCACTCCAGCTGCTGTGGTGAATAGACCATCAGGGCACAATGGTAGAAGCTGAGAAACCAATTATGGGGCACCCAGTGGGGGGAGGGGGGAGAGCTAATGGTGGCATGGCCCTGGTGGTGGCAGAAAGACACGATGAGAACAGATTCTGAGTATCTTCTCCAGGTAGAGGTGACAGATGTGCTGAGATTGGCCGTGGAGGGTGAGAGAAGTGGGGCATCAGAAGGACCCAAAGTTCTGGCCCTGAGAGGCCGGAAAGACGCAGCGGCTGATAACTGGGATAGAGGACAGTGCAGGCGAACGTGGTGGGGCAGATAAGACACAAAATTTTGTATTGGACACGTTCAGGTTGAAAGCTGCTCGATATCCCAGAGGAAATGTTGAAAAGGTGATTGAAAACAGAGGTCTGGAGTTCAAGGGAGGGGTCTGGGCTAGAGATGGGAATCTGTCAGTCATCAGCACGTGCCCGCCACTGAAAGCCATGGAGACAGGATGAGATCGGATGAAAGACAATGAAAGGAAAAACTTACGGGAATGAAAGGGGGCATCATGCAGACCCAGCACCTGGCTCGGCAGTGAATACCATATATACAGTCATGATAACACAAACACAAAATACTGATTTAGCCAAAATAATGTTGGGAAGATTGAAATTCGATTTAAGAGTGTTAAAGCTTAAGATTCATAGTAGGAAATAACCGGAAGACGTATGAAACCTATAAATCCAGACTTAGTAGTGGAAGAGGTTCCTGGTTCAGAGAGATTGGAATTTGCCCTGAAATAAAACACCACCCTTTCCCTCTGTTTTCCCCTGCTGACCACCCCTCTGCCTCCTTCCAGTGAGTGACACTGTCCTGACCCTGTCTGGCCGGACTCCGGGAGGAAGGGCAAGACAAATCTAAGTTGGTAAGTGGCACATTTCTGGAATGGCAACTGTGTGCACGCAGTGACCACTCAACAAATGGGAATGTCCACATCACTACTGACGCCAACCCACGCAAACATGCTATGTCTGGTCAGCAGCCAGTATCATTCTTGGGCAAGTGGTTTAAATAGCTCAATTGGAGTGAATGTTGGAACATGTGTTTAAAGGGGCGCTTGCATTTTAAACACGCTGCTTCTTCCGTTACATATGGATCACAGGACGCAGTTCCTGGAAGATGGGCCGCTTTTTCTGCAGCTCTGTGTTTTCTCACGGCCACAGAAGGCCAACAGCCCAGCGCTGTCTGATGTAAAGTGCTACTATGCACCAGGCCCTCGCTGCGATGAAAGGATGATATGTGGTTTCCGGGTTTGTTATTTTAAGCCTCTTAGGGGTGGAATTTGTCTCCATTGCAGACGCAGACCTGTGACCCAATGGATCCACACCGATAATGAGCAGGTGATAACTCAGCGCCTCTGTTGCTGTTTTCCACCTTCCTGTGTCTCCTATCCAGCTTATGGTTTTTTTAGTAATTTTACTTTTTCTTGACTTGAAACCAGGATGAGTTTTGCTCCTCCAAGTAGATGTTAATGCTGCTGCTGAAGGTTGCAGGAAGTGGGGGAGGAAACACATGGGAGAAAGATGTGCCATTAAAGTAAGGCTGTGTCTGAAACTGCAAACTGAAAGCTAATCTTTATGGACCTTTTGAAAATGTATTATTTTTAGTTTTTTTATGTTGATTTTTTAGAGAGAGGGGAAGGGAGAGAGAAACATAGATGTGAGTTGTGTAACATCAATCAGCTACCTCCTGCACAGCCCTACCAAGGATCTAGCCCCCAACCCAGGTACGTGCCCTGATTGGGAATTGAACACTCATTGGGTAACACTCACCCACCTGAGCCACACCAGCCAGGGCTTGAGTGAATGTATTTTTTCCTTGTCAATTAAAAAAAGAATAAAATTGGTTGGGATAACACAGTGCAAAAGCGGAAAGCAAGTTGGGCAGTATTATCCTAATTCTAATTAGATGCATTTCCTTGTTTAAGATTTACATACTGAATTATTTCAGTTTTAGTGGGAAGAAATTTTAAATGATGGATTGGATTGCTATTGTGGAATTTTACTTTCCTTTGGCTGTAAGAGGAAGCCCCACAAAATGTGAAGTGGGAGATGCAGGCATAAAGTCACCCTTACTAGCAACTGGAACTCTTCTGGCTCAGAATGCAGTGGAATTTACTGAGAAATACCACGTTGTGGTTGTACTGTTCCTTTATTTCAAATGTTCTGGGTGGTGCCAAAGATAAGCAGGAATTAATTTTTCATAGTATCAAGGGACTTCCTGGAATTGCAGCTGAAAGGTAGTGTCATCAGCTGGTCACTTCTAACTTACCAAAACCAGTGGCGCTGGCACCTCTTCATTCGAGAAGTGTGATCCTCCCTTTGGGATGTAATTGGCTGTGCTGATCCAGTTCTTGACAGTGTGGCAGAGTGTCCACCTTGAAGAGTTTGAAAGTCAGGAATCGCATACATAAGGGATAAAATATTTTATGGGAGATAACTGAGAAATGGAAGGATAAGAATGAATATAAAAATATAGGAAGGATGATCCTCAGCAGCTTTGGCACAGTGAATAAAGCTTCAACTGAAACCAAAGGGTTCCAGGTTCGATTCCGGTCAAGGATACCTTGATTGGGGGTTCAATCCCCAGACCCTGTCAGAGTACATGCGGGACGCAACCAATCGATGTCTCCCTCTCCCTCTCTCTCATATCTCTCTCTCTCTCTCTCTCTCTCTCTCTCTCTCTCTCTCTCTCTCTCAAAATCAATTATTAAAAAATACAGGAAGAATGAGAGAAAATGACAAAGATGTCAAATGAACTGCAGCAGCCCGGTTATATGATCCCTGGAAGAAGTGGAACCAGACAAGAAAGCCATCCCCATGAAACTCTGGCCCACCCCTCTGCCCTGTGAGCCCTGGATGTCTCTTGCCCCCCACGAGCTGCCACAGAAGTGGGAGCTGTCTTGAGCTCAGTGATGTTTGTCTCCATCTGAAAACTTTTCTTGTATTTCTGCAACCTTTCCCCCTAAGACCATGACCTTGACATAGACTACTGGACTACATTAATTCTCTGTGGCTCCTTTAACTCTCTGAGCCTCATTTTTCACATCCATGTGACGGGAGAATAATACTTGGCATTAACATGGTAACTGCTGATCCCCTTCTAACGAGGCAAACCAGGGTGTTTGTATCATTCACTATGTTTATTGTAGTCATTGACTTCATTGTCCTAAAGGATGGGAGCCTCTGTTTCCTCATCACATCTGAAAACTGGGATAATAATAATCCCCACCTTATGCTGTGAGGGGAGAGCAGCTGGCACCTGCTTCTGGTAGGTCCCCTTCTTCCAAAGGATTCATCTCTCTACTTATCAATTATCCAGTCTTTCTCTCTCTCTCTCTCTCTCTCTCTCTCTCTCTCTCTCTCTCTCTCT
>JAAGEH010000039.1:165074-276155 GCA_011751065.1 Lasiurus cinereus | reverse complement strand
ACACACACACACACACGTCTTCATCCCTCCCACTTTCCTGGCTACGAACAAGCATGGACTTGCCAAATCTCACAGAGACCATCCATGACCAGCACCCCACCCCACCCCCGCCCGTCCTTCTATCTTCCTTGGTGAGCTTCTCTCTCCCATGCCCCCTCCCACACTGTGTTGCATTCTGTCTCCTGCCTGAAACTGGGCTACAGGTCCCTCAAATGTCACCAGTGGCCTTGTAGTCCTCATCCCCCTTCACCTCTCCACACTCTGACTTGGCATGAGGCCGCCTTCTCCTCTGGGCCAGGGCATCAGGCTGAGCTAGCTCTGCTGGGTTACAGACTCCGGGGAAGTCAGGAAACAACCTGCCTCCCGCTCACCTCTAGGAGCCTGAGCACCTAGAACACAGTGGGCTTTTTAATAAAGATGTTTTTATTGATTTTTTAGAGAGAGAAGTAGGGAGAGGGCGAGAGAGAGAGAGAGAGAGAGAGAGAGAGAGAGAGAGAGATGCTTTCTCAAGAAAACATCAGTGAGCAAGCTCGCAACCTGGGCATGTGCCCTGACCCGGAATTGAACCAGCGACCTCTCAGTGCATGGGATGATGCTCAACCAATTAACCACACCAGCCAGGGCCATAATGTGCTTCTAATAATGCCTCATAGGGAGAGAGAAACAAATGTGCCCATTAGTCAATCCCCACTGCCCATGGCTTGCCTGCTGAAGTGCCACTCCAGGTCCCTCAGGTGCCTGAGATGCAGATGAAGCCCACCCCCCTCCACTTTCTGGTGAGGAGAGCGGAGTGTTCACCAAGTAGGCAATTCTCTGAGATCCCCATCAAGACCTCGCCATCTTATTGGCCCTAAGTCTTTTCAGTGAATGACCCATTCATGTGGGCAGGAATCACAGGACCTGCTCCGCTCTGCCCTAGACCCTCCTTCTCCAGGGGAGCAGCCTGCCCACTCGGTTCCCTGGGAATTCTACCAGCAGGAGGGCAGGGGATTGAGTTCACCAGGGGAGGACCTCAGCCTTCTCAGCCAGGTCACAGCCACCAAAAAGTGATGGGAAAGCAGGTTTGGATGGAAGGATGGAGGTCAAAGGCCCCATCCCAGGGCAGGTCTGGCCTTCAGACTCTACCAGCCAAGAAGGAAAGCCTGAGGTAAGGGAAAGTCAGTAAGACAGCAAATCTGGGCTCTGAATCACGCCCTCCAACTGCAGGGGCTGCATCTGGGTCCAGCCCAAATCACCCAAACACAAGTCCATGGGACTGTGGAGGGGACCTAGGCCTCAGAGTCATCACGGACGATGGCGCATCGTGCAAGGGAAGCATCTTCTCCTTGAACGTGACTTTGACCTTGAAAGTTGTGAGCCTGGCCTTTGAGTGCTCTGAAGCGCCTGACCCCTGTGACCCTTGCGTTCTGTGAGTGCCATCATCTACACAGTGAGTCACCAACCCCAGCAGATCCTCTCTGATACCAGAAGCAGGGTCACCTCTCAGTGTGTCCCCCACATCGCCAAATAAAGCCTTGGTCTTGCTAACCGGGACCCTTGTGTTCTTCAGGCCATGCTGACTGTTCTAAAAACTCTTCCACAGATCCCAGAAGATTGCACAGGCTTGTTCCTGACTCATCTTGCAGCTTAACGAATGGTCCTTCGTGGGTCCAGACACCCTCTGTGCTGGGGTCTCCTATCATCACACTTACAGCTTCAGTGACACTTTGGCATCACCAGCAGGCAGAAAGGAAGGTGACCACACAGGGGCTTTAGGGGCCAAGCCCAGAAGTGGCACATACTACTGCACCCCCATTCTACCAGACAGAGCTCAGGCATAAGAACCCCTATCTCTGCAAGGGGAGCTAGGGAGCAGGCGGCTGTGAGCCCAGGGGTAAAAGGAAACAGTTTGAGTGGCTATCTATCGTCTCTGTCACAAGGGACCTTCCCTCGTAGTGACAGCTTTCCTTAAGCTGCCTCTAACTCTCCCCAGAAATAACCAAGTTCAGGTACTCACCTGCATCGTGGAGGCTCCTCACAAAGTGAAGAAAGCATTGAGCGGGTGCCCAAGACCCCACCTCTGATCCCCACTGGCCAGAGGGCCCCAGCCCGCAGCTCCCCTGGGAGGCTGGAGTCTGCAAGCTGCCAGACCCGGTCCCACCGAGGACAACTGTTCTTCAATTAACCACAACCAGGCGTGGCGGGGAGGAGCATTTGGTGAGACAGCTGATGGCCTCCCTGAATGCGAGGGAGCCCCCTTGGGGCTGCTGCCCCACTGCCAAGCCTCCCTTCCCGGGGCCAACAGTGCCTTCCATGCTCCTTCCTCCGCTCTAGACCCGGGCGTGTACAGGCCCTGGAAACCTGCCTGCAGAGAAGACTAGGCGGCCCGAGGGGGCAGCTGGAAAGGAGACCCTGGGAAGAGAGGTGTTTCTAAAAAGACAAATGCAGGACTGTCAGCGGGAAGAATACAAAGTTTTGAGACTGGTGTCACTTTTCTTTCCAAGTCCCCAAAGGGGTCCTGGGCAGTAGCTGTGAAAGAATGGACACTGGTGTTGACTCTTTGTGATATTTATTACAAAAAGCGGACAGGCGGGAAGATCGCACTGCTCACATCAGCACAAAACATGCAGCAGGCTCCCCGAGGCGAGTATCCCTCACTCCCACACCAGCAGCAGCTGAAGGAGGCTGTGAAAATCCACTCTCACCTGGGGAGCCTGAGGAACAGCGGTGGGGGGGCGGGCGGTGCGGGGTTGGGGGGGCGGGGGAGGGGCGCAGGCTGTTCGGGGTGGGCAGGGGAAGGTCTGCCAGACACAGAGACATGGGCACTCAGCCTTCAGAAGCAAACACAGAACTGGGACTGCGGGGGGAGAGGGGGTGCCAGGTGTATGGAGGGGACTTGGGTGACAGCATGCACAGTGATCATAATCCCCAGAGCAGCCATGTACTGAGCACTCATGTCCGCCTGTCTCAGGCTGGACATGCAGTAACTAATTTAACCCTCCCAGTCACCAGCTAGGTAACTTCCATCTAACCTCCACTGTGCAAGTATGGAAGTGCAACTCAGAGACGCTCAGTAACCTGTACAACATCACACAGCTGGTGGTCCGTAGTCAGCCTGGGTTAGGAATCCATGCCTGCCCCATTGCAGAGCCCTTGCTCTTAGCCTGTATTCCATGCTGACCTCTGACCCTAGGGATGGCACATGCCTCAGAGATGATCACTGAGGGAGGGACCCCAGGAAGCCTCCTGGCAAATGGGTAGCAGCCATCGTCAGCTTTAATGATGGCAGCAGTGGGCAGGGTGGGCGGGTCCTCCGATGTGGCTCAAGGTCACTGTGCAATAGGATGGCCAAGGGAACCACTGAGGAATGGCCCCCTGAAAATCACTACAATGTCACCTTCGGCCAGTGACAGAAGCCTAACAGATGGGACACCTGCAGGCAGGGCTCTCAGAGGCGTGTCAGCTGGGCCAGAGTTTATTCTGGCTCAAATCTCAGTTCTGCCGAGACCTCTCCAGGTAACCTAGGACGGGTCACTTAACCTCCCCAGCCCTCGGATCCCTCAAAGAAAAAACTGGATGGGCACAGGGAGAGTGGGAAGTCCTCTTTAAAACCGTTGAAGAGATTGCATTGTCTGGGCAGGTGTAGGAGCCCAGCTTAACAGGAAGCCTGTAGCAGCCTCACTTTGGTACTTAGAGGAAGGTTTTTATAGGGCTCTGTACAGAGATGAAGGCAGGGGGAGCAAAACCCTAATAGTGCCCTACCCCTGACACCTGACATCCCAGGGTTATTGCCACCCCAGGAAAAGCCTCCCCCCCCCCAACCCTGACACAAATTTTGGGCAGCAGATTAATGGGCCTCCACAGCTGTCCACATCCTGGTCCCTGGAATCTGTCCGTGTGTTACCTTAGGTGCCAAATGGAACTGCGAGGGTGACCTTGCGATGAGGAGAAGGTCATGGATTATCGGGTGGGCCTGGTGTAAGCACATGGGTCCTCATGGGAGAGAGGCAGGAGAACTGGAGGCGAGGTGAGGTTGGGAGCAGCTTGGGGGATACGGAGCCTAGGCCTGAAAGGCAGTGGTTTCAGGAGCTGGAAGAGGTAAGGAATGGATTCTCCCCTGGAGCCTCCCGCTGGAGCATGGGCTGCCGGCACCTCCACTTTCGTCCCGAGAGACTCCTCTCAGGCTCTTACCTCCAGGACCGGGAGGCAGCTAACTGGTGTTGTTTCAAGTCCCCAGATGTGTGGCGATTTCCTCCAGCAGCCACAGGAACAAATACAGCGAGAGCCAGTGCAGGCAGCTGTGGGTCCCCCAGAAAGAAAGCCAAGGGCCTGGCCGAGTGGCTCAGGTGGTTGGAGCATCATGCCATATACCAAAAGGTTGCTGGTTCAATCCCTGGCCCGGGCCTGTGCAGGAGGCAACCGATTGATGTTTCTCTCACATCAATGTTTCTCTGTCTGACCCCTCCCCCCATACCAGCCTTCCTCTCCCTCTAAAATAAATTTAAAAAAACATATCCTTGGGAAAGGAAGGAAGGATGAAAGGAAGGAGGGAGAGGTGATGGAGGGAGGGAGAGAGGGAAAGCGAGGAAGCTGAGGGAACAGAACCCCAGCCTCCCTTCCACCAGCCCCCAGTGTCCTGTCGGGGCTTCCCCTGGAGGAACCCAGCTAGAAGCCCAGAGACCCCCAGCTATGTCCACACAGACCAATGTCCAAGGCAGAGCACAGAGAGAGGAGGTGGCGAGCAATCTAAAGATAGTGAGGTGACCTGCAGAAGCTCCGTGTGGGCTCACAGATGGCAGAAGTCAGGGGGCTCCTGTGAGTTGGGAGAAGGAGCCAGACGCCTGCATTCCCGCTGGAAAATGAGGCCCCTTCCCCTCCCCTCAGAATAGACTCCGGAAGACAGACTCACACCTGGGACTCGGAGGGTAGAAATCCCTCCGGAGCTTCCTGGGAGAGGGTGCTCCACAGGTCTAGTAGGCACTCCTGTGGCTAGTCTGCAGGAGTGACCACCCAGACACCACCACCCCTGGTCCTGTCTTACCCACCAGTCCCAGCCCCGGCCACTCTCCCTCCTGCCCAACCATTCAGGGTGTTTCTGACAATGAGAGAGACATCCAGGCCCCAGGCGCTGGGCTGGCTGGCACACCTAGCCTGGCCCTGGCACTGCCCAGCCTCAGATGTGGACACCTCAGACCCCGCCCTCTAAAACCACATTCCCAGGCCCATTCGCTGAAACTATAGCCTGGCACCAGCAAATGGGGCAACTGTGCCATTTGGGGTAAGTCCCCCTTCCTCAAGGCGCTTTCCTGCCATCTACTGGGAAGTTGTAGTATCTGCACATGCCTACGATGACAATGAGGCGACAGGGTCCCGGGGAATCCTGCCTTGCCCAGCACCCACAGCTGGCTTGGAGAGAGGCCTCAACACGGCTGGCGTGATGTGATGGCAGGTGCCTGTTTGCTTTGTCTTCTGTCTCCAACCGTCACGAAAGAATCACTGATGACCCCCAGCAAAGACCACCAGGAGCACGCTCTAGATGAGCACACGGGGCTAGCGGCCTGCTGCCTGGAGAGCACGCAGGAGAAATGTCCATTACTTCCGATGTTCTCATTAGTGTGAGGATCACAGTTATAAGGAGCTCAAGAATGTGTAGTGGCCCTGGGTCAGAGTGGGATGGGGGTGCTTGTTCATTGGCACTGCCACCAACCACATGTGACGACGGAGCCCTGGGACCGTGGTGAGCCCGGACCAGACTGGGCTGGAAGTGTGGAGCACAGAACACAGAGCATCTCATTAATAATGCTTACATGGGCCACTGGGCAAAATGATGATAATGTTTGCCCTGTTGGTGTAAAGTTAACGCCACCTACTTTTTTGTATGTTTTAATGTGGCTGTTGGAAATGGTTCCATTACCTTTGCAGGTGGGGTTATGTTTCTGTGGGACCTCAATCCTTCAAACCCCTCCTGCCTGGGCCCTCATAGGAGGCAGGTCCTCAAATGTGGCTCAAAGTCACTGTGCCTGCGGTCATGGTGAGCTGGCCTCTGCCTGCTGGCTGACCCAGCACCTCTCAGAGGGAGGACTCAGTTGGGACGTTTTATAGCATCAGCAGGTTTGACTTATTAAGATACAAGGATGTTGCACGTGGGAAATCAGATCTTACAATTCCTCGCTTTTCCTTTTTTTCTTCATCTCCCTCTTATCTCCCTCTTCTTCCTGCCACCTCTTCTTCCTTCCTCCTTTTTTTCTCCCTCCTTCTCTCTCCTTCCTGCACATCGCCCTCCTTCTGCTCTCACTAACCTGCTGGCTTCCCTATCTCTCACCACCAGGGTAAAGGCTGTGGTCGCCTGTACCCCAGTTCTGCTGCCTCCATGAACCCACCTGGAGAGAGCACCCTGCCCCTGTCGCTGGGTGTTTCTCTCCCAACTCCCCGAGGATCTGGCAGGCCTGACCTGACGGTGCCCATGTCCCGCCTCATGCCCACCAGCTGTGCCAGAGCTGGCTCTCTCCCTGTGATCCTTCCTAAGGGGCTGGGAAGCGAGACCCAGGGCAGCCCCAGCCTGCAGGCGAGGAGGCATCCAAGCCAGGAGCCTCGTCAGAAATGTGGGAGAAGATTAGAGTGTGGTGGAAGATTTAAAAGAGGGAGGATGCTGGAATGCCACCAAAGGGTAGAAAAAAAAAGTGGGTGAGGCAGAGAGAAAAAGTTGAGTTGGAAACAGCTGCAAATTTTGAGTGGCCTGGCAAACCCCGCCACAGGAATCAACAAAGCCCTTCGCAGGCCTGCGTCTGCCGGTGGCTCACCGCTGTGACCTTGGGCATATTTATTCTTATCTCTGAGCCTCATTTTCTCCATCTGCAATAAGGTGTTGGACTCGATGATTTCTGAGGGCCCTGGCACATGGAAAAAATGGATGCTTGTCAAAAAGAAATTTACTGCCCTAGCCAGTTTGGCTCAGTGGATAGAGCGCCAGCCCGCAGACTGAAAGGTCCGGGTTTCATTCCGGTCAAGGACACATGCCTGGGTTGTGGGCTCAATACCCAGTGAGGGGCATGCAGAAGGCAGCCGATCAATGATTCTCTCTCATCATTGATGTTTCTCTCACCCTCTCCCTTCCTCTCTGAAATCAATAAAAAAAAATATTTAAAAAAAATAAATAAATTGACCGTTTGTCCCACCTTCCGGAGCCCCCGGCACAGATCAAGCATCATCCAGCTGCTGGGACACAGCGGGGAACAAGACAGATGCAGTCCTCTGCCCTCCAGATCGCCCCCCTCGGCACTGGCTGCCAGCCGCTGCCAGCCTCCTGCCTGCGCAGAGACGGATGCTCAGCTGCGTTGTCAGTGATGTTTTTATCGGTGGCAGGAGGAAAGGCGAGTCCTCTGTTCATCAGATCCTTACACTAATGAGAACACCGGAAGCAATGGAGCAATCGTAATGAGGCCAGGAATGCTGCACGCTGGGAACGACCATAAATAAGACAGGGGCTCAACCTAGCCTCTCCATTCAAGCCCGAGAGTGGGCCGGGAGGGGGGAGGGGCTGAGCAGGGAGCCGCCCCTCCTGAATAGCAGGTGCTCCCAGGGGGTCAGAATGGCCCCTCACTCATGGACCCTCTCAATCAAGGTGAAATTCAAGGCTGGCCTCAGGGACAAAGCTTGACAAGGCCAGGGAGGAAGAGGGAAAACCAAGTCCAGATGTCGCAGCAAGAGGACCCAAACCCGGACTGCGGCTTATCCACCCGGGCACCTGCCATGTGAGACCAGGATCCCACAACTGCCAGAGAGGGTATATCAGCTCTACACTGCAATGCCTCTCCCGACAGTTCATACATGGGCATATGTATTACACACTCACACACACACACACACACACACACACACACACTCTCACATACACTCACACACACACACACACCACACACACACTAACACACTCACACTCACACACAGACACACACACTCGGAGATGGAGGAGCCCGGGAAGGCCCAGGGGGCCCCCACAGCCAGCCCTCTCCCCACCCCCACCTGCTGCCAGGACGCCATCGGGGCGATGGCCCTGCAGGGGTGAAGGCGATGCCAGCAGTGCCCTGTGTGGTTTGGCTCATCCCACGGCTGCCGCTTACTGGGCAGCAGACGCCGGGTGCAAGGATCCTGAGCTTTAGATCCAAGCCCTGTGTGTCATTTCTGGGCTCGGCCACTTACCGCGGTATGACCCAGGCCTTTCCACCTCCCCCTCTTCCCCCCCAGCTGGCCCTCTGCCAGGTGGCACTCACACTGCCCACCATGAAGTGGGCAGAGAGCACTGAAAAGGGAGTGCCTCCTGCAGAGCCCGCACTGTTGCAGGTTGGCTAAGTGCACCTGACTGAGGCTGCCTGGCCCACTTCTCATGGAGGAGGAGCAGGTGTTTGCCAGGGCCTCAACCTCCGGATGCACACCAAACCCTCAGATGTCACTCTGGGACAGCCCCTCCCACAGCCTGGAACTGAGGCCGTGCCCAGAGGGTAGGAAATTGCTGACTCTCATCCCCGTTTGCGGCATCAGGGCCTGAATTCAAACCCCGCCCGTGCCCATGTCCATCAGCCTCTCTCCGCTTTCTTTCCCTTTCCCTCCCTGGAGGGATGCTGATACCCACTCCGAGGGGTGACTGGGGAGAGCTGATCGAGGTGCAGGTGGGCCTGGGACCCAGCAAGGAATAGGGGGCCCTTGGGAACTCGCTGGGTGGGGACCACTGCCACGCCCGGTCCTGAGGGGCCCGAGGAGGCACTGCTGCTCCGGGGACAGAGAGAGACATGAAGCTGCCTGACACCAGTGACCACAGATCACACCGCACAGCCGCTGCAGAGCCTCAGCCTAGCCTCCTCCCCCCACCCAGTCTCCTCCTGTGCCTCCTGGTGCCACACCAACTGGAGCAGGAGGGCCAGGGAAGTCGGGCATCACATGTGACACCTCTCAGAGGACGTGTGGCACCTCTCGGGACAGAGCAGTTCAGATGGACCTGGAGACAAAGGGAGATTGCCTGGCTGTTAGGCTCCATCATGGCCCCAGGTGCCACCACCAAATCTCCAGAGCCTGGGCATAGGCTCCTTCGTGGCAACAGAGACTGCGCATGTGATTACATGAAGGGTCTGGGACGGGGTGAGATCCGGATTAGCCAGGGATCCGTGCCATCACCGGGTGCTTACGACAGGGAGGAGGCGGGTCGCAGCTCTCAGAGGGAATGTGAAGAGGGAGAGACTGGATGGTGCGGTGCTGCCGGCTTTGGAGGTGGAGAAGGGGCCACCAGCCGTGGCATGCTGCTGGTCTCGTGACACTGGGAAAGGGAAGGAAGCTGAATGTCCCGGGGAGCCTCCAGGAGAGACACAGCCCAAGCGAGGACTCCAGAGCTGTCAGAGGGGAAAGCTGTGCTGTGTTGAGCCATTAAGTTTGTGTGATTTGCTAAGACACCTGCACAGTCCCCAAGGGGTTCCCTCTGCCACCCAGCCCCCTCTCTGATCATGAGGTCCGTGTAAGCCCCAGCCAGACAGAGGCCAAAAAGATGGCACTTGCCTGAGAGCAAATGCCTTCGCTAACCGGTGACAATACTCACAAAAGGTTACAGACATGCTCTGAGTTGCTCACTAATATTTTTCTCCTCTGTGTGTGAGTGTGTGTGTGAGTGTGTGTGTGTGTGTATATGTGTATATGAGTGTGAGTGAGTGTGTGTGTGAGTGTGTGTGTGTATGTATATGTGTATATGAGTGTGTGTGTGAGTGTGTGTATGTGAGTGTGTATGTGTGAGTGTATGTGTGTGACTGTGTGTGTGTGTGTGAGTCAGTGTGCATGTGTGTGTGAGGTATGTGTGGATGGGTGTGTGTGTATGTGTCTGAGAGTGTGTGTGTGTGTGTGTGTGTGTGTCAGTGTGTGTTCTGTGTGAGTGTGTCTGTGTGAGTCAATGTGTGAGTGAGTGTGTGTGAGTGAGTGTGTGTGAGTGTGTATGTGTGAGTCTGTATGTGTGTGTGAGTGTGTGTGAGTCAGTGTGTATGTGAGTGTGTGTGTGGTGTGTGTGTGTGTGTGTGTGTGTGTGTGTAATACATATGCTCATGTATGGACTGTCTGGAGAGGCATCACAGTGTAGAGCTGTGATACCCAGAGTGCCCAGCCCGGAAGCCTGGAAACCTAGATGCTCACCCTTGGGCTACCCCAGGATCTAGGAAGTCACTAACCTTCTCTGAGCCTCAGTTCTCCCATCTGTACGAGGAAGGCCCTAGTCTACTGGCATTCTGATCCATGATTCTAACTGCCTCCTCTCCTGTCCCCAGCCAGGCTGACCCTGTGGGAGGGGGTGGTCAGGGCTCATGGAGAGCCACCACATCCTGAGCCCAAAGCCCTTTCCCGGAGGTCCCATGGATTCCCAGCTCAGGCCCAGGGACCACAGCCTGCCTATTCTCTGCTGCCCCCTGCTGGCTCTCAAAAAACAAAGGCTCCCAGCCCGAGCCCTTGGGACTGGCTGAAAGGGACCTCAGGAGATACCCCTGCGACCTCCTGCAGCCACCGGCCCTGACCTGGCCAGCCAGGACCTCCTGGAGGCTGCGGTCAGGGCCCACAGAAAGCCAATGCAGCGGCCGGAGGAGGCTGCCTACTGTAGGCCCTAGTCAGCTCCCCCGACTCCTGCATCCATCTCCCTGCACTAGAAAATAGGGTGAAATGGAGGAAAGTGGGGAATGAAATGTTATGACTTCTGAAAAGCGGTGATCTTGTCCCCTTCTCTGCCTTTGGGTAATGGTAGCAATGTGAGGTGTCCCTGTTCTCTCTCTCTCTCTCTCTCTCTCTCTCTCTCTCTCTCTCTCACACACACACACACACACACACACACACACACACAAATTTATACAAGAGAAGCACACTAGTAAGAAAGAAGCGTGCTGGACACGGCAGAAATGACCAGCGAGAAGTCTGCTGACCAGGCTTAGAGAGGGCTACGTCCAGGAAGCGCAGAGCCACTATGATCAAGAGGCTGTGTACACCGGAGGCGTGTCAGAGGCCCGGTTCCTCTGTGTCCACCACCCAGACAGACGGGCAATAGGAATGCTGGGCCGGTGAGGCTGGGGGGAAGCTACCAGGAAAGTCCTGAACCAAAATGTGGCCTGATGACAATCCACTGGGTGACGTGTGAGAAGGAATTCCTAGGGCTTTTTCAAGAGAAATGTCCCTAACGACTGCACAGCTGACACAAGTACCTGAGGACGCTTTGAAACATGCCCCTCGTTTGCTTGGGCTCACAAATGCCCGGGGCCATCGAGAGCTGAGGCTTGCCCACAGGGTGTGTTGGGCAGGACCGCGCCAGGCCCACGGACACGTTCAGGCATCAGTCCTGCTGGATGGCCACAGATGAAGGGAGATCCCTGCTGTCCCTAGAAAAGGGGACTACTCAATGGAGGCCAGGAAGTCTGCAGGCCATAGTTCCTGTTCCTCAGATAATGCCCCTTGCCAGCCTCCTTATCTCTTTCCCAGCCCCCGTTGAGGCTCTGGTGGCTGAACACCATCCAGGCCTCTCTCCCAGGGCAGTTAGGAGCAGGGGACAGTCCTCTGCTGCCCCCTGCTGGCCACTCCAAGCAAAGGCCCCAGGACACTCTTCCTACTTCTGTTCCCTTCTTGTGGCCGCCTCTAGAGCCGCTCCAGGTTCTCTCTCAATACACGTGGACATCCCATTAGACACCGAGTCTGAATCAACCACAGATTAACCCTCTCTCCTCCCTGGTGGGAGGGCTTAAATCTCAAATCCCGTAGTCCTGCAAAAGCCGGGAGAAGAGAAAATCAAAACACTCCCCCATTCAAATATCTGTTGCTACTTGTGATGCCAGGAATATTCTCCACCTGTGTCAGGGGTCATGGACTCCAACCCACAGGGAAGCAAATGCAGCCATGGTGCCACCGGGCCCTGTGGGGAACCAGTCTTGCTGGCCGTTCCATGGAGATGCCATTTATCGATTTTCAAAGCTGAGAGTCAACCTTTGGACGCAGTACGGAAGGTTGAGGTCTAGTTACAGGCCGAGCACACCCGGAGGATGGAAAAGCAAAGGTCCATCCGACTGTTTGGTGAGAAGATGTGAGAAATGGGTAAAGGGTCCCAGGGGCTGCTCCATTAGACACCGAGTACAGGGGTGGACAAAAGTAGGTTTACAGTTGTGAGTACAGGAAGCATGGCTTATTCTTGTCTTGTTATTAATTGATCATTGTATTACTTGTGGCCCGGTACATGAAATCGTGCACAGGGAAAAGGGGGATTCCCTCAGCCCAGCCAGCATCCTCTCCAATTGGGGATCAGTTGGGGGATGTTCAACTGCCAGTTTAGGCCTGATCCCACAGGGGTTGGGCCTAAACCGGCAGCCAGATATCCCTCTTGCAATCTGGGATCGTTGGCTCTTAACCACTCACTTGCTTGCCTGCCTGATCACCCCTAACTGCCTCTGTCTTGGCCCCCAACACCATGGCTTTGTTCAGAAGGAAGTCAGACATCCAGAAGATGGCTGGCCGACTTGGTCTAATTAGCATATTACCCTTTTATTGATATAGATGTGTTTGTATTGTTGCCATGTTAAGGACCATAAACCTACTTTTGCCTACCCTTGTACAGAATAGAGTGAATGGGCTTTGATAGAGAGTTCTGGAGGAAGCAGATACAATTACAAAAGTAACCAAGCAAAGAACCAAAAATATCACTATCCAGAACTGGGAGGAGGGGAAGAAAGGGATGAGAAAGCATCAGAGCATTGGATTCTCATTTTTCAGTGACCTCGGGTAAAAGCATGCATGGAGAAAGTGTGACTTAAACATTATTTGGAGATAGAGAAAACTGCCAAAGGAGTAAAATCCAGAGTCAAACCGCTGGTTCTGGGATTAGAAATAAGAAACTTCACTTTTATTCATAAACCCTTTGGGGTTTTTATTTTTACCAGGGGTATGTACTAAATAGATTTTAAGTGGTCATTTTGAACTGTAAAATGTGACAGTTCAATTGAACCAGAAATGGCCAGGCCATCTGCTGCCTGCCCAGTGCCCGGCTGCCTGGTGGACACAGGGGTCAGCGTGGTGGGGAGGTGCTCCGGTGGGAGGCAGGATGGGAGGCCACCCCGAGGCGCCCGCCCTAGCCCAGCATGTGCCGGCAGCGCAGCCGCTCCTCCTCCCGCTTCTCCTGCAGGCGGCTCTCCAGCAGCCTCAGCTCCCTGTGCACCGCCTTTCGCATGGCTGGCTCCAGCTCCAGCACCTTCTCCAGGTCTGCCTTGGCCTCTGCTTCATTCCACACCTCTGCGTGAGCCCGGGCCCGCACGTAGTAGGCCTTCACGATGCCTGCAAGGACGATAGAGCTGGACCTGCCACCCAGGCTCAGGGGCAGCCCCACCCATTGGTCTTTGCCAGCTTACAAAACCCTTAACCTTGACCAGGATCCTTAACTTCTCTCTGCCTGAGTCCATGTCCTTGACCGTAAAATGGGGGTGATAATAACTCCCCACTTTTGTGCAGACTTTTCCAAGGCCTCATAACCAACTTTATACTCATAAATTTCTATCGTTTTTCTAATAGAGGCTCCCCAAATTGTGCACGCTTCAGGCCCTACCCCTGCACCTATTCCGGATGGCTGTGACACGGCTGAATGGCATGACGAATGCAGAGGACTGAGTGCCTGGCGCACAGTAAGTGTCTGATTTGTTCCTAGGAGTTCAGACACCATCGGCACATACACACGGTGGTGCAGGCATGCCTGTGCGCCCAGCACTGTGTTCACTTCACCGAGTGCTCTCCATGGAGGGCCCCTTCCTTAAAAGCCTGTCGACACCACACAATCACCAACGTGGGAGCCGCTTGTGCATCTGTCCTGGTGCACATCCAAGTGAAACCCGTGTGCAATGAGCTCTGCTCACTCATCCCCTGTGGAGGGCCTGTAAGGTGACTGAAGAGCACGGGAGGTCTGCAGCCCTGGCCGGCCCCGCCCCGCCCCGCCGGGCCTGCCCCCACCTGGGTGGTGCCTCAGGATGTCGCTGGTGTGCTCCAGCACCTCGTAGTACTCCGCCCTCTTCACCAGGCACTGGCAGTAGTTGAGGGTGAGGGTGTTGATCATCTTTTCCAGCTTCAGCCACGGCGCCTCCCAGGGCTTCTCCTGCCGGTGGAGACAGGGCTGCCGTGAGCTGAGGCTGCTGCGTGACACCCCTGCCGTGACACTGGCCCGGACAGGGCTGCTCCCCCGGACAGTGGGATGGCAGGCAGCCCCCACCTTGGTCTGCAGGTTCCTCAGGCAAACGATGGCTTCCTGGTACTTGGCGGAGGCCTCCTCATAGCGGCCCAGCTTGAAGAGCCGGTTTCCTTCTCCGTGAAGGATGGGCACCGCCTGCATCCTCTCCGCGTTGCTCAGGTTCCAGGTCTCCCTCTGGTACTCACTCGGAGCCTCCACCTGGCCGGAGAGCTGCAGGTGAGACCGGTAGGGCCCCAGGGGCCGGCGCCCTGGCAGGTAGGGACCCAGCCCTGCACTGCCCACAGGGAGTTCCAGAGAAACCGTGCTTGCTGATCACACACACATACCCAGGGGAAGAAGACCATGGCCCAGGGCCCACCCTGGCCAGCCCTTCCGTGCCATCAGGCACAGGCACCTGCAGGTCAACAACTTTCCTTCCGATCTCCAGAAGCTGCCCTAACACTCCCGCCGTTAGAACCAGACGGTATTGCCATCTGCTGGGAACTGTGGTTCTGACGGTACCACTGTGCGATGCCTCTGAGCACTCAGAAGCGCTGCCCTGTGCAGTGTGCACGCCACGCCACTGTTCACATTCGCACGGCGGTGGGATGCGGGTCTCATTTGTCTTCACAAGGGTCTCGGGGCTGAGCCTCAGCCTTGGCCATAAGCCAAGTCCTGCCGGGCGTGGCCCTCTCCCACCTCCATAACCTGGGCTGTCAGTCACTCGGGAGCATCTGGTCTGAACCCACAACCCGCAAGGACTGGATGAGGCTAGAATCTAAACTTTTGAGACCAAACTGGAAGCTGAGAACCAATAGAAGGAAAATGTCTCCCAGTGAAAACAGATGACATTTTTAAAAACTGGTGCCAAACAGGCTTTTCCCTGGAAAAGGCCAAGTACCTTTTGGGAAAGGGGAGAGTGTTCAAATTCTCCTGCGGTTTATGAGCCCTTTCCGGGTGATGGCAGGGACCGGTGGGGTGGGGCTCCCAGGATGCCCACAACCCCCTCGCTCTCTGATGCTGGGACAGGCTTCTCCCCCCCGCTCCCTCTCCCTCCCCCCTGCCCTCCTGCCCCCAGAACCCTACCTGCAGCAGCTCAATCACAAAGACCAGAGGCTGCGGCTCCTTCTGCAGCTCGTCCAGGTCCTCGTAGCCCAGCGTGTGGTAGGCGAACATGTTGGCCAGCCCACACGTGTGCACGTGCCACTCGGTGGGGTCCTTGCCCTCCGCCATCTGCCGCAAGCTCCGGGACAGGATGGGGTAGACGCCCGTGTGCTGGGGAGACACAGGAGGATGGCATCAGGGCTGTCTACTCAGCCGGGCCTCAAACAGCCCATGCCCAGCCCCGAAGCACTATCCCACCGCCCTCCTACCCCTGCTCCAATACCCCCCATCCCCCCACCTCCCAAAAAAATAGCTGTGGTACCTGCCCAGCAAAGCCCTCCATCTGCTAGCTCCTTCCTTTCTTAAAATGACTCGGCAAAGGAGGGACCACTAGAACCAACCTCCTTTGCAGATGAAGAAATTGGAGCCCAGAAAGGCTAAGTGACTTGCTTAAGGTCACACAGCTAGGAAATGTCTGAGCCGGGACCCAAACCCAGCTCCAGAGGCCATGATGCCGCGCTGCCTCTGGCCGGCCCTTGTTGTCATGCTAATGACTTTCTCTCCAGAGGAGGCCCTGAGCCCACCAAGCCTGAGACTCACAGGAGGGGAGTGAGGAGAGCAGTGGAGGGCTCTGGGTCCCAGAGGGCCGGGCTGGCTTCCTGGCCGAGCTCTGATCAGTAGTGAGCCCAGGTCTCCCTCCGAGCTCCCTAGCTCCAGGCCCCCCAGGATGCACATATCCAGCAGTAGGGCTGTTGCGGGGTTCAGTGAGATAATGCGGATATAGGTCCAGTTCACCACAGCCTCGGCCAGCACGGGGAGCTGGGATCCCCACCCCTGAAGTACAACAAGCCTGAGAAGCCAGCCTCTTGTCCTCAGCGGGTCCTGTGCCCTGCTGGGCCTCAGCTGCCCCTCTGGGGCTCCACATGGCAGCCCCAGGAAAGACACACTCTTGGGAAGTCACCAGCATGAGGATGAAGGTCACCCCCTCCCTGCCCCGGCCAACCGGGATCAGCCCCGAATGCCCTGAGCTTCTCTGTGAGAGAGGTGACTGATGGAGATGGCCTGTAAGCCTTTGGGATTAGGGCTGGACTGAGGGGGTGAGAGAGAAGGAGGAGGGTAAAGGGAGGGGGAGTGGCGGGGGAGAGGCCCAGGATCAGCTTCCTACAGGGAGGAGGTGCTCCAGGCCCTGACACAGCGGCCCCAGCACACAGGCCCCTGCTTCCAGCAAGTCAACTGCAAGCTGTGGGCCTCAAGGTCAGGTGGCAGGTTGGCCATGACCTCAAAGGCCTTGTTCCTCTGGACACCTGCTGCCCGGACACTGCCAAGGCCTGGTCAGCACGGTGGCTGTGGGATGCCACTGGGAGTGGCATAAAGTCTCAGAAAGAAAGAAAGATAAAGGCCAGAGAAGGGCCAGAACTCCAGAACCCCACCCCCATCTGAGCAGCAATTCGAAGGGAAGAAGGAGGAAGGGGTCCCGGTTCTGCCGCCAACAGGGTAGCCAGAGTCCTGGGAGACCCTCTGGAACCAGACCCCAGCCCTCGGCACTCACTCAGCCCAGAGGGCTGTGCCAGTGGCAGGGATTCCCCACACCACCGCCCCTCTCTGAGGCTCAAGGACTGAGCCAACGGAGGGGCTGTAACCACCCTGGCGGTTGTGCATGGCGTGCTCCAGGCCCATTCAGCTCCCACACTGGTATGCTTCACCCCTCATATGGTGAGAACTTTTGTAGATTAGTTGCCAACATTTAAACACTGAGAGTGTGCATGCTGATGAGGCTCTCTGGCTTGTCTCAAAAACTCAGGCTATCGCCAAAACCGGTGTGGCTCAGTGGATAGAGCTTCAGCCTGCGGACTGAAAGGTCCCAGGTGCAATTCCAGTCAAGGGCATGTACCTTGCTTGTGGGCACATCCCCAGTAGGGGGTGTGCAGGAGACAGCTGATCGATGTCTCTCTCTCATCGATGTTTCTAACTCTCTATCCCTCTCTCTTCTTCTCTGTTAAAAAATCAATAAAATATATTTTTTTAAAAAAAGAAAAGAAAAACTCAGGCTATCCACTTCACCCTGTCCAGCGGGAACTGGGGGCAGGTGACCTCCAGTCAACAGGGCTCCTGGCTCCTCATAAGACTTTAGTTTGCAACCACTGGCCTCATAAGATGGCACCAGCAAAAATTCCCACAGAGACCATCGTCCTTCCTAAGGAGCAGGCCAGGCGGGGACAGGGAGGGATGTATTTCAGGGCAGAAGCTCCTAGAGCCCCTCTGGTTTAGGGGAGGTAGAGGAGGGGAGGGAAGGAAGGAGGGCCCTGGCCTGGAGAGACTGTCCAAGCAAAGGGCTCTGCAGGGGCTGACAAGCAGCGACCTGCTAGGGGAAAACAGGCCTCTTAAGATCTTTGTCAAATAGACATGTGTGCCCCACTGATGGCTTAGTCTTTCCAAAACTGAATGATGAAGTGAAGAGATAGCCCATAAAAGAGAGAGGCCGCTCTGACCTGTTTGGCTCAGTGGATAGAGCGTCGGCCTGCAGACTCAAGGGTCCCAGGTTTGATTCTGGTCAAGGGCATGAACCTTGGGTGCGGGCACATCCCCAGTGGGGGGTGTACAGGAGGCAGCTGATTGATGTTTCTCGATTGTTGATGTTTCTGGCTCTCTCCCCCTCTCCCTTCCTCTCTGTAAAAAAGATCAATAAAATATATTTTTTTGAAAAAGAGAGGGGGCGGGGGCAACCAAGTGAAACCTGCCAAGTCTTTTCACACTTCCTGGCCGGGGTGTTGCCTCTTGTCCCACTTCTAGACCTGGCGAACTCCTATTCATCCTTCAAAGCCCAGCTCATTGTCACCTTCTTTTAAATAAATAAATATATATATAAAATTGATTTTTTACAGAAAGGAAGGGAGAGGGGGAGAGAGCCAGAAACATCCATGAGAGAGAGACATCGATCAGCTGCCTCCTGCACACTCCCCATTGGGTATGTGCCTGCAACCAAGGTACATGCTCCTGACCAGAATTGAACCCGGGACCCCTGAGTCCGCAGGCTGACACTCTATCCACTGAGCCAAACCAACCAGGGCTCAATGTCACTTCTTAAAGAAGTTCCCCTAAACCCCAAAGCAGTCAGCTGCCCCTCTCCTGTGGCCTAAAGCACGCTACCCTTGCTGAGTTATGCTATGGCACTAGCTGCCCTGCCTGTATTTGCTTAGGTGTCTGCTCCTCCTCCAGATCAAGTTCCTTGAAGGCCAGGGACTTTGCCTGCTTTATTCCTAACACCACGTCCCACCAGCCAGCCACGACACTGGCATTTCAGGGGCTGGATCTTAATCCATCTCCCTCTTCCCAACAGCAGAGAGTGCTGTTTTAGCCTCCCTTCCTGAAACCAGCAGCCCTGAAACACAGAGTGGGTGGGTAGGCCCCATAGAAATCAGCCCAGGGTCGGGGCCAGCCTGGCCTACTTACAATGGTGTCACACCAGAACTCAGCCACCTCTCGGACCCGCATGGACGTCAGCAGGAGCTCCCAGACCTCCAGCTTGAACATGTTCCCGATGATCAGGTGCATGGGCTGCCCCACCTGCTTGCTGTCGTCGATCACCGTCCGCTCCGAGTCACATTTCATGGTGCGGAAATGAAAGGTCACCTGGTCCCCGAGAGAGTGGACTCTGGTCTAGACACCCCTCCCAAGGGCCAGCGGGAGCCACCCCTCTGTCACCGACTCTCAGGGCTGTCCTCAGGGTCAGCTCCCCAGCTCAGGTCAGATGCCTCAGACACCCCAGAGTATCCCCACCTGCCTGCACTCCCCCGAGATGAGGAACCCCCTCCCTCCTAAATGACGCCCGTCCCACTCTTAATAGCTCTGTAGGTCAAGATATCCTTCCTTAAATCAGCCCTAGGTCTGAGGCCACAGACACAGCCCATCACCCAGGGAAGCCACCAGAGACTTGTGGCCAAACACCACGATCCCTGAGAGCCCCTCCTTCTCACTCAACATCTGGGGCTCCAGAAAATTCCCAAAGCCCGTCCCCCATCCCATGCTGTAGTTTAATTTGCAAAGTACCAAAACTGACCAGTGAATAGACACCAGTTCAGATGCCTCAGGGTTGCCAATCCCGGGAAGGGCCTGCCTAGCATTTTTGGCAAAGCTGAAACCTGTCTGCAGTGCCCTGTGGCCAGCAGGACACAGAGGCTGCAGTGGCCGGGGGTGGGAGGGGGAACTCGAGGGGGGAGGCCACTCACTCGAGATCCCGTGATGAAGTTTGGAAGCTCCCCCAGGCCCCCGTGCAGGATGGTCTTCTTGATCCCTTCCACGTTCAGGAGCAGAGCGGCATCCATGGCTCCGGGAGCTGTGCAGCCCAGGCTGAGATAATCTCGCCAAGGGAAGGCACTCAGGCTAAGATGGGGATTTGCCCTGGGGAGGGGTGCAAATTAGCCGAGTGAGGCAGGGTAGTGCCCCATGCTGGCTCCAGGCTGCTCCTCCGGGCCACTCCCGGGCAACCTAGCCTTCTGCCCTATCCATCCATCCATCCATCCACTGCTCCTCTCGGAACGGGAGCCCAGGCCTGATATTATTATTGCATCAGCTTTGGTTTTGTTCCATGTCAAGAAGAGAGGAAGTTGGCTGAAGCTTCTTAAAGGAGACGGCGTTGAGGGAGCCAGCAGTAGCGAGGACTCGGGGGTCACCAAAGGAGAAAAGGAGAGACTGACCCAAAGCCCCTGGCCCTGCCTGGTCCCTGCGCGGGCCCTGGTCTCAGATTCTTAGTTTCTCTGAACCCCAGGCCGGGCCCTGTGGACTGTGTAGTCCCTGCTTTCCCTCTTTCCTATTTCTCCCTCTTCTTCTCCCCTAACTCTGTTCACCCACAAGAGGAGGTGACACTGTGGAGGGAGAGGATTGGCAGGTTTCTAGTTTGAGAGAACACTAAAACGGGGTATGAAAAGCAGAGCAGGCTTGGATAAATTCGAGGAGCCCGCCCCTGCCCCATTCCAGCCTCTCCTACAATGTCTGGCTGGGGGCAGCGGGGTTCTCCCTTCCCTTTGAAGGGTAATTCCCAGAGCTTATTCAGAGTATTAGGGATCCCCTTTCTGGTTTAAAGTGAAAACTCATGTAAAGAGTTGGTGTTTGGCGCCACCTTGTGGCAGATTCAATTTTTTTACCTGGTCTTTCCAAGTTCCTGAGGGTGATTCTTTCCCAGCACCACAAAACCTTTCTCTCCTGGCCCCCTGGCTGGCTTGTTTCCCAGAGATGGAACAGAACCCTGCCACAGGAAGAGATGGGAATGCCGAAGGAGCCAGACAGAGCCACATGCAAAGAGCTGACCTTTGTCTCCTATCCCTAACTCCATTTTCCCAACTGAAATGGGAAAAGCACTCTTTCCTGACTCTCTCTCCTGGAAGTTGAGAGGCCGTCCTTGAGCAGTGAATGGAACCCCGAAACTCAGCACCCCTGAAAGTCTCCCATAGTGGCTGGCATAGAGGAAGCCCATCCTGGGCCAATTGGTCTGGGCCCAGGAGCCCAGACTGAGGCAGCAAGTCAGACCCCTCCAAGATTCCTCTCTGCCCCCCACCCCCACCCTGTGCTCAGACCCCCGCTTCCTGAAGGCCTAGTCTCTGGGGGCAGGGAATCAGAGTGGGGGGCAGAGATCCTCCTCTCCTGTACCATCCTTTCTTGGCCACACAGCAACCTACAGTTGCCTGCGTGCATCAGAGGTGAGATGAACTCTTAGTTGAAACACTACAAAGCAAAATAAAAGTGATCACCATAAAGTCCAGGAAAGGAGGGAGGGAGGACACGCAGCAGGGGTGGGGTCCTGGCAATGTCCTGGGTGACAGTTACATGAGTGTTTGCTTTCTAAGTATTCATCACACTAAGCCTCATGGTTTAAGCATGTTTCTGTTCCTGATATAATTCACACGGGTGAGAAAGGCTCTAGTCATGTCTCACGCTTAAACCTCTCCCACTGTTTTCATGGCTTCCCTTTGTAGCAGTGTCAAAGGGCACATGCTGGGGTTGCAGAGTTACGGAGAGGAGGTAGACTCATAGATTGGGCCCCTGGGTGGCAGGAATGGGAGGTGGGGGGGGTGGGTTGCTGAGGGAAGAGGGTGTTACAACTGATGCCAGTAGTTTCGGTTTCACTGCTGAGAAAAACTGAGGTGCTCAGGCCTCAGCCTCCAGACAGACCCCCAGCCACCCTGTGGCCCCCAAACTAACCTCCTAATGGACTTCATTAAAATGCAACTCCCATAACCCCACTGCCCTCTTCCAATCCAGCCAAGGCTCCGCACTGCCTCCGGACAAATTCTAAGCTCCTTTCCTGCCAAGGAGCCTTGTGCTCCTAGCTCTTACCACCCCAGCCCCTGCTTCCTCTCACTCGGCCTCTCTGGTCCTGAGACCTGGCAATCTCTGGCCTCTCAGCATCCACTCATCCCCTTGCTTTGTCCCCTAACTCCTTAGTTACAGCATCCTATGTATGTCCAGGGCAGCCTGCCCCTTTCCCTCCCCTCGCCACCTCTTGCACTTCCCACCCATGGGATTTTGCACAGTTTAATGTCTTCCCTCAGGCTGACAGTCCCGAAGGACAAAGAAACTGTGGAAGCTTTGCTGTTGGACAAGAAGCCCCCAGGGCAGGGCAGGGCAGGGGTTGGGGCTGGACCCCAGAAAGCCTCAGCCTGGAACAACTGATTGGTTTTCCTCTTTACAGGGAGGAGCAGGAGCCCTGCACTCCACCTCCCTCTCCACCTCCACTGGGGACCCTGCTCACCTCAGCACAGTCTCGACCCCACAGCCCTGCCCCTGGCTCCACACTTCACGCAAAGGCAGAAGGAGAGAGCCTCCTCATTCAGAAACAAATGTTTCTTCCTCCCTTTCTCGTTGCCATGGAAACTGCTCTTCCTTCACCTAGCTGGCCAGTTATGTCCTGGGGAAAGAGGATGAAACGCCCCAGGCAGGGAGGGCATTCATTCATTCCTTCCTGAGCTCAATGAGACCATGTAACCAAAGGCTAAGAATTCGGATGTCGGAGTCAGACATTCTGACTTTGTTCCACCCTGAGCAAGACACCGCACCATCTGAATCTCAGTGTGGTCATCCATAATTGGGAATACAAATCGCATCCACTCCGTGAGGGTTAAGGCAGAATAAAGAAATGCCCTTGGCACATACATACCAGGGGCTGGACCGATCTATTGTATCGTTGAACATGAAGAGCCAGGCCTTGCAGCACTACTGACAGGCAATTAGCAAGATGATCCCATTTGAGATACTTGTGTTGAAGTGTTTCATTTTCACTAATCTTCCCCACACTTTCAGCTTAGTTTTCCTAAAAATAACAACTCCTGCTTTCCTCTCCTCATGTTTCATTGATAAAGGACATGAATTAAATTCCCTGATTACAATGACAAATACCAATGGCATAAGCAGGCTCAGGAGCAAATACTTCTGAGGCCAGGAAACAACTCAACCAGGGAAGGAGGTGAATGGGGAATCAGGAGCAGCGACCATTGTAAAATCCCTGCGATGAGCTGGTAGCAGCCTTTTCAACAATGAAATAGATAAAATACCAAAGGACAGCACAATGGCAAGTATTGTTTCAGAAAAAGCTCGTTTCAGTTGCCCGTGTGTGTGTGTGTGTGTGTGTGTGTGTGTGTGTGACTACGTTCTGGTCCTCTTGACCATGATACTCCTGGTGCAAAAAGGCACTCAAACACATACAATCTTTGCTTGGTTGACTCATTCTCTAGATCTCGGCTTTAAATAACGTGGTTTTTTTGTCATAAATTTGTTTGATTAATTAATGGTTAATAACTTGATTCATTAATGTCCATCACACCCCAGATACTAGATGTGAAGTCCATTAAGGTAAGGATGCATCTGTTTCATTGACTGCGTGGCTCTTTATATAAACTAGACTCGCCTGGTGCATGAAATTCATGCATGGGTAGGGTCCCTAGACCTGGCCGGCAATCAGAGCCGATTTGTGGGGTGACTGGTGGGGTAATCGGGGAGGGGGCCTCTGCTGGCACCAACTTTAGCTGTCCTGGTGCCACCCACTCACCAGCCCTGCCCCCTGCCACTACTGCTGGTTGCCTCCCTCCCTCTGTGGGTGACTGGTGAGATGTTTGTGGGGGCCCCCATTTTGGCTGGCCTGGGGTCTTTGGGCTGGGGTAAGCTCCTGCATTGAGCGTATACCCCCTGGTGGTCAGTGTGTGTCATAACAAGCAGTTGTTCTGCCAGTCATTTTGATGTTAGGTGGATTTGCATATTAGGCTTTTATTATATAGGATTAAAGGACTGGTGCATGAAAATTCATGCACTGGAGGGGCAGTCCCTCAGCCCAGTCTGCCCCCTCTCACAGTCTGGGAGCCTTCAGGGGTGGGAGGCAACCTGGCGATCAGGAAAAGGTGATGCCCCCATCACACCTCTGCTGCTGCCACTGCCGGCAGTGCAAACCTCAGCTGGCCCTGGCTACCTGAGCCTCAGGCAGCCCTGAGCAGCTGGGCAGCCGCCATCCGAGGCTTGCCTGCACCTCAGACAGGCCCTGGCTGGCTGGGGGGTTAGGGGCTGAGGGGACTGGGGGACTCCAGAGGCAGGTGTGCTGGCTGGGCTGAGGGAACTGGGCTCCACCATCTTGTGGGTGTGAGTACTGCCATCTTTGAGGGTGTGGCAGTCAGCATATTCCTTCCTTATTGGCTGTGGGCACTGCCATTGTTGAGGGTGGGGCAGTCAATTAGCATATACCCTCCTTATTGGCTGTGGGTACCACCATCTTTGTGACAGTGTGAGGGTCAATTAGCATATTCCCTCTTTATTAGATAGGACTAATGTCCTGGTACACAGATTCATGCACATTGAAAGGAAATTAGAAGAGCTTTATAATAAGAGCTTATGTGTGAGTCAACATTTATTTTTCAATTGCCAGTACATGGTCGGTTGGATGGTCAGACAGACAGATAGTTGGTTACTTAGCCTTTTATATAGATAAATATTTTTTACTTTTTTAAAATTGATTTTTAGAGAGAGGGAGAAACATTGATATGAGAGTGGAACATTGATTGACTGCCTCTTGCACACCACTTGCCAGGAATCAAGCCTACAACCTGGGCATGTGCTCTGACATGGAATCAAACTAGCAACCTTTCAGTTCCTAGGAAAATCCCCAACCAACTGAGCCACACTGGCCAGGATAATGGCCCATTTTTAGCACAGACAACAGTAGGTGGTTGGAAAGACATGAGCGAGGGGGACATGGGGATGGAGGAGGGGCTGGGAGAGAGAGGGGGATGTTTGTTGGGATGGTGGTTTAAGGTGCCTGCAGTGCCCAGGAGTTGGTATCCAGAAGGTGGTGAGATACTCCTGTCTGGGAGAGGTGCAGGCTGAGAAGAGGCAGTGGGGTATGGTGGTGAGGCACATGGACCCTGGTCCCAGATTGGCAGAGCTTGTATTCTGGTCCCTGCTACATACTAACTGAGGGACATTGGGAACCATCCTAATCTCTCGCTGTACCAGAGTCTGCTCATCTGGTCACAGGTTGCAAGGAGGGTCAAATGGGCTCATAATAGAAAGTGCTTGGAACACGGGGACTTGGTCCAAGTAAGTGCCCTGTATGTATTCACTAGAGGCCTGGTGCACAAAATATGTGCACAGGTAGGGTCCCTAGTCCTGGCTGGCAATCAGGGCCACCCAGGCTCCCCACCTCCTCCTTCCCTCACTCACTAAGCACCCCGCTCAACATTGCTGGTTGCCAGCCATGTTCCACGCCACCCCCTGGTAGTCAGTGCATATCTTAGCAAGCAAATGAACTTCTGGTCTACCAGTTGAACTCCTCCCAAAGGGACAAATTGCATATTAGCCTTTTATTATATAGGATAGTTCTCACCATTCCATTGCAGGACGGGTTGGGGGTAGAGAATAACTAAAGCCAGAGAAGTGAGTGTGACCACCCAGAGATGAAGATAAGGCTAAGGACAGACTTTCAGGGAGCCCACCAGCAAGAGAGTGGCCACAGGGGTGAGGAGTGGGAGGGAGACCCGGTGAAGATGGCCGCTAGGAACCCCAGGGGTGGAATGGTCAGTGTGTGGGGTTGAGATCCCCTTTAAAGGGAGGGAGGAATGGAGGGAAGGGAGCTTTCTAAATGCCGTATTTTCGCTGGCTTGAATGCTAAGGGCAGGGAGGGAGGCATTCTAATTGAAGGGGGAAGGGGTTAGTGAACTGGGGTGCTTAACTGGAGGCAGAGGGGAGGTGCACGCCCATCCGTCCTTTCCAGGGCGGGTTTTAGGGGCAGAATGTGGATGGCGAGTATGGGGAACACAGAAGGGCAGCGCTTTGTCTCAGGAAAGCAGAGGGCGAAGGGAAGTTTGAAACAAAACCTCCGCGAGAACTCTTTGTGACAAAACCACTGGAGCCTCCAGGCGGAAAGGGAAAGGAGCCCGGGGGCCCGGGGCCCGCCTCCGCCCCGCCCAGTCAGACCAGCCGGAACCCTCGGTGGTTGCAGGAGGGGCCGGCTGCCCCGAGCCAGACGTCCGGGAGGCGGCGCCCGGGGCCTGGGCGGGACCTGCCGGCACAAAGGGGCAGATGCACGCCGCACCCAGCCCGCGGGGGTCCTGAGGATGAATGGGGACGACCCGGCAAATCTGAAAGCTAGACACACGGCCGCGAGAGCAAAGAGCCAATGGGATCCCCGGCGCGACAGCGAGGCGGTGACTGGACCAATCAGCTGTGAGGACGGGCTGGGGGCGGATCCGCGCCGAGTTTCAAATCGGCTGGGGTGGGCGAGGTGCATCTGTGCTCCGCATCTCGCAGGCGCGGGAGCTTTGGGGTGAGTGTAGGCCTGGGCGTAGTGGGGCTTCTGTTCTGAAGAGACCAGAGGCGATGGGGTGAGGGGGTGTCTAGTTAGGACAGGCATGCATGCGGGGCATCTGGGGATTGCAGGGTGGAAATCGGGGGCTCTGGCCAGGCGTCCAGGGTTTGGGTGGAAGCTCGCTGGGTCAGGGCGGGTTGTGGGAGGCGCTGATGGGTCGCTGGGCCCCTTGCTGAGGCTCAAGGAGGACCGCTCCCAACTCTGCCTCCCTCCATGCTTGAGGCTGGGGTGAAAAAAACAGCTGTTTTAGACACAGCAAGGGACCGCAGGAAATGCTGACCAGCCTTGTTCAGCCTCTGCCCTCTTCTGGGCATCGCTGACCACACCCTCTCTTACAGGAAGCATACTCCTCCCAGCCTGGGCTGTCCACTCCACCCCATGGGCCTCCAACCCATCTCTTCCCTTGTACCCAGGTCTCTGTGGAGCCTGGAAATGGGATGGAGGATGCCTTGCTGACATGCCTTTTGACCTCTTCCCAGGGTCTGGTGAACAGAACTGACAGATGGCTTCTCGGTGGCCCGGCATGAGCACCTCCATGCGCAGGAGATCTCTCCAGGACCACCAGCAGCTGGAGGAGAGCGATGTGCTGCAGCCTGCAGCTGGCCATCTGGAGGCCTCCAGCGGAGCCCTGGGCTCCCTCTGCAGACAGTTCCAAAGGAGGCTGCCCCTGAGAGCAGTCAGCCTCAACCTAGGGGCAGGCCCCTCCTGGAAACGCCTGGAAACCCCAGAGCCAGAGCAGCAGGGCCTCCAGGCTGCAGCTCGCTCAGCTAAGAGTGCCTTGGGTGCCGTATCCCAGGTAATACTGGCCATGTCCAGGTCAACTGCTGCCGTCAGGAGCCCCCAAGAATATAGACTCCATGAAGATAAGAACTTTGGGTTGTTCCCAGCACCCCAAATAATCCCTGGCACATAGTAGGTGCTCAACAAATAGTTGAGTGTGTAAATGAGAACAGTGTCATGGAGGAAATATCCTCACTCTAGAAGATAATAGAGCTGTATTGTGATGGAAATTGTAAGCCAGTGGCTAATGATGGGAGGACACCAAAAACTAGCTTAGTCAGTGAAAGCTTCCAGATGAGGTGATTCCATGGAAATCACCCAGGAAAGGGGAAGAATGAGGAGCATATGACAGGTGAAGTAGTGTGAGTCCAGTCCCAGAGCAGAGGGAGGTTGAAAGCTGAAGAGACAGTGCAAGATAGGGCAGTAAGAGGGGCTCAGTGTGCCAAGGGTGTTTGGGCACTCCCAAGAAAGCCTGGTAGTCTTGGGAACCAGGTAATCCATTCAAGAATTTATTTACAGCAGGGCCGGCACCAGTTCTAATTAACATATCAGAGCCAGTTCTTTAGCTATTTGGAGAGTTAGAAGGGGGTTAGAAGCAGATTCTCCCATGAGGGGGCACGGAGGGCCTGGCCTTGCAGAGGAGTGAAGAGCCTCAAGAGCTGCTCAGAAGGTAGATTTGGGATCTTAGGTGTCAGAGGAGATGTCTGGGCAGAAAGATGTCACTTACATTGGGTGGGAGGTGCCTGTGGACCTTCCAAGTGGATGTGTCTTCAAACCTAGAGTCGGAAAGGCATGGAGGTGTCACTTAGAAAGGACAGGGGCCATGGGAGTGAATAGACCTCCCAGGAGAGAACTGGGGGCAAGAGTGGGATCTCCTCAGTATCTGACTGGGAATCTGAAGATACGGAACAAGGAAGATGTTTTGGGGGACCCTTTGTAGAGAGGTCTCTGAGCCATATGTTAGTCCTTGTCTAGAAGAACCCCATGGTTATTTTATGCCCAGAGTTCGGGGATGAAACCAGTTAGCCTGCCCAAGGTCACATAGCTCACTTAGGTAACGCAGGTCTTGATCTGACGACTCGACTCTGGTTGGCCAAGGCAAAGACAGTCTAGCTGAGGAAGAGCCTTCCCAGCTGTCCCCCAGCGGAGTGAAAGGCCCAAGAGGTAGGGCTTGGCCCTGTGTGTGATGAGCAGCTGTGGGAGGGCACTGATCAGTGGTGTCATGATCAGAACTGCCCTTGAGAAGGATCTCTGTGCATTGGTGTGGAGGGTGGAACAGAGTAAGACCAGGAGCAGGGGGACAAATTATGTCACAGTGTCCTGGAGGTCAGGCTTTGCTCTTGAGTCTCTGGATCAGTCTGTGTTCGAAAGACTGGTCTTAGGCACCTGGAGGCTCTGTGAGCAGAGTGGTTCTGCTGCAGACCACTCATAACTGGGGCTCTGAGCGGGGTCCCTGCAGTGCATCATCCATATCCCTCACCCTTGAGACAAAGCTGCTTGTGTGTGTAGGGACAGCTGGTAGGTGGAGGGGTTGTGGAGGCATGGCTTGGAGACTGGAGTAGCCCTTAGCTTGTCTGTGCTCACACTTCCATGTACCCACCAGAGAATCCAGGAGTCCTGCCAAAATGGCACCAAGTGGCTGGTGGAAACCCAAGTGAAAGCCAGGAGGAGGAAGAGAGAGACACAGAAGGGCAGTAGCCCTCCAGCTCGCAGCCTGAGCCAGAGGGGCACCTGGCTTTCTGGATCTGGCCCTGCCCACTCAACCCTGGGCCCCTGGGGGTGGGAGCGTCACCGCCGCTCCTCCCAGATGGGCCCACGTGCCCACCCTCTGCGAAGGTCCAGGAGGGAAGCAGCCTTCCGGAGCCCCTACTCCTCTACAGAGCCCCTCTGCTCCCCCAGGTAAGTGGGAGAGTGCCTTGCCCCCAAACCACTAACAGCCCCTCCGGGGGGCTCCCTGGAGCTAGGGGCACCCTGAGTTGAGTCACACCCATGTTCTGGCCAGCTCTGCATCCCACTAGCCAGGGACCTGGGGAAGTCCTCAAGGCCTTAGTTCTCCATCTATAAAAGGAAGGGGAGAGCTTAGCTCTGTCTGTCTGACACTCCCGAGCCTCCTAGTGAGCCTCCAAGCGAGTTTTAAAGCCACCTGGGGACTGAGACTCAAGTGGGAAATGGCAGGGCTCACCTTTCTGCAAGATCTGTTCTTGGCCTTGACCCCATGAGCTTTGATGCATCTGTTCTCCACCAGCTGCTCCAAGTTGCCCTGATATCACTTCCTGGGGTGATGACCAGCCCCCACTAACCCCAGGCTGCAGTGCTGGTTTGGGGGGCAAGAAGGAGGCTCCTGCCATAGGTTTCCAACTAGTCACTGGTGCCTGTGGCTTTTCCTTCTGTTCAGTGAATCTGATAGTGATCTAGAGCCTGTGGGGGCAGGAATCCAGCACCTCCGGAAGCTGTCCCAGGAGCTGGACGAGGTCATTGCAGCTGAAGAGAGGTAAGCTGACATCCATCCTCCCAAGCAAAATGGATGGCAGGGTCCCCCTTTTTAGGCAGGCCTCTGGTTCTGGCTCTGGCCACTGTATGACCCTGGCCAGTCCCTCCCCTTCTCAGACTCAGTCTCTTCATCTGCAACATAAGAGGACATAAAAGACCTAGATTGGGGCAGTGGTTAAGGATGCACCCTGGAGTTTCGTGGCTTTCTGGGCCTCAGACTACTACATGTGTCCATCACCTGGAACTTCCCCAGGCTCCTGAAGACCTGCCCTCTCTCCAACACTCCCCATGGCTACCTTATGTCCTGCCCACCCATAGAATTGGGAAAAGCTGCGTGGCTGCTTTGAGTTCCTGGTCTGTCTGCTCAGGACCCCATCCCGAGGGCAGAGCTCAGGTCTGGAGCTGCTCTAACTTGTGGCCATTTGTACAAGGCCGTGATGGGCTCCTAAGTGGCCTTGCAAGCTTTGACTAGATGCCGAGTGTGCCAAGTTCCCACTATGTTGGGTCTGGTCTTGTCTAGTCCAGGCTGGGAGGGCCCTCGGTGCCTGCCGTACCCCATGGCATGTCTTCTGCTTCCCCATCTCTAGTACTGACATGGCGGTTTCTCTCCTTCGAGACTGATGGAGTGCCATCCTCCTGAGCATCTTTCCTCCCAAGCATCTTTCACAGTGTGCTCTCCTTCCTCCTCTCCTCCTCCATGAGTGCCTGTGCAGATTTGGAGACGCATTGAAGAACTGAGTCTCATGGAGAAACCCACAGAGCTGACGCCCAGCAGAGTGGGAAGTGTGCCATCTTCCTACCAGCTGGGACCTGAGCTGCTGACCTCACTGACCCACCACCGTCCAGCTCCTCATTCTGGGGGTAGGCTCTGGTGTCCTCAATCCTCTCCCTCCCCCCTCCCCCCGCCAACCCCCACTGAAGCGCAATGAGGGGCAAGAAGAGAGCTCTTTCTTGCAGGAAGTGAGCCATACCTGACCCCCACATGCCTACGTGTAGGATCCATGCCTCCGCACACTTGAGTTCCTGGAGGAAGCCCCCAGGAGTTGGCAGTGCCCCTGGGCCACTGCTGACAAGGACTTCATAGGCAAAGGCCCAGGCTGGGGCTGGTCAGGGGCTTCTGCTCTCCTGCTTGGGCCACATCTGAGCCCCGCAGAGACCGCCTGCCACAGCCCAGGGGGTGACTCCTTGCAGACCCGGCTGCTGGGTGCACAGCTCCCGTGCCTGCCCCAAAAGAAGGGATGGGAGAGATATACAGGCTCTGAAACCTGGGTCCCTATTTATGTCCTCAGCACTGGGCACTGGATGGCAGAGAGGAGTAGCACTGCTCAGCAATGTCTGTCCTTTGTAAATTATTTAGGAAATCTGCTTTGTCATTTTATTAGCAAGAAATCAGGACATAACTTCCCTCCTTAATGTTGCTTTTGCATAATAAAGACTGACAGATTGAAGGAGTCTCAGGGGGAAGGCTGGGATTAGCCATGGAATTTATATGCATATGTGCATAGCCCACAGACAGACAATGGTGTGGTGAGGGCCTGGGGGGGAGGGGTGGCAGAAAAGGATCAATGGAGAAAAATGGGGGACATCTGTAATACTTTCCACAATAAAGATAATTTTTTTGAAAGAATGAAGAGGAGAGTTCAGCAATATAACCATATACAAAATATACCAAAAATAATGGGTTTCTCAATGTACCAGCAGTACATCTATGGAAAATAATGAAATAAAGATTTTCTTTCATCATTTAAAAAAAAAAAAAAGACTGTATTTGGCATCTCTTCTGCGTAACCTCCCACCCCGGGTCACTCTGGTCTGTTCTGGGGCCAGGCTTTGTTCCCCCTCATTCTCCCCACTTCCCTCCACCCAAGGCAGCCAGCTGCCTCCTCAGGGAGAGCAGGAGTAACAAGACTGGTTTCTGAGCTTCATTCAGAGCAAAGCACATTTTAAAGGCAAATAAGGTTTTTATTTAAGTGACAACGTTTGAGAGTTAAAAACCAGCTCACATCAAAATCAAGACCCGTTGTAAAAATCTTTGAACTCCGTAATGCTGTTTTTGTCTTGTTAGAAATCTGATAGTTTACATGTTCTTTTCTAACGGATTTTGTACAAGGCAGCCATGAGAAATAGAAACCTTTTTACCCACAGATCCACCCACCACGGACAATACTGAGAGGTACACACTTAGAAACAGACGGCGAACAAGTCCAGACAGGCTGCCACCACCGAGTAAACAAATAGAAAGGATGGTGGGGTCCGAGGGTGGGGGTCCCCATGAGTGAGCCACCCTCCTGTCCTGCCCCTCTTTGGTGTCACCTGCCAATCCTTGTCCCCATGAGAGTGAGGTCCAATTGGTATTTACCCCAACCACCCTCTTGGTTTCTCAGCAGAGAGCAGGACCCAGGCCAGGCCTCGATGCTTAGACTTGACCCTAAATATAATTTTTAAGAAAGTTCCCCCAAGCCCAGAGGCAGCAAAAGGAGGGAGGTGACTTCTTGTGGCAGATTAGGTCCCCTGGGGTTCGGCTGGAAAGTTGGTTGTTTAAGGCGGGGTCAATTTCAAGATTCCTTCACAGCCTGGGCACCTGGGCCAGTGGGAGTGTCCACAGAGAGCAATGCTACAGCTGCATTCTGCCTGGGGCCTAGCTTTCATTGAAAAAACGGGTGCCATGTTTTGTCTGCAGGACACTTCTGGGCATGGGTTTGGGTTCAGAGTGGTAAAAGGAGACCCAGAGAGCCCACCCCCTAATGATGTCTGAATACTGGGGTGCAAACATATTTGTTTTCTCTGGCCCAGTCTCCAGGCAGGAGGGCCGCTCATCCAAATGCATGAAAAGTCCTCCTTTTTTTCCTATTTTCTGAAGCCGTGGGAGGAGTCAAACTCTTTAGAACAAAAAAAAAAACACAACAATGATGCTACACAAGCAGGCTCTGGCTGTGGATGCACCCTGAACCCCCAACAGGGCGAGGGGACAGGCAGGCAGCGGGTGGGCCCTCCATCAGGACAGCCCCCCAACTGGGAGGAATAAACATGCCATGGAGAAACAGGGAGCTTTGGTCAGGCAGGGAAGTCCACTCCCCAGCTCCCGTGGAGCCGGCTCACGGGAGATGGAAGAATTCTCCAGGAAACGGCCGACTGGGGCCATGGGACTGCTTGGGGAAGGGAGCAGCCCTTCCGGAGAACAACACGACTTGGCTCTTTGTTTTTCTCCAACACAACTGGACGAACAAAACGGAACAGACCACTAGCAGAGAAAGTGCTTATTGGTTACAGTTGCTGTGAAAAGCGGAACTGAAACCCACGATGTCTGAGTCTGGTCACTAGACAGAACCACACAGTCACATCCACTAACACTGCGCGAGCGCCTGCTCACAGCACTCACTGTACACTCCCATATCCCAGGCGTGAAGCTTCGGAGCCCCAATCAGAGCTCCAGAAAGGGAGCGGGGCCCTCCCGCTAGGTTTCACATCCCAGCTTCCACCCCCAAAATCAGAATCCTGCTCACATGGACTCAAATTCCCCAGTGTTGGGCATGCCTGCTCCCTCAGGCTCCAAGCCTGGGGTTCTCGGGAAAGGTAGAGGGAATTGGACGGGGGAGAAGTATCTCACGCTAATTATTTTGTCATTTGAGAGTAATACATCAGTGGCTTCTGCAAAGAGGAGATGGAGTTTCAGAGAATCAGAATAAGTCTGCCCAAGTTGAATTCGGGAATATTTTGGAAGGAAAGGGGAAGAGAAGGGAGGGGAGGATTAAGGTTGAGGTGGCTAAGCCACATGAGCTGGTGCCTCATGGGCGCCAAGAAAAATGTCCAGTGAAGGAGGAATGTGAACTGCCAGGAGGCAGGACCAGAGAGGAAGCCTGGGGCGATCGCCCGTTCCCGGCAGAGTTGCTTGGCTGCTGAAATGCAGGTGCTGGATTGAAAGGGATGCAGAGAGCTGGCAGACAGGCAGGCTGGGGTGGCAGGAGCCGGCAGTATGGAGAAGACACATTTCTAGTCCAGAGAGCAGGGTTAGGGGCTGGGATCCCTGACCCCTCCAGCCCAGTCGGGTGCCCCATTTGCCAGTGGTGCCAGCTGCCCCCACCAGCATCGGCCGACCATTGGGGAGGACACTGGCCACATGGGAACTGCAAGAGGTAGACATTGAGCAGAAGCGACACTGAGCTGACACAGGTGCCTGCTGTGTATGCAGCTGTCTGGACGCTGGGGCAGCCTGGCTGTGACACAGAGAACTGGACCGCCTCAGCGAGGGCCTGAACAAGTTGTGAGGGGCCCCAGGAGAGCTAAGCCCTGCCAACCTCAGGGGATGGTCCAGGAAGAAGTTACGGGTGCCAAACCAAGCTGAGTGGCAAAGGGGAGGAAGGAGAATACAACAGTTTGAGCCAAAACTACAGGGACCCCCAGAACTCTGGGTCTCAGCTCTACACCTTCCAGGAGAGAAAAGGGAAGAATCAGACTGGGTGGCACCGGAGAGGAGGAGCCAGATCCGTGCCCTCGGGGCGATGTCCTTCCTCCTGGGACAGCGAGTGTGAGCATCAGTACAAAACAGCCTCTCCATGGAGCAGGGACCCCTTTCCCCAGCCCCGTCTTTGAAGTGGTGGGGCAATAGCTGCTCCCTCCTGCCCTCACCAAGTCCAGCTCTCTGACTGTGGGGACAGCATAGGTCCCCAAGCCCTCTAAAGAGCTCTGGGCCTGGAAAGCCTCATGGGACAGAAGTGCAGGACAGCCTAGGAGCCAAAACTCGACCCCATTCGATCTCAGCTGGGGAGATCCCACAATTACATTAGGAAGGCAGGGCCCAGAGAGAGCAAGCAGCTGGCTCAAGGGCTCACAGCTAGCCCAGCTAGGCCAGAGCCCAAGGCCACAGCCTCACGGGACGGATGGGATGCACCGGGTGGAACTCCAGAAAGAGGAATGAACCACTGCCCTCTGGGGCCACAGGAGAGTGCTGAAGATACTGAGGACAGAAGGCGGGACTGGAACGGCTGCAGGACAGACGTGAGCACCAGACCCCTCCCCCCAGGGCTGGGGACAGACACCTGAACATAGCTTGGCCCAAGGGCATGCTTTCTCTCAGAAAGTGGCCGCTTTGCCGTAGGAGAGCCAGGCCCAAGGTGGTGACTCAGGATGTCGGGCACCAATGCCACTCGCCTCTCCACGGGACATCCAAGAGGCCGCGTATCCCTGGTCTGGGGACTTCTCCCTTCGGGACCTGCCTCGCATGACCTTGGAGGCCCAGAGAACCCAGGAAGATGGTCGACTTTGTCAAACACTCCAGCTCCGGGCAGGCTTGCACCCGGTTACACAGACATCAACAGGCACCGGGGAGGCAGCAGTGGCTGCACTGAGACAGAGGATCTCACCCCCTTGCAACCTAGGGAACCCCTCAAGGCCCAGTAGGGCCCCTCCCCCCTGTGGTCGGACACGACTGGACAGACACGGGAGGGAAAAAGCAGGAAAAGGCCTGTGTCCGGGAGAAGGCAGCCGCTCCCGTCCCCCTGCTCTATGCACAGCCCACCCTCAGGGCACCGACTCGAACTTGGGGGGCCCGCGCGCCCAGCTGAGCGCGGACAGGGGCCGCTCGTGGTCCTTGTCAGACTCGGGCTGGCTCTGGGCGCGCTCGGGCTTGGGGTTGGCGGGCGGGTCGGGCTGCTGCACAGACATGGTCCTGCGCAGGTGGTTGCGCTTGCGGAGGAAGTCGGGCTGCGCGTGGAGGCCGAAGCTGCCCTTGCGCAGGACCATCCGCGAGTTGTTCTTCTTGGGGCGCGCCCGGTGGCTGGTCTCCAAGGCGGCCAGGTGGGCAGCGTAGCCCTCGCTCAGGAACTGCGGAGGGGACAGGAGTCAGGCCAGCGGCGCAGGCCGGCGTCTGGTCCTGCCCCCATACCTCAGCGTCACCCCTTCTCTCCCTCCCATGGAGTCTCCAGCTTCTCCGCGGAATCTGCAGGAAACTGGGCGCTCTTACCATTCAAGGCTCCCGCCCCCTTTGGACAACTGAGCCCTCACGTCTATCTGTACCTGTGGGGCTTCCGGATCCTCTGGATTCTTGATGGGGATGGAACTCCCATCCTTGTCACTTTCACGAAAATCCCAAACTGTAAGTCTCTCCCACCATCCATCCACCTTCTACCCCAGGGAATTTAGTCATGTTCTGGCCCCGACAGCGGCCCTCTGGCCATTCCTTTCCGCTGTGTGCTCAGCTTGCTACTCACAGGGCGGTCTGTGCGCCAGCAGCAGCAGCAGTATCTCAGGCCTCACCCCAGATACAGACCAGAATCCACATTGAAACAATTCCGCATGAGACCCACGAGTGCACATGGAGTTTGAGCTCAGCACTGCTCTAGGGATCCCCTCTCAGGGGTCTCTCCACCTTCACACTCAACATGCCCCGAAAGATCATTGCCTTCCCCTCAACCTGCTTCTCCCCAAGCCGGAAACAGGATGCCCTCCTTGCCTTTCCCTTCCTTCGTCCCACACATCTGAACCGCCATTACCAAATCCAGTCCATCTTCCTAAACATGCCTCTCAGACCCTCTGACCTCTCTCCCCTTCCACTTTCCTGCCATCTTCTCCCACCCACCTGCCACCTGCAGCCTCTGAATTGCAAACACTCCACAGACTCAGAGCCTCGACTGGCCAGGCACACAGGTCACGCACACACTGCCTCCCCCCTCCCCCCCCAGCTCCTCTCCCACTCTCCCCTCGTCACACTGGGCCATGCTGGCACTGGCAGTTTCCAGAATACACGCGTTCTCTATCACCTTCGACCTTTGCTTTTGCTGCTGCCTCTGTCACAAATGCTCCTCCAACTGCAGGCCCTTCTAGAGCAATGCCTCACTTGTCTGAAAGCCAGCCTTGCTCGGAGTCCAGGGTTCCTGTTCTTGTCTGGGGCCCCACCATCTGTGCTCCCCCTCATTTATTATGGCTCCTGCCACACTGCACTGTCATTGTCTGCACATGTTTCCATCTCCCTACTGGGCTGGATGACATGACACCACTGGGAACTCTCCCCTGCTCCCAACACAGGGCCTGTTTCAAGGCAGAATGAGCAGATGAAGGAAAGAGCAAATAAGGGAATAAACACCTGCTCCCGCTTACTCTTTCCCTGGCCCCCACTCCCTGACCCCCAGCCCCAACCCACCTGGCATTGGGTTTGGTACTTCTTGGTGGGCCGGCCCACAATAAAGATCTGGGAGGGCAGCAGGCCCAGCACGCTGTAGACAGAGATGTCCTTCGTGGAGCCATAGGCAGCACTGATTTTGATGAAGCACTGAAACACAGAGCAGCTCATGGAGGGAGAGGGAAACCCAGTCACGACTCCCCCCCACCCCACAAAGGATTTCTGGATCTCCATCCCCCAGGAAATTCCTGCTGGGGGGCCCTTCTCTATGCACCGATAGAATCCAAATCATGGGTCTGCCTTGAAGTGGCCTCCCTTCTCTGCACCGACCCTACAACCCTGGCCCAACACAGGGTTTGCCTGGAAAAGCCAGGACCACACCCTCAACTGAGCTGCACTATTGCTAGGTCAAGTGACAATGGGGCAAAGCGCTCTTTTGGGGACAAGGAAGTTGAAGGTCAGGTTCCCAGGTTTCCATATCACAGAACCAGTCTTGTCTGTCCTCCCACCCGGTGCCATCCCTACCGCACCAGACTGGAGGCACCATTTGGCCACTACCTGGTGCTGGCTCGTCTGATATCCTCTCCAGAAGCCTCATCCAGAGGATGGCCCAGCTCCTCCTCATTCCAGTGTCACTTCCAGATCCTCACCCGCCCCACTGGGATGAAACCTTACCTGCTCTGAGGTGCTCACTATCTCGTGGCTCCTCACTTTGAGCCCCCATTGACGTCATCTTCCCTCCCATTCATCCTCCCTGCAAGTTCACTGGGGACTTTTGGTCACAGTTTTTCTTCCTCCTAAGTCCCACCATCACTGGGATGACTTCCTGTCCACATGGATGACACCCCACCACCTGAACCTCTCAGTGTCTTTCTTTAAAGTCAATGACCAGCATCTCCAAGATGGACCGGGAACAGCCCCCTCTGAACTCTGAACCTTCGCCTTCCCACGCTGACCCTGCCTTCCCTCGATGTCTCTGACAACCTCTGGCCTTTTCCCACCTGCATTCTTTGCACACCTCTCCTGCCTCAACCCACCTCACCCTGCCGGGGCTGCCCATGGCTTCCCTGGGTTCTCTATCCTCCACCTTGCATTCTCCAGGCCTTCATCCTACACACACACACACTCACACATACATACACACTCTCTCAGACACACACACACACTCACACACACACACCCTTCAGCCTGGACTTTCTCCACATCCACCTTCTCCGTTTCTACATGCTGGCTGCTGAGAGCTTCTGCAAAAACACCGAAACCACACAGCCCTGACCCCGCATAGTCTTTCTGCTCCCCACCTCAAAACCTGCCAATTTTTACTTCCCTCTCTGAGCTGCTCCCCAGTCCTGGATGTCGAACCAAAGAGAGGGCTTCCTCAGCCCAATGGCCCTGTCCGCGTTGGTAGTTCCCCCGACCTGCCTTTAGCCCCAAGGAAGAAGCAGTTTCTTTGCCCCTCCCTGTCCCACCTCCTGACTCCCCCAGCTCACTCCTGCAGCCTCAGTCCAGTGAGTCCACACCCACCCACACTACTGCCCCTCTGAGCCGAGACCTGCCTTCTCTGCTCCCACCCCACTGCTCTGCCCCTCTGACCTCTGAGGTGCTCCTTCTTCCCTGAGGTAAGCAGTATCCAGCCTTCATCATAAGGACTTTTGTCCTTCACAAGGACACTCCCTCCTTCTTGAAACCTTCTCCTGCTCCTGCCCGATCCCAGGAAGCTCCTCCCTCCTGCCTCCTTGCATCTGGCGCCCTCTGGTTCCTCTGCTGCTCCTCTTGCTCCTCCTCTTGGGGGCTCAGCACAACCCCTCTCACCCCCGCCCATGGCTTCATTGGCCTGCTTCAGGTGGGACTGACATAGCACATGTCCAATGGCCATTCGAATCTCAATGTGTCCATAAATAAGCTCCAGCCTGGTCCCCTTTCATTTTATTCATTTGCTCATTCATTCCACTAACATTTACTGCGTGCCTACCCTGTGTCATCATTGTCCCATTTGCTGGAGATAAATTGGTGACAAAACAGCCGCAACTGTGCCTCCGTGGAGACTACAGTCGGGTCAGATGAGTAGCGCCTGGATTTCTCCTAGTTACTCAAGAGGGACATCTGAAAGCTCCTCACTCCCTCCACGAAACCATCACTGGGTCCTGGCAATTTTACCTCTTGATTTGCCCATGCCTTTCTCTCCATCCCATGGCTACTACTAGACTCTGGTCTACCTGTCCCTCGTTTGGGCAACAGCTTCCTGACACCCCTGCCTCTTGCTTCTCCCACTAATCTGTTCTCCCCAGAGCTGCCAGAGGGATCTTTCTCCAGCCCAAATTAGACACTGCCACTTTAAGCTCTTCCATGGCTTTAAGTTCTTCCATAGTTCCCCATTGCCCTCAGCAGAGAGTTCATGGTCTGCGCCTGGCTTCTAAGGTTTTCAAGACCTTGGGCAAGTTAGTGAGCCTCACTTTCCTCATCTGTCACTGGGGATAACAATACCTACCTGGAAGGGCTTTAAAGGACCCACTGAGATCCACTTGAATGACCTTGGCCAACTTGGCCATCCAACGTGCACAATGGGAGGTGATGGGAAAAGGGATGAGGGCCCACAGGGTTGAGGGAGAAGAGTCCTAGGAGACGCATCCCCTCCCAGGCCACAGCCCCGCCCCAGCTGGCCACTCACCTCCTGCACGAGGTTGCGGAGGAAGATGGCCTTCTGCCGCAGCGGGTCATGCACCAGCCCATCCGAGAAGAAGATCATGCCCTGTGGGAAGTTGTGCTGGGACAGCCAGGAAACCACCCGCTGCTTCTGCATGTCCGGCCGCCCCGTGATGTAGAGGATCATGTAGCCCAGGTCTTGCCAGTGCCTGGTAAGAGGGCATTGCAGCATCCAGCCCCGCCCCAGTCCATCCGCTGCCCAGGGGTCTGCCCCGCCTGCTGCCTTCCTAAGCCAGAGGGGCTGCTCCAAGGAGCACTAAGGAAAACCAGGGGAATCCCCAAATCTATCCTCCCATGTGAGCCCTTGAGTCCTGGACAACTCTCTTGGATGGCCCACAGGCACCAAGTGCTCAGAGCCACAATGGTCCCCGACTCCGCCCCCCTCTGCCCATGTCCCTTCTCTTGGTGCTGCCAATGTCACTCAAATTTCTGGAACCAGAGATAAGCACCTTTGATTCCTCCCCTTACCCTTTGCAGCCCTCCTTCCTCCTCCAATCAGGGAGCAGCCTTTTATTCTACCAGGTCCTTACTGCTTTCTCCCACTGTTACCCACTTCTCAGCCTTAGCTCAGGCCCCATGTCTGCGGGGCCACTACAGGACCCTCCTGGCGGGGCCCTTTGCTCCACGCCCCCCACACACTTCAATTTAACCTGGGCCTGCAACTTTGGGCAGGTTCATTAACCCCAGGGTTTCAGTTTTCACTGCTGTGAAATGGAGAAAATATTAGCAACTACCATGTGGGTCATGCTAAGGATGAAATAAATGCATTAATCCCAAATGTCCCTGGCATGCTGTGCTTCATACAGGTGCTGCACTATTATCCCCTGCACTATTTCCATGGTGATGTTTGTAAATCACAGATCTAACTTTGCCTAAAGCCATTCCTGAAGTCATGAGCCCTCTCCTCACTAGTGGCCTCCAAGCTGTGCCCTTGAGCCTGGCCTCCCCCAGTCACATGGAGCTGCTTGGCTGCCTGGGACCAGCCTGCACTCTCCTGCTACACACCCTTCCCTAGAAGCCTCAGGTCCATCTCCTGGTGTTCCCATCCTCCCAGCTTTCCAGGCCCCTCCTCCAGAAGCCCTCCCAGCATCCCAAACAGAATCAGCATCCCTTCTCTGTGCTCACACAACACAGTGGGATGAGCACTCCGCTGTCCAGCATGGCATCCTGGTTGGGAGACGAGAGCTAAGCGCAGACCTGTTTGGGAGCTGCTGGGGCACCAGCCACCCACTAGCTACTACAGATGGGGGGTTTCCAGACCTGGCAGGTGACTGAGGATATTGGGGAGGTTTTGTAACAATGCACAGGTCCTGGTGTCACCCCCAGAGAGTCTGGTTAGACTGGTGTGGAATCCAGTGATCTGTGATGACAAAAAGCAGCTTCTGATGGGCAGCAAGATTTGGGGAGCACCAAGTGGCCCCAGGAGCCCGTTGAAAAGAGGGGAGAGCACCAAAAGGATCCCCATAGAGGAAGGACCAACTACAGCCTTTCTTTCCCAGATGTGGGATAATGACTAGGTGGACTTTGGAGGAGATGTTCATAGGAATAAACAGCACAGCCTTATACGGGGGATGACATTGAGCTTGTCCATGACCTGTTCCCACAGGGCATCATGAGGTCAGCAGGCTCCTAGGAGCCCCTGAGCCAGGATAGTATTCTCTCCCCAAAATGGTCACTGGAACTGGGGTGAGGTCGGACAGTCACTATCCCAACACCAAGAACTCCCAGGACCCAGGACCTGTTTCACTCTTGGGGTTCTGACCACTTGGAGTCCTGGATCAGTGTCTCACACCCATGACTTGATTCCCCACGGGTCAGTGAGACTCCTCCTCCTCGGATCTCTCTCCTCCTCAGTGCCCAGCACAGGACCTGGCTTAGGAATGGGAGGTGGGGGTGGAGGAAGGCAGGGAGGCCGACAGGAACTCAAGTGGTGCCTCTTGTTTTTCTATTGTCAACACCCTCTGCCCCCCTCTCAGCAATGCAATGGCCCTGGGAGGCTGCATTTCCAGCCACACTCCTGCCCTATCCTAATCTGGTCTCCTGACCTTGTCCCACCTGCCCCCCACATGCTCTTCCCTGTCCTTGTCATCTTGTGTCCTCCTCTTGGCCTGTCTAAATCAATGATTTCCTTCCTTCCTTCCTTCCTTCCTTCCTTCCTTCCTTCCTTCTTGTCTTTCTTTTTTTCTTTCTTTCTCTCTTTCTTTTTGCCTTTTTTCATTTGATAATATTTGCACAATGACATAGATTGAAAAACATATATACATCTATCCTTTAGGGGCTATCTCAAATGCCACCTCTCCCAGGAAGCCTACTCTGCTTTCTCCAATCAGTTGGAATAGATCCCATCTCTCAACTAGCCCTGTGGTTAGCTAGTCTCAAAAGATGGCCCCTCAGTGAGCCCTAGGTCCCAGCATTCACATGTATTCACTTGAATCTGGTCTGATCCTGCAACTAGCTTATAACCAACAGAATGCAGTGGGAAGGACTCTGTGTCTCCCAAGGTTGGGTCATAAGAAGGCTTGCAGCTTCCACCTGGATCTGGGACCCAGGGGGAGCCAGCCACCCTGTACAATGTCTGAATAGCCTGAGGCCTCCCGGGCTAGCCATGGGCAGCAGCCCTGAGGAGAAACGGAGCCCCCAGACAAGGAGCAGCGTATGCAGTCAGCAGCCAGCCTTCCTGAACATCCGGCCCCAGGGTGCCTTCAGACACTCCCAGCCCAGACCACCTTATGACTGAAATTGCTAGAGACACCCCACATGAGAACCTTGCAAAAGAACCCAGACAGTCCGAAGAACCATGAGGCAGAATCATAATTATTATCTTAAGCAGCTAAGTTTGGAGCCATTTGTTAGCAGGAAATCATCAGAACACACGGATTTATCCTGATTGGGGTCAGAATGTAAGAGACCAGGCCTGATTCCCTGCAGAGAATGCTCAGATAGAGTTAGAGTAAGCGGAGGAAGGAGGGCAGGGCGGGCGGGCGATCTGGGGTCTAGAACTCGGCAGGAAGTATCTCAGGGACGCAGGTAAATTAACACTGGAGGTGAAGCCAAGGCTTCGGGAGCCTGGCCCCGAGGCCAGTGGGATTCCTGGAGGAAATCAGAAAAAGCATATCTGTGTCTCCCAGGTCACTGGCTCCTGCCCATGGGGTTCATGTCCCTTGCAGGGAAGTAGCACTCACCGGACAACGTCCACTGCCCCCGGCCGGACCTTGGGGTCACTTCCCATGATGGACACACTGGCCGCAAAGGACCCGTCAATGCTGAATACCACGCACTCCATGCCACGGGGCAGCACCGTGAGGTAGCTCATTGCACAGGTCTGGTCGCCCCTGGAAAGTACCACTGGTGGTCAGCCATGTGCTCAGGTCAGGGGTTAGTCGGGGCCAGGGTCAGCATGCCATTGGGTCAGAGTCAGTCTGGGGCCAGAGAATCTGATGATGACCTCTTCTATTTTCTCTCTCCCCACAGGCAGGGATGAGGCCCAAATCAGAGCACTCCGAGGGCCCCATGTTCTGGAGAAGCTGGGCTGGAAGGGCCAGGGCAGTGGTGCCGCCACCATGGGAGTGTGTCCTGGGTCTCACCTGACCACCATCTTCACAGGGTACACGCCAACCCCCAGGCGCCGGGGCCTCGGCACGCTGTACATGATCCGGCCGCTGCTGTTCGTGATCTCCGTGTCCAGATGCACCCAGCGGCCCGAGGACGGCTCCGCCATCACCAGGATGTCCACCTGCAGGCAGTAAGGAGGGCAGGGAATGCACTGAGACTGGGGTGCTGCAGGCTTGGCTTGGGAGCTCAGCCAGGGAGCTCTCTGCCAAAACAGGACTCCGGGACTTGGGGTCCTGTCTGATGTTTCCGGGTTCCTACCACCCTCTCTCTCCCCACTGCAGCCACGACTGGCCCCTCAGATGCACCAGGTTCATCCCTGCTTCCTGGTTTGCCCCCTCCCAACCTCCCCAGACAGAGCATCTCGCAGCTTGGCCTCCCGAAGCCCGAAGTCCACAAGCCATGTGGTACCAGGAGGCACCTGGTGCGCGTGTGGGAAGTCAAGGAGGGGATGCCCAGCCTCTGTACCTTCTCTCCTGTCAGAGCCACCATGTCCAGGGGCCCGTACATGAACCGTCCCACCAGGACCTGGGGGCCGTCTTCGGCGGCGATCACGTCGTTGGCTCTGTGGTTGGCAGTGACGTTCTGCAAGGACAGAAACCAGCTCAGCCTTTGCATAAGGGGCTGCAGCTTGCCTTTCCATGACATTGTCCTCAGGACTGGCTGGAGGGACATGGACCTGCCAAAGCATGCCTTCCTATTAGCCCCCATTAGAGCTCCCAAGATGCGTTCACATGAGAAAACAGACCCTGAGACTCTAACGCTATCTCCCTTGAGCGCTGGGGTCCCTGGAGGGGAGCATTCTGCTCTCTATTGTCCCCAGGGCCCCGAGGAACCGCCAGTCCTCACTGCCTGGCATCTTCCTGGGTTCCTAGGCTGGAAACTGCCAGTCTGCTCCCTTCACTTCTTCCTTCCACCTCTCTGCTCACATCTCACAGCCATTTACCATCTGTCTTCTCTTAGTAAGGATGGACAAGAGCAGAGAGAATCATGTGCCTGACACCAGCTCCTCTGCTGATCCACGCGCGGCCCCTCTGGTGCTCTTCCCTTGCTGAATCTCCACCCCACCCCCACCCCAGAGGATCTGGAGCCATCTCGGACATCGCATCATTTTATCTGCAGTCATCCCAACGTCCCATCCTTCTTCCCTTCCGGTGTCAGTTCATTCTGCAGCTCAGAGGCCTCCACTGGCCAGCACCCCCTCTCTCGGCTGGCTTCACAGCCACTCAGTCTGGTGGCCTTTTCCCTACAGAACTGCCCCCATAGCATCTCTCCTCCACACCGTGTTCTCTCTCACCTGGGCTCTGCTAATGGCTTCTTAATGAAGCTCCATATTCAAAAAGAGACCCCCGGCAGGTCCACCAGCTTTATAAAGCACAAATCTGTTAAGCCCAGGACTCCCGGGTGAAGTCTAAACCATGAGCTCCGCATTAAAGCCCTGCCGGGCAGCCTTTCAGCCCTCTTTCCTGCTCCCCTTCTGAGCCCCTCTGTCCTTCCAGGCTGGGCTCTGTAGTGGCCTCTAAGGCCTTGGCTCACATTGGGCCCCCCACCCTACATGCCATCGCTGGCCTCCTGCTCCCATAGTCCAGCACATGCACTGTGACCTGACTCAATGTTGTCCCTTCCCAGAAACACTGCTTGGACGCCCCCAAAAGGCCTCTACCTCCTCTCAGTTCCCAGGGAATTTTAATTCAGTTCAACAAACATTTGTAGCCACCTCATCTGCATAGGTTCCTCAGCTGGGCTTGATGGACACAAAGAGGAACCAGACATTAACGCTGACCTGGGGACACTCTAAAGTGTGGGATGCAGGCCCCCTCACAGGAACACAAGAGGAGGAAGAGTTGGTTCATGGAAACAAACACATAGAAAGATGCTCGACCTTTCTAGTCAGTCATCAAGGAAATGCAAATCAAACCACAATGAGATACCATTTCATACCCACTAGAAGGACTAGAGTCCAAGAGACAGATAATAACAAGTGTTGATGAGGATATGGAGGACTCAGAACCAATATATGTAAAATGACGGTGCTGCTGTAGGTAAGTTTTGCAGTTCCTCAAATTATTAGAGTTACCCTTTGGTCCAGCAATTCCACTCCTAGGTATATATGCCCAGGAGAAATGAAAACATCTGTTCACACAAAAACCTGCACACAAATAGTTACAGCAACATTATTCATAGTGGACAAAGGGTAAAAAGTGATTCATGGGTAAGCAAAAATGTGGTATATCCATACAATGGAATGTTACTCAGCCATTAAAAGGAATGACGTACTGATGCATGCTATAACATGGATGAACCTTGAAAACATATGCTCGGTGAAAGAAACCAGACACAAAAGACAATGTGTTGTATCATTCTGTTTATGTAAAATGCCCAGAATAGGCAAATCCATAGAGACAAAAAGTAGATTACTGATTGCTTGAGCTGAGGATGATGGTAAAAGGGTGTTTCTTTTTGAAATAATGAAATGTCAGGTTGCATACATCTGGGAATACACTAAAACCTATTGAATTTTAAGTGGGTGAATAATACCTGAGTTATAGCTCAACAAATATGTCAAGACAGAAGAGTCAGTTCATGGAGCACTGATCATCTTCTACCTGTTAGGATTCCTTGTGGGGTCTATGTCTGGAACTTCCCACCGGACTGGAAGTGTCCCCCCACAGCAGGGGCTGTGTCTGTAAACCCCTATTCTCCACTTACTCCCTAGAAGAGGGCCAGGACACAGTGGGCACTGATTGCTTACTGAGTAAGTAAATAAGTGTGTATAGCAAACTCCTATTTGTATCTCAATGCCCTTTAAGGGTGACTCTTCAGGGAAGCCGTGCATGTCCTGCCCTGCAATTCTTTTTTCTATCTCCTTCCTATGCGTTGCCTCCCTCTGTCATGGAAAATCTCTCCAGACCATACTTGGTGAGTCAGACTGTGAGCCCCATGATGACGAACAGGGCTCTTTCCAATTCATATGTACATCTCTAGAGGCCCTGCATATAGCAGTTGCTCCACAATTAGCAACTCATTATCCCCAGTACCCTGGACCCCCATTCTTCAGGTTCCTTTGGATTCAGGCCACCTGGAACCAACTCTCCCATCTTACATAGACCCCTAAACCCTACCCCACCCTCCTGCAGCACCCTGGGCCTCATCTCAGCATGAATCTCAGCATGTGTGAGTGCTCAGCTCTGAGGGGCAAATCAAAGGCCTTACCTGCCATGTGGATGCCCCATTCCCCAGGGCAGCCCCACTTCTCTGAGGTCACATCCCAACCAGGGCGTGACTCCAGCCAGCACATACCCGCAGCTTGACCTGGGTCCTCTTACGAAGCCACTTCTCTCGGGGGTTAGTGGGGCTCAGGGTGGCAGGATCCGAGCCATCGCTCTCCTTGATGGTCACACTCTCATAGCGCATCACCTGAAAGATGCCAAGCAGGGCTCCAGGTTAGGCCATCTCAACCCCTCCTATTCCTTCCCAGGGTGTCAGGGCCCATCAACTTGTGGTCAGAAGGCCCACCCCCAAGCCTCCTCACTTCCCAGCTTAGAACCCTCAGGAGGCTGGAGACCCTAGGACCCATGTCCCTGCCCTCCTGTCATGATTGCTGGGGCCAGAGCACAGACCCACAAATGCTCTCTGGGCTGGGAGCAGCTTCTACCCTCCACCCCCAAACTTAACAGCTATCTGTGTCTGTATCTATTTTCTGCCTTCCCTCCTGTTAGGTAGGTGACCCTCACCTAAGGTGTTGAAGTCCTGATCCCAGCCCCTCCTGCCACTCAAGGCCATTGCTCCTGCAACATTCCCTCTGGATCCTAAGGGACTGATCATTCCCTCTCCACTGAACCATTCTCCTTTCCATACAAGTATGCTATAACCGTACTCACCTTAAAGAAAAAAACACTCTCTTCAGGACGCTTGGTGTCTCCAATGATCAACACATTTCTGTTCTCCCTTTCCTTATGCTCTGTCTCCCCTCCCTACCTGCCTCCTCCCTCTGCCCACTCCAATCAGGCTTCTGTCCCCATTGCTCCACTGAAGCCATTCTTGACAAACCCCTGCCCATGACTTCCATTCAGCCCCACTCAGAGGTCCGCTCTTATCCATCCTCTCTTGCTGGGCAATGATTCCTCCTCTCTCCCTCTTGGAGCTGCAGGACTCAGCCTTGAACTTCTCTATCTATGGAAAGTCCCTCAATATCTGTGGTGGTGTGATTTATCATAAGAAATATATGTTTGTTTTTCAACCCCCATTTATGGTGCAGAGCTTCTAAAATCCTTGTAATTTCCCAAGTGATGAGAGCAACAAAGGTGTCTTTTAGGTTAGTGAGGTGGCTTGTAGGGGGCTGGTTGCTAGGGAAACCAACCTTGTGAATAGAGGGTTTGAACTTTCAGTCCCAATCCCTCACCTCCAGAGAGGAGAGAGGGGCTGGAGGTTGGATCCATGGCCAGTGGCCAATGATTTAATTAATCGAGCCTAGTAATAAAGCCTCCATAGCAATCCCAAAAAATAAGGTTCACAGAGCTTCTAGCTTGGTGAGCATATGGAGATTTGGGAAGAGCAGCATCCCAGGAGAGGGCAGGGAAGCTCCCGCCACTTCCCCACACCTTGTCCTATGTGTCTCTTCCATCTGCCTGTCCCTCAGTTATATCCTTTTATAATAAACTGCTGATCTAGTAAGGAAAATGTCTGAATTCTGTGACACTCTAACAAATTACAGTAATCAGACCCAAGGAAGGGAAATGGGGACCTCTGATCAGTCCATCAGAAGCCCAGGTGGTACTCTGGACTTGCGATTGGCGGCTGAAGAGGGGGAGGGGTGTCAGCCTTGTGGGATTGAACTGTTACCCTGTGGGATCTGAGTTATTTCCAGGCAGGCAGTGTCAGAATGGAGTTGAATTGTGAGGCACTCGGCTGGTGTTAGGGAATTGCTTGGTGTGGGGAAGAAGCCACACTTTGGAATTGGTGTCAAAGTCAGAGCATTGAATCTGTCACCCTGTCATTGGCTTTAAATGCCATCTGAGCTCTGATCATCCACATTTTTATCTCTAAGCCTGACATCTTCCCAAGCTCCAGACTTTCTACTCCCCTTCCTTCTCAACATCTGACAGGCATCTCACCCTCCCAGGCCCAGAGACAAGACTCAGTTTCCCCTCCCCCCGGACCCTGCTCCTCAACCGTAAGGAATGGCACTCCTGTAAATGTTCAAGTGTAAGGGGACCCGTAGGCTCTCCTCTCCCTTACAGCTCCGACATCAGCGGGGCCTGTCACCCCAGCTCAAACCCTCAGCGCCTCCACCACCAGCACCTCAGCCCAAGCTGCCCTCATGAAGTTGGGCTCCTATGTTTGCCTCATGAAGGGCCTCGTGCTTTCTCCCCACAAATGGCAGCCTTCCTCCTAAAAACACAAGTCAGTTGATATCTCCCCCTTTTTCAAAACTCTGCAATGGCTCTTGATTGGACCCTGCATAGCCTCTAACTCCTGACCTTGGCCATCTAGGCTGTGTGTGACGGGGGCTCACCCCCTACCTCTCCACTTCCTCCCCCAGGCTCTCCCCCTCACTGGCCTCTGTGCCACCAACAGACCAGTACACTGAGACTCGCGGAGAGCAGGCCTTTAGTACTCCACTCTCCAAGTTGAAACATGGGTCCATTCTCCCATGTAGTTTCTATTTAACTTTCTAGAAAGTATCAGGCCATGAGCCAGGAGCCAGTGCTCCTTATGAAGCTCATTGTCTGACTGTCACCCTCCCACCTGGCTGAGTGCTACAAGGACTGCCCAGAGGCCAGCGCGGCCTGCAGGGCCAGCTCTTCTCCAGACACAGAAGGGCAGGACCCTGCAGCACCCCTAGGGGGCGTACCTGTCTCAGGATGAAGGCCACCACGTCCGTGGACTCCCAGTAGCTGGCATGGAAGAGGTGGGGCAGCGCCACAGTGGGGAAGGCGGTGAGGACCTCAGGGCAGTACAGGGCGTAGTCGATGCGCTTGGCACCCCACCACTTGGCCGTGACTGTGGGGCCGAGAGGGAGGTGAGGACAGAGCAGATTGCCTGGGCGTTGACCCAGGGGGCAGTGTGGGACCCCATTCACAGGCGTAGTAGTGGACGGCCCATTTGGGGCACAATTAGCTCTGGGACAAGGCTTCTCTCCCCACCTCCCATCCACACCTCCTCTAGGGCATATGCCACAGGCTGGTCCCCAGGAATGGGGACCCATGGAGGCATCCACGGTCCCACCCCAGGGCTGCTGGTCAGCAGGGTTGCCAATGGGGAAATTAAATGTTGGGATCATGGATCTGGCCAAGGTCAGAGCTCAGTTTGTGCCAGGAGGGATCATGGCTCATTCCACAGTCAGGGTCAAAGTTCTCTCTGAGGTCAGAATTCAGTGTGATTTCAGTTACCCTTCCTCCCTGCCCTCGGCAGCACTGACAGTGAACCACAGCCACCCAGAGGTAGGTCCCTCTCCCTTAAGCCCAGGGAGACCCCCACAGATGACCTCACTCACTGCAAGAGGTGCCGACAGGTGCCAGGCTGTCTGAGGACTCGGAGCTCTCGCTGTGCGAGCTGCCCTGGCTCATCCTCCGCCCCAGGCGCTGGGACCTCGGGGCCTGAAGGGGTGAAGCGTGGGCGTCCACCATCGGCGGGCTTCCCTGGGAGATGCCCTCCAGGAAGAGGGAGCTGTGGGTGTGCAGGGCATCCGCTGGAGGGAGAACTTCACAGTCAGGGCCGAGGAGCTCGGCTCAAACAGAGCCCCCATGCTGTGCCGGCCCCAAGCGTGTGAGAGGCAGACGGTCAGCAGTGACCACCCCAGACAGGCAGCCTGCACCTCTCACCCCCCCAGAACCTGGCTGGGACGCCCCCATAATACCTCGTTGGGTTTCATGCCCTCTAAGTTGTGGGCACAAGTCAGGGTCCCAACCATCCCTCCTCCCCTAATAGAGCAGCCGAGGGTGCCCCTGAGAGAGGACCCTCAAATTGAGGTCACAGGTGACCCATAACCATGTGCTCTTGTTCAAACCTCTGCCCTGAGCTACAAGAGACTGTGGCTGAGCCCAGAAGTGCATGGGCACCAACTGCAGTCTGGAGCTGGGGGGCTCTCTGGGGCGTGAGTGTGCCCTGACCCAAGAGGGACACAAAGGAGGGTGGAGGAGGGAGGTTTTAGAGCCTCTTCTGTTGTTGGAAGCTCCTGACAAAGTGAGACTTTGGAAATTGAGTTTTCATCAAAACGGGAGGGGGGTGGTTTACATCCTGAATGAGCCACAGACACAGCACTCTCCCCACAATCTGGCCACACCTCTGAACAGGCTCAGGGGTTGGAGCCAAGGCTGGCATCTCCAAGCCCCTAACTGTCCATTACAGGCCTCCCCTTGGCCTCACTGGCCTCTCCCAAACCCACCTGCCCTTGCCTCTGCTCGACCTAGAAGATCCTCCAATACCCAGTCCCCAGCTCTTCTCCAGCCGTCCAAAAACCTTGGCCAAAAGCCCCCTATTCATGAAGCCTGCTGGGATGAGATACCTCCTGCTCTGCACCTCCAAGTGCAGGCTGGGCACTGGGCAACAGCACTTAGCTGGACCCCGGGACTTCCAATGAGGTCTGACAGCGCGAGTATTATGCTGGCTCTGGATCCAGGAATTTAGCCAGCAAGCTTGTCAGGGAGCAGAGCTTGGGTCTCTGAGCCCCAAGCTGCTTCCTACAGAGCAGTTGCTCACACAGGTGGGCTGCTTGGAGAGCAGGGGAGTCAACTGTTTGTCTGTCCTGTGCCCCCAGAGCACACAGACCCTGCTCAGCTGTGTCTAGTCACTCCATCAGCTGACAGCTTGGAAAGGCGGGACCAGAGACAGGGACAGAGACTCTGGAGTGTGCCTGGAAAGGCCCAGCACACACTCTCACACACAACCCAACCCCCCCAGGAGCCTACCGAGAAGGAGAGACTGTCCATCACCCAGCGGGAACCTCTGGTAGCGGGGCACGCTGACGGGCGGCACCAGGTGGAACTTGGGCTCCAGCAGCGGCTCAAGCCGTGAGGCGGAGGGGTCTGCGCAGTGGAAGAAGCTGTAGACCTGGCTGCAGGCTGGACGCACCTGGAGTCCTGGGAGCAACACAGGGGAGCCCCTTGCTGGTCCCTGCTCACTCGGCCCTAGAAGGCTTCCCTGAGTGCAGCTTTGCATGGCCTGCTCCTCTACTCATGAAATGCATGGCTCCCTGCTACCACCAGCATCAAAGCCACATGTTCAGTTTGGCATTCAAGGCCTTGCCCATCGGTCCCACCTGGGAGCACTGCTGTAGGCACCCAGACTGCACCACAGTGGCCATCAGAAACTCCCCCAGCAGGCTTGCTTTCTCTGTGCCTTGGCTCAAGCTGCCCTCCTCCCAGGAGGCCCTTTTCCCTCTGTCTTCGCTGGCCAAACCCTTTCAGTCCTTCCAGCTTTCACTTAGCGGTGCCCCTTCCTCCAGCCCCACTCAACTCCGAGCCTGGTGGTAGTTCTTGGTTTGCCAGAGCCGCAATACACTTCTCTCACAGACCAGCAGGTGTCTCCACTGAGGCCTCCTTCTCCTCCGTGCTTCTCCCTGTCCCTCTTATGTCAGGGGACTGGACTGACTACATCCAGAGAGCCTTAGGGTTCCTTAGTGACATCAGGGCAGCCGTGGGACTCTCCCTCCTCTCCCCACTTCATGCAGAGCCCCTTCCTGTTTCTCTGTTCTGTATTGTCGGGCGTCAGTGAGCTTTGGGACAAAAGAAGTTTGAGAAGCCCTGATATGTTCATCTCCAATGTGCCTCCAGCCTCTTGCATCCTCAGAATCAAGGCTTAACCACCTGCAGGTGTATTTCAGAGGAATGAGGACAGCATTCAAGGCTGTGGGTATTGCGTGAGCAAAGGCACCGAGCGGGCCTGGCTGCAGTGGGCCTGCCTGGGCACTGGGGAGGGAGAGGCTGGGTGCAACAGGGTAAAGAGTGATGGCTTCTCTTCCCATAGAGCATGACAACTGAACAATAGGCCCACAGGTCAGCCAGGGGCATGTGACAAGGACAGTGAAATCCACCAGAGGCGACCTCGCCTTTGCTCCATCTGGAAAACCACCCCATTCTTCCTCCTCTTCCCTCTCCCTCCTTCTTCTCTTCTCTGTCCACCTACCCCAACTCTGTGACCCACCCTCCCCCTGCCCCCAATTTGAGACCCTGACACAGTGGGCTAGTGACACAAAGGCATCTCAGCCCCAGGCTGTGCCACACCCACCATCCAGCGCGGGCAGCACCGTCCTCCGCATGGCCAGGACCAGGCCGAGGGGCGAGCCGAAGAGGAAGAAGTCTGACACGTCAAAGTCCAAGCGACCCAGGCTGACCGCAGGGGGCTCGGCCTCCTCCTTCAGCATACTCGAGTGGATGCTGGGGAGCAGGGGAGACAGATGTGGTGGGTTAGGGAAGGGCCATGGAAGTGAAGCATTCGCTCAGCAGGGCAGCTTGAAGTCTGGGTACAGAGAGTCCAGCCCTCCATCTTTGGGACAGAGCCCATAACCAGAGTCCACTCGCTGGACGCCATCAACACAAGCTGGCAACCTCTCAGCATTGGCCACCGAGGCCTGGCCAACATTTGGCTAAGGCAGGGGTCATTGGCCCACTTTTTCCATCAAGGGCCAGATGGTAAATATTTTAGACTTTGAAGGCCATATGGTCTCCATCACATCTACTTAACTCCACTGTGTAGCATGCAAGCAGCTGCAGATGACACCTAAACAAATCCGCGCGGCCAATGAAACTTGATCCACTGCAACTAGCCGAGAGCCTGAGACCACTATGCATGGTCCTGCGTGGTGCACCAGCAGGCCTGCCCCACATGCCGGTTCTGTGATGGCCACACTGCAGATCCCTGCCCCCCACTACCAGAGGAGCCCAGCTGGCCACTACGCAGACCAGCTGGCAGTGTCAGTCCTGCCAGATTAGGGCTCTCATTTGCAACTCATGTTCCAGGCAACCCGCAGACACAGATGCACACAGCTCGGTCTTCCCTCCCCGCCAGCCTGCCAATGAAGCAGAGCTTAAAGAGAAAATGGCAAGACACAGAATTCCAATCACTCGCATCCCAGGCACCCATTGCCCCCAAAGAGTACGAGTTGATGTGTAGCCACAGGCCCAGAGCAGGCTGCCCCAGAAGGGCAAGAAAACAGGGTCCCTCCCTGACCTTCCAGCTGGCAGCCTTACGTTGAAGACAATCCTGTGGGATGATGTGATGGACAAATCAATCAATAGAACGCAGATTCGTCGGACATACTCCAGTTGGAAGAGAGAGGGAATTTTAGGAATCACAGTTGGAACAGTGTGTGAACGAGGGTCCTGCGTGCCACGTGTCTTTGCCTCTGGTGGTGTGAGTTATCTCCCCATGAGGACGGTGACTGGTGTTTAACAATATGTATTTCATGTACAGCGTTGTCCCTAACCACACGCCAACTACTTAATTGCCAAAGAAACAGCCATCTGTCCCTGCACGAGAGAGAAAAGCAGGCTGTGTCAAACCAGCTACTGGAAGCCTCCAGCTTCTTGTCACTCCCCAAATGTGGGGTCTTCTTAAAGGGTTTTTCAAGGATGAGCCAGAAATGTAGAGATTTCACCTCGCATCTGGGACTTGAAACATAACTGCTTTTCTTTTAAAGAATTGTCTGTCAGAAGGGTTTTAAATAGCCAGAGATTTAACTATACAGAGCCTCTGGCCTAATAATCCCTCCTTCAGGAATCCATGCAAACAAAACAGCCCTAATATGCACATGAATGGTCATCGCCAGAGCGCTATTTATAAATTTGAAGAATTGGAAAAAGCCAAAGCGTCCAATGACTGGGATTAAGTAAATGTGTCCGTTTACTCAATAAAATACTGTTAAGACCATCTACCAAGTATTTTTATTATTTTTAAAAAATATATTTTTATTGATTTCAGAGAGAAAGGGAGAGGGAGAGAGAGAAACATCAATGATGAGAGAGACTCAGTAATCAGCTGCCTCCTGAATGCCCCCCAATGGGGATCGAGCCCACAATCTGGGCATGTGCTCTTGACTGGAATCGAACCCAGGACCCTTTAATACGCAGGCCAATGCTCTATTCACTGAGCCAAACCAGCTAGGGCTCTACCAAGTATTTTTAATTACATGGGGGAAAGATCACATTATAAGGGTAGGTGTGTGTGTGTGTGTGTTTTAAAATAAAACCAATTGCAAAGCATGTAAAATATATAAATACTAAAAGAAAATAACACCAAGCATTAGCCGTGGCTCCCTCTGGGTGCTGAGGTGGCCTATTTCTCAAATGCTAAGCTGGCCTTGTACTACTTGTCACTGGGGTAAGAAAGGAGGAGGACAGGACGGAGGAGAGAACTGAGGAGAAAGAAGAGGCATTCCTTACGAGGTGGGTCTATGCTCAATACCCAATTGTATCCTGAGTAACGTGCAGATAGTTCAGTTAGCCAGTGTCGATGACCATGACCCTTCTAGAAGGTTCAAGGTTGGGCGGCTTCATGGAGGCCCTGGCACCGATGAGGAAAGTGTGCTTTGTTCTGGGGGCTAGGGAACCCATGCCAAGCCCAGCTCTCGTCCCTGACTGTGTGATCCCAGGAACCTTCCTGACTAACTTCGCCTGCACTGCCTCATTTTGAGAAACCATAAGAACACATGCCCGGAGTCGCTCACAAAACATACTTACAATATAACTGTTCTTTCACCAGATTCTTTAAACTGCCAGGAAAGTAGGCTGGGCAGCATGTACCATGTTGCAGAAGATGAACCTGAGGCTTGGGGATGTGAGGCTGGTTGTCCCCTCCCTCTGAAAGTTGGGGTGGTGGAGCAGAGACAGAGTCCAGGGCCCAGGGTCTCAGCCTAGAGCCCATGGGGAGCAGCCTTAAGCTCAGGCTTGTCTCTGGGCCCCCAGGAAAGACCTGGGACATGTCCTAAGCCACCCCTAGGATGTTAAGCCCAGGTGCTCTCTGCTCTGCATGCTTTGCCAGAAGGAAGATGGGACAGAGGGAATGGTTACCTTGATAGGAAGGCATGATGCTGGGTGATGGCCTCACAGTCATAGGTGGAGGAATCGCTCTGTTTCCGTGGCAACAGCCTCTTGGGCTCCTCATCCTCCAACACGCTGGAGATGTCAATGCTGCTTTTGCTGAGCCGCTTGCTGCTGGCCAGACTGCACTCCTCCTCCACCCCAGGGGTGTCCTGTAGGACCAAGGAGAGGGCAGGAGGACACTGCAGTCACAGAGGACTCTGGGGCCCTGCCTCCTCCCCAGGCACAAGGAACCCCTTTCTCCTAGACGTGAGAGGCAGTGCGTCTTCCAAAAGAAGCACGAAAGCCTCCATACAGTAGTGGTGGGAGTCTGGTCACAGAGCTGTCTCCTGCCCCCAAAGGGATTGGTGATTTAGTGGGACTCGGGGCAGCTACCTGGGGGCCCGACCCCAAATTAGCCCCTCTGGGCCTCAGTTTCCTCCCCTGTGATAGTAATCTCTAACTACTCCTGTACGATTGCGATACAATATATATACTTGGTGACCTGGCTTTCATGGTGCATATGTCAAGGGTTAACAGTAGCAGAGAGGCCCCTGCTCCCTGGACAGATCCCTCACCATTCCCACCCTCTGGCCCGCACCTGGGTGCTGCTGACGCTCCCCTTCCGGCTGCTGCTGCCAGGGCTGTCGCCCGAGGGCCCCGCACTGTAGCAGATGGCATCAAAGGCCAGGAGGCCCCCCACACAGTCCCCGATGAGACACACCTGCAGAAGGCACAGCTGGGACTACAGGCCTGGCCACTGCTGACCCTCACCCCCACGCATCCAGAGCACCTGAATAACAAGGAGCCTGTCCCAGGAGGCCTGAGCAAGCTGCATTAGGGAAGGGGTGCTCATTCTGGAGCCAGGGTCAGCTGAGGACAGCACCAGGCTAGGGTGAGGGGTCAGACTGGGGCCGGGGTCAGCTGAGAACAGCACCAGGCTAGGATGAGGGGTCAGACTGGGGTCAGGTCAGCTGAGAACAGGACCAGGCTAGGGTGAGGGGTCAGACTGGGGTCAGGTCAGGTGAGAACAGGACTAAGCTGGGGCCAGGAGTCAGACTGAGGCTAGGGATCAGGCATGGACCAGTGGTCAGCATGAGCTCACAATCAGAACTCAGATGTTGGCTTCACTCTTCCTATCTGTAAAATGGAGTCAAACCCAAAGATCTTAAAAGCCTTCTTGGATCTCAGATACCATGCTCCTGAGCAGCCTGGTCTAGATCCTTTGGGCAGATTCAAGCCTCTTTTCGGGTGGGGCCAAGGCAGGAAGGTGGGCGCAGCTGTCCTACCTGCCCACTGAAGCCAATGCCATCTGGGGATTTGAGGAACTCTGCGTAGACCTGGTTGGCTTGCTGGATGACAGTGGCAACCGCATCCTGGTACTGTGGGGAGGAGATGGCCAACAGGGGCAGCACGGCCAGAGGGACGTGGTCCTGGCTGTTGCTGAGACAGCCCTCATCGTGGCTGCAGGGATTCAGGCTGCGGACAGGGGGCCAAGTTAAGCCCAGCCGGGGTCAGGCAGGGGGCAGGTTAGAGGCTTCAGACTGGGCAGGAGAGAGCACGTGCGGACCAGGAACTGGGCCCTCCACTCCAGGCTTCCCTGTGCCCACCTGTGCCAGCCCGTGATGTGGGTCCTGGAATCTCCTGTGACGGCATCTCTCTCCCCTGCCCTGTTCTGCATGGTACCAAAGAACCCCCTATCACCAAAGAAGCCACTGGTGTAGATCTGGGTGGGGACTATCATCCTGGCAGACTTCCTAGAGCAGGTGGGGTTTGAACTAGGTCTCACAAAAGGCTTTAGGGAAAGTCAAAGGGAAGAGAGATGGTTGCCGGGCATGTTGCAGCTTGGGGTGGGCACCTAGCTGTATGCTCGATAGTGTGTCCATGGTCCAGCTGCCTCCCCCTTCCCGCCCCTGCCCTACCTGTCCTGCCTGTGTCCCCTGGGGCAATGGACCCAGCTGGCCAGGAGGGGCCACATGGGGAAGAATTGTCCAGTGGCTACCCAGCCTCTGCCCCTCCCTCATGGCCTAAGCTCAGGCTGTATGAGGTTGAAACCAGGGACAGGTGACAGGGCTCAGTGACCCTAGGCAGGTGACAGAGACCTCAGGGTGTGCAAATCCAGCCTAACAACCATCCTTCAGCTCCAAAGAACACAAATTAGAGGAAGCAGGCCTCGATGGCAGCCGGAGAGATTTTAATTAGCTGAGAAAGAGGTCTCTCCCAGCAGTGATTAGGGCTGATGGATGGCCTGGCAAGGCGCTGCCTAGGGGAGGACACTCCTTCCCACCGTCCCCTCGCCATCCCCTCCAGTGGCCAGGCCATCCATCTTGCTGGCCATCAGGCCTGGGCTGGATCACCCAGTTCTAGGGGTCAGATGTCCTGGGGGCACAGGGTTCGGGGGAATCCTGAGGCTGATTATGAATGAGCCCAATTAACGCTGGCTGCTGGAGTGTGAAGGGAATGGAGCCACGTCAACCCAGCTCCCCAATCCTGCTGCAGAGCAGACATGGCCGATTAAACTGTGGAAGAAGCAGATTCCAGGGTCTTCCCTAGGGGTGAGGCCTCCCGCCCTGTGGTTTCACAAGAATCACACTGGGATGAGGGCCCTCGGCTGGGCTGGGGAACTACGGACCCCATCACCTTCCTTCCTTCCCACTCTGATTGAGATCGGCCTTGCCCTGTCTTGGAGCACAGATCCATCAATCAGACAGGTTTCTGCCCCCCTTGCAGACGCCAACTTCCCTTTCTCTCAGAGTCCAGAGTAGTGAGGCCTGCAGGCCCTGCACAGGAGCTCCCACCCAGGATACTGGGCGGCACGGCCTTCTGTGCCTGTTAGCTGTGTTCCTACAGGGCAGGGACCTGGGAAGCAGAGCCCTCCGGTCCTTGGGTGGTGGGCAGAACCTCCCACAGGTCCCCAGGTCCTGGTGGGCCCCTGGTCTCCCCGTTAATCCTCCACAGGGATCGGGGCAGGTTTGGATGAGGAGGCCAGGCCTGGTAAGCTTGCCGCCTTATCCCCACCATCCGGGTTCTCTGATGGCAATCAGAAACACTGCCCTCCCAGCCCCCTGTCCACAATGGGAGAGTGCTTTCTCCCCTGTGAGGACAGTGATGTGAGTCACAGCACACCTCCACCGTGTGCTTTCTAAGTGCCCCACGCTGCTGCGCCAGGTGCTTCACATAGGCTAGCACACAGACACCTCAGAAAAACTCTGGGGTTGGGGTGGATATTCCCTCGAGTATCCTCATTGTACAGACAAGGAAACAAACAGGGAGACACTAAATGCCTTCCCCAGGTCACACAGCTGGAACTCAAATCCAGGCTGACCGAAGAGCCCACGCCCTGAACCATGTTATGCTACTCTCACAGCACACCCCAAAGCCACCTTCTCGGGGCGCTGCCTGGCCCTCTTCCTGAGAGTCCGCAGTGTCCTGTGCCACTTCCGTCAGAGCACACATCCCTACGGGGCTCTAATTATGTGGCCTGGGAGCGAGGCTGCCTGGGGTTGACTCCTGGCTCCATTCGCTGGGTGACGCTGGGGGAAGCTGCATTGCTTGACCTCTCAGTGCCTCAACCTCCCTGCCGGGGCCAGGGCCTGCGAGCACAGGAAGTGGATCTGAGCTGCCAGCACCGCCTGGTCCCGGCAGAGGGGGACTTGGTACACAGTGCTCATTGCTGGGAACTCTGCTGACCGCCTCCCACGGAGATGCTCATGGCCAGTACCCACATGGCAGGGGGCAGTCCCCCCACTTAACCCCCGCCACCACCACCACCAGCGCCAGCCAGACCCAACAAGCAGAAAGAGATTCACTTGGAGACCAGCGAGAAGGCCTCGGAGCAGATGGCAGGACAGGGGACAAATTTGATGAGGATGTGGCCCAGGGCCGCAGGGAAGTGGGCGCGTGTGACCTTCTCCAACACGGAGCTGAAAGTGTGGATGTCGGCTGCTTTGCAGGAGGGGTCCCCCGAGCCCGTGTCCAGGACGTTCCCCCCGTGCAGCACCAGCAGGAGGACTTGCGTCTTGCAGGAGCGCTGTGAGAAGACTTCCTGGAAGGGACAACAGTGGGGACAGAGATAGGCAGCAGGAGGACAGGGTGGGGGAGGGGTAACACACACACACACACACACACACTGGGAGGAGTGGAGGGCAGGGGCTGCAGCCAGAGAAGCGGGCACTGTGCCCAGCCTGCTTCAGCTCCAAGTTGGGGACTTCTCCAGCCCCCCGTATGATGAGGGGCACAAGCTGTCAGGAGGGCGAGCCCCTCAATGTCTGGGTCGGAAGGATCCCAGGAGGCCCTGCTTGTTCATATGAGAGCCAGAAGCCCAGAGCAGGAGGTGATGCTGCCCAGGATCACACAGCAAGCCAGAGGAGCCAGATGGAAACCGGGCAGCCTGTGCTCCAGGGCTCTGCCTAACATCCTGAGCACAGAGGTGGGCCCAGACAAGCCTGGAAACCCCACCTACCTCACTGTCTTCATGGATCTCAATGCTTCCTTGGGCAGGGAACTTCTGTCTTCTCAAGGAGACCCGGTACAGCTCTCCTGTGGGGGAACAGAGCAGAGCTCAGCTGGCAGGAGGCATGGGCCCACAGACCGTGGAGTAATAGCTTCGGAGCTAGGGCGTCACTCTGCCCAGCCCTGGCCTCCGAGCCAAACAGCATGAAACCCTTTCTCCTCCTATAAAGCGGAAGCCCAGCAGGATGAGGCCACATCACGGGGCTGTCCCAGGGGCCAGCAGGGCCACCCTGGAAAGGAACTACCTTGCTGTCTTTCTTTCACTGATAACAACAGTGTAAGGGCCGTCTCATGGCTTCCACTTCCTGTATTGGATGGAAATGTGGGACGAGCATCTGTTGTGCCCAGAGTTCGGGATCCCCAATAATCCACCACTAAGGAGCCTTTTCCGATGCAAAAGCAAAGAGTCTTTATTCAAACCCGGGTTTGGCTCTCAGCCTCTTTCTGGCGCAGCAGCGAGGCGAGAGAGTGAACCAGGCGGGAACAATGAGTTTTATGGGGTAGGATAATTAGGGGGCTTGGGAAAGTGATGAGGGTTACAGAGATTGGTCACTTGAATTGGGGTCTTTCTGCGGTTAAGCCTAATTAGGACCTTAGCTGTGTCCCTGGAGCTTAATTGGTCCTTTCAGGTGGGGGTCGGGGAAGTTAAGACTTTGCTGGCACACCTGTGGCCACTCCCAGAAAAGGGAGGGGGTTTAGGCAGGGGTCCCAGCTCTTATAGGACAAGATGGAGGGGATTCCATTTCCTTTCACATCCTTCTGAAAACAACCACAGCCCGGCTGGTGTGGCTCAGTGGTCAAGCGATGACCTATTAACCAGGAGGTCATGGTTCAATTCCCAGCCCCGGGGTACATGCCCGGTTGTGAGCTCCATTCCCAGTGCAGGGCATGCAGGAGGCAACTGATCAGTGATTCTCATCATTGATATTTCTTTCTCTCTCTCCCTTCCTCTCTGAAATCAATTTAAAAAAACATATATATGTGTTTGTTTTTTAACGAACCACAGTTGCTGAATTCTAAAAAACTGAATACGTTTGAAGCTGTCAGAGGCCTTGAATTATGAGAACCTCATGCAGGGGAAGATGGCTCCTCAGAGACAAGGCCAGCATTGGGGGCCATACTCATGGTCACTCTTCCTCTCGAGCTGTGGGGGGAGCCAGCACTCCAGAAATGATCTCCTTGCTCCCCTCCTTTGTCTGGCTCAATGCTCCCACCTTCAGGAAGTGCTTCTTGGCATCCAACCCTCCCTGATCTCTTTCCTCCAACACAGACACTACACTCATGGGCCAAATCTGGCCCATTGCCGGTGTTTGTAAATAAAGTTTTATTGGAACACAGCCATGTCCATTCATCTGTGTATTGTCTGTGGCTGCTTATGTGCCACAGAGACTTTACAGCCTACAAAGCCTAAAATATTTACTGTCTGGCCCTTTAAAAGAAAGTTTGCTGACCCCTGATCTAATGCCTGAATATCACTGCTTGGACTCTCAAGTGCAAAGAGACCTCAAAGACATCCAGCAGCCCCTCACTGCCTACGATGTTGCTGTACCACGAGAAAGTGAGAAGTCCTTCCTTCCATCCAGCTGACCTCTCTCCCTTTGAGACGGATACTACCTTCTCTGTGTGGCTGAGCCTCGCAGCTAGACTGTGAACCACTTGTTTGCCTTCAGTGACAGGGAGCTCATTTCTTAAAGCAGCCGGTTTTAGGCAAGGATGGTCCTTTCCTTCTTCTCACTTTACCCCCACCCCTGCCGAGAGCCTGCTGCATTCTCCCAGGAAGCACATTTGGAGAGGATCCTTCCCAGGGGCTTTACAGGCAACCCTGCGGCAGGTGGGCTGGTGTGGGTGAGAGCCTGGCCAACGTGTGTCTGTGTCATCATCCTCAGCCACTACTGGCCCCAGAAGGAGGGTGCAACTGCAAAGAATCCCCAGTGAGAAGCTTTGCTCAGCAGGGAAGTGCATTTTTGAAATCATCGTCCTCCCAGACACAACCCTGGTCTAAGGGTAACTGCTTTATGAGTTCGGAGCTGCTGCCCACAGACAGGAAATAATTTTGTAAATGATGGAGGGCTTTGGCATGGAGGAAGAAGAGGAAAAACTTGTTCTGAGGCCTGGCTCTGCCCAGCACTTTCTCATGCTCCTTCCAGGAGCTCTGACTCTCCTGCCTTATTTCTAACATCCTATACCTTGCCCTGGACCTGGCCAGAGGACACCTGGGCCCTGCTCTCGGGACAGTATCAAAATGAACGACAGCAGTAGATGGCTCTGTTTTGCTGAGGACGTATGCCCCAGGCACTGTGTGCTCTACAGGGATCATCTCCTTAGTCCCCACAAGTAACCTCTGGGTTTTGGTCCTCTTCTTATTACCCCATTTTACAGATGAGAAAACTGAGACTCACACAACCTAAGTCACTTGCCCCTGGTCACACAACTGAGAAGGCTGAGCGAGCTGGCACATGAACCCAGCTAAGAGTGCCCCACGCTCAAGAGAAGACAATGCTTGACAAAGTGTTCCCTCATCCATCTGACATCCACGACTTCCAGGGAACTCCTCAATCTGCATAAGAAATAGGAGCATAAATCCATAGTGCTACCCTGGGGACCAGTTCACCAGCAGGAGAGAAAGAGGCCAGGAGAAAAGCCGAGTGTGGCTTTGTGTGTGCAGCCTCGTGTTCTACTGAAGGGCAGGTGGACCGGGAGAAGTCAGGTGAGTCTGTGGATGTGGAGCCTGGGAAGAGGCTGGGAAAGACCTGTTGGAAACCATGGACTTTGGAGCCAGAACACCTGAGTTCAAATCTTGGCTCTTACTAGCTGTGTTATCTGCACCTCAGTTTTCTCATTTGCAATATGAGGATAATAATAGTAGTGACCTCCTAGAATGGTGATGAGGAATAGCAAGTTCATGTACAGAAAGGGCTTAGAATGGGAACTGGAACACAGTAAATGCCATGTGATTCTTATTGTTATCATTATTATTACTACTATCATCCAGGGTGCATTGGGGGGCTTAGGACAGCTGATAAGATGGGGTCAACCCTAGCTGGTGTGGCTCAGTTAGTTGAGCGTTGTTCCATGCACTGAGAGGTTGCTGGCTCAATTCCAGATCAGGGCATATGCCCAGGTTTTGGACTCAATCCTGGGACAGCATCAAAATGAACGACAGCAGTAGATGGCTCTGTTTTACTGAGCGGGTGTGTAGGAGGCAGCCAATCCATGTTTCTCTCACCAATGTTTTTCTCTTCCCCCTCTCCCTTCCTCTCTCTCTAAAAGCAATAAAAGCATATTAAAAAAAAAAAAAAAAAGATGGGGCCAGAGGCTGATAGGGACATTGCCGCCTCCACATTCTTCTGCCTGTCCCCAAGTCCTCCCTGAGCCTTGGCAGGCTCCAGGCCTCGCTGGGCTGGGTGCCTACTTGCTCCGGGGAGCCTGCGTGCAGTGTGATTACAGGATAAATACTGTGATTGCCACAAATCACCACTGTGAGGCTATAAATAAGTCGCAGGGAAGACATGAGGGTCCTGCCATCTCACAGGGACTATGCCCCCGTGAGGTGGGGGCTGCATCCTGCACCCTCGCTGATTTACACAGATGGGAAAGCACCCACATCCTTGATCTGCCTGGCTCACTGCTGTGAAGCCCAGCTCCTTTGGGGCCCACGTGATATTCTGGGCATCAAATCAGTGGACAAGTGCTGTATCCTGGCTGCAAATTCTGCTGAGGCAGTTCCTGGCTCAGTGGGAATGGGAGGCCGGCAGGTGGTCCAGCCCATCAGACGTAGGCTCTGGCCCCTAGACAGCCAACTGCTAGGACCAGAAAGTACATCCCCATCTTCTCAGAAGCTTCTGCAGACAAGCAGAAAAACCGCCTAGGCCCCATGCCTGTTCCTCGCCCACAAGGGCTCTCTTTGCTCTTCTAAAAACCAGACATCCCACCAGTCACTGCGGCCAGTGGCTCTGAGTCACCCACAAGACATCACTCTTTCTCTGCACTTGCCCTGAGCCCTCCGTCTGTCTCCCTTTGCAGACCACAAATTCTCACCTATCCTCAGAACCCTGCTCAGCTGTCACCGCCTCTGGAAAGCCTTCTCAGATCTACCTCAGCAGAGGCGGCTGACCAGGGCATGGTGAGCGGGGCCAGGCTCTTTGCAGTGAGGTGACTTGTCTATTTCCCCCTCAGCCCGGGGCCTGAGACAGGGTGTAGCAGCTGCCAGGGCTCAGTGTGGTGTTTCTGTGAAAACTCATTACAAGTGAGGATCCAGGGCGCACACATCCTGTGAGGCAGCTCTGGGCTGTCAAGCCCCAGGAGAAATTTGGTTCAAGGCAACATCGGCCACTGGGAAGACTTTTCTTAAAAGCCCTGAGGGAAACCGTACTGAGAACCTCTGGGAATTCTAGAACAGCCCCGCCCGGGCTTGTGGCCGCCTCTAGGGGCTTCTCCAGAGCCTCTGGTGACAAGATCTGCTGGCCAGGGTCTGGGGCAGTGGGAGCCACATGCTGGCGGTGGCCCACGTTCTGTTCATGTCTGTCTGCTTGTTCCTATTCAGGCTGGTTCCTGCATGCCCAGATATGGGCTGCGGGGGAACAGGAGCGGGAGCACAGCTGTTTTGTGACAGCATTTTGTGACAGCTTTGAGGCAGGCCAGCTACCACCACGCTTGCTTCCAGCACCCCTGCCAGTCCTGGTACCAGGACCGGTGGCCCACCCAGCTCACCATAGCTCCCCCTGCCAGCTAAGGAATAGAGGCTGTTTTTGCTTAATCACTACCTTGGAAAGGCACAAACAGTGATCATCCCTTCTAACTACTGATATGCCATTACTGCTCCTGAGACAACAGCCAAGGTCATCACCCACGCACTCAGCACCCTAAGCACAGTCACCCGGCTTGGCCTAGTCCCACTGTTTCCATTCTCTCCTGCCACCTGGGGCTGGAACCCGAGAGGGGTGGATGCTGGGGTGCCCCCTAGCTAAAACAGACCACTCCCTTCACCCTCCATTCTGCCAGGCCCTGCAGTGGCCCCATTTCCATTAGTCACCCCTGGGGTCAACTGAGTGGAGCTGGGCCCAGCTTGGAATCCTGAGATGCATGGACAAAGCACCTAAGCCTCTGTGGGCGTGTGGAAACACAGGCCCTGGCCTAAACCATCTTGTGTTTGAACCCAATGGCTTTGCTCTCCTGCTCCGTGTGGGTGCAAGAGATATACACTGAGTGGCCAGATTATTATGATTTCTGAATGCTTAGTAATCTGGCCACTCAGTATATATCCTATATAATAAAATATGCAAATTGTCCCCTCAACCAGGAGTCTGACCAGCAGGCAGGCCAGCCAACTGCCCATGTCCGCTCACTCTGGCCAAGCTGGCTGATCCCACCCATGCATGAATTCATGCACCAGGCCTCATACACACACACACACACACACACACACACACACAAACACACTGAGTGGCCAAATTATTATGTGTTCCGAGATCATAACAATCTGGTCACTTGGTGTATATACCTGGGAAGACCTGGGAGGTGCAGAGCCTCGTGCAGCATGCAGCAGCAAGCAGGGGGCTAAGAGCCCCCAGGTAAACCACAAGGAGAGGGACACACTCTGGAGGAGACAGGCCATGGAAAGATTCAAGTGGTGGGAAGTGAATGTCCTAGTCAGAAGGTGACCTTGGACGCCCTCTCCATACCATGGCAGAACGAGGGTTTTAGAGTCAGGCAGTCAGAGATTCTGAGCCCAAGCATGAGGACACGCTGCCCTGCGTGAGTTCAAGCCTCTGTGCCCAGCAGAATTCACCCCCCTCAACCCCCGACTCTGACAACACCGGCAGGGGCAGGTGCGATTGGTGAGTGGCTGTGAGGGACTATGAGAAAGGAAGAGGAACCAGGGAACTGCAGGTGGCGAAGGTCACCTGGATTTCAAAGCAATCGATTCCAACTGGGGAGCTTGTGTTGATTCCCGGACAAGTTCTGTTGCAAATTAATAAACACGTGTTTGGGGAGCCCTTAACAAAGGAAGGAGCAAGTTCTGATAGGTTCGCCTGCACCTTTCCTTGCCAACCCCACTTCCTTGCTTGCTGAGGAGGGTCACTGGCCTGGGAACTTAAGGGAACACCTAGGCCTTAGGGCATCTGGGGAGGGAGGACAGGAGCAGAATGACAAACTGGAAGGGAGTGCTCAGCTCTCAGGAGAGCTTGGAGTGTGGGTAATGAATGGGGCCAGCACAGGAAGTCTCTCCCTGATGTGAATGGCACAGCACGAAGCAGGGAAAAGAAGGGACCCTCCTCTGAGGATTCTTAAACCTTCAAAAACAGGGGAATCTTTTATCCCAGGAAATTTTCTTTAGGAGCCCAACCTGCAAAAGAGATGAAAGTGGACCAGCTTTAGCAGAAGCAGATTGGGGGGCCCAGAGCCTCACTTTCCTGCTCCACTCACCCCGTCCCTCAGCAGCCCCCGGGGCTCCACAAAACATAACTAAAAAGGCATCACCTGTTCACCAGCCAAACTTCAGGCCATCCTCCTCCACAGGGCCCGGCACCCCCACTCTGTGAAAAACTGCAAACTAGGTGGAGAGGTGGGTGGATGGGGCTGTGTTTTCGGAGGAAGCACGCCAAATGTTCACAAATGGGTTTCTCTAAATAACAGGACAATGGGTGAAATTTTTTAACTTCCTACTTCTCTCTATTTTCCAGTTTTTCTCCAGTGAGTTCATTTTTTTTTAATTTAAAATTATTCCTGAATGTTTCTATTGAATAGACAATACAAGCATGTGTCACATTAATGATAAGAACATTTTAAACAAGCCACAGCCCCCTCCTTTACTAAATGTAAACACTACAAACAAAATAAAATGTTGTCCTGCCCTCTCAGAGCTGACAGGCTAATGAGGGAATATAACAAGGAAAAGAAATGCTTGTGCAAGCAACCAATAAACATGAAACACACTGAGTGAATTATAATCCTGTGTCTGGGTTTAAAAAAACAACTTGAGCCCTAGCTGGTTTGGTTCAGTGGATAGAGCATCAGCCTGCACACTGAAGGGTCCCAGGTTCGATTCCAGTCAAGGGCACATGCCCAGATTGTGGACTCAATCCCCAATAAGGGGGAAAGGGGTGCAGGAGGTGGCCAATCAATGACTCTCTCTCATCAGTGATGTTTCTATCTCTCTCTCCTCTCCTTTCCTCTCTAAAATCAATAAAAAAAAATGTTCAAAAAACAAAAACAAAACTCGAGCCCTAGCTGGTGTGGCTCAGCTGATTAAGTACTGAAAAGTTTCGGGCTTGATTCCTGGTCAGGGCTAGATCCTTACTAGGGGGTATGCAGTAGGCAGCCAATCAATGTTGGGCTCTCACATGGATCTCTCTCTTTCTCTCTCTCTCTCTCTCTCTCTCTCTCTCTCTCTCTCTCTCTCTCTTTCTCTCTCTCTCTCTCTCTTTTCCTCCCTCTTTCTCTCCCTCCCTCCCTTCCCTCCTCCCTTTTCCTTCCTCTCTGTCTTAAAAAAATTTGATATCACTTGCTGGTTTCTACTCTATTGATTATTGCCCAAATTTGTGTCAGGGCTAAAAATACCAAGATGAATCAGATACAGCAGTGACTTCAAGGATCTAGCAAGTACTTGGAGTCACATGATCAGGATCAAGTCACATGACAATGACCTAGATCATATGATCATGCCTAGCCACATGACCAAAGACTGCAAACAGCCTGAGCCAGGATAATAGGACCTCCAGAGGTATCTTTGAGGCTTCATGCCCTAGAGACTTAAGTTCACAATGAGGAGAGACATCCCTGCTGTGCTCTGTACCTCGGGCCACTTTGAGAGCATGTCTGCAGACCAGTAACTGGCAGGAAAGGGTGGAGGGGGGCCCAGCCTGGAGGAGGACCTGGTGGCTGATGTAAATCCCTGCAGAGCCTTGCCTGGGTCCCAGGAGCACAGGGCAGAGTCAGGATGAAGGGGGGTGTGGTGGTTTCTGGAGAGTTCTAAGTTTCAACACAACCTAGGAATGTTTAATAGTTTAGGAATGACCTGTGCCAGCCTGAAAAAGGCGGGGAGTTCTCCTTCACCAGGTTATACAAGCAAGTTATGTAAGTGACCACTTAGCAGAGATATCAGGACCTCGAGGCTGAGGCCCCTCCTCAGACTCCGTAACCTTTTCAATGTCAGAATCCAATCAGGTCAGCCTGGCTTCACCTGGCTAATGAGGCCAAAACCCCAGAGGGCCAACTAGCCCCTGACAGAGACACTAGCCCAGACTACGGCCTGACCCTTCCCAGGGTTTTGAGTCCAGATCCTGCCTCTGCAAAACCTGTTGGCCACCCGGAGTAAGCATGGGGATAGCTCCAGGGAGCAACTCCTCTTGGAACCCAGTCCAGATCAGGAATGTCACTGTCTCAAATCAGGCCCAGCGAAGCTTCCAGATATTCAATCACAGAAGAACCCCCTTAGCGTGCTGCATCGTGACACAAGAGGGCATGGCGTCCCCTTTCCTGGTGACTCTCCTGTAATAAACACAGTCCTTTTAAGATCTGTCCCAAGTGTCTAATTGTCATCCAGGGTCTCAGGCAATCTTCCCACTCATCCTGAGAAGTCAGAGTGCTCTCCCCATTTTACAGATGAGAACATGGAGGTTCAGAGAGGGTACGTGCATGATCTCTATATGCATGTGAAGGGATAAGGATTTGAACCAGGTCACTAGGCCATGACTCCTTCATCCTGCTGGCACAAAGATGAGGGATAAGAAAGCGGTGTTCTCATCACTCTTTCAAATGTCTCCACACCACAGCCTGCCCAGTAGAGTGGTCCCTGAAAGAAGGACCCTGTCAGCCCCACCCCCTCCCCTGGCTCTGTTCCAACCCACACATTCTGTCTCAGCCTGGCAACCCACCTCAAAATGAATGTGGATTCCAGGAAAAAGACTGGGGATGGCCTTTGAACTTACAAAAATGTGCACTCAGCCGAAAATGGTTTGGCTCAGTGGATAGAGCCTGCGAACTGAAAGGTCCCAGGTTCAATTCCGGTCAAGGGCATGTACCTGATTGCGGGCACATCCCCAGTAGGGGGCATGCAGGAGACAGCTGATTGATGTTTCTTTCTCATCGATGTTTCTAACTCTCTATCGCTCTCCCTTCCTCTCTGTAAAAAAATCAATAAAATATTTTTTTTTAAGGTGCACCCAACCTTAGAACTCGAAACTAGAGGAATGCTCATTACTCCACAATGCCTTTTCTCACGTCTCAGACTAGCAGTTGCCAACCCCCTGCTACTTAGGGTGTGGGAAGACAGCCCTCACTCATTGCTGGAGAAGGGGAGAACCAGATCCTCTGTGGAGGGCAATGTGCCGGTGTCATTCAAAATGCCCAATGCCCTTGACCCACCAGATCAAAGTCCATGTGCATCCTGACATATGCACAACATTAACCATCCCCAACTATTTATAATATAGATAAAAGACAGAAAGCAACCCCCCCGCCCCCGTTTCTGCCACATGGGAGCTGGTGAAACAAATTATGCTGAAATACGACATAACGTTGCAAAGCCCCGGCTCTCAATGTGTTGAGATAATAAAATAATCCCAATGCCATATGTATTATCTGAGGAAAGCAAGGTGTAGAGTGGGGTGCACTGGCTGCTCCCATCTGTGAGGGTTATATGTAAAAATATGGATCAATGAATATTTATGGAGATGTTCTTGCGTGCAGAGGATATTTCTGGAATGGTCTGTAGGAAACTCATCATAACCTTTGCTTCCAGGAAGAAGGACTGGGTGAGCTGGGAGACAGGAGGAGGAGGCCTACTCGTCACCTTTTGTTCCTTTAGAATTTTATACCATGTGTGTTACCTACGCAACAGGCAGATTAAAAACCAGAATTCTCTCAACACGCCCTTAGCAGGATGGTTTTCCCTGAGAGGTTAATGTCTGCTTTCTCTTGGCTCTGGCTGATCTGCCTCTGGGGAGATTTGTGGCTGAGCTCCCTGGGTTTTGTTTCCAAAAGTACCTTTGTTCTCAGAAAGAAAGGGTTTGAGGAAACAGATGCTCTCAGGCTGAAAGTCCCACCCCACTGCAGGCTGAGAGGAGGACAGAGATGAATGTGGGGTGCCCTCCCAACATGGGGTACCCTCACCACTCCAGAGGGATGGACAACAACTCCAGGGGGCCTGGACCCCTCGGCCCCAGGAGCTGCAGACCAGGACGAAGGACCACCAGGCTGGGACAGGCGCACAACCTCACATCCCACCCCTGCAGGGTAGGGAGACATCTGGGCTTTGAGAGGCCTCTGAAATCACAGAGGGGGAGTTTCCCCAGCACAGCTGGATGGATATGCAGGGTGAACATTATAAATTGGTGTCTAGAAAAATGAAGGAAAAGCTTGTTCTTTCCTTTGTAAGTCTGTGTGCTGTGCAGGATGGTCTCCATTTGCCTCCATCCCACCCTCCAGCTCCCAGCCCAACCAGGGCCTGAGGTGTAGCCAGGGAAAGGCACCCAGAGGAGAACTGGGGAGTGAGGCTCCCTCCCCACCAGATCACCAGAGGCCAGTCCCTCTACTGAAGGCCATAGCTTGGGGGAGGGGGGAGGGTCTTTTTGCTGTATTTTATTCCCAGAGACTACCAAGGTGCTGGCATACAAAAGCTACTCATTTTCAAACAAATGAATAAATGAACAAATAATGTGTTTCCAGTTTGCACCCCTGTAGGTGTCAGAAGCTGTATACATCCCCAGCAGAGCACAAACACCACAGGATAGACTCACATAGACATACAGGTATCTGTGTATAAATGAATGCATCAATGCATTGACATACACTCAGAGCACACACACAAATGCATGGGCACATAGGGCATACAGGTGCCTACATACTACAGCAGACCATGCCAAGCACAGACATACGCACAGACACGCAAGAAAAGTGCTCCCAAGGCGGATGTCTACCATCCTGAGCTCATTAAAGCTGGCTAAATATAGCTCATCTGCAGCTGTGCTCAGCAAGCTGCCCACACAGGCCAGAAAAAGACACCAGTTACCAGGCAGAGGAGTGGGGAGGCCAGCTGTGGGCAAGGGGCTCTGTGTGCCACGCCCATGTGGGCAGCTAGGGGACCCCAGGACTGAGGGGGTGCAGGAGCATTCAGAGCTCTGGTCACTGACCCCTGGCTGTGGGCATGAGGTCAGACCACATCCCCACAATGGGGTAGATGATGCTGAACACCCCCATTTTCTCTTTACGTCCCTTTGTGGCAACCATACAGGTTCGTCTGACAGTGAATCTGGTGAAGGAGCCAAGCTCAGTCAGGACACAGCCTGGGACACATCAGGCTCCATCAGTGGCTAGGACAGCACTGGATGGGGACAAAGACCAAGGTCAGTCTGGAACCAATGAGACCCAATCAGGACCAGTGCGGGGTCTTGGTCTGGAGACAGATGTTGAAGGCCCACTGGGCACCCCACTCTAATGAACAGGCTTGGCCATGGGCAGACCCTCCCGCACCTGGGGTAGCCACTGGCTGCCACCACTCCCACCTCCAATGCCAGGTACTGGCCCTGGGAAAGCCATTTGACACATGTGTCAGAGGGCCCCATAGTAAGTCCACTTGTCCTGGATCTCCCCCATCAGGTGGGGGTGAGATAGAAAGAGCCCCTCCAATTCATACTTTCCTGTGCACATCTTGCACCCCAAGGTGTTTGCGGGTGGAGTGAAGCTGGCGCTTGAGAGGGCACCTGCATGACACAGGGGACAAAGGGGCACTTCCCCAGAGACCTGGAGTGACTGTGGAAAGGAGGAATTACAGGAAAATGGGAGCTCAGATCAAACATGGGACCAAGCTCTGGAGGTAGAGGTGTGAGGAGACCAGGTTCAAGTACCTTCCTCAGAAGGTTGTTTATTTACCCTGAATCTTTGTCTTCCCTTTGTGACATGCTTGTAATGACCATAGTCCTTCCCAGCTCCCAGGTCATCATGGAGATCAGAGACCAGCCAGGACAGTGTCCTCCACTCTGTAGAGCTGCTGAGATGGGAAGGAGGAGAGTGAGGCAGCCATGTGTCTCCCAGGAGAGCCAGGCTCCACCCTGGAGATGGAGCTGGTGGGCAGAGGAAGAAGTTACTGCTTCACTGAGCCAATAGCCCCACCCTCAGCCTCTTCTAGGGAGGACCCAGCAGGGAGGGGAGGCCCAGTTTCTGATCCGGGCAGTGATGAATGGGGCAGAGAAAGCAGGGACTGACAGTGCTGGGTCCCAAAGAATCGCTCTGGGACCCCAGTCCTTCCTACATTCTGCTGCCAAGGGGGCTGGTTGGGTCCCTCCACAGGGATGGATGGGATGCTCAAGCTTCCCAATTGACCTATCAGAAACTGTGCTTAGAGTCTACACACTCCTTCTAGAAGCCATTGTGGACAGGAAGGGGAAGAGCTGATGTAATAGTGAACAGGTGGGTCAAGCAGGGATGAGGCTCATCCCTGGCTGGCAAGGAGTCACAGGAGGGCAGCAGGAGGCCACGAGGACAGATCTGCCTCTTGTGAAGGTCTCCCTGACACTCTGGAGGAGAACTGGAGTGGGAAAGACTGGAAGCAGGGAGGCAGCAGAGGAAGGATGGACCAGCCTGAGAGAGAGAAGATGGTGGCCTCAGCTAGAGGAGGGAAGGGGGACAGAGAGGGGTGGAGGTGCAGAGAGATCTGCTGGAGATAGAATGGATACTCTCAGGGATCTGATCTCCCTCTGGAAGGTGACAGAGATAAAGAAGTCTAGTAGGGCCCCATGTTTCAAGCATGGGTTTGTGAAAAATGGCACCATTTCCTTTGGATGGAGGCTCAGGAATGAGGTTTGAGGAGCAGATGCTTAGTGCCTTGAGGGCTCGCACCCAGAACCGTGGCGGCTGGGCTGGAAGCACTCTGTCAGTGTCCACTGTGCCATGGAGTGGCATGGACAGGGCTGAACAGAAAGACATGCAGATCACAGGAACCAGGAGACAAAGAGAGCAAACAGAAAGCCAGAGCAGCTAAGGGACTCCAAGTACAAGGGGTGCCAGAGGCGGGACGGAAGGCGGGCCACAGGCAGGAGCTGAGGCTGCACAGCAAGTCAGTGGAAGGGACCTAGGTCTTCTGACCACCACCCAGGCTGTCTCTCTCCTTTGCCCCTAACCAGGACTTCTCATGTCTGGTTCCAAATAAGAAGCACAGCTACTGTGTGATGAAGGCTGGGCCGCCTGGTAGCCACAAAGGAGGGAGGATTCTAGGACATCCCTCCCTCCCAACCCCCCCGCTCCCCCATCCCCACGCCAAGGCCACAGCAGATGGCCCAAGGCAGGCCTCTTTCCCTGCATTCACACTTCCTGTGGCAGGTGCAGGAGGAATCCTTGGGACTCAGACTCATGAGGAAATACTCAGCCAGTAACAACTGAGACAGTCACAGGACCAGCAGAGTGTCAAAAAGACAGCTCTGTGAGGTGATGAGCTTCATCCCTGCACCTGTGCCAGGCGTTCCAGTTGCCAAGGCTCATCCAAAAGCCAATACTAAGTGAGAACCATGAAGTGCTTCTGTCGCTGTCATAATTAGCTAGCTAATATTCATAAAGGAAGAAAGCAACGGGGAAGCCAGACATTATCAGCATGGTCATCTGGGCAGCTTCACCAAGAAGCTGCAACATTACGCTCCCCGGGAAACCATCACCAGTCCATTCCCTGCAGACCACTTGGGGAAGGAGTCAAACAGAGGGGGAAATGAGCACATGGGCCAGGAAGTCAGGGTGAAGTAGGGAAGGTGCTTGTCTGTCAGTCTAACCTGGGAATAAAGATCATTGGCTACGAGGGTGGACCCCACTGCAAGTCGCTGAGAATTTGGGAACACCTAATCCCCAGACAAAGAAATTCTCTCTCTCTTATTCTCTCTTGCTTCTCTCCTGCTTCCTTGCACTCTCTTGCTCTATGACCTGCACTCACCCGTGCACTAGCCCATCACATGGCCTTAGCAACCACATAGCCCATAGCCCTGTGGACCCCACACCCAGTGCACTGAAGCTGGGAACACAAGCTAAGCTAGTTAGATGCTAGACTGGACTGTGCTTTACCATGGAGCGGGAACTCTGGGCAGTGGCTTTAATCCTTGCCCTGCTGAAGACACGGCTGGACTGTGTCCAAGGCAAGACCGAGGGAGATGGGACCTTGGAGGGGAACCCCTTTCATCCTACATCATCGATAAAGTCTTCCACAACATCTCCTCCTCCCGTGGGAGCCTCAGGAAATGCAAGAGCTCCACTTCTACCAGTTACAGGAGGAGACACAGAAGGCAACCCACCAGTAACACTTCCTCTGTGAGAGGTGCAGATCTTGGCACCCACATATATTATCTCCATCCCCTCAGCAAACTTAGGAAGTAGCCACTATGGTCATCTTTCCACAACTGAGTAAACTGAGGCTCAGAGATGTTAGATAACTTGTCCACAGTGGCACAGCAAGCAAATAAAGGAACTGGGCCTCAGCCACAAGGTCAATCCCATTAAAGCTCAGATGTTAGGATTTAAGGCCATCGGGTTTAACTCAACCCCAGATCTTCTGGTTCCTGGTCCAGGACAATTTGCAGCACTTCCCATCTTGTTTTTAGTGAGGTTTTGAAAACCCAGTGGAAATTACAATAATATACATGGATGGGACTGTAAATGGCAAATCACATTGTAAACATCAGGCATTGCTGATATTCTGTTTTTATTAAGGGTCTTGGACTTTTATTTTGCCAATTTTTTTATTCAAAATGAACAAATCACCGTTGATTACCTCCATCGTTTTATAAAAGAGAAAGTATTTGAATGCACAAATTTGTAGGCAGGATGCAATTGTGGAATAAAAAACAGTCCTCCCAATTGAATGGAAAAACATAAAACAGTGTTACTGTTTTTTCACTTCAAAATAGGTTTGCCCTGGGAATCACCGACTTCAGCGAGCATTTCAGCTCCGGAATTCTTCCATCACCTACTGTTATTCTCCACTAAATAAGAATATCCCAGCCCCAGCTGGTTTGGCTCAGTGGATAGAGCATCAGCCTGCAGACTGAAGGGTCTGGGTTTGATTCCCATCAAGGGCACATGCCCGAGTTGCAGGCCTGGTCCCCTATAGGGGGCATGCAGGAGGCAGTCCAGCAATTGTTCTTTTTCATCATTGATGATTCTCTCTATATATCTTTCTCCCTTCCTCTCTGAAATCAATAAAAATGTTTTAAAAAAATAATATCCTTAAGCAGCATAATTCTGACCACAATCTATACTTACGGTAAAAAAAAAATAAACTTATACACACATGTTTTTTAGCCAGTTCTAGAAGATACTAAACATCTGGTCATTTCGATTAGCATTGTGGTTTCCTGTCCTAGAGGCCCAGAAGGAATGATCTGGGCCCTTTCCTCTCTCAGGTTCCCAACATCCCCATAGTAATCATTTTATGTTGTTTTGATATCTTCAGGGTGTCAATTCCTGGACACTGTAAACTGGCCTTCACCTATCATATGCAAACCAATCAATCCACCTCCTTTATCTAACTCTCACACCAAACCCATGGTTCCCTGCCCTAAATCACCCAGGGCCAGGTAGCACGCCAGAGACTAGCCCTGCGGGCCGGAGCTTCAGATACTTTTGGAATGAGCCAGTCCTCTGTGGTTTCCTCTGCCCTGCCTTCCTTCTCTCAGAAAATACAAGAGGTTCCACACAGGCTTTCCCCTCCTCCTGCCTCCCGACCAAACCTCTGTCTGCTTCCCCTGTGGTCCTGCATAGTGTGGCATGGCGTGGCGTGGCCCCTCCACTTGCAAACTGTAAATAATAAGGTTTTTCAATGGCATTGATCCCTCTGATTTGTCATTCAGTCGCCTCTATAAGTTAAAGTCCCAGGGTATATTTTAACACCGCACCCCTCACCTTGCTGAGCTCAGTCCCTTACATTCAGTGAGGACACAGGAAAGGGAAAGTGACCCCTCCCTGCACTGCCCTCTTCTCCCCACCCCCCAGCACCCTGTGGCCTGCATCTAGGGGGTGCCTCTGACAGACTGCTATGCCTCCCAGCCCTGAGGGCTCTGTCTTGCATCGCCACTGCGCACCTCCTCGAGCTGGAGCCAGGCCCTGGGAAGCTGGCATTGCAGGTATGTACTTGACTTCATTAGAATGGAAGAGGTTAAAGGGAGGCCTCAGAGAAGGCTTGTGCCTGCGGAAGGGCAGAGCAGGCTGAGGCTCTCGAAGAAAAGCAGAGTTTTCCACCCCAAAATAGGGCTTTTGAGATATTATTTCAAGCTGATTGTTTTTAAGAAGCAAAAGACTAAGAAAAAGTCTCTACCTCCCCCTCACCTGACTAAAGGAATTAGGTAGAGAACCTGCCCACAGGAAGACGGCTGTCACCCAGCACGATATGAACTCAGTGTGAGACAGGGAGAAGCCGGCACAGTCCCCTCTGTGGTCCTCTGGGCTCAACAAACATTGGTTTGCTACAAGTTTGCGTTGCCTACCTGTCGTTTGAAGTCCCAGAGCCCTGCCTCTGTCTCCTGGGTCCACTGTGTCCTTAGGGAACTCCTATGAGTACATATGTAATCAATTTGGTCTTTTCTTTTTTCTTTTAATCTGTTTCCTGTTCATTTCATTAGTAGTCCAGCTACAAGAACTTAGAAGGGTACAAGGGAAATTATTTTTCCTCCCCACACCCCCAAAGCTGCAACCACAGATCAAAATAGCAGGAGAGAGAAGCAAGGGAAGTTTTGAACATACATCCTCCTCCCAAACACACAGGCTCCTCTCCCTGCCCCCAGCCTCCGGGGAAACTCAGTACTGCCCAGAACAAAGACGTGTGACTCAGACAGTGCCCACCAAGGTCACCCCACACCTCCAGGCACTATGTCCTGAGATTACTTTGTCAGCAATTGCCATTTTACCAAGTCTTTCCTGGCCGAATCCTCTGCTCCTTTCCCGGAGAAAACACAGGCAGAAGGCAGTCTGGAGGAGCCTGTATGCTAAGAAGGAGGACAAGGCCTGGGAGGCCCAGCCCTGCAGGCATGGCTCTAGGGGATGGGATGCACCGCTCAAGCCCTGGCATAACCCTTGACTGAGAGCCTCTGACCTCCGTCACCATGTCACCATCTGGGATTCCTGGTAGTTGTGTCACCGAAGGAACCGGTATCAAAGGCTCAGGAACCCTTGCTCCCCATTCCCGTCCTCCTCTCTCTCCCACATGCAAACAACGCACGAGGCTTTCCCAGGTCCCAACTACTCTGCTGGGCTCAGCCTCCCAGTCCCAGCCTCTGGCTATCCCTCTGGCTCTGAAGCCCAGCTGCCCAGTGTGTGTGAGGGGAGGGAGGGAGGGATGTGGTGGGGAACTCAGAACCTAGGGTTCAGCTCATGGGGCAGAGAGCGGTCCCAGGCCCTCTGATCCTGCCCACAGGCACGGTGATGAAGGTCCTACCACCCCCCTGAACTGTGAGTGGAGATAGAGGCCCCAGACCCCTGAAGCTTGAGTCCATCCAAGGAAAGGAAAGATGGGAGGAACGGGGAGGGGCGGGGGGTGAGAGGCGAGGGGAGAGGGGAGTGACTCACTCTGCTTTTCCTGCAGGATGCTGGATGTGCAGGGCGTGCTCCCTTCTCCTGCAGAAAATGAAAGAACCATGAGCAGGCATCCCCATTACTGCTGGCCAGACACTGGGAGGTCACTATGGCTGCTTCTGCCCCTCCATTCAATGTCCCCCTCTTGCACTGGAGGTGGGCAGATGTCTCTCCCAGCCCCTTAGGCCCTGCCCCACCCCTGTCCCACTTAGCTCTGGGTTCTTTTTGCAAAACAAAGCACACCCATCATTGCCTGGGGACAACGAGGGTGGGGTGGTGGGGGAGGAGGTGGGACTGTCCACCTTCCTCCTGGGCCTTCTTCTCTGGCACTTCCTCTCTCCCCACCTCCATACAGCAGCTGCTTCCCTGGCGTAGCTCCTATACACTTACTTACCTGCAGACAACTGCCAAGCCTCTGTCTCTAGTCCAGCCCCCTCTTCTAACTGTTTGATCCAGATCTCCTGCTGCCTCCTGGACATCAGCTCTGGACGCTTCTGGGCCCCACACCCTCACCACGCCATAGCGAGGGTCCTGGCGCTGCCTCTGCCCAAGGCCCCACCTCAGCGAAGGTACCACTTCCTTCCCCACCTTCCCCCTGGCAGTTGGCCACAACCCTTTCCCTCTTTTGTCCCCACATTCAATCAGTCACAGGGGATGTGGGGTCTGTCTCCTAATCTCCTCAACACACCCTCCCCCTTGTGAGACATCGACTCGACTACACGATGGGGGCCATTTCTGTGTTGTTCATGGGAGGGGGGTTCATGTTGTTCACGGGGGTGCCTCAGGCCTAGAACAGTGCTTCTCAATATTTGTCAAATGAATAAATGAATGAAACAAGCCTCTCTCCTCTGACACACAGACAGATGCTACCCAAATATGGAACTCCACCCTGGCTTCTCAGAATAGCACCTTCCTTTTAATGCAGAGCGTTTTCTATAATTACAAAGTAATACAAGTTTCTTACTGAACATTGGGAAAACACTAGCAAACCTTAATAAGGAAAAGATTCTTATAATCCCATCATTGGCAGAAAACCACTGATCCCATTTTACGTCATTCCTTCCTGTGTTTCCCATCAGATTAGCTCTTTATTTCCAATAAATAGGTCAATGGCTGGCTCATGGAAGGCATCGTACATGCTAAAGAAGCACAAAATACACCTTTTGAACTTCAAGGTGAAGCATAAATAGCCCCCAAAGCTTTAAAACATCATTCCAATGGCTACATAATCAGCTATTGAGATGATACATCGTGGTTGACTTTGACATTATCCCATTGGTGGAAAGTGTCTAAATCGCACCATTGTAATTGCTGCTGCAATGAACATCTTTGTGATAGGAGCTCTTTCAGCATTTTCTGTGATTTCCTTAAAGTACATCCACCAAGCCCTGGCTGGTGTCGCTATGTAGTTAGAGTATCAGCCCGTGCACTGGAGGGTCTCGGGTTCTATTCCAGTCAAGGGCACGTACTTGGGTTGCAAGTTCAGTCTCCAACTAGAGTTGGAGCGAGTGTGGAAGGCAATGAATTGATGTGTCTCTCTCACAGCAATGTTTCTCTCTCCCACTCCTTCCCCTCCACTCTCTCTAAAAATCTATGGAAAAAAATATTTTCAGATGAGAATTACCAACAACAAAAAATACATCGACTGAAGAAGACTTCTGGGTCAAAGGACAGGAACCTTAAGACCCTGATGTCACCACCCGCTTGCTTTCTAGTGAGGCACACCTTCTGATTTGCACACCCAACCTGCAGCAGAAGGTATGTGCTGTCATCAGCAGATACTGCCCTGGCATTGGCATTGGTCTGTTGACTTTCTCTGCCTCTGGCTTCTCAAGATTAATCTTTCTAGAGCTGGCACTCCAGTGGCATCCCATCATCAAATTCCAAGCCTGGCAAGCAAGCCCCTCCATACACCTGCCCCAGGCCTGTGTCCCGCCGCCCCTCCAGCTCACCCTGCACCAGCCGGGTCACACAGCCTGCACACCTTTACCTGTTCTTCCTCCCACTTCCCTCTTTCAGACTCACTGTGGCCTTCGGGAAGGTGAGAATCAACCCTGCGGCCATCTCTTCCATGAGGTTTCAACTCTTCCCCAGAAACCTCCATTTTCAGGACCTCTGTCCTCACAGGTCAGTTCTGGATCCCAAGGGTCAGCAAAGGCCCCTTCCCTTCCCTCTCAAATGCCCTCAACCTCCCTCCCCCTTTCCTTTTCCCTCCGAATCTGCCTTGGGAACCTGAGAAATGTACCTAAGCCCAAACCCCCAGGAGCAGTAAAGCTCCCTATATCCACAAGGAGGCTGGAATCTGAGAATGGAGGCTTCACGCCACGCCCCTCTGAGAGCCACGCCCCTCTGAGAGTCACGCCGCTACGAGTGCTCAGCAAGTCAGCAGCTCTGTCTGAGCCCCCAAGGTTCTGCAGGCAGAACGAGCCCCATGGCGCCAGGAGTCCTAGCCTTTCTCAGCTGCCCTGTGTGTTTGGGGCCTTGAGTACTCCCACCTGTCTAGTGAAAGGTTGCCCTCTATCACGCTGAAGCTCCCCACCCTCACCCCGTCCCTCTGCCTTCTCTGCTTCTCAGGTGAGGTGTCCTGGCCTGGGGGATGGCACAACAGTGGCTAGACTGGGGTTTGGGACATGGATAAACAATATAGAGGCCTCACCTCCAGCCTGAACCCAAGCTCAGATCTAGAGTCCAGATCCTGGGGCCTGATAAGGCTGTCTCTTCTGAACTTGACTATGAGTTCCCCTAAAAATGTATCTGCGGCTTCCGCAAGGACCCAGGTCTCTGAGGAAGGAGTCAGAAAGACGTGGTTGAGGTGTTCATGTGTGGGATTCACATGGGTATGTACCCGGGTGGAGGAAGAATGTTAGAAGGGAGGTAAGAGCCAGTCCAGGAGCGTGGGCGCAGTCGTGTAAGCAGGAGAGGCTGTCCTTGGGCCAGCAGGTGCTTTATGGCTTCCCTGCGCCCCCTGGCCCCCACCATTAGACCACTGTGACCCCATGGCTGCATTGAAGAGGTCCCCTTCACAGACAAGGACACTGAGGCTCTGAAGGATAAAGTCACTTACTCAATGTTTAGATCTAGTCCCTTTGATACCCCAGTTCTGCTGAGGGCTCTTCCCATGACCTCACCCGTGCCCCTGTTTGATGGGGAGTCAGGGCCGCTTTCTCCAGCCAGAGCTTGCTGGGATGGCCCGGGCAATGCTTCCTGAAGTAGGGAGTCATCAAGGCAGACAAGGCTGCTACAAGTCAGGGGCTGAGCAGTAGGGGTCAGGGGTTTGGGAAAAGAGGGGTGTGCACAGGGTACTGGTGAGAAGTGTCCTGAGACCTTGACTGACCCATGTTTCCTCAGACTTAGTCTCTCCTGCTATAAAGCTTGAGCTGGGCATCCAAGTGGCAGGGGCTGGTGAGGCCACCAACATGGGCACCAAGGAGCTTGTATTAATAAGGTGAGTGTGCAGTCAGCACAGCAGGACACTGACCTCGCTGCCCAGGCTATCTCAAGCCCCTGTCCCTGCCCCTGCCCCAGCCCCTGCCTCAGCCCCTGCCCCTGCCCCTGTCCAAGCCCCAGCCCCAGCCCTAGCCCCTGCCACAGCCTGTGCCTCAGCCCCAGCACCAGCCCAGGCTCCAGCTCCCTCCAGCCACCACCAAGTGGGCAAAGGAGTCAGCCACAAAGCCAGCTTCCAGATTAGCAGGCTCCCAAGACGAGGGTGATTAATCAAATGTGCAGCTGGTTAAATGAGACCCCATTTGGCCTGCAGCTTTCCAGGGCCCTAGGCCCCACAGCCCTGCCTGAGCTGGAGCTTTCTTCATAGGTGGAAGCTAACATTCAGCTACACAGAAAGGGCTGGGAATTGGGGGCAGCGCCCTGGCCACCTGCCCCAGGCTCAGCCCCGCTCATCCTGCCTGTCCCAACCCCACCATCTTGCATGTGGGAGCCACATCACCTGCTCCAGTAGCTTCCTAAGCGATTTTATGTTTCCTCTTCCCTGGTCCTTCTGCCAAACCCAGCGGCCCAAGAGCAAGAGAATGGACTGTGTGGCTAAGATCAGAAGACTCTCACCAAACACCAAAACAGAGGCGTCCTAATTCTAAGGGGAGGGTTGGGTGTCACTGGGGCAATTCAGACAGATAGGCCTGAGAGAGAAGACATTGGGAACCCCAATCCTGATACTCCCGAACATGCAGGCAGCCTCCACGGAGCATGGGTGGGAGCAACTGAACCCCAACCAGGCTCTGGCCCAACCTGGAGATGTCCTCTTTGATCCCTCTATCCTTTGTTTCTACTATTGTTAGAGCAATTTGCTTCCTGGACTATAAATACCCCACCCAGAGTGGTCGATTCTGAGTTTATTTCTAAGTCATTCATGTGCACCAACGTTGATGGGCACAGAGTCTGACAGAGTGAGGAGCAGTGTGTGTGCACTGAATTCGTAAGTGGGCAAAGAATGCACGAATTCAATGTGAGACCCTCACCACTCAGGCTCAGAAACAAAGGCAAAGCACATCCCAGAAAGACCCAACTGTAAGCAGACTGGTCAGTGCTGTGCGGACAGCCCCCTAAGCCATGCTGGACACCAAGGAGCAGGTCTGGGAGCAGCTGCGCTATCAAGGAGGTTCCCGGAGGAGGTGCATGGGATTGAGAGAGCTAGAGATGAACTCAGGAGAAAAGCAGGTGAAGGCAGAAGATGGACAGCTCAGTTGGGCTTGAGATTCAGCAAGCAGCCCCCAGGCATTTGGCTGGAACACAGGGTGAACAAAGAGGAGGAGAGGTGTGGCCCGGAAGTTGTGAATACCAGAATCAGACCGGACAGGCCCTTGAGAGTATCCCTCCGGGTAGCCTGGTAGCCACTCCAGGGCTGCTTGATTCTTGTAGTGATGGCAACCTTACTGTCCCCAGACAATTATAATGATTTGAAGAAAGAGGGGTTAGGATGGACTTCCATGCTCATTCTATAGGCAATAAAGGCCTGCTAACTCCACAGCAGAATGACATTACTAGGTTTATACTTTAGAAGCATCCAGTAGGGTTGGCTAGAGATGGTAAACGTGATCCAGCCTTTTTCTCCTGCCCCAAAGCCCTAGAAAATGACATTACAGATTTCCTATGAATTAATCTTTAGTGGCCTGTAAAATAACAAGGAATGTCCTCAGCAGGCCAGAAATTGTAAGGCATTGCCCCAAGGCAGAAGGCAGAGAGATATGATGGAGGAAGGGAGAAACTGGCTACATAAACTGAGTGGCCAGATTATTATGATCTCTGAATGCATAATAATCTGGCCACTCAGTGTGTATATATATATTAGAGGCCCAGTGCATGAATTCACATATGGGTGGGGTCTGGCCAGCCTGGCTAGGGGAAGGGGACATAGGCTGTTGACTGGCCTGCCTGCCAGTCAAACTCCTGGTCAAAGGGACAATTTGCATATTAGAATTTTACTATATAAGATATACACTGAGTGGACAGATTATTATGCATTCAGAGATCATAATAATCTGGCCACTCAGTGTAATTTGCAGTGGCCATAACAAACAAGAATGCAGGACCCTTGTTAAAAACGATTTAAAGTTTTTAGATGGCAACAGCAGAGTATAAAGGCCATTGTGAGACCCTATGAAGTATGGAGCCTTGTGTGACTACCAGGGTCAAATGCCCAACTCAAAAGACAGGGAACCACAGCCACAATCCCACGAAGGAAGGCCTGTGGCAGAGTGGGGTCGCTGGAAGATAACAGCCGGCCCATAGGTGGGAAATACAGGAGCCTCCTGCTCTTGCCACTGTCGGGGCTTTCATGATAGAGGAGCCAGGTCTGCAGTCCTTCCCCCAACCCTTGCTTGTTTCAAGCAGGGCCTTTTGTCCCCAGGGGTGAGAAGGAATGAATATGTGAGGTACAGGACACCTTGGAAGGCTGAACAAATTAGAAGCAAATGGGTCATCTCACCCAGCAGCATTTTCTACCTGCCCTCACCCCCAACAATTAGAGGCCAAGAGGGTACAGTAAACAGACATTGCGTTCCTCAGAGATAGATAAGAGGGACCCACAAATACAAAGTGGAGTACACGTGCAAATGCTGCTGAGTATGAAAGAAAAACCAATATGGAAGGATGAGATCCAACTTAAGGGCAGAAAGCAGGATCTGTGGAGAAATGGATCCGTGGATTCCCTGAACCAACCTAGTGTCATAATAATGAATAGGTGGTCAAATTTTAGCCAGCACCAGAATCACCGAAAGGGATAGCTGATACACAGACTCTGGGCCCTACTCACGGAGTTTCTAATTCAGTAAGGCTGGGATGGGGCTCCAACCTTTACATTTCTGACATGTTTCTAAGTGATGCTAATGCTGATGAACCAGGGACCACTCTTTGAGAACCAAGTATCTAGACACAAGGGCATAAACCAGAGTCAGGGGGTGAATGGCAGGCCAACATAGCTCTCTGGAAGCTGAAGTCAGAGCAAATGTTCATGGACACCAAGGCAGTGACTGCTTCCTTCCTCTCAATGGAAAGGGGGCTCAATGACATTGCTCAAAAACAAGAGCCCTGATTGTACTAGTATATTGTCCCATAAGTGACAGCTCAAAGGCTGTTAGCATAAATTACTCTGGAAGAGATATCTAAACCCAGAGCATAAAAGATTAGTGACCTGGCAAAGGCCAAGTGGAATTTATCCCAGGAATGAAAGGTTGTTCAAAATCAATCAATGCAATGCATCATATTAATAGACTAAATGACAAAAACCACATGATCATCTCAACAGATGCAGAAAAAAAGCATTTGGCAAAATCCAGCACTCTTTCATGATAAAAGCACTCCATGAACTCATAATAGTAAGAGGGAACATCCTCGACCAGATAGAGGATAACTACAAAAACCCACAGCTATGAGTATTTAATTGTGAAAGACTGAAAACATTCCCCCTAAGATCAGAAATAAGATAAGATGTTGGCTCTCCCCATTCTATTCAGTATTATACCAAAGGCCGAAACCGTTTTGGCTCAGTGGATAGAGCATCAGCCTGCGGACTGAAAGGTCCCAGGTTCGATTCCAATCAAGGGCATGTATCTTGGTTGCGGGCACATCCCCAGTAGGGGGCGTGCAGGAGGCAGCTGATCGATGTCTCTCTCATTGATGTTTCTAACTCTCTCTCCCTATCCCTTCCTCTCTGTAAAAAATCAATAAAATATATTTTTTAAAAAATATTATACCAAAGGAGCTAGCCTGGAAAACCAGGTAAATAAAGGAAATAAAAGGCATCCAGATTGGAAGAGAAGAAATAAAACCACTTCTATTTGGAGATGTCATCATCTTATATACAGAAAATCCTAAGGAATCCCCTCCCAAAAAATCTAATAAATGAGTTCAGCAAGGGTTCAGGATACAAAATCAATGTACGAAAATCAACTATAGCTTGGCCAATATGGTTCAGTGGTTGAGCATTGATCCATGAAACAGGAGGTCAAGATTCCTAGTCAGGGCACATGCCCAGGTAGTGGGGTGAATCCCCATTGCGGGATGTGTAGGAGGCAGCCAATCAATGACGTTTCTCTCTCATGGATGTTTCTTTCTCTCTATTACTCTCCCTTCCTCTCTCTCTCTCTAAAAATTAACAAAAATATGTTTACAAAAACAAATAAACAAAAACCCTCCACAGAAGGGCTGACAAGAGAATGGGAGCAGTGGGGGAAAAGAAAGTTGATGAGCAGTTTGTCAAGTTAGAATGGAGGAATAGTTCCAGAACCCAGCAAGGATTAAGACATAAGAAGAGAAAGAGCAAGTTGAGACATGATCCCAATGTCTGTCTAATATAAAATTTGGAGCAAGAAAACATAAAGAAACACTTGAAGAAATAAAAAGAAAACATCACAGTAATGAAGAAATAGCATAGCAAGCAGAGGCATGACACACTATAAAGCCTCACCCAAGCATTGTCTGTGACTCCAGAAAAAGAATAAATATTTTAAAACGTAAAGCTTCAAGGAGAGAAAAAATCAGTTTACTCACAAATTTGCCTCAAACTTCTCACCAACAACACTAAATGCAAGGAGGCCGTGAGGAAATCTTTAAAGGTGGTTGGGAACATGATTATGAACACAGGCAAATTCATATTCAAATGAGAACGCAAAATACAAACATGTTTAGAAATGCAAGAACTAGAGGAGAATCCAAGATGGCGGCATAGGTAAACACCTACACTGCCGCCTCGCACAATAATTTCAAAACTACAACTAAAAGACAGAACGGACATCATCCAGAACCACAGGCAAGCTGGCTGAGTGTAAGTTCTACAACTAGAGGGAAAGAGAGGGGCTCACAGAGACCCAGAGGAGCTGCAAAAAGCTGAGGTACGGAGATGCGCGTGCTGAGAGAGCAGGTGCCGGAGTACCTGGCTGGCATTCTCTGGCGGGAGGGAAACGGAAACTCCCAAAGGCATTGAACCCCTTATCTTACGTCTCTAAACCCCAGATCCAGCCGAAACTCATATGGGGGGAGTTTGGACTGTGAAAAGGGAGAGGGTGCACGGAAATTTAGGGGAGTCGCAGAAGATCAGGTCCGGTCTTGCACGCACACGGTGCTGCGCGGAGGACAGATTGCTGATTGTGCCGCTGGCTTTCGCGAGTGGGCGGGAGACAGACCCTCCCAGCTGTGCCACTTCTGAGTCCACTGGGCCCCTGTTTCGGGCGAAACCCTGGGGACCTAGACTCGTGTGGCCCTAGTGCTCAGGGGAGCTGGAAAGGCAGCGGTTAGAGGCACTGCGGGTGCGTGCGCGCACAAGGACCGCTCCAGGGATTACCCAGTCAGGTGAGACTCAGGGGCCGTGGAGGGCGGGGCCGACTGGAAGGCAAGGGGGTCCCTTAAGCCCTGAGACTCCACCCCTCCCAAGCTCAACAGAGGCTTCTTCGGTTTTGCGTCTGGTATCATAAGGCTGAATTCAACACAGAAGTTTCCCCAGCATAGTGAAAATGCTGAGACAAGGGAAGGGATTACAAACAAAAGAAATGGAGGAAAAAAAAACGACTGGATATAGAGTTCAAAACCACACTTATAAGGTTTTTCAAGAATATGCTAGAAAAGTTGGATAAATTTAGTGAGACCCAAGAGGAGATGAAAAAGGACCAACTAGAGATGCAAAAGAGCCAACTAGATGGAAAAGGTCCAACTAAAGATGATAAAGGACCAAATAAAAATTAAACATACACTGACTGAAATAAAAAATATTATACAGAGTCCTAACAGCAGACTAGAGAAAGGCAAGAATCAAGTAAAAAATTTGAAATATAAAGAAGCAGACAACATTCAACTGGAAAAGCAAGAAGAGAAAAGAATCCAAAAATGTGAACATAATGTAAGGAGACTCTAGGACAGCTTTAAGCATACCAACATCAGAATTGTGGGGGTGCCAGAAGAAGAGAGAGAGCAAGATACTGAAAACCTATTTAAAGAAATAATGACTGAAAACTTCCCACATCTGGTAAAAGAAATAGACTTACAAGTCCAGGAAGCACACAGAACCCCATATAAAATGAATCCAAAGAGGACCACACCAAGACACATCATAATTAAAATACCAAGAGCAAAAGAGAAAGAGAATATTAAAAGCAGCAAGAGAAAAACAGTTTATTACCTACAAGGGAGCACCCATACGACTGTCAGCTGATTTCCCAACAGAAACGATGCAGGCCAGACTGGAGTGGCAAGAAATATTCAACGTGATGAATAGCAAGAACCTACAACCAAGAATAATCTATCCAGCAAAGCTAACATTCAGAATTGAAGGGCAGATAAAGAACTTCACAGATAAGAAAAAGCTAAAGGAGTTCATCAACTTCAAACCAGTATTATATGAAATGCTGAAAGATACTCTTTTAGAAGAGGAAGAAGAAAAAGGTAAAAGCCAAAAAATTATGGACAACAAATACATATCTATCAACAAGTGAATCTAAAAATTAAGTGAATTAAAAATTTGATCAACAGAATAAACTGGTGAATATAATAGAATCAGGAGCACAGAAAGGGAGTGGACTGATAATTCTCAGGGGGGAAGGGGTGAGGGGTGTACAGGGAGAGACTGGACAAAAATCATACACCTATGGATGAGATCAATGGGAGGGAGCTAAGGGCAGAGGGAGGGGTAGGAGCTGGGTGGAGGGGTGCTATGGAGGGGAAAAAAGAGAAACAAATGTAATAATCTGAATAATAAAGATTTAATTAAAAAAAAAAAGAAATGCAAGAACTAGAGGCTGAGCTTCTACATGGTCATCAGGAGGTCACAGGATCCATTCCTGGTCAGGGCACATGTCCTGACTACAGACTTGATTCCCAACAGGGGGCATGCAAGAGGCAGCTGATTGATTCTGATGTTTCTCTCTCCGCCTACATTCCTCTCTCTCTAAAATCAATCTATACTAATAAAAGGGTAATATGCTAATTAGACCAGTTCAACTGGACATCTTCTGGACATCCTACTTCCTTCTGGACAAAGCCACAGTTGTGGGGACCTAGGCAGAGACGGTTAGGGGTGATCAGGCTGGCAGGGGAGCAAGCATATAGGGGCATGATCAGGCTGGCAGAGGAGGGAACTTGGGAGTGATCAGGCAGGCAGGCAAGCCTTTAGGAGCCAGTGGTCCTGGATTGCGAGAGGGATGTCCGACTGCCAGTTTAGGCCCAATCTGCAGGTAGGATCAAGCCTAAACTGGCAGTTGGGCATCCCCTGAAAGGTCCTGAATTGCGAGAGGGTTCAGGCCAGGCTGAGGGACACCCCACCTCCATTGTGCAAGACTTTTGTGCACCAGGCCTCTAAAAATAAATAAATAAAAGAAATGCAAGGATTTGTAAAGTTTCTATCACAGTTCCTATCTGAGGTGATATTCTAGTGAAAAGAGGAAGTAAATCCAAGACAAAATCATGAAGAAGCAGCAGTAGACCTATAAAATAAAGAGGATGAAAGTTATGGAATATAAGTCATACCTCACTGTACTTAACTGAAGGAAGAGCAGGAGGAAAAGGAAGTGGAGGAGAAGGAGAAGGAGGAGGAGGAGGAGGAGGAGAGTGGGGGAGGGAGATGACAGCATTATAATCAGGATCAAACAAGAAAGCCTGCTATCATTCCTATTACGCAGTATCTATCTGGAGATCCTGTGCAATGCAATTTAAAAATATATAATATATTCATGTGAAAAGCTCTTCAAGATCGACTATGAAGTGAAAAGTGAAAATTAAGTGGCAGCAATAACACATGATATGATCTATTTCTATTGAGATACCCTCCACATTGATAAAGTCTGCAGTCAGGTCTATGATGGAAAGAAGTAGATAAGGGAGACTTTGGTTTTCTTTGTGCTTTTTTGTTTATAATGAAAATGTATTCAAGAAATAAAGTGATTATTTGAATATTTGTGCAAGAATGGGCTTTCTTTCTTGCCAAAACTGGTTTGGCTCAGTGGATAGAGTGTCAGCCTGTGGACTGAGAGGTCCCAGGTTCGATTCCAGTCAAGGGCATGTACCTTGGTTGTGAGCACATCCCCAGTAGGGGACATGCAGGAGGCAGCTGATCAATGTTTCTCTCTCATCAGTGTTTCTAACTCTCTATCCCTCTCCCTTCCTCTCTGTAAAAAAATCAATAAAATATATTTTAAAAAAAGAAAAAAAGAATGGGCCTTCCTTTCCCTGACTGTTGGCACCACCTCCGCTCTGGCCAGAACCACCTTTTCGCTCAGGCCCAGAGCCACCTTTCCACCTTCCCATGCTACCCAGAGACCCAGAGCAGCTGGGGTGGTGTGAAATGCTTGTGTTCTCGCAACGACAACGCAAGTGTTCCACCCCGCCCTGGCCACTCAGTGCCTATGTATGCAAATTAACTTGCCATCTTTGTTGGATTAATTTGCATAGTCACTCATGATTGGCTGGTGGGTGTCGCAAAGGTATGGTCAATTTGCATCTTACTCTTTTATTAGTGTTGATAGCTAAAGGTGGAAACATTGTCCACCAACAGGTGACTGGGTAAACAAATTATGGTAGAAACATACAATGGGATATTATTCAGCCTTAAAAAGGAAAGAAATTCTGACACATGCTACAATAAGGATGAACTTCAAGGACATGGTGCTAAGTGAAACAAACCAGACATGATGGCACTTACATGAGGTCCCCAGGGTAGTAAAATTCATAGAGCCAGATTTCAAAATGGTGAAACCAGGAGCGGGGGAGGGGCGGGGGGGAGCGAGAATAGGGAATGAAGAGTTCAAATTTAATGGGTACAGGGTTTCAGTTTGGGATAATGAAAAAGTTCTGGACAGGAACAGTTTATAGTTGCACAACTATATGAATATACTTAATACCACTACACTGTATACTTCATTTAAAAACATATAGACTGGGCAATATATTACAAAAAAATGTCAATATATAACCAAGCTCAGAATAAAGAATGGATCATACAGAAGTGCCAGAAACAACAAGGGAGCTACAATGCAGAGACAAAAGCAGAAGTCAGCCTGGAGGAGGCCCACGAAAAACTCAGATGGACAGAGGCTCCGGGACTAGAGGCTGAAAATCGCATGGTCAACTCCACACACTAAGCCTCAGCCTGTGGGAGCTGGTGAAGCACTGAAGTGAGCCCTGAGCACAGTAGGGATTGTAGCAGGACTGCTCCATCCATAAAGACACTTAGAAACACAGCACTCTTCAGGGGGAGCAGCATGGAAATCAGTCACAGACAGTGAAACAGGAAAAAGTCACACATGAGTAATGACCCTCAGCTTCTGCCACCTGTGGGTGTGGGGTCTAAATCTGCACCACTCACCAGCATGGAAACGCACAACTGTAAGTTGAGCATGCAAAATGTCCAAGACTGGGGAGACACTCTGGCTCAGCAAAGACACATGACCACGTTTCAGGGAAGGAAACTTGAAGGAGGCAGGAGTAGAGCTCTATCTGTGCCACCGGTTTTGATATTAGCCTTTCCCATGGAGTGCTTGCAGACTTTCCTCTCCCCGAAAGAGCCTCAGAGCCTCTCCTAAGGCTCCCTCTTCAGCCTGTTTCATTGCATAGTTTTCCTCTCTGCTGTGAGCTCCTAAGAGAATTGCAATGCCAGCCTGCTCCTGTTTATTTTCCCCACTTCTCGCACAGGGTTGAGCCCATCATGGCTCCATAAATGACTGTTGAAATGAATGAAATTAATGTGTGTGTTCTGTCGAGTTGTGGGAATTCACATTAGGAGTCTCCTGGGGGATGAGGCTTAGAAGGAGCTGGAAACACGGCTGGTTCCCTCTTCCTCTCCTCCTTTTCTCTCTCGCCCTCCTGCTCCCCATTTGTGCTGGGAGGAGACAGTATCAATTCTCAACTCAATAAAGCACTGACCCTAATTCAGCCTCTCTTGAGTACCATGAAGTGTCGTTTAGCATGGTACCTGTGCACCATCTTGCACTCTTTTCCCCACTTCCAGCATTCTCCTGGCCTGTTATTGAATACACTTTGCAAGTATTAGCTCATTTAAGCCTCGTAGCTTTTGTACTAGCCACACTCTGCAGATGAAGAAGCTGAGGCTCAGAGAGGTGATGTGACTTTCCCTGGCTACAAAGCCATAGACTGGCAGGGCCAAGGTTCAAATCCCAGACCTCTTAGATTCCAAAGGTGCAGCTGCCGCCTCTCCCACCAATCTCCCTCTGCTTCCTTCTCTCCTGCCCTCCCAGTCACACTGCCTCTTACTCACCCACTCCTTAGCTCACACTGTGTCTGAGTCACACACTTTTTGGCAAGCAAGTGAGGCTGCTGGTGGGACATGGGTGACCAGATGGGTGGTGAGTACAAGTCTGGGTTTGTCTTTTTGTAGTTACCAAGCATTGTCCTGGGGGAGCACCTGGAACCTATGACCTCTTGTGGGCTGGCTCCCTGCAGGGTCCTCAAGGTGAAAGAATGAGCAGTCGAGGGTCCATCTGCAAATGTATGCCTGTGAAGACCGGGAAACTGGCCCTGGACTGGCCTTGATGATCAGACTCAGAACCTGCCTTCCTATGAATGTGCCAGTGGCCATGGGGTTTCATGGTCTCAGTCCTATTTGGGAGGTGAAGCCCTGGTCTGGAAATCAAGAGACTAGAGATCTGAGTGTGCTGCTACCACTAACCTGAAGGACCTTGAGCAAGACAGAGCTTCTCTGAGCCTTGAGTTTCTTCACTTGTCTAATGGAACCACCATCCCAGGCCTGTCCATTTCTCAGGATGGGCCCTTTGCCATGGGAGAGCTCAAAATCAAGGAGGCAGGATGGGAGTGAGGAAAGGAGCAGAGGTTGCAGGCAGGACAGCCAGCACCGAGCTGGCTGGCATCAAGATGTGTTTTTCTCTTGGGCTGGGCCAGCGCATCTCACCAAACAGCTCCTGATAGGATGGCCTTCCCAGGCAAGCAGCGCTGACCCAGACCATGATTGAGGCATTACAGGACCAGGAGAGGAAGAAAAGAGGTAAAAAAAAGAAGGAGTGATATAAGGGGTAGGGAGGAGGAAGAAAAAGAACTGGCCTCAGGATGAAAAATATGGAGGTTAGCACCTACATCTGGATAAGTAGGAGCCTCACACCACTCCCACCTTAATCTTATACAGCTCCTCTCTGAGCCTCAGTTTCTCTATATGTCATCTGAGATGTTCTGACCTCCTCGGCTACATCTCCCACTTGCCTTTCAAAGCCTGGCTCCATAGCTTCATTGTCAGGAACCCTTTCTTGAGCCGGCCTCTCATGCCTCCTTCCTAAATTCCTGCCTCTCACTTCTGGGTCCAACAACCTGCCACTTAAGCCTGACTTCCTTAGGTCTTGACTTATACTGTGAGACACATCACAAGCCAAGGGCCTCAATTGAGTCACCTTTGGTCCCTCCTATAGGCACTTTACACACAGTAGATTTTTAACTAACATTCTGTTAGTGACACAATGTGGGCTAATGGACAGATGGATGGATGCCTAAAAGGATATGGCTGCTTTGTCTGCTGATTAATCTTCTGGTCAAAACTCCTCTCCATAAAAAGCCTCCTGGATTAATTCCCAGCCACAACTCCGTCTTCAACAATTCAGCCAAAAACTTAAGGCTCCCGCTCCTGCCCTTCTGCCTTGTTCCCTCACAAAGGCCCCTCCAGTGCTACCCTACTTTACCAAACAGATTCCAGTGCCTCATGCCTGGCTTGGCAGTCCAAAGAGCTTGAACCCTGCCACCTGCCCTTAGTTACCCATTCTCCTGGAAATAAAGGATACTCTGTGAAAGATCCTGGAACTTGTCTGCCATAGGAAACCCCACAAAAGTCTCCATGAGGGTTCCTGCAGGTCACAGAATTCAGGTCACAGGCTCAGAGAGGGGAGGTGCCCAGACAGATAGAAGACTCGAATCCTAGCACTTTGACCCACCCTGCAATGTACATATGTACACAACCTTGTCATGACAGAAGCAAAATCTCACCTTGATGCTCTTCCAGTTTGCCCATGGTCTCCATCTGCTCCACCAGGTCATTTGAATTCCACTGGCTCATCCCAATGAGAATGGCATTCTTCCCATCAGCCACCTCCTCTGTGGAAGGAGCAAAGATGGGCATGAGCAGGGAGGGCAGGGTATAGGTAGTCCTGACAGTAGCTTATATCTGAGAGGACTTATGTCTTCCTTTGACTTGAAGTGTCTGTAGTTATAACAGGTACAAGACATTCAGGAATTTTTCATAGAAAGAAAGTTATGAGAGAGGCTAAAAACCCAGATAAGGTTCCATTTCTAGCCCTAAGAGAGATATTTCTTGAAAGGAAGTGTGCTTGGGGATGAAGGTCCTTGCCACCGCTAGCAGTTTTTCTTTGGGTAAGTAACTTGCCTTTTGAGGTTCAGTTTTTCCATCAGTAATATGGGACAGGAAGTGTCTTACTCACAGAAATGTTTTGAGGACTAAATGAGATAATGGCTGTAAAGGTCTTGGTGCAAGAGGGTGGTCATAAGCAAGAGATATCACAGTTATTTCTTCACATGTGAAGTAAACTACCATCAGTATTTGAGTGGACCTGGATTTGAGTGGGGCAGGGGCAGTTCTAGAGTAACTGTAAGAGCAGAAGACTTCTGCTCTAAGTGAACATTGAGCTGGGTGGAACCCTTAGCCCAGGTCATAACATTATGAACTTATGAAGGCCCTCATTCCCCATCCCTAGCCCTCCCTTCAACCCTATCTGTATCCCTTGCTCTTTCCCAGTCTGAGCTTGGTGATTACTCTGATAGAAATAGATAGGGCCACATTCCCTAAGCACACTGAAATTAGGTCCCTGGGTCCCACACATCTGGTGTAGTCCCTCATCCCAGAAAGGGGCATTTCCTCAAGAACAAACCCACAAAAGTGGCCCTTCTCTCTCTTCGAAGGGCCTTCCTGGTAAAGAGCTTTGTGTCCTCCCTTGTAGAATAGACACTAAAGAGTGGCGAGGAGAATCCTCAAGTTCATGATAACCAAAAATAAAGGGATGAGACCCATTTCACTGCCAAAGAACTTTACAGAGAAGTTGGGACCAATATGGTAGATCAGAAGCTTGGGCGCTGTCCAGAGTTCTGAATTCCCCTAGAACTCAGTAATCCAGGACCCATGTCTGGCTGGGGTCTGGATGATGACTGTGATGATGATAATGATGGTGGTAGTGGTGGTGATAATGATGGTGCCGATGATTCCTGAGTTATTTGATTTACTTGATTGCTTTAACAACAAATCCTTACTATGCACTGAGATTATTATAGGTGCTTTGAAAATATTAATTCACTTAATTTTCATAAAATGCTAAAAAGGTACAATTATTATTATCTCCAGTTTAGGCATGGAGTAGTTCAGGAATTTGGCCAAGTCACTGTCTAAAGCCAGAATTTAAACCTAGATATATTATTTCAAGAGTCCTTAAATCTGTCCAGCTGGTGTGGCTCAGTAGTTGAGCATTGACCCATGCACCAAGAGGTTGCTGGTTCAATTCTAGGTCAGGGCACTGCCAGGTTATGGGCCTGATCCCCACTGGGGGGCATGCTGGAGGCAGCCAATTGATTTTTCTCTCTTATTGATGTTTCTATCACTCTCTCCCTCTGCCTTTCTCTCTATATAAAATCAATAAAAACATTTTTTAAAGAGTCTTAAAATCTTGTCCTCCTGAAGGCCTGCCATGGGCATCCTAGATTGGCTTCCCAACACTTCAGCCAAGCACCACTCACACCCAGACAATTTATTCAGTGTGGTGTGTCCCATATGGGCACCAGTGTACACCTCTTAGCAGCACTGTGCTCTGGGCAGAGCCCTGACCAGGTCCCAGTCCAGAGAGTGCTACCTTTGAGCCTGTTCTTTGCATACATCCCTCAGTTCTTCCTGTTTTTTCTTTTCAAATGAGAATAACAACTCTAATTTTACAACTCTGTCTAGCAAGATGTCATGAAGACAATGACATACTAAATGTGCAAAAGCTATACAAGCCAAAATGCTGTGAACAACATCAGATAGTATTACTCTGGGGGAAGCAGGACACGAAGGGGGAAGAGCTCATTTCAGTGTTATGTTGACTCTTTCCAATCCTACTAGATATATGACCTTTGACAATAACGTAGCTTTCTGAGCCTCAGTTTTTCCATCTATAAAATGACATCCCAGGTATGGCTAAGTCATAGGATTGCCGTGAAGCTTAAATGAGACAATGAAGGTGAAGTGTTTACACAATAACAGCACAGCAGTGGGTATCAGCACATGAAGATGATGGTCCATCATCACTTCCACCCCAGAGGATGTGGTATATGCCCCAACATTCCCCACATAAGCTGTGTTCTGCCCCTGTGACCCTGCCCCAGACCCAGAAGAGGTAATCAACCTGTAGCCCACTGTGAGTGCCTCTGTCTCCTGGCTCTCAGTTGCCCACTTGTTCATTCAAGCATTCTTTCTGCAATGAGTGGACTCCTGAGCACCTATTATGTGCAGTGTAACATGACCTCTATCTTATTTTATGAAAAAAAGTACACACAAAAAAAACACACAAAAGTAAATAACTCTCATGCAGGAAGATGAGCATGCTGGGGGTCCTGGTGCAGTGCCCGGAATGCAACGGGTGCTCAACAGGTGTGTATACATCCTAGCTCTCATTTTCCTTCAATGTGTAAGCCCCATTCCTGAGGTGTGTGTGAGGCTATCAGGTCCTCCCAGCCTCTGGGGTCGGAGCATGCCCACTTCTGCACTATCCTCCGCCTCTTTCCTCTCTTCCTAGTTTTGTGCATGACCCTCCTCCATCTTTCCCTTTTGGTCTTTTGTCTGTCTTTCTAGTAGATGTGTCTTCCTCTCCAGCTCCCACTGTGTTCCTCTATGCTGGGCATCTGGCCCTGTCCCACTCAGATCTGATCTTGCCAGATCTCTTCCATTGATCTCTGTCCCTCTGGGTCCTTGCACTTCTCTGTGCCTCTCAGGCTCCCAGTGCTCTCGGCCCCACCTGTCCCTCTTTCTGGGTGGACCTCAATCATGCTCCATACTCTTTGCTCTTCCTCTCTCTTTATCCAAACATCTGTCTCTCTCTTCTCTCTGCGAAGATGTCTTTGTCTGATCACTCTCACTCTCTGGGTTTCTCTTTCTTTCTCTGGGTCCTGCCCCTCAGGATCTCTCTGCCCATGCAGGTCTGTCGTGCTTTCTCTGGTCTTCATTCTCCCCTTCTGAGTTACTGTCTCTCTTTCAACCCTCTCTGGTTCTCTCTCTCTCTCTCTCTCTCTCTCTCTCTCTCTCTCTCTCTCTCTCATCTTTTCCCTGACTTCCTTGCACTCCCTGCTTCTCCACCACACCCCTGTCTCTCCACCTGCTCCCCACCCTCCCTTCTCTGTCCCCTGCTCTCAACACTTAGCCTTCAGATTCTCACGATGTTCCCTGAGAGGCAGTGAGAACACACACACACACACACACACACACACACACACACACACACGATTGCTCCTTTCAGAGTCATTCAGGCAAATCAGAGCTCCAGGTCTTCGCTCTACTTCCCCTCACTGTGGTATGTGCCTCCACATCAGGGCCCACAGAGGCCACAAATGGCTTCTCTGGATAAATGTCCTGGTTATTGATTTTGCTTTTTGACTTCTGGTGAGTGTCCCCTGCACACTAATTCTCATCCCCAGTGGCCTCCGGTGTGGACATAGTTTTTGCATCTATGTCGCTCCAACTGAGCCCAGTCCCTGTCCAGACTAGGTGTCAGGTTGAATCCCAACCAGAGGCACCAACAACCCACCCTTGACCCCAGACTGACTCCAACCCTGGCCAAAGCCTGGGTATACCCCTTTAAGCACAACCTCCGGTTCTATAAGGAAAGTCTTTCCTCCTCCCAGGCCTGTTTCTGCTGGATCCAGGAGCCTTCAGAGCAGGCAATCTCCTTGCCCCACACCAGGAAAAGGTCACCTTCAGCTCATGGGGCGAGGGTGTGTCACTTTCTGCAGTTGGTCTTTCCAACACTGAGCATCACCCTTTGCATCAGGCCCATGATGCTAGCTTTTCCATGGACCTGGAAGTGCATTGCTCTGGGCTTCCGGGAGACAAGGCTGCTACCCCTCCCTGGAGCTTTTTGACACCAGCCATCCCCTCACCCATGGTATTACCACTACTCTCTTCACTGCAGTTGAAAGGACCCAAATTTTGCCACCGTGAAACTAAAGATGCTTTTCGGAATACTGATTTTAAACTGTTAAGCAAAAATCAGACAGAACCTTTGACCCACCCCTTTTCCTGCCAGAGAGATTCAGACAGACAAACCTACTTCAGGAAGGAGTTTAGGATGTCACCTTAACCTAACTTGCATTAAGTACGGTAAACAGGGGGCCTGTTAGCTAGATACCCCGTGTCCCATTATCTCTGAGTCATTTAGCAAGAATGTGCCTGCCATACTCATCCCATCCTCCTTCCACTCCCTGCAAATGGACCATTCTGCTTGAGATCTAATACCCTGTCCCCTCTCCTCCAACCTACTCCTTTGTCCAAAAATGTCTTACATGCCCAGTGTTGCCTCTCTGTCTTTGGAATTTTCATGGAATTATCTTGCCCATGTAAACTCCTCATGCACATGTCCTGAGGCTACTGGGTCGAGCCTGCTCTCCCACCCCTACTGGGGCAGCCGACTGACAACACTAAGTTGGCACCCCATTGCTCACTCTTGGCACACACGCCTTTCTGCTCATTCTTCTGGTAAAAGCTTTGCGCTGGCTGTTCGCACTGTCCAGAACACTGTTCCTCCAGATACTCACATGGTTCATTTCTTGTTTTTTAGCTCTCAGCCTCAGGCCATATTTGAAGGCTTCTTACCATCAACCAGTCACTGTGTCACATTCCCTTATGTTGTATTGGAAGGAGTTCCCCCATTTTTAAACAGTATTACTGTGATGTAGTAATATTTAATCAATTATACACATTTAAAATGTACAATCTGAGGGAGAACCTATTATTTACTAGTTGGGATGCTGCCTAATTCAAATAAAAAGTAGAATGTATAACTTGATAATTTTTGACATGTGTACACACTTGTGAAACCATCACACCAAGGAGACAGTGAATCTGTATCCATCTCCCTCAGAAGTTTTCTCCTGTCCCTTTTTAGCCCTCCTTCCTGCCCCAGGCAACCACTGATCTACTCCTGTCACTACAGAGTTGTTTGCATTTTCTAGAGTTTTATATAAATGGAATCATACAATATGTACTCTTTCTCCATCTGACTCCTTTTACTCAGCTTGCTTATATTTGTGACTCACCCACGTGATGCATGTATCCGTGGTTCATTCCCTCTTATAGCCGAGTAGCATTTCATTGCATGAACATTTATCTGTTCACCCCCTGATGTACATTTGAGTTGTTTTTGGTTCAGAGCTATAACAAAAAAAGCGGCTATAAACACTCATGGACATGTCCCAGGTGAAAGATGCATTCTTTCCTCTTAGGTCAATTACTTAGGATTGGAAGGGTCGGCTCATGTGACAGTAAACTTTGATCGACTTTTTCAGAAGCTGCAGTCCACTTTCTAAAATGGTTGCACCAAAATCAATAAAATATATTAAAAAAAAAAAAAGCCGAGACCGGTTTGGCTCAGTGGATAGAGCATCGGCTTGTGGACTGAAAGGTCCCGGGTTCGATTCCAATCAAGGGCATGTACTTTGCTTGCGGGCACAACTCCAGTAGGGGGCGTGCAGGAGGCGGCTGATCGATGTCTCTCTCTCGATGTTTCTGACTTTCTATCCCTCTCCCTTCCTCTCTGTGAAAAATCAATGAAATATATTTTAAAATGGTTGCACCATTGTCCATTCCCATCAGCAGAGTTTGAAAGTTCCAGTTCCTCCATATCCTGTTCAGTTTTTTAAAAATATATTTTTATTGATCTCAGAGGGGGAGAGAGAGACAGAAACATCAATGATGAGAAAGAATCATTGACCTGCTGCCTCTTGCATGCCCCCTGTTGGGGATCAAACCTACAACTTGAGGAATGTGTTCTGACTGGGAATCAAACCATGACCAACTGGTTCAGGTTGATACTTAGCCATTGAGCTACACCAGCTGGGCCTGACCAGTTGTTTTAATGAGCTTTCATAATAGGTGTATCATGGTATCTCATGGTTTTAATTGCATTTAATGACTAATGATGTTGAGCATATTTTAATTTTTTGTCATTCATGCATATTTTTGGTGAGGTGTCTGTTCCTTTATATTATTTTATTTATGCTATTTATCAATATAATTTACATGCTTGTATATTGTCTAACCACCACCGCCCATCAACACTAAAGTGCAGGCTCCAGTAGAGCTGGTACAGGATATACTTGCCTCTGTTTCCCCAACACCTGGAATCTTGCCTGGTGCTTGATGGGCACATAGTCTGTACACTTGAAAGAGTGGATGAATGAGTCTGATTTCTGGCTCCTGTTCTCTCTGATTCTGTGTGAGCCTGAACATGTTGCCCAATTCTCTGGCCCCAGTTTCCCAGCCTGAAAAATGGGATAGGCTGTCAAACTCAAAACCTCAAGGGCCCCAGCTCTGACATGGCCTAGGTTTTAGGCATCCCCTCACTCTGCCTTCCAATCTTGGTGGACCAGGCCATGGCTCCCCAGATGTCCTTTCACTGAATGTACAGGACAGAGAGTGTCAGCTGCCTGGACCCCATCAGCCACCCCGCAGCATCCAATCAGGGGCATCAGCCACCCCCTAGCCCCAGGCCTGCTGGCATGCTGTCCCAGGGTTGTTATAGTTTCAGAGGGTTCCATACCCCTGCCTGACTAACCCCAATCCCTCCTGTGCCTTTCATATACCACTAAGCCCCCAGAGCCTAAGAGCCTTCCCTCTGCTACTAGACCATGAGCTGTGAGGGTCAATCCACCTGATAACCCAGCATTGGGCAAAAAGCTGGACCTTAAGGAAGAAAGGAAGGGAAAAGCCATATTTTAGGAATAAGTCAAAGAAAAAGGCCTGACCTGGCTCTCAACTCCTGGGTTCTAGCCCCTTAATCTCCACCCTGATGTGTGATCTTCCATGGCCAGGCCTCAGTTTCCCCATCATGCACTGAGGAGGAGGACATGGTATTCCAGGGGCCTGTTCAATGGTGACAACTGCCAGTATAGTCCCACTGGAGTGGGAATGCTGAGGCAGCAGGACACAGGGCCTGCTCAGTTGAGGACAGAGACCACCCCAGGTCAGGGTCAAGGCTCAGACTGGTTGGAAAAAGGAGCCAGGGAAATGGCCCTTCAAGGAATGCCCAGGAAGCTGGATACCCATGGCCTGGCCCATATGCCAAGAAAGCAGGCCAGGTGGGGCCTGGACCAACTCCTGGGAGCAGAGAAGAAGGATGGCTTCACCCACTACTGCCCTGAGCCAAAGAAATATTCAGAGGCCTTGTCCAGGGAGGCCACACAGAGCAGACAGGAAGTAGAGAGGTGGCAAGTCAGAACTAAAGAGGATTCCCTGGCCGGTGGAGCAGCTCCTGTGGCTGAGAGCTGGGGATGTTCTGCAAGGGCGAGGGAGGAGGGAGCAGAGACACGAAGCTGGTGGGGAGTGCCAAGAAGTAGAGAACCAGCAAAGAGACAGAGAGTCTGGAATTCTAGAGCAGTGAAGAGAAGGAAACACGGAGTGGGGAGCTCGAAGGAAGAGATGAAGATGGAGGGGCCTCCAATGAGAGAGTGGTGAAAGATGAGGCCAATTTGGGAACCGCAGACTAAGTGGTCCTGGCAGGGGAGGTCAGGGAGCTGGAGAAGGCCATGGTCAGCAGAGGGGAGAGCAGATGTGTCCACAGCTGCTCACAGGGATAGCAAGTGAGCAGGGCCCTGAGGGATGAAGGTGACGCCTTTGCACAAGCCATCCTTGTCATCTGTGAATGCGAGCCCTGAGGCACTCCAAAAATATTTTAAATAAATGTGCTACAAGCATCAAAATATTGAAGCCATTGCTGTCACACTGCGGCTTAGTTGCTATGGAGGAACTCGCCTCCAATGGGAGAAAAGAAATGAGCCCCAAATGGGCTGATTTAGGGTTGGCATCAGGGAGAGGGTTCTCTGCCCAGAGCCCAGAATGAGGGAGGCTGGAGTCAGACAGCATCCCACCACCCAGTTTGCTTCCCGAAAATCACTTGGACTAGATGTTCTCCGTTTCCAGAGGCACAGAGCTAACAGGGAAACTGAGGCGCAGAGAAGGGAATAGACTTGCCCAAGATCACAAACACGGTAATGGCATGGGTAAGCCCATGTCCCGAGTGTGCTGCTCTGGGCCCAGATGTCTTCCCAGCACAGTGTGCTTCTCCTTCAAGACCCTATTTTGCCAGGCATTTCACAGTTGGCTCTGTCTCCGAAGGAAGTTAACCCCCCAGGTATGGTGACTTTCCACAGTGGGCCAAGCCAGCCAGGTGAGAAGTGGGGACCCTCCTGGGCCAGAGAAAAGGCCCTTGTTCATTTCCCCCACTCACACACAGCACCGGTGAGCACACCTGCGAGGATCCTCTCTCCTGTATTCCAGACAGACGCCACCTCCCGCTGGTCCTTACACCTGCCCTCCAAGCCTTTGCTCAGGCTGATCCCTCTACCTGAAGTGCCACCCCATTCAGTGCCCTCTTATCCAGTTTCCCCAAAGCTGCTTATTCTTCCATCCCCACTTACAGAATGCCCCCAGCTATGTCCTGTGTGCTGGCCACGCACTCAGCCCTGGATACACACCTGACACCCTGCCCAGCACCATCTATCCTCTGAACAGGCTTCTAACAGGTCCCTAGCTCCATCGCTGTTCCCCTCCCATCCGTGGGCTAATCCTCTTCCCCTGGTTTGCTACCTCCCTTCAGTTCCTAGGATGCCCCATCTTTCCTGCTTCAACCCCATCATACCTACTGTGTCCTGGCCAGAGGCTCCTTGTCCCCCTGCTCACCGGGCCTCCTCCTTCCCTCGGTTCTGCAGAGAGGATGTTAATGACCCCCCCAGCCCTAACTGAGTTAGCTGCTCCTGTCATCACTCTGAATTAACAGCTGGTACTCTCTCCTCAGTGGCATTAGTCCCCATTCTGATTGCGTTTCCCTTTGTGAAACTGTTCAATGTTTGCCTCTCCCACTAGACTGTAAGTTTGATGGGGGCGTGACCATGCCTATGAGTTTCCCACAGTGTTTGGGAGCCTCTCGCACAGCTCCTGGGATATCTGAGGGACTCAGCAAGCATCTCAAAGAGTGAGTGAGTGAGTGAGTGAGTGAGTGAGCAAATGCTGAGCCCCAGCCCTTGAGGGCCCTCAGACTGGATGAGTATGAAGAGTGGGATTGAGTGTCTGAGTGGGGAGAGATACTAACTCCCAACAAAGATTCCTTCTTAGGGCTTCCAGAAAGATCAGCCAGCAATGATGGGAGGTCCCGGTTCACTCACCTCTTGCATCAAAGAATTCATCATCGGAGCTCTCCACTGAGTCGCTGAGGACATTTCGAAGGTGCCAGGGGGCACCGCCGCCCGGGGTGGGGCCACCTGCCAAAGGGAACACGCCTGTTAACCAAGCCTGAGGCCAGTGTGAAGGAGGTAAACCAGGACGGCCTTGGACAAGGATCGGTTGGTGTCCTGCATGTCCCTGCCCTCTCCCTGCGGTGCTCAGCCCTCACAGAGCCCTCCCACTGCCGTGGTTCCATGTCAGCCCATGCCTTTCTGAGATAGCGCAGCGGGGCGGCAACCGGTGTGCCCATCTTCTCTGCCCTAAAACGGAGCCGGAGGCAGTTAGGAGAGGGGCAAGGTGACAGTGCCTCCGGAAGCATAAGGTAAGTTTCCCCTGTTAACAAACGCTCTCAGCTGCTTAAGACAACAATGGCTCGTTTCTCGCTCACACACACTGGTTGGAAGGGGCTTGTTCATGGTGTCATGATACCATCGTCTCAAAAGGAGACCCCAAAGCCTGCTGAAGCCGGAGAGGAGAGCGCACATGAAGTCACCCCCTGTCATAGATGCTCCTTCCCGCAGGAGGCACAGTGCTGCGCGCATTTCATTGGCCAAAGCTAATCACATGGCCACACCCAACTTCAGGAGAGGGAGGAGGGAGAAGCAGACCCCCGCAGACATCCCACCCCCACCTCACCCCCGCCCCGCACCGGTCACACCCACCACACACTACTGTGCAGGCCAGGCCAGGCCAGGGCTGATATCCCCGCACTAATGAAGGGGCCTGAGCTTGAGCCCGGCCCCATCTCTGTCACGTGCAAGCCTGTCTCTTTCCAGACGGCAGCTTCGGTTTCCCCCTCTATAGAAAACTGACAACAATCCTAAACTCGAACCATCAGAAATAGTGCATGCAGATAGCCTGTATCTCAGGAGGCTCCGTCATGGCAATTGCTATTACTCTTAATATCTACAGAGGCCAAGGTATGGGCGGAGGGGTTCTCTGAGCAGGGAGGAGCAAGGGCACACAGAGAATGTGGCTCCTTCCCTGAACTCTGCCCCAACCCCCCTCCTGCCCCTGAACCAGGGAGCGGAAAGCCAGCGACAGAGCTGGAGACTGGAGCCTTTCTCCCGCCCCCATTGTCTGCCCCCTCCACAGGCACTCTGGGACTCACATGGTGCCCTGCTCATCCCTGAACCTCTCTGCATGCTCTCTTGACACATGAAATACTGGGGATTGCAGATGGATTAAAATCTAATTGTAAAAATTAAAGCCATAAACGTGTTGGAAGGAAATTGACCTGGTAATTTTCCTGAGGAAATCATTAGAGAAGCACACAAAGATGGAAGTACACGGTTAATCGTCTCAGCGTTCTGGTAACAACAAAAAACTGGAAGAAATGCCAGAGGGGACTGGATGTCTGTTCAGTTCTTTGCAACTCTTCGAAAAATAAAGCCGCCCCTTAGATAGTGACACCGAAAGATGCCCATGGGGTCTGGTTAGGAGGAAAATGTTGCAGGTAGATCCCAGAACCGTGTGCTCCTTTGGGCCTCACTTTGGAAAGAGACACTCCTTTCTGCATATCGAGGATATGAGCAGCATGTTAGTTAACAGCTCGGGCCTGAGTTTGAAGGGGCTTGGATTCAAGCTCAGGCCTCGCCTCTTAGAAACTGTGTGATGTCAGGTAAGATCCTTCCTCTCTCAGTGCCCTCAGCTATAAAGGGAGGGTAGCTTCTACCTGCTTCATGAGCCTATAGTAAAGATTAACTCACATGCCTCGAAGTGCTTAGCACAGGGCCTAGCATATAGCAAGTGTTCTCAACAATAATTACTGTATAAATATACTTACGGATGCATTCACATGTCTGGAGGACATGCACCAAAAATGTCAATAGAGATTATCTCTACTGGGTAGAATTTGATTAGAAGAAGTGGGGGAAATTCCATTTTTACACTGCACATGTAATTTTATGATTATCGATGTTATGAATTCATCTTATTTTATCAAATCTAAGATACACCTTTTTCACACTTTATCATCTTTAAACTTGGGGTGCATCTTACATGATGGTATGTCATAACTGAGTGGGAATTGTTTATTGTTTCTCAGGGATCTTATAACTGGTGCATCTTATAATTGATTGTGTCTTATATGCAACAAAAAGCAGTAAAATCCCCAGGCACACAATGTATATCTTTCCTAAGGCTTCAGCCCTGGCCACCAAGTGCACATGTCCTCTCTCCAGAGAGACCTGAGCTCCTGTATTAGCAAAGCCCCTGCTTTTCATATGTACAATGAAATCCTTGACAGAGACAGTCCCTTGAAATTTTTCAACTCTGACTGATGTTTGAGGAGCACATCTAGCACCATAAACAAGTGAAAGGTGGGCACCCCTTCTCCCCCCACCCCTCTCACCACAACTACAGTTCACATTATGATGAAGTCCTTGGAGAACCTACTGCAGCTTCCACTCACCACGCCCTATTGCCCTGCAGTATGCCAGCAGTTCCCTGTCCTGAGCCCAGATCTCAGAACATAAACTCTTCCTGAAGCAAGAGGCCAGCCCAGGTCAGCCCAGGACCTCAGCCCTTCGGCCTGTCCCTCCTGGCCCAATCACCACAAGCTGCCAAAACCACACCCAACCTGAACTCCATGGCTTGGAGCCAGGCAAAAGCATGTTCTGAGACATAGAAAAGGCAGAAGCCACAGAGAACACTGACCAAGAGTCCCACAGGGAACACTGACCAAGAGTCACCTCTGGGTGCAAAGCTGTGTCTTCCCCACACTCCCCATGAGGACCCTCTAAGCTTTTGATTCTCACCCACCAGTGTGGACAGTTTGACAGGCTGGTCAGAAACTTCCTACCCCTGGGCCCTGGATTCGTTGGAAGGGAGTTTGAGAATCCAGGTGCACCATAACTATTTCTAATGTAGATATGGGACTGTTTCCCAAACGAATGTAAAAGAAGTCCGAGCTAGTGCAATTAGACAAGAACAAGAAATAATAAGTATACATATATTGAAATAGAAAAGAAAACTGCCTTTATTCTCAGGTGGCATGATAGTCTATATAGAAGATAAAAAAATCTACAACATCTATTTTAAAACCACACTAAAACTAATCATTGAGTATAGCAAGATCCCAAGATGCAAGATTGATAGGCAAAAGTCAGTTTCACTCCTATATCCCCAATGAACCATTAGAATTTGAAATTTAAAAACCAACACCATTTACAATCGCACACAAAAATCAACAAAGTGAAAAGAAATGTGAGATATAAATCAAATGTACATGCAGGATTCTGTGACTCAAAAAATACAATCACTTAAATGTAACTTCTTTCTGAATTTACATTTATATGTTTTCTCAAGCAACAGATACTAAAGGTATAACAGCTACCACACATTCTTTAACATACAAATGTCCCTTGCTGTCCACATCTGCTCCGTTCCTACAAAGCAAGAATCTGAGGATCAGGACAGTCCCATTATCCTCATCTTCTTGGTTCCTGAGTGCTGGGTGGAGAGCAGCAAGTGCTGAAGTGGTGACAGGTTCCTCTGAAGACTCAACTGAGTCTATTTGGTCCTTGAGTTTGAAGAGCAAGGGTTCAGGGAGAATTTCCTGGCTATGGTGACCCTCATACCTGTACAGTACACACTCCACCCACAAACAAAGAGGAGGACATTCCTGCCAACCTCCCCCTCACGGATAGCATGTGCAAGACAGAGCCTGAGGGAGAGAGGAGAGAAAGCTCTCCCCCACCACATCCATCTCTTCAGGCCATTGTCCCAGGCCACTGCAACACTGGGCCCTGGGTGCTGAGCTGGCCACCATGGGCGTCCCAGCGGGACAACTGGACAGGTGGAGGCTGCAGGGAGGCCATTTCAGCTCAATCTGAAAGAGATGTTTGCCCGGCTAGAGGTTGGCAAAGAGGGAAGGGTTTTAGGGTGTCAAAGGATCTGCCCATCACTGTGTTAGGTTTGGGGAATATTAGGGATAAAGTGGGGCCCTCACAAAGCATACATTCTATAGGGGGCGGGGGGGCATGCTGGGAGAGGCAGACCTGGAGAGGGGAACCATGAGGATAATTTCAGCCGTAAAAAGTGCTATGCAGAAGAGAAAACCTCTCCCTTCTTGTCTACACCATGTCCTCCTTCCTCAAGCCTAAAGGGTAGGCCGGTGTGAACATATGGGTCTATGCATCTGGGTGAGAAAGTCAGGGCAGTCAGCCCCAGGCATCAAAACAACAGTCACCTATTTGAGTTACAAATGCTGGACTAACACTGTGTCTTCTTTCCCATGACCAGTCACTTGATTGTTGCCTCTTCTTTGTGCTCAAAATCTGTATGTGAATTTCTTTTTTCAAAAGCACATTTTATCTTGTTTACTGCTATCCTCCTTATTTTCAAAACGCACTGGTTTTTATATTATTTATTTATTTGTTGTTGTTAATCCTCACCCAAGGGTATATTTCCCGTTGACTTTTTTTTTTTAAGAATGGAAAGGAGGGGCAAAGAGGGAGAGGGAGAGAGAGAGAAACATCAAAGTGAAAGATGTGAGAGACATGGATGGGTTGCTTCCCACATGAGCCGGGCAGCAAACCTGCCTAGCCATGTGCCCTTGACTGAGAATCAAACCCACAACCCTTCCATGCGTGGGCTGATGCCCTAACCACGGGGCACACCAGCCAGGGTAAAAGGCACTGGTTTTTAGACATATCCTATATGTTTCTTTAAATGTGCTACCAGTTCCCCCCTCCTCTCAGGCAGGGACTGTCCGAAACCACCTCTGGAAAGTGGGTGCCTGGGGCACCTCAGCTACCTGCCCTTGTGTAGAGAAGAGCATGGATAAAGGAATGCTGCCAGGAAGCAGCTGGCCCTGGCTTCTGGGGGGAGATGCTCCTTCCAGCTCTCCCTCCAGCTCTCCCTCCAGCTTGCAGATTTTTTCGCAAACGGCAAAGGTCGAATTTCAAAAAAAGAAAAACAACGATGGACAGAACATCTTGGGAGGAGTGTGAGGGGGAGACCTTTCTGAGAAATGTCAGAGGAGAGGAGGCTTGAATGAGAAGGAGCCAGATGTACTAAGTACTAGTGTGTGTGTGTGTGTGTGTGTGTGTGTGTGTGTGTGTACATGCACGCATGCTCCTGTACACATGTACGGGCTGGACAGGCAGGGGCGTGCATGAGAGCCTTCAGGAAGGAGGAACTGTAGGGCAGCGCTGCACGGGAGCTTGGCACTCCAAGGGGCTGGAGGCTGTGATGGAGAGGCAGACAGATAGAAGAGGAGGTGGGAGCGGAAATGGCGCCAGAGGGTGGCCTGTTGTGGATGGGAACTCAGAACAGCAGCTGTTAAGGTTCCAAGCCTCACCCAGAGTCTATCACCCACACACTTCAGGAGGAAGGGACACAGATGCCCCAGAGGATCAGGAAGTCTCCTGCGGGGTGGGGCTTGGAGAAGGTCAGGTGTGCTAAAGGCCACACACAGTCTTGACCGTCAGGAAAGGTAGGCACTGTGATTTCAACACAGAGAGGGTGAAGGCCCAGAAGTTCAGTCCCCTGAGCAGCTCCCTGCCCTGCACCTCTCTGCATAGTCTGCGTCCAATATGTGGTCCCAGAGGAGCAGGGCCAAGAAGTGTTTTTGGCAAAAGAGTGAATTAATAAAAATGGTCTGATGAGGAAATCTACTCCGTTAGCTGCTTCACAGGCATGACCTGTCCTAACCAAGCCCTGTGGAGTAGCTAGCACAACTCCCCAGCTTACAGCTAAGAGAAGGAAGCCTTGGAGATGGCTCAAGGTTGTAAGGCTAGGAAGTGATGGAGGCAGGCTTTGAACCCGGGTCCATCAGGCTCCAGGGTCTGTCCTCAGGACCACATGCTGGGTGCTCTGTGTCAGTGTTCAGGGAAGGTCCCAGGTATCCTTCTCTCTCTTGGCCAAAATAACTCTCCCACTTGCTGCTGGCCAACTGTTGCCCTAGCCCTGAGGGGCAACTGTCACAGTTCTAGACTCATCCACCTACCAGGTCTGCAAATCCGTGTCTGGGTATCCTTGCATCTGAGTGAAAATCTAGATATGTGTCCACATTCCTTGGCAAGTGTTGTAGCAGGACAACATGAAGCTAGGAAAATCCCTGGGCAGGTGGCATGGGAAACTGAGGCAAGAACATCAAACAAGGCCAAGCATTTGGCAGCTTGCAGCCAGCTTGTGAGTTGCAAGAACTTATCTTCCCCAACCAAGGACACTTGAGAGCAAATGGTTTATACTTCTCCTCCCTACCTAGAGAATACAAAGCTTAAATCACCATGGCCTGTGAAAATAGAGAACAAAGACCCAATTAGTGCCCTATGTGCCAACTAAACCCAAGGACAGATGAGTTGGGGAACAAATAACAAAAACCCCATTAACACCAGACAGACCTAAGATAACAGTAAAACAGACCAAACAGTAATCCAAAACTCCCCTATGTACTCATTTTAATGCATAACGTATTTAAAAATGCGCCTGGAAAGCTAATGAATATTCTACTGAAACCCTCCCCTAAGATTCTCACCTGCAGGAAAAAGAAGAAGGAAGAAGAGAAAGAAGAAGAAGGAAAAAGGAGAAGAAAGAAGAAGAAGGAGGAGAAGGAGGAGGAGGAGGAGGAAGGAATTGGGGGACGAGGAGGCCCTCAGGACAGAAACTCAATGAAAGCTCACTCTAGAGCAGCGGTTCTCAACCTGTGGGTCGAGACCCCTTTGGGGGTCACACGACCCTTTCACAGGTGTTGCCTAAGACCATCGGAAAATGCAGATATTTACATCAGGTGCATAACAGTAGCAAAATTTCATGGTTGGGGGTCACCACCACATGAGGAACTGTATGCAAGGGTCGCGGCCTTAGGAAAGTTGAGAACCACTGCTCTAGAGCATGCCCATGCCCCTTCCCCAGCATGATTTTCTTTTTTTCCTAAGGGTCCCCAGGAAACTTGCAGCCAAGGGAGCACTGGGCAGTGCCGGGCTCACCCCCTGATCCTGTCTCCAAGGCCCCCTTTTCCTCTGACTTCCCAGTGAGCTAATAGCAGCCCTGCAGTGGCTCACTTCTTTCCTATCACGTTTCTAGGGAGAAAAAGCACCCGCCTAGGCTCTGCTTTGTTGTTTCTTCTACCCTAAGCCCTTCCTTTGCTTCCCTGTCCCAGCTTTAATAAACACACTCTCCACCCATCTGCACTCATGTTGTGAAATCTTTCCTGCACAAAATCAAGGGCGCACACACTGCAGGCTGGCCTGAGGCAGACCTGCTCGGGGTTGGCCCCTGTACAATAACAGTGTGAGCTTTCTCAACCAGCTACACCTTTCAAAGCCCATCCCTGAGACACATCCATTTACTCTCTCCCTTATGCTCCTCTCTTTTACACACACACACACACACACACACACACGCACACACAGCTCCCAGCCGTAGGTGAAAATTTAACAGAAAAATGAGAACATGGGCTCTGGAGCAACACAAACCTGGGTTCAATGCTATTACAAGTGTATGACCTGAAGCAAATTAAGCTCTCTGAGCCTCACTTTTCTCATCTGTAAAATGGGCATCTTAATCTTACCTCACTGATAGGAGATTTAAGATGATCCATTAACATGCCCATCACTGCCTGGCACTTGGTAGATGGGGGCCTCATGGGCTGCAGGGTTAAGGTTTAGACAGGGCTCTGGCAGCCACCTGACCCAGTGGGCTCCCAGCAGCCTCCGGGGTCCTCCCCAAGGCTACAGTTCCTTCTGTATCTTCCAAGGCTCAGCCTACTCCCTCCAGCACACTGTCCTTCTATCCCACCTTCACGCCCACACTAATTGAAAACTCTAAATCAGCATAAAAGAGAAAGGGGACTATCCCAACTCTGCCCCAGCAATCCAGAAACAACGATGCTTCACCACCCCCGATGCCTGGACCTCCCCACAGAGCTCCAAGCTGGGCCAACCCCTCTTCTCCTGGTCTGTCTACCCACTGCCTGCAGTCCAGTGCCGTGTGTGTGTGTGTGTGTGTGTGTGTGTGTGTGTGTGTGTGTGTGTATGTCCTGTCACAGCCTAGGTCTCCCCAGAATGGGTGCAGTCAGAGGTCCTGACTCAGATCGTCCGCTGCACACACCCATCTTTTCCACTTCAACCCTGGTTCTCGGGAACATGGGAATAGGCAGACGTTTGGACAGATAGACAGAGCCTGCTGTGCATGTTCTGCCCTATACCAGGACCCCAAGCCCCAGCCTGAGGGCCAGCACCCCACCAGAAGGAAGCCCCACCTGCCCTCAGGAGCCGGGTCTGAGGGGAACACTGTTTCATGGTGAGAAAAGCCAGGGAGTGAGTGATGTGGGTGTTGCCAGCTCTTTCTGGGCCAGACCTTGGACTGGATGGTGCCAAGAGGAAGGAGTTGGAGACAGAGCTAAACTGGATCTGTCCCTGTCCCTGGGGTGTAGCCTTGGGCCCAGCCCTGTACCACCCTGCATGGAGCACAGGACAGACAGTGCAGCCCGACCCCTGGGCTGAATGCCACACCCCCTGCTCACCCTGGGTCTACATAGCACCTCCCTGAGACACCTCCCTGTAGGCTGGGGGCCAGAAGGAGCTGAGCCAGCCTCAAGGAGGGGTGAGCAGGCTTGGGCAGGCTGGAGGGAGGGAGGACAGACACAAGTCAAAGCAACCAGGCCACTTCCGGGAGAAGCTGGATCTAGAACTTTCTCCTCCAGGGTAAGATCCAGCTCGTCAGAGCATGGAGGGGATCTGGTGTCTGCTGTGACAGCCACAGCCCTGAGGTGCCAATCCCCAGCCTCCAGGGAGCCACAGGTGCCTCTGAATGGGTCAAAGTTGGGTGCCCCACGCTGGGCCTGCCTCCCGTGACTGTGGCCACAGCGTGCCCAGCCCTGCGAGGCTGCATCTGAAACCAGGGCCTGGCCCGCTGGTGGGGTCCAAGCAGACTGTGCCTCAGGGATGTCAAGGGGTGAGGGAAAATGCTCGGCTGCTCAGATGTTGCTCATCCAGAGGTCTCCATCTCTCTCTCTATGTCACACACACACACACACACACACACACACACGGCCTCACACACACACAGAGCCTCACATAAACACACAGAGCCTCACACACACACAGCCTCTCTCTCTCACACACACACACAGCCTCACACATACACACAGAGCCTCACATATACACACAGCCTCACACACACACACACACACAGCCTCACACACACACAGAGCCTCACACACACACACAGAGCCTCACACACACACACACAGCCTCACACACACACACAGAGCCTCACACATACACACACAGCCTCACACACACATACAGAGCCTCACACACA
>JAAGEH010000039.1:70292-164635 GCA_011751065.1 Lasiurus cinereus | reverse complement strand
CTCACACACACAATACAGCCTCACACACTTACACACAGCCTCACACATGTACACACACAGCCTCACACACACACACACACACACACAGCCTCACAAGGCACTTCTCAGTGACACTCCCTGCTCTCTCTCCTGGCCGGGGTCCCACAGGCAGGATGTAGAGTGAGATGCGTAGTCTGCCTGAAGCCCTCTTCTCTGGGAGCCTGGCCTTCCTGCTCTCATGAGAACCACCCCCCCTTCCCACTCCCACCTGGGACCGATTCAAATCCCAGCTCTGCCACCTATCAGTTGATGATCTTGGTAAATGTCACTGTCCACCACTCCGGGCCTCTGTTTCCTCCCCTGTGAAATGGAAGTCATAATAGTACTTACACAGGGTTGCTATGAGCATGAAGTGACTGAGTACTTGGAAAAGGTCTAGCATAATGCCTGGCACTCAGTGCTAAGAGAGGGTTTGTTAAATGACATACTCGTGCTACAGGCCTTTCTTTGGTCCTTTCCTATGTGGAGACTCCCAAGGGTGAGCCCCTCTCCTCCTGAGAGCAAAACAGAAGCTGCCTTCTCTCCCTGAAGCTGCCCTGATGCCCATGAGGTGTTCCCGCTGCCTGGCTGGTCCCCTCCCCCAGCATGGCTTCCTGGGGCTATGTCTTGCCTGCCTCCCCAAATCTTGAGCTACATCCCCAAAAATCCTTTCTCTGTGCTCACCAAAGCACCTATCCCCAGATGGTGTCCAGGCCTGCCTGACCCATGAGCTGTCGGTTTCCTCATGGCAGACACCTGGTAAGAACCCCTCAAGGCCCCAGCCTCTCCCAGTCCAGGGATGGTCACAGACAGAGCTGCATTATGCCAGCATGGCCCAGCATGGGCCAGATCTCAGGGGACCTCCCAGGGAAGTGTCCCACAGAGCAGGTCCCCAGGCCTCTTCTCAGGGTCAGGATGAGTGTGGGTATCAGACCCATCAAGGGCCAACTAGCCCATGCTGAGGGGCTGCAGGGCTACCCAGGGAAGGAGGAGAGGCTAGGAGATGCTGCTTCTAGAAAAAGGCATTATTGAAGGAAACCAGTGCTGGTTGGGGGTTGGTTGCTATAGAAACACGTCGTAACTATCTCCCAAACTGCTGTATGCACCACTGATGAGCTTGTGTGCTAGGCTGTTTCAGGGGACATGCCAGGAGTCCCAGGAGGGCCTGTCTGCTGGGGTTCCCAGCACCTGGAGCCCAGATCCTAAAGGGTCCGGAAGGAATCCAGCTTCTGGGGCAACCAGGCAGCTCCATAGGCCTCGAGGTGGACTCAGGATTGAGGCTGAGTCTCTGGGCTGCAGAATTATCCTGAGATTGGCCACAGCCCATCCTTGAGCTGGCCACAGATCAAGTCACAAGCATGGTCCTGGGACAAGCTGAGACCCAGCTGCAGATCAGCCCACAATCTCAAACCAAGCTAGGAAGTGAATCAGACCCAGCTGCAGATTCGAAACCCACTAAGTAATGACTCCAGTCCGACCCTGGCCTTAAACTGCAAGAGGCGCCATCAAGGGGCCTAGCCAATCACTTCAAGGATGTTTTCAGGGCCAGCACTAAATCCCACACAGCACTTCCCACCACTGCCAGGGATCTGCGTTGCCTTCGTTTCTTATTGTCTCCACAACAACCCAAGTGAGGTCAGTACAGAAGGGCCGGGATCCCTGTTTGCAGATGGGAAAAGGGAAGCTGGGAGAAGAAAGCTGACCTGCCCACTGTCCAGCTCTTGTTCCTGGGGTAGGCTGAGTGGGATGAGAATTTGGCCTCCCAGCAGGACACAGTTGGCCAAATCAGTTGCCTTGGAAAAGATGTGCTTTTTGAAGACCTGCTGGTATCTCATAAATATGGCATTTAAATACCCATTAATTACCTTATTGAGGAACTAATTAGTGATTAATAGCTTTGGCTATCTATTGTACTTTCATTTGCTCTGCCAACTTGGCTCCCAACAGTTCTGAGTTACTTGGAACAAGTCTCCCAAGCCCCAGATGTCCCCTCTCTGTCCCTCCATACTCTTGCTTCAGAAGGGAGACACTTTCTCCTCCTTCTGGGAGCTCCCACAGCATCTGCCACCTGCAGGCTCCTCAGAAGGGCAGCTGGGGCAGAGAGGGGGCCCCAAAAGTGGGGACAGAGAGCCCCCCTCAGCATCCACAGGAAGGTACTCCTTCCAATCAACCCAGGACACCTTTGAGAAGTGGGAACGGAGGCTAGGGACCCAGGTCCCCAACCAGGGTATGTGGGGGCTTGGTTGGGGATCACAGAATCCATGGAGGATGCTGGGGGCACTTTTAGAGACCCCCACCTCAATGAGTGAGCCAGCTCTCTGGTAAGGGCACCAAAGGCTCCCGTGAGCCTGAAGCAAGCAGCCCTCCCCCAGCCAGTATCTAGGTGGCTCCCGTGGGCCATTCCTACCACCTGCCACTCCAGGTTGCTATTAAGCAAAGATGGGGCCTAGGCTGCCTCTATCCCCAGGCTCTCCATTTGGTGCCAAATCCCAGCACGGGGAATTGAGAATTGCCAGCCGGGAGGGACCCCAGAGGCGGGGCTGCATAATGCTCTCATGGCTGCTTCACTGTACAAAAAGGAAACAAACAGGCAGCCAGGGATAAACACCACCCCCATCCGCCACCCCATACTGGGCAGTAACAGGAGAGCTGAAAATAGCTTTTTTACCACCGGGGATGATTCCAGGGTTGCTCAGCTGGGACCAGCCTCAGGGGAGGCAGGAGGCGGAAAGTGGGGGTGGGGAAAGAGAAAGAAGCCCCAGGAGGAGCAGTCCAGAAAAGGTCAGAGGTGTGCGAGTGATGGGTGGCCCAGATGCTTCACGCCTCCCAAAGACAGATTCCAGAGAGCTCCCCCGTTCGGGTTGCACACCTCGGTCTCGCCAAAGGAGTCAGAGTGCAGGGCGGGATGTGCTCAGCAAACACGGGGCACGGAGCAAACAGGGCATCAGTGGCTGCAGCTCAGAAGAGGTCTGTCCTCCGCCAGAACTCAGCACCCCTCCCAGACCCAGCCAGGCGCGTTTCTATTTTTGCTTTCAACCCTTGTTTGGCATCCCCAGCTAACAGTCGGCTAATTCCCCTCCCTCCAGAATAACGGGTCATCTGGGAAGGAGAAGCGCCTCCTCGCTGGCCTCTCTGCCCCAGGTCTGCAAATAAACAGGCTGACCCTCACAGATGGTGATGCTCAGACCCTCTGCACACCTTCCCCTGGCAGAGCGCCATCTGCGTCCTCGCCTGCTCCCCAGCCCTGGAGAAGGACCTCACCTAGAAGCCTAGAGAGACAGCATGCCACCCAAGAACTCTGGTTTCCAGATGCAAAAGCACCTGCTCCCCACCTACCCTGCCCACACACATTGGCCTCGCCCCCCACAGCCACAATTCACCAGTAGCAAATTCACCCCGGGTCCTAAATTCACCCCACAGATGGGCATGAGCCCAAGCCCCTACATGCCACCCCAAGTCTTGAACCAAGCCCTGATGTGGCCACACAGGCTCTCAGCCTGGCCCCCGCCTGAGCCAGGGCCCTATTTCCAAGTGAACCTCACAAATGCAGCCCTGGAGAGAGCCCGAGGAAGCAGGGTGGGGACCCTGCTGCAGGGACCAGCTCCCACCCAGAGCCACTGACAGGCAGCAGGCTCCCCACTCACCCCCCGCTCCACAGAGGATGGTGGCCACGCAGCTGTGCAGGCCTTCGCAGGCAAAGGGCCCTGGAGGTGGCATTACCTCCGGAGTGACTCACTAAGCCTCCCATTCCTTTGTGAAAGGGGGTGCAATTTAGCATTTTCTTTCTCCTTAGAAAACAAGAATTTTAGAAGCAAGAGTATAGAGAAATTTAAGAGAGTGGGTGGGGAGCTCAGATCTCATTTGATTTCTACACTCACTTGTTACACATTGTCTCCTGCCCCCTCTTTCCCCTAGCCCTTCCCCTGGGGGCTCTGACACCCCTTCCATGTGGCTCCTGCGGGAAATTTGGTGATGGGCAGGGGCCTGGGCCCAGGAGGCAGGTGCTCTCTATGTCCAAGCCTTCAGCCCCGAATTGTTCCCCATCTCCCACCACCGTTCTGGGAGGGTCTTACGGGGCTAGAGAGAAGAGGAGGTGAGTCCCCTGGAGGTTCGGTAAAGCCAGCAGGGAGGGAAGCCAAAAAAGAAGAAACAGTATACTAGAGCCAGAGCTGACTTAAAGCTCATTCAGACTTCCCAATTCTTTCCCTTCCTCCCCCCTTTACAGATGAGAAAACTGAGGCCCAGAAGAGCAGTTCAAGGTTAACCAGTGACAGCGTGGGGTCTCTTCTCTGTTGCACAATTTACTTCTTAGAAATGCTGACCCCAAGAGCAGAAGAGACCTAAGTGGTGATTCCCGCTTTGCCTCTAACTTTATGTGGTGATCCCAGACCCAGACACTTAACCTTTCTGGGCCTCAGTTTTCTGATCCATAAAATGGAAATAACATCTGTTTTAAACAGCTGCTATTGATCCACTGGACAGGAGAGCATGTTGAGGACTGCTGCCAAAAAAAAAGATCCATATTGTTCTCAGGATGCTAATCCCTGTCCTGGTCCTCCTCACAAGCCTGGATCCCTGAGAATTCCTGGGAGGTAGTTTGGCCCTATCAGGAAGTCCCTAGTCCTCAGAGCCTCACTGGTCTCTGGGGGGGTCACACTCTTGGTCCTTGAAGACTCCAGAGAAGGACACTTTGCCTTTCTGGCCTCAGTCTCCCACCCTGCACGATGACCAGGGGGACAGCCATGAATTTCCCCAGTATACTAAGTAAGGTAGGGGAGAACACACCACACCTTCTGGCTAGTACAACACAGACACGGCCCCAACCAGGGAGTCTCACCCTGTCCTCACTCTCTGTTTCCTCCACCGGATTCCCAAACCCCAGCCAGGCCAAAGAGCCTTTATTCATAGGGACAGGGGATTCTGGGCTCAGGACCACATGCTTGAGGTGGGGCTTTTGTTGGAGCTGCGCTGTCCTTGACTCATGCAATCACACCACAGCCAGGGCTGAGGCCGCAAAGGGTCTCAAGCTGGGGCCTGTTGTGGCCTGTGGGTCTGCAGGGACAGGTGACTCAGCCAGGAACAGACCTGCCCAGCTCCAGCACCTCCAGGTCTGCAAGGACAAAGGCTTCCTGGAGGCAGATGGTAGAGAGGCCTTGAGTCGGGACAGTGGCATCCAATGTGGCCTCAGCCTTCCCCTGGCACCTCAGCAGGTGAACTTATAATCGTGCAGAGTATGATCCCCTTCCTAAGATGCATCCCAAAGCAATCCTGACACCCTGGGCCTGAGTGACACTCATCCCCTGGCACTTGCCCAGCGTCCTGAGAAGCCCAGTGCTGGTCCCTTTCCCAGCTTCCAGACATCCCCTCCTCTGAGACACAGGACCACTCCTCCTCCCCCAAACCAAGGTGCAGGGGGCCCAGGAGGAGTTCTGGCTTCAGTGGTGAGAGGGAAGCTGACTCAGCAGAGCAAGGTCCACACTGAGACTCTGGAAAAGCAGGTTTTAAGCCCAGCTCTGCCACCACCTTCCTCTGTGGCCCCAGTGTCCCCCTGTTGACAAGGGTTTGGAAAATGGGCATCTGACTCATCCTCCAGCTGTGCCACTGTAGGATCAGTATTTTTTTGACTGGAATTACTGGGTTCCAAATACTCCAGCCTGCTGGCTCCTCCCCTCAGAACAGAGGCCAAAACCTAGGAGCAAACTGGTTCCTCCAGCCTGGAAGGCCCAGCCGTGCAGCCCCACCCCAGCCTCTCCCCACTGTCCTGTCCCACCCAGCTTGAGAGGTTGCAAGACCCTCTTGGCTGCCCGCTCTATTCCTACTTGACCAGGGGCCTCCCACTTACCCTGCCCCTGGACTGGTAGATACCCTGCCAGCCTGCTGAGGTGTAGAGGGAAGGCCCCAGGGGCATAGAGAGGAAGGGAGGGGCAGTGAGGCTGGCAGGAAGCAGAACAAACCTTTCCCAGCCTGGGAGAGCCTCTCTCCGCCCTCCCAGAAGCCTTCATTTAGCAGCCAAAGGGACCTGTGGAAACACCCAAATCTCACTGTGTTGCTTCTGTTTTCGTTGCTCCCCAGAGTTCCTTTCAGCCATCTGCACCCCTGTAGGAACCCACCATCCAGACAGACAGATTTCAGCACTCTGGAGCATCTCCAGCCCACACATGCCGTTCTCACCTGGCAGCAGTTCCTCCACACTTAACCTCTGTCCCATCCCAACCCCCTAGCCTTTGTTCGAGTCCCACCTGGAAACCTGCCCCTCGTCACCTTCCTGTCCAAATTCTGCTAGTCTTTGAGGCCCAACTCCTAAGAAATCCAGCCTCTCCATCCCAGGCCACCACTGGCCTCCTGTGTCTGCACTGCAGTGAGGCCTGCCCAAAGGGACCTGAAAGTCACCATTTCCTAAATGGACCTCCTAGATCCTTCCCCATCCCTGCCCCCACCTCCCTACAGCAGCCTTTCCTCCCTAAGGTGGGCCTCTCTCCCCCTTTGTCCCAAACCCAGAGCAGAGCACCATCAGGGCAAAGGCAAGGGCTCCCTTTCCCTCCCCTCTCCTCTCAAGACTGAGCGGGCACCATATGATCCTGGTCCGTGAACCAGAGGCCAGACGCTAGAAATAGCCCGTGTGGGATTCACCCTCCACAACTAATCCCATCCTGTCTGGGACCTGATTCTCTTGTCCCGGGACCTCAGGCACGTGGCAGTGCTTTCACTGCCCCTCTTCAGCTCCAGTGTGGCCCAGGCTGGCTGCTCAGGTGGTGCCCCGTGTGAGTCTGAGGATGCCAAGACTACCTTGCGTTGACTCTAGCGTCACACCCTATGGTGGCCCTGAGGCCCAAACTCCTACTTCTTCCCTCAATAGGTGGTCCCTGGCCGGTTTTTAGAGGCAACACCTCACAAATCATACAAGTTCCCCTCACTCACAGGCCAGGTGCCCACAGCCTCTGTCCCTGGCCTTCAGCCTCCCTCGGTTCTCACAGCATCTGTCCCCAGAGTGAAGACCTGAGCATTTCTGACCATGCCTCTGTCCCTGGGAGGAAGATGGTCCTGAATACCCATCCCTCTGTGTTACATCCCTTCCTTGGCCTCAGTTTCTCTCACCGTAAAGTGAGGGACTTGAGCTCCTGTCTCCAAGGACTCACTTTGTTTTAATGCTCACCAGTCTCTTCTCAGGGACTCTGCCAGTGGGGCAGCTGTCATCCCTGTACACCCATGGCTGCGTGCTGTTCTCAATTCAGTGGGTTTAGGAGCCTAAAGAAGAGAGGCATTTGCAAAATGCAAAGTAGCCTGGAAGAGCTGAGGAAAGGAGCAATCCTATTTGGCTGGGGTCAAGTCCACAAGGCTGCTTGGGGTGGCCGCTGTGCATGGACAGTTCCATCCAGAGGAGGGGAGTTTGTGCTGCCCCGAGGGAAAGGGCCAAGCATGAAATTGCAACACAAGAGACAAATTGCTTGATGCTCAGAGCAGGGCCATTTTTCCCACCTGTCACTGGAACAAATTCTCACGGACTCTCCACAGAGGGACTGAAGAACCTGCAGGCCAAGGTAGAGGGACTGAGACAGCACCCCCATTCCAGGAGGGGTGACCTATCTGGACACTGATGGAGAAAACTCACCACTTAGAGCCCTGAGAGTCCAACAGAGCTGGTCTTAGTCTAGACCCCATGCAGATCCTCTGGGCCACCTTGAGGGAGTCATTTCTCTGAGTGTCGATTGCCAGATGTTTTTGAGAGGGGAGGGTAACATTTCCTGTTACACCAACTGGTGCATAGGACAAGTACTAAGTGTTAACAGCTATTGTGATGGCAGTGCCCAGGCAGGTGATCTGTGCCCAGGAGTGGGCACTTACATGCACACACATGCCCATATAGAGTAGCGGCAGTAGGCAGACACACACCCTGTCTTGTGCCCTTTGGGAGGAGTGAAGTTGGGTAAGGACCCACCTCAGTGGGGGAAGGAGAGAGAGAACCTTTTCCAGCCCCAATGGTGTCATCTCACTGTGCCTCCCCCAGGGGGGAGAAGGGAGGGAGGTGAGAAAGGGGGTGTTTAAATGTGTTCCCTTCTTGCTGTGTCACACAACCTGCCCCACCCCAACAGGACTCCTGGGGGACAAAATGGGAACCTATTCTCAGGCAGCTAAACCATACACCCCGGTGGTATTCAGGGGAGACCTGAACCCAGTCCACGGTCTGGGGCAGCATTTGCAGGGTGCAGTGGATTTATACACAGCCGGGTGTGCGCACGCTGCGTATGTATACACATGAATTCACACATTCACACATTCCATCACTTTCATCACTCATGGGTAGAGTGGTGGGGTTTGTGCCAGGCTGATGCCTAGTCCCAGGGGATGGCATGGCATCTGCCATCGTCACAGGTTGGGTATGAGTTCATGGCAGATCTATTCACACATGTTAGCCTCACTAGCCAGCCCTGCTGAGACCCTACTTGCTGCCCGAACGGTATGGCCAGCCCTTTGGGCTTTCTTCGACCTGAGCCTCCCAGGGGCACCAGCGGGGAGTATGCAAACAGGGGCAGATCTGGTCCTCATCCCATCCCCAGTGCCAGCTCAGGTCCTGGCACACAGCAGATGTTGGTGAATGAACGTCTGGCTGAATGAGTGAAAGAATGACTAACGCCCACTTCCCCGCACCGCAGGCTACACTGCTTGAGTTGGAGGGAGGGCAGCACCCCGAAGGACCCCAGAAGAAGTCTCACCTTCAGACCTGTGCACCTGAGACTCTGCCTCCCCGGATCGGGGTCCGGTGGGGGGAGGGGGCGGGACGGTCACTAGGATGCGGCGTGGGGCAACCCTCCTTGCCAAGAAGAAACCTTGGTCTCCTGCCTGAGCTGGGGGCGGGGGACTGTCGCGTCCTGGATTTAGCGAGTGGCAGGACGAGGGGGGCGCCCTGGTTTGGGGAGCATGGGGTGGAGCGGCGGCCGCGGGACAGCCGCTCGGCCCCCGCGCCCGGGCTGGCCGGGTCCTCCAGAAGGCGGTAAGGGCGCCCACAGCCTGGCTGGACAGGGCGCAGCAGCCCTGGCCCTTTACAGCGGAGCCGTGGCGAGGGGGACGTGGTGTCCCACGAGGTGACTGTGGGCACAGGAAGGACGGGGGCGCGCCGAGCCCCTTCTGCACGCGCCGGCGTCTGGCCTCGCCGCCGCCCCCTGCGCCCTCGGGAACCAACGCCCACCTGCGCGAGCGGATCACCTGGACCCGCAGCCCCCCCTCGGGCCGCGCGGGTCCCTCCCCCGAGCCACGGCCCTGCCCTCCGGCGCCCGCCCGCCCTCACCTGCACAGCCCGCCTTGGCCATGTCCCGGGCGGCGGGCTCCGCTGAGCTGCCCGGCTCCTCGCGGTTCCGGGCTGGGCCCCCGGCTCTGAGCCGCCTCCGGCCCGAGTGGACTCCGAGCGCCGCGCCCCGCGCCCCCACCCCGCGCGCTCCGCTGCCGCCACCGCAGCCGCCGCCTCCCCGCTCCCTCCCGCTCCCTTAAAGGCGCCGAGCGGCCGCCGCGCCGGCCCCCCGCCGCCGGGGAGGGACTAACGAGAAGGCGCCCTACCCGCCCCCGCGGGCCCGCACCCGCCCGGCCGCGGCCGCCGCTCCAGCCCGCTCTCTCCGGTCGCAGCGCGCGGCCACCCGGCCCCGGGCGGGTGCAGAGACGCGCAGAGACGGCGCGAGAGACACGAGATACTGCGGACCAGACAGGGACGGGGACGGGGACGGAGAGGCAGGGGCGCTGAGACGCTGAGACACAGCGCTGGAGACACCTCCCTGGGGCTAAGCCACGGCGAGGAGAGGAATTCAGAGAAAAAATTCCGAGACTAGGAACACAGAGCCTGGCACCGGAGAGTGACTGAGGCAGCAGAGATGAGGAGAAAGGAAGGAAAAAGGGACACAGGGCGGCTCCCACGGAGGTGGCTCCAGAGATCGGAGACAAGGGAGGGACCTTCTCTGGTCATTTCTAGGGTCCAACCTAGTCCCAGAGGGGAAGAGGCTCCCATGCCCTGAACTGTAAAGGCACAGGCACAGCACATGCAAATCCCCGTGCGACCCACCCAGGCTGGGGCAGAGCTGGCGCAGGCCAGTAGCCCAGCTGTGAGTAGTACCTCCCCCCCGACCCCACCCCGCCTGGTGGAGGCCTGGGAGATTTGGGTTGTGGCTTCTGCAACCGGGGATCCACTGTTCTGTCCCAACAGGGGTTAGGAGATGGCCAGCTGTTCTGGTGGGACCTGGGTGGTAGCCAGGGCAGGCCCAGGGGGGGAAGAAGTCTCCTCCCTAGTCAAGGCCAGACCAGGTCTGTGGGCCAACAGATGTCTGACCAGCCTTCCGCAGCTCCCAACAACCCCAGACCAGATGCCTGGCTCCCTGCTGCTGGAAAGGGATAGGAAGTAGCTACTCTCCAAATGACTTTCCTCTGCACTGAGAAGATGCCCTCCTCCTCCTTCTAAGGAACTGGTGAAAGACCAGTTACAACGTGCAGCTAGTCACCCTACCCACCCTGTCCCATCCTCAACCTACCAGAGAAAAAGTCCATCAGATAATTCCATCCTTGGGCTAGCCAGGGGTTCCATCAGCCCTTCTATGGAAACTGGGTACACATGGGGCAAAAAGGAGCCTCGATGGGCATTTAGTCCAACACCCCTTGTAGGGCTCTGACTCCACCCACAGAATCCCCACCCAGGGTGGTCCTTCAGCTCTTGGCTGAGTACATCCAAGGACAGAGTTCTTCCACCTTTGGGTGGTGCTGACTCTAAGGATGCTTTCTCTCATTTGAGTCCAATTCTGTGTCTTTCATGACCCACCTGTGAGTCCTTCTGATGCCTCACCCAGCAAATCCACAGCTCCCCAGGGGCCTGTCCAAAAGCCCTTGTGTGGCTTCACCAGCCACCCTGGTGTGCACTGAAGGTCCCACATCCCAGGAAACCTTTCAGTCCCAAGAACTCTGGATCCCAGAACCAGACGGCAGTGCTGCCTCCAGCAGACAGAATGTCAGAAGCTCGGAGGTCGGGAGCCAGAGCCGCTCTCCAGTGTGTGAGAACAGCAATGGATATCTATTGGACGGACAGGGTGCTCAGGTGCTCTCTGAGGTCGACTGTATCTCCCCCAGTTTACATGTAAGGAAATGGACGCTGAGAAGGTTTGGTGCCCATGGTCATGCAGGATTCGATTTCAGGCCTGTGCTCTGTCCTGCCCTCACCCTTCCCTGCAAGTGGGGCACAGTCAGAGGCCTGACCGCTTGGATAGTATCCAGGTTTGGCCACCAGGTCTGTGGGTGTGAGTGATCACAGAGGAGCAATATAACTGCTTCCCAGGTGACACACCTGGGTCTGAGCAGCTCCTCTGAGCCCTTGGCTCATGGCAGCAATAGTGACCACAGTCTGGCAGGGGCCTTCTGTGTGTGTGTGTGTGTGTGTGTGTGTGAGAGAGAGAGAGAGAGAGAGAGAGAGAGAGAGAGAAAGAGAGAGAGAGAGAACACATCCTGCTCAGGGAAGATGCACTTTGAGGTGGGCACTGAGTCCCCTCCCCTCCACGGAGCCCAGTCACCACAAACCCTTGGGAGCAGGTGGGTGGAGCAGTTGAGGGGAGGTGCTGAGTTGATGGGAATTGTAGAAATCATCCAGCCAGAATCCCCTCCACACCCTCATTTCTCAGATGGGAAGACAATGGGCCAGAGGTGGAGGGGACTTGCCACAGGATAACAGACTTCCAGGCTGGATCCACGGCTTCCCCTCTGTCACCTACCTCCACCCTAGCCCTGTTTGACATGCAGTCCCATTGTGGATCTAGGGTCTTACAGGGATCGAGGTGCTGCCCTCCCACTCTTGCCCCCCAAAGTAGCTCCTTTATGGGCTGGCTGTTAGCAGCTGCCCAGGAAGGCTGGCCCTGCCTTCAGACAGAGCAAACACTTCAGGACTCGAGGCCATTAGATCAACCAGCGGGGGAGTTCACTTCCTGCTTCAGCAGAATCGCCCTTAATTGAAGAAAAGAACAACTAGCAATTTGGAGATGCTGACCTCGGCTGCCAGCAGGACGAGAGCAGGAGCCAGCAGCTCTGTGAGGAGAGTGACAGCATCTGGGCTCAGACCACACGCTTTCCCTGGGACCTGCTGCCCAGGCCTTTCCTCGGACCACAGTCTATTCCGCCTCTACCTCCAGAGTGGCCAGCTGCTCCCATGCCCAGCCAAGCATTACAGCTCAGAGAACTGGAACAGAAATGTGCAGAGGCCTACTGTCTGGGAGAGTGTGCACAGATGTGGACGGAGCTCCAGGCAGGTGGCGGGAGCTGGCTGGGAGAACTCCTCAAGGCGACAGGGCCCAGGCCAGGGCATCCATCCTGGACAGACGGTAGCCAAGCACTTGGGAAGGTACCTGACAGTCTTCAGGAGCCAACGTGGCCCATGAAAAGGCAGTCAGACCAGGCTACGCTACCCTCCTTTTTGGGCACATTACAACCGGTGGAGTTAGGTATTGCCCTGCCTGCTGGGCCTGGCAGGGCTGGTGCCCAACTCTCTGGTAGTGAACTTCTGAGCAGCCTGTGAGTCAGGAGCAGGACCATGGCCAGCCAAGGGACTTGATCCATTCCACCACTGGTGGAAGGAGGCCTGGGGCCAGCTCAAGCACTTCAGCAAGGGTGACCACAACAGTGAAGTCCCACTGCCTCTGCCAATGTCACTTGTTCCCTCTCACCCGAGCCCCTGGAGACCTCTTCCCTCCTGTAGAGCCTCCTGGCCTGCCCTGTTCCCTTCTTGGTTCCCTCCTCATTGCTTCCCACACTTTAAAGTCCCTCGGTTGGTGTCTACTGCCATAGGGTCCACCTCCAATCACAAAAGTGGTCCCAGAAACAGATGCTCTTCTTTGGAGCCTTCCAGAATACCTCGGAGCACAGCTGTGTGTTCTCACCACCGCCTTCTTGCCCCGGGTGCCCTCCAGTTCTGCCCTCCGGCCAGGACACTGGGCAGAATGAGCCCTTTCCTTTAATCAGCACTGCTGGTTCTCCTCCTCCTTGCTGGCAACAGGTGTCTTATTTAGTCTGTGCTTCGACCTTCAACCAAAAGAATGGTTAGGATCGTGCCTGTCCCCATCCCCACGCTCTCACTCCCTCACAGCAGATGCAATAGAGGAGCCCTGGGTCCTATCAGGAGTCTTATCTGAGGTCTCTTGCAGAGGCAGGAAGATTCCCTTAAGATCAATAAATGACCCCCAAAGAGATCCCTAGACCCCCTATGTAAGGACCTCCAGCCAAGACAGACGTCCACCCAGCAGACCAAGTTGAATGTTCTACTTGACATAGACTGTGTTCCTATTCCATGCCACAGGGATGGCCGGGAAATCCAGACAGCATCTGCGTGCGTGTATCCTCGGTGTTTTGAAAAGATACTTGGGACACCTTGCAGAACTTGCTGCATGGGACATCAGACTTTTGCTTGACCGCAATCTGTTCCGCCTCTGCCTTCACAGTGGCCAGCTGCTACCTCAATTGAATAGTTGAGTGCTGAGATGGGCTGGGGCCACGTGGATTTCATGTCAGCAATTGCTCTTTAGCTCACTTCTCTGTCTCACCCGTGGGATCTGGAAAGAGGCTGAACAATAGGTTTTTCAAGATAAAAGGTAGTTGTGTGGAGGCAGAGAGATGTAGCAGCTTTGCTAAAGGGGCTTGAGGGGACTGACCGTGGGGACCCAGCTGGTTAAAGACAGAGGCCATCCAATAGTTCCCACTGAGTAAGGGAGAATGGGACCTCTCCTCCCCTGCCCACAACAGGCAACAACAATTTGCCTCCTCCTCCAGCTTCAGCTTCAGCGCTGGAGCTGTGTTTTGCCTTTGTTTGATGTCCCTACAAGGGAGATTGGCCCCAAGCAAGTTCAGTTGTCTTCAAGTTATACTTAGACAAAATAGAAATACGAATTAGAAACTAGGTGAACACCTAAACTGTGTTGCAAAGGCGGCCCTTGCCCCTGCAAAGGCTGCAATGCCCTTCAGCCAGGTGCTGGGAGGAGCTCAGCCCCTAGGCTCCCCTTCTTGCCCCGCCCCCCAGCATTGTTTATTTATGACAAATTCCAGAACTCAGAAAACCAAACACAGTTGTAGAGGATGAGGCACTAGAAAAGCACCAAGGTGGGCAGGGAGAGTGGCCTGTGGCTCCTGACTAGTAATGCAACAGTGTGGACAAGGGCAGGAAATCATAACCAGTTAGGTAAGCAGATTATGCAGCAGATGGTGACTTTATCTGCACCTAGGATACAATCTACACCTTTGTGGCTCGTGTACACCTTGCCTCGGGTACGGCCTCCCCTAAGGCTCCTCCTGCTCAGGCACGGTCCTTGCTCTAGACGCCAGCAAGCTCCCAGATCCCGCCAGGCTGGCCAAGAACATGGAAACTTGGGATGCAGTATGGGAAGGTCCTGAGGACCAGCCAGACCTAAATCTTCTTTGTTTATTTTGTTTCAACCCGAGATGCACAGAATGCAGGTTACTATCCTGCTCCCCGGCTCCCGGCCTCTCCCACCACGCTGAGCACTTTGTATGATAGATAACACCTCATCTCTTTTTCCAGTCCCCTCTTAACAGCCCCCTCCTTTCACAGCTCCTCACAGCTACAAATGCTGCTGCAACACACATCCCCGTGGGAGAGATTCTCTGGGCCCACGCACAGCAAAGGATGGCGGAGCTGCCGAACCTGCCCCTTTCCCTAGAGACTGCGTGGCCAAATGGCTCTCCAGAGAGATTGTGCTGTCAGTGCCTTCGGTGACGGATGGTAAGACGGAGGCCCCGGCAGGGCAGCGACTGTGCCCTAGTTTAGAACCTATGTTCCAACTTCCAGCCAGGGTCTGTTTGCTCAGAACATTCCGTCGCCTCTTCCTCTCCCGACTCCTGCAGCCTCCCACGGAGTCAGCCCTGCAGCTGCAGCCCTGATCCGGAACCGGCCTGTGATACAAACTGTCTGTCTCCTGCGTGTCCCAGTACAATGGTACCCACCACGCACCTTCGCAGGGTGCAGTAGACAGCAGAGAAGGTGGGAGGTCTGAGCTGAAGTCGGAGTGGGAAGGCACAACCACAAGAATGAACCTTGCAGCCCCACTGCCCTCCCCTTCTCCCCTCCTCTGCCCCCCAAATGAGCTCTGTACTTGTTGATACGGATCTCATGGTGTATTAGTCTTGATTCCCCACAGAGGAACCCACACATCCTGCCTCCAGACTTTGCTAAAACCTTGAGACCTCTTAACAGAGAGGCTAGCTAAGAAGCTCTTCCTCCTGTCTGCTCTAGTCTCCCCGACAGTAAGTAGACACTAATAATAATGACAAGTCATAGATATTTGCTGGGTGACTACTTTGAAGTGCTTTGCATGTGTTACCTCATTTAATACTTACAGCAACGTAATGAGGGAGGTGTTATTAGGAGCATTTTGCAGGAAACTGAGCATCAGAGACTCTAGGTATCTTTTTTTAGGTCCCACAGCCACCAAGTGTTGAAGTAAAAGTATGCTAACCCAAACCTTTTTTTGGGGTGGGAGGGGGGGTTAGTCCTCATCTGAGGATATTTTTCCATTGACTTTTAGAGAGAGTGGAAAGAGAGGGAAAGTTGGAGAGAAACATCCATGTGAGAGAAACACATCAACTGGTTGCCTTCTGCACGAGCCCTGACCAGAACCTGGGCCAGGGAAGAGCCTACAATCACGGTATGTGCCCTCAACTGGAATCGAACCCAAGGACTCTTTGGTCCACAGGCCAGATGCTCTACCCGCTGGGCCAAAATGGCTAGGGCTAACCCACACTTCTAATGCACAGGATCTTGCCTTAACCACCGGAGGCAATAAGACAAGAAAAGATAAGTCAAAAACAAGACACAGGAAGCCCAAAGTGAGGCTCTACCACTCCCTCCAGATGCAGCCTGGAGCTATTATTCACAGCCTGCTTGGACTCTGCACTGCAGCTCCTGCACTAGACTCACAAGTGGCCCAAATTCTTTCGCAGCCCCATGTGGGTGCCCTGGCAGGTAGAGAAGCTGAGTCCGCAGGATCCTCCAGGGCACAGATGCTGGGCCTGGGCCCAGGGGAGGCCTCCAGAACCTAGCACTGCCTTCCTCCTCCTCGGCTGACAACCCAACACCCCAGGCAGCTCTCCAACATTGGAATTTGAATGCTTCTCATCAGAATAACTAAAAGGCTGAATTTACAAGGGTTTTGAAAGTGAATTGACTTCACTTATTAAAGATATACTAGATTATTCGCTAAGCGTAAGGACACTCTGGGGACTCCAGGCTTCACCTCCTTTCAGGAGAGAGACGTCCCTTTCTGAGCTGTTCCCGGTAAACCTCCGTGGGAGACATTTCACCAGGAGGGCGCCAATTAAATTACCTGCTGATCGCAGTCTGTCAAGAACACATCCTGGCCCAGAAGGGCTGCGGATGATTGAAGAGGCAGCTCTAGACATCCCCTCTGGTCATTTTACGTGAATCCATTTCCAAAGGATTTAAGGACAGGATTCCTGGACCGCTGGGCTTTCAGCGTGAGAAGGGAGGGACAGGTACCCGGGTGCAGCGCTAAGAAGGTGATGGACAAGGATGCTGGGCAGGGGGCCTGAGTTGTCTTTGTTTCCAGATTCAGAGTCCCTGGGCAGTGACTCCTAAGTGGATGGGGGCCTCCTTATGCCAATGAGGAAGTTCAAGGATCAGAAGTATCTATAGACTCGGGACCTGTCGGAGTCAGCAGGATGGAGTTTCAGCTCCCTGGGCTCAGCACCTCTCTGTACAGATAGGGAAGTGGGGCCCCAAGTACTGGAATCAAAAACAGGGTGTTGGTGACACAGAATATGCTGCATGGGCATCTCCATGCTCCTGGCTCAGGGCTCCCTCCTTACAGCCTCCCATGCAGGAAAGGCTGCCTGGCTTGTGGCAAGGAGTCCCTTCTACTCTTTCCCTTGTCCTCTCCACCCCTTGCTCCCTTGAGAAGCAGTGATGTGTTGCTGGGGCCAGGGCAGCATTTGCTTGCAGAAATAAAACAAGATTCACAAGATATGTGTGCAACAAGAATGCTTCCTGGTGTAACAGGCACAGACTTGGACTCTGTTCAGCAAAAAGGAATTTCGTGACAGGCGATCGGGATCTCAGGGATTCCACGGAGGCTACAGGGACAGATTGGGAGAGCAGCTGGGAACTGAGGCAGCTCAAGAAAGCCAAGCAGCACGAAGCAGGGCAGCTGTCTCGTAGCCAGACACCACTGGCCTGACAGCCACTCTTTTCACCATGATACCCCCATCCCAGACTGGGTTCTTTTATTTATTTTTTTAAATATATTTTATTGATTTTTTTACAGAGAGGAAGGGAGAAGAATAGAAAGTTAGAAACATCGATGAAAGAGAGACATCAACCAGCCGCCTTCTGCACGCCCCCTACTAGAGATGTGCCTGCAACCAAGGTACATGCCCTTGACCAGAATCGAACCTGGGATCTTTCAGTCCACAGGCCAATGCTCTATCCACTGAGCCAAACTGGTTTCGGCCAGACTGGGTTCTAATGGAATCTCATCTTTGTACCACTCAATCCAGCCGGGCCTGATTGGCCACGCTGGAGACATGTGGGCATACCCAGCTTCCAGGAGTGGGTCAGGGGCCTCTGAGAGTCTCACTGTGGGAGGTGGGCTCCTGCAGCCACAGAGCTGTATTCAGGGCACTGGGGGTGTCATACACTTGTGAGGGGCTGGACAGTTTTCATGAGAGGCTGCATCGTGGAATTGTGAGGTACTTCGATACTGGGAGCTATGCCATCTTACAGACCCTGCAAACCCCCAAAACTGACTCCTGAATTCCTGCAAAAGTTAAGGTTTCCTGAGACCTCCAAGAAAGGCCCACTGCCTGCTGTGTAAGGACACTTCTTAGTGCATCTGTGACTGGCATTCCATGACAAGAGCCCCGGGGCATCCCCTGCAGGAAGCTTCTGGGAAGGGGCTAGATCCCCGGCACCAATACCTGAAGAAGCTTTTTTGTTTTGTTTTTAAATATATTTTATTGATTTTTTACAGAGAGGAAGGGAGAGGGATAGAGAGTTAAAAACATCGATGAGAGAGAGGCATCGATCAGCTGCCTCTTGCACGCCCTCTACTGGAGGTGTGCCCACAACCAAGGTACATGCCCTTGACCGGAATCGAACCTGGGTTCTTTCAGTCAGCAGGCCGACGCTCTATCTACTGAGCCAAACCGGCCTCAGCTGAAGAGGCTTTTTGTTGGGGCTGCCGCAGGCTGTATGGTTTTTAACTTTTCAGTGTTACAGTATTTCATATTCAGGAAATAAGAACAACTAAATTTTCCAGAGTTTAAATTGTATTTCAAGCTATAGAAAATAAAATTAACAAAAGCCTTCTCGGCCTGTGACACAGTGAACTACAACTTGGGGAGGTATTCTGCTCTCCACACACTGTTATTGGAAACTAGAGGCCTGGTGCACGAAATTCGTGCATGAGTAGGGTCCCTAGGCCTGGCCAGTGATCTGGGAGGTGACCGGCGGGGTGATTGGGGAGGTCCCGCTGGCACCCACCTTGGCTGGCCTGTAGCCTACAGGCTGGGGGCAGCTCCTGTGCTGAGTGTCTGGCCCCTGGTAGTCAGTGCACATCAAAGCAACCTGTAGTTCTGTTGCTTGTCCCTACATTCGTCAATTTGCATATTAGGCCTTTATTATCTAGGATTCGTAGAGCTGCCTCTTCAATCACCTGCACCCTTCCGGGGGAAGTAAGATTTTTTTCATGCATCAAAAGGGTGCATGGCCTACAAAAAGGGAGAAGGAACAGTGATGGAGTCCATGAGCTCCAGACTGGGCAGGAGAGGACCTAGGGCTAGACCCACTTTGGTTTCTGATTTCCCATCCCCACTCTGGGCTTTTACTCTTGTCTGTGGATTGGGCAGTAATAGGTCCTCCTCTACTCCTCAGAATAAGAGATTGGGAAGTGCTTAGTGGTGGGGACACTGCTGTGTCACAGACAATGTAGAGAGCATGACAGGGACTGGACCAGGCCACAGTCTCTCTCAGTTCGGATTCCTTCACGTGCTGGACCTGAGAATTGTGAGGCTCTGGGACTGGATGTGAAGCTGCAAGTGTGGGTGCATGTGTGCACATTTATATGTGTGCATGTGCATATGAGTGTATGCATGTTACATGTACCAGTATATGCTCATATACATATATGTGTGTACATGTGTACGTGTGTGAAGAAAGGATCCATAGTTTTTTTCAGATTTTTAAAGAGATCTTGAACCTTCAAAATAGCAAGAATGCCTATTTTTGTCCATCCCTCTGTGTGGATGGGAAATGAGCCCCCTAAAGTGAGCATGGGGAGTCCGGGGCTTGTTGCTGTCCAAACCTGTGAATGATTATCCGAGTTAATTAAACGCTTTGGCAGAGCCAAGCCAGCATCTTGCTTCCCTCCCACGGCCAGGTGGCCTTCTGTCACACATGCCACAGGTCACAGGGCTGCATGGTGCTCTACGTGGGTCTCGGGCCCCAGCGTGGAGTGAGGAACTGATCTGCCAGGCTGGGCTTCCCTGCAGAGGCAAGGACAGCAGGACCAGGCCTGACAGCAAGGCCGAGGCCCTGGCGGGCTCAGACTGTCCTCATGAAGACCCCACCGCTCAGGGGCCCACATCTGTTTCAGACATGCCAGGGATTTCTCTTTAGGCAGCTGGAGAGCCACCTATGCGCTGCTGGAGGCTGCCGGCTGGCTCCTCATTGGAGGGCCCAGAGAAGATTCTGCAGGTCTGTGAAGACTGCCAAGACTCCTCTGTCACACTGAGCAGATATAACATCCATTACCAAAAGCTAATACAGGCGAGGACCTGGCCAGGCTGGGGATGATGCCGGCTGGCCAAGGGGGCGGCTGCAGCTGGAGCTGGCAGGCTCAGAGGCCGCCCCACCGCAGCCGCCACCGCAGGGCTGGATACTTGCCCCTCCCGTAAGCACCTCCGTAGGATTCCCATTGTTCTCGATTCAATAGTTTGGACAGCGATTCTGCTTCTCATTCACTATGAAAGCGCGTCCCTGCAGACCTCCTGGCACATTTACTGTGAGGCTGGAATTTTTGACAGGCTGGATTTCAGGAGAGGGATTGATTACAGATGCAGCGCTTGGCAGGGACTTGGGGCTCCCCACAGACTCCCCCATTTAGAAACAGAATAAAGATTAGGAAGCTTGAGCAGGGCAATCGGGGGCAAATCATGCTTTCAAGGGAAGGGAGGGTGGCTGCAGGGAGGGAAAATCGGCTTATTCCCATTCAAGGGCATCTTCTCCAGCTGGACAAAACCCTGGGCCGGGCCAAGCAATGAGCTGCAAGACCAACCAAGCTCAGTGCCATGGCCGCCCGGGGCCACAGTGCAGGCTCTTCTCTCACCTGCTCCGGACTGAGCTGGTGTGGGGCTAATGTAGTTGTCTCAGCTCTGCCTCAATCCCTCCATCACCGTGGCTTCCTCACATTATGTTCACACACACCATTTCCCTTTCAAGACTTCTGGCCCTGTGTATGCTCCTCCCTCTGCCTGGGGGCCCCTTCCCTCTCTTATTTAATTAGCAGAGTTTCAGTTATCTTTCAAGGTATAATTCAAATGCCACCTCCTCCATGAAGACTGCCAAAACTGCAACACTACCTCGGTGAAAATCCCAGCCCCAGGAATGTGGCTGCTTTCTGCTCTAGTTCACCTTTGTTTACATTCTGCCTTAGGAGGGTCTGCTGCTTAACTAACTATGCATTTGCATAGCATGTCATGAACCTAAATGGGATGTTGGTGCAACTTAAAATGTGTCTTATTGCCCAATCTTTTTAAAAATATATTTTTATTGATTTCAGAGAGGAAAGGAGAGAGAGGGAGATAGAAATATCAATGATGAGAGAGAATCATTAGTCAGCTGCCTCCTGCACACCCTGCACTGGGGATCGAGCCTGCAACCTGGTCAGAGCACATGGAACAGTGACCTCCTGGTTCATAGGTTGATGCTCAGCCACTGAGCCAGGCAGGCCTGGCATTGCCCAGTCTTAAGGGGACATGCTGCTTTGTGCGGTGCACACGGGCAGGTCTTGCCTGTGCAGCAGCCACTCCCTCCACTTCAGGTAGCAGGGCCCCATTTTCCATGTTCAGTCCATGTGGTTGAGATGCTGCTGACGTGACCTCTTTATCAGGGTGGGCATGTGTCTCAGATCTGACCAATCAGAGCACAGAGATTAGAACAGGGACAGGCTTGTTGCCCGAACTGAGCCAATAATAAGACCAATGAGCATCACCCACCGGCATTCGCTGGCCCTCCTGGGAATGAAGGGCTTCTTTCTGCTCTGGCTGCTGCTTCAGTGTGCCACCACATGGGGAGGGGAACCTAGACTGGAGGGCTGGGGACATGGCTTCCCCAGCAAGGCTGGCCCGGATGGGGCAGGAGGCCATCTGAAAAACGGTGCTGGACAGGAACAGCCAGCCCAGGTATAGGTCAAACAGGGCTGGCATGAGCATCTACTGTTCAGCGCATGGCCCTGGCCCAGGGGGTGAGGACACAGGTAAGGCCCCAGAGGAGTGTGTGGCTGTGCTATCAGGGTGGAGACCCGGCCCCTGGCAGGAGGCTGGCAATAGGCTGGAGGCCAAGGCCCAGGGAAGCCACTGTAGGGCACTGGAAGAGCAAACTATGTAGTCAAGCATGGGGACACCACTTTCCAGTTGGGAAAATTCCCATCCATCCCACTTGGCTTCAGTTTCACCTGTAGAATGGGTTAATAATCTCTATTTCAGTGTTAGTGTCAGAGTCGAATGAGAGCACATCAATAAAGCTCTCCTGGTGGGTGGCTATTGTTACTCTGTGGCTGGGTTCTGGGTAGGAGTGAGGCAGCAGGATGGGAGTGCTTGGAAATGGAGGCAGCAGTGTAGCTCCTGGCCACTGGGTTCTGCTAGGAAAGTAGCAAATACATCTTGGTCATCTCTGTATGCCCAGAACAAAGCGCAATGCGTGGCAGAGAGCAGGACCATAACAAATATTTAAAAATGGAGACTGGACTACAGTTGACATTGCTAAGATTTTCGAGACCATCTCAGAATTACCTAGTTGAGAGAGAGACAAAACTGTGTCACAGCATGGAAAGGTTTGAAGTCAAGAGATGCGGATGGAGCTTTGGTTCCGTCACTGTGTGTTCTGTATGTCCTGAGCAAGTCTCTTCATTTCTGTAAGGTCCAATTTATAAAATTCACCTGTAGAAGAGGGCTATTAATACTTTGTCCGCCCACGCCATAGGATGAGGTCCAGTTCCGAAAGGCCTGGTGGACAGTAAGCCCCAGAGCAAGCCTGTGGCACTGTCCACGGTGCCGTTTCCGTGGGCAGCGCAGCTGGATGGGGAACCAGTTCCGAAAGGCCTGGTGGACAGCAAGCCCCAGAGCAAGCCTGTGGCACTGTCCACGGTGCCATTTCCGTGGGCAGCGCAGCTGGATGGGGAACCAGAGGCAATTTGTTCGCAGGGCAGCAGGTGACCTGGCTCAGGAAAGTGTTGCCAAGTGCTTGGTTGGAAGGGCAAGGCAAGGAGAGACGGAATTATAAACAGGAGAGAACACAAAAGGAAGAAGAAGACAAAGAAAGGCTTGAGAGCTAAGGCTGTGGAAACAAGCCCCAGGGTCCCCTTGCAAGGTGCACAGGGATACACTGGAGTGACATTTGGTGAGCACTTGCTATCTGCCCGGTGCCACGCTAGGTGTTTGCAGGGGTGCCTTCCTTTATTCCTCGCAATAACCCTGGGAGAGCACTACTGTTATTACCCCTTTCACAGATGAGGAAATTGAGGCATGAGGGGTCACAAAGGATTTTAATTGTAAGGTCTGAAAGCAATGTAGAGGTTTAACAATGTAGAGGTCAGCAAGGTGTTAATTGGGCCGAGTTACTGCTAGTACGCAAAGCAAGAGGTGACAATGACCTAGAGAGAGAAGAGATATACTTAAAGGCATTTTTGAATTGTAACATGCTGAGTAGATGTGGGACGGTGATGTTGTTTACTCAGTCTCCCCTGGTCTCTAGGTAACGCTCCCAGCACAGTATGGTGAACTATTGGGGTCAAGGAGAACCAGCTCTCCTCCTGGGCCTGGGCCCGGAGGCTGGACTCTCTCCCAGACAGTCTCTAGCGGCTGCACAGGCTGCCAGGCCAGCCTCGCCTCCCCCCTCTTGCAGCTCTCCTACTTGCTCCTAAGGATCAGGTGGCAGGAATGGCTGGGGGCTTCCAGGGTCAAGTTCAGCCCAGGCTTAGAGAACTCTGGGCTGTAGGGTAGATGGCCTAGCTCACATGTCCGGGATCTCAAATGTTCCTGCCACTCGATCACAGCATTTCAGGGCCAGAAGCTCCCTGGGCTAGTTTCATTCCCAGGAGGGTCCCCGGCATGGATGGATTCGGACTCAGGTCCTGAGGGCCCCACCCAGTGGGTGGCAGCCATATGCCCTGGCTTCTCAGTTCAGCACAGCAACCTTGAGCCGGATCTGCAGCCCATAGGTGGGAGGGCTGAGGTTGACTTCACCAAGTCCGAGGGAAGACAGAGTGAGAGGTTATGGGGAGCCACGTAAGCATGAGAGAAAGGCAACCAGGTCCCAGGAGGCAGATAGCGAGGAAGCTGGGCTGGGGAAGGGCGGGAGGAAAGCCGGGTAAAGAGGTCCCAAGAGAGGGAGCAAAGAGGCTTGTGGAGGGTTGCAAGGAAAGAAAAGGGCCACATCGCCTGGGGAAGCCAAGGCAGTGCCAGGAGGGAGGCCCAGCAGCTGGCTGATGCCTGGCTCCCAGGGGCACACTATGGCTGGCACTGAGATGGGGCAGTTGAGTGAGCAGCTTTGCTATATGAATGCTCCAGAAACTGCGAGGTGTTTTAAGGGTTTCTAGCAAGGCTTTTAAGGTATTGGAATGGGCAGAGGAAGAGACCAGGGGTCTCATGGGAGTGAAGGGCATCACCAGAGATGGCATATATGATGGCTTGGACTCCCCAAGGGAGAGCTCACCCTGTGAGGGGGGACAGCATTGTCAGGAGGAGACAACGGAGGTGGGAGAGATGGATGGCTTCTCCCGGTGCAGAGGAATGGGAGGGGTGCAGGCCTAAGGCCCAACCCAGTAAGAGCCAGGCCTTAGGGAAGGGTGGGAGCAAAGGTGTTATTATTGTAAGGCAGCCTATCTTCCAGACACCTGCTGGGGTGCTGGGCTGGGCTTGGGAGCAGGACTGGATGATGGACTCAGCGGCAGCCAGGCAGTCAGGCCAGATTAATGGAAAGCCAGCAGGAAAAAAATGGGAGAGGCAGCAGGCTTGGTTCATGGAACTGGATGAGGGTTAGCACCAGGAAGAGCAGCAGATAAAGGGGGATCATCCAGAAGGATGGATGGTCTACGGGTCCCCATCCCTGGCTGAGGGAGAGAAGCCACACCTCAGGCCCTGGAAGACTGGTGAGAGGTAGCAGGCCCCGAGAGGCTGGCAGGGGGACCCACAGAGGAGGGGCTCCAAGTCAGGGAGGGACCCACAATGATGGGTGTTGACTGAGCTCACTTGGGCCTGACCGCGGGTCCTGGGCTCCCCATCTGGGGTTTCCTAGGTCCTCACTGAAGACCAACAAGAAAAACTTGGGATTTCCAGTGGAAGCCCTTCAAACCCAGCCCATGCTATTGGGCTCAACCACCTAATAAACATGCTCAGAGTCAAAGCATCCCAGATCTCTGCTCTCGAACGGACAGAGGTGAACGAGAAGGCCACTGTCTAGTAAGAAGGCGGGCAGGCCACCACCTTTCTTCTGTGTTTCAAGAGCCCCAAGAACCACGCACTCTCAGCAGCCAGCCTTTCCAAGGGCGATGGTGACCGTGGTGATGTGGGGCCCACATTCCTGATGCTCATCGAACTCTCATCACTCTCACAAGCTGCTAAAATAAAGCGTCCTGCTTAGTTAAGGAAGAGAACCCTGGAGATCCTGACTCGGCTCCTCTCCTGTGGTTCCATCACTCAGACCCACTCCTGCCTTGCAGACCCAGCCATAGCCAGTGCCGAGTCCGCGCCTCCTCCAAGCATCCCCTCCAGAAGGAGATGAGGGAGAAAGACTCTCCCATCACAATCTCTCCCCTGAGTCCCATCACTTCCCTGCTTCCAGCACCAACGGGCAGAAGGAGAAGGGACCACAGCACCTCTGTCTGTCCTCCTCTCAAGTCCTGGTCCACCCCCACCCGATGGCCCACACACCACACTGTTTGCTGACCAGGGCCAGGAGCAGCACAGCCCTAGAGGCACACCTCTGGTTTAGCAGGTAGGCAAGCTCCTGAGATTCTGAGTGTGAATTCCAAATGCATCAGCACCTGGGAGACAGGACCTGCAGTTCTTCATGGCTGGCGTCCTACATCAGCTCGCAAAAGTTAACACAGATTGCACAGAGCTGGGACAGACTTCTGTACTAACAGCGCACCCCCCCCATCCTCATCCCCACCCCCCCACCCAAGAGAAAGTGCCTTCTTTGTTCTCTAATTCAAAAGAATTGACTGCCTGGCCGGACGTGGCTCAGGGGTTGAGCACTGACCTATGAATCAGGAGATCACGGTTAGATTCCCAGTCAGGGCACATGTCCAGGTTGCAGGCTCAATCCCCAAAGTGGGGCATGCAGAAGGCAAACAATCAATGATTCTCTCATCATTTGTTTCTATCTCTCCCTCTTCCTTCCTTTCTGAAATCAATACAAATATATATATATATATATCTCAAAAATTTTTTTAAAGGAATTTACCAAGCACCAACTAATCACTTAGTAGAGACCTTGCCCTTGAGGAGCTAGCCAAGCATGTCAAACTCGCAGCCAAACACGGCATGTGGCCTGCCAACTGCCAGTTTGACATGCTTGAGGTAGACAGACTCGAGGCAAGCATGTATACATGCTAAAACCCCCATATGACCTGGGCTATGAAGATGGACAGATCAGAGAGAGGAGCATGAAGAACGAACTTCTGAATTTCATCATCTCTATGACTTGGACAGCTCAAGTAACCCAGAAACGCTGCGTTCATGCATGTCCGTTTTTGAAACTAATTTGTGAACAGTTCATGAGGAAACAGAAGGGGGTTAAAGAATGACCTACACACATAGCCTTTGTTCATGAAGAACAAAAATTCTAGAGGCCTGGGATAGTGCAAGGCTACCTCAGGAATATTTACACCTGAAGGATTCAAGTGCCTGCATCCTTAGGGCCATGAAATAGACCCTGACAGGGAGGCAGGCTTAAGCCTCACCTACTCTTGAGTCAGAGCCTGGAGACCCATCTGGTGGGAGAGGCAGGAGAGGCTAGAAAGATCCTGAAACAAAGCAAAGGAGTCTGGACTTGACCCTTCTGCGGACAGGACATGCTGAGGAAAGGGACCGTTCCTACAACAGCGTCTAGGAAGTGCTAAGTGCGAACAAGTACTGAAAATGCACTTGTGTGGATTCTCAAAACTGACAAAGGTCTTTAGGGAACAAGTGATCCAGGATCATGGCATCACTGAACACAGGCATGTTTGATCACATTGTTCTCCCTTCCTGTGCCTCATCTTATTAATCTATAAAATAAGAATAATGGTATCTGCCTCACATAGATCTGAGGATTAAATTAATATGGGGGAGCACTGGGAGCAATGCCTGGTGCATGGTATCTGTCACTTTCATTTCTTTCTTTCGTGTGGGGAAGGAGTGGCAAACAACCCAGTCTGCTCAGATCAAGAAGAAAAGCAGACTCGGTGGTCCTTATGTATGACATTTCACTTTGCCCGTGGAACAAAGATGTAAATTATTTCAAACAGACATGCATATACTTTAAAATACTGAGTTTATTTAAAATATCAGCACAGTAAGACTGCCACACAAATAACTTTAAGCGATCAATGATGATGACAGACGAGTCTATCAATTCAAGTGTACACATTAACTCCTCAAATTAAATCCTTTAATTTCCCTTGAAGCCTTTTTAATTCTGAGGTTATATAAGATTAATCAAGAAAACATTAACATTAAACAAAAATCAATTTCGTACAAATAAGTGGGATCAAGCAGCTTAAATTATCACCTGGAATACTTGCACTGCAGAGGAAAACCCCAGATGACAACACAATATATGTTACAAAAAAGATTCACATTATTCCACGGGGAACATCTATATCACTCACTCTTCACATTGTTTTTCCACAAGCCTCAGGCAAAAAACGGAGGGAATCTTTTCCCAGGCAGTGGCCTTCTCATACACGTTCCTTTTCTGAATTCAGAGCTTCTGAAAACACAGAAGCTTTTCTCTTGGTAAAATATGACTTACGAGACATTCAAGGACCATGCTTCTTAAGTTTCTTCCCTTCTCTGGAGACCCAGTCCCGCAGGTCTTCATGTCATTTAAATCAGTTCTCTCCTCACCAGGTTTTTCTGGTTTGGAAACAAGGCGTGTCTGCCTCACCAGCAATGGAAGTGAGTTCTGAACCTCTGACCGGGCATTCTGATGTACTCCTATTTCCTCTGAATTCAAAGAAAGCTCTGTGTATCAGACTATGTCAACTGATAACAAGACTTGGAGGAACTCAACATGTGAGAAGTCCCTAGGAACTGCACATGGAGAAATGTGTTGATTGTTGTGACAACAACCGGTGGCTCCTATTCTCACTGATTGCACAGGGCAGAGGTCTGGCAGTAAACCTGACCTGGCTCACCTCGAGTCCGTAACCCAGTGGGGACAGGTGTCCTATTGGTTGGGAAATTGCTCAGCATGGAAACGTGAGCCAGGTGAAGGGACCAGATGGTAACTGCACTTTTGTGGGCATTGATCCACCTGTGGTTTCTAAAGCAATTTGAATCCCTGTATGAAATACACCGATCTGTTACTTTTCATAACATTCTGATCACCAAACTGAGCCAGTGGGGGAAAATAGCAACAGGAAAATTATACATTCAGAAAATATATTGTCATAATCAATTCATGTTTCCTGGATACTAATCAATGTAACACATTCCACCATAAACTACCAGAACCATTGCTATGATGATGACCTCACTGGCATGTCCTTCTTCTCATTGGGCAGTGCCTGGGCCTGGATGGACAGCCTGGATAAAGACTGGCCGTGGCCTAAAGCAAATGGTGGTATGACCACTGCTCCTGCAGTGGCACGGAGCCCATCGTGGAGAGCCTTCAGGTGGCAGCCTCTAAGAATTCCGAGGTGAACACAGCTTCCGCGTAACCTTCACACACGTCTCGAAGTTCAGCAGTCACAGACCCCAGAGCCTCGTCCACCAGCTCCTCTGAAAAGCTGAAGACAAACAACGCAGCTGAAGGCGTGCAGCCAAAGATGGGAGCCTTTCTTCACTCGGCTGGAGAACTCACTAAGTCAATTCTAAGATTTAAATGGAAATGCAAAAGGCCATGGATGGCCAAGATACTTCTGAAGGAGAAAAAACAAGGGGAGGCCTTGCTTTCCTAGATATTAAGATGATGGCACTTAGAGCCCAAAGTCAGGCTGGAGGGAGGGGTCTGAACCACAACCAGGTGGACCTTACCCTGAGATGGGTGAAGCCAGCAGTGACCAGAAATTAAAACCAGCTGCAACCCAGCCAACTCAGATCCACGGACAGAGATGGGGACCTGCCTTCTCCACGGGATGGGATGGGGCAGGACACTCTATTTGTGCTCTCTTTTACCTTACACACTCACACACAACTTTCTTCCGAACTGTTTCAGAGTTACAGACTTGACATCCCTTAAGTGCTTCATTTTTATTTCCTAAAGAACCATAATTCTCTTAAATAACCATAATTATATAAATCACATTAACACCATTATCTAATCTTATCTACAGACTTTTGTCAAAGCCTGCCAACTGTCCAAATAATGTCCTTTAAAAGATGCCCCCTCGCCCCCCAGCCCAGGATCCCATGCTGGATTTAGCAGTCACCTCTCTTCATTCTCCTTTAACCTAGAACCACTCTTTGGCCTTTGGCTTTCAGGGGATCTTATTTTCTACAGAATGAAGGCCTTTTTGTGTGGAACATTCCTCAATCTGAGTTCGTCTGATGCTTCCTCATGGGGACACTCGGGTGACATGTTTTTGGAAGCCACAGAAGGGATCATGTTCCCTGAGTGCTCCTATCACCTTCTCACTGCTGAACTGTTACCCCTTGGTGACAGTGATGTCTGCCAGGTTTCTCCCTGTACAGTACTGTTTTCCCCTTTGTAATTAATAAGTATACTGGGGGAGATGCTGTGTAATTATGTAAATATCTTGCTTCTCATCCAACTTATCTGAATCAATTATTATAGGGCTGCCAACGCTGAATTTCTAATTTCATCATTCCTTCTCCATTTAGTAGTTGGCATTCTACTGTAATAAAAAGCTTTCCTTCTCCTTTGTTTATGTATACATGTATTCATTCATTCACTCACTCATTTGTATAGGCTTGGCCTGGTAGATTCTTATTCAGTAGTTTGTAACTCATTACCATTATTATTTACTAGAGGCCCGGTGCACAAAATTCATGCATGGGGGACAGGGAAGAGGAGGTGTCTCTCATCCCAGCCTGCACCCTCTCCAATCTGGGATCCCTCTCACAATCCAGGACTGCTGGCTCCCAACTGCTCGCCTACCTGCCTTCCTGATTGCTCCTAATTGCTTCTGCCTGCCAACCTGATTGATGCCTAATTGCTCCCCTGCCAGCCCAATTGCCCCTAACTGCCCTCCCTGCTGGCCTGCTGGCCCCTAACTGCCCTCTCCTGCCACTCTGGTCATCCTTAACTGCCCTCCCCTGCAGGCCTGGTCTCCCCCAACTGCCCTCTCCTGCCAACCTGGTCACCCCTAACTGCCCTCCCTTGCCAGCCTCATCACTCCTAACTGCTCTCCCCTCCTGGTCTGGTCCCCCACCCCAGCTGCCCTCCCCTGCAGGCCTGGGTCCCTCCCAACTGCTCTTCCCTGCATGCCTGGTTACCCCCAACTTAGGGGCCTGGTCACCCCTAACTGCCCTCCCTTGCAGGCCTGGTCCCTCCTAACTGCCCTCCCCCACTGGCCATCTTGTGTCCACATGGAGGCAGCCATCTTTGACCACATGGGGCAGCTATCTTGTGTGTTGGAGTGACAGTCACTTTGCACATTACTCTTTTATTAGATAGGATTTTGATACTCAGAATATCCCAGACTGGCCAGTTGGAGTCCCTTCAAGCTGGCTCCTAGGTGCTCCTGACAGGAGCAGCATTCTCTGCTCTGAACACTTCCTCTGGCACATGATGTTCCAGGATCCTCCTACATTTCCCAGCCTCAGGTCTGGAATCAGCCATTTCTCTGAGGAGCCCTGATACCTTTTCATGGGAAATAGTATTTAGAAACAAAGATCTGGTATAAGTGTGCTCACTGCTACTGGTACCACTGCCAGATGGACTCAGACAGACAGAAACACATACTCCATGTGATAGTCTGTATCTATCAAAAAATGCAAACTTGTAATACTGGGATTGAAGAATCCCAGTTCACCAGCTGGCTCATTCTAGCCTTCCCCCGGAAACCTAGCTCTCATTATTCAGATTATTCTCACTACTTACTTCTTTGGTCAATTCTAAAATATAGAGAAGTTGTTTTAGAGTCATCAACCCATGCCACTGTACAAAAGAAAACTACTCCCTGGAATCTAATGTGTGCTTATAGACTTTTCATCTTTAATCAGAGGGCACAGAGTCAAAAGACCATGTTCAGAGTTCCTCAGACCAATTTTTCTCCGTCCTGCCCCCTTCAGCACGGTCTCGTTACTCACTGGAAGTGCAGTCTGGATCATATGTCCATTTGTATCCAAGTCAGGGCCCCATCACTGTTGATTTGGATGGATATGCAGGAAACATCAACATAGCTCTCAGAGTCAGAATTACACAAAAGGTAAATGCAGACAAGTGTCAATCACCCTCTCCTGTTAACCAGTCCCATCCCAGTCTTTTGCTTATTTTGATAATCTTTTGCCTTTTAATTGGTATGTTTGGTTCTCTTTCATTTAATGTAATTCTGATATACAGGATGTCCCAAAAATGTATATTCACTTTGCATTATAAAATCAGTATTCATTAACATATAGTTCAATTTCAAAATTTAAAAGAATCTATAGAAATGAATAATTCTTTTGTCAATGCCTGTTTTCAAACTGATGAGCGTTTTGATCCAGGCACTGCTGATGACTCAAAGCTGTGGAATCACAAACATTAAGAATCATTTGTTTGGGTGTATGTGTGCCCTCAATTCATCTACTATTGCGGGTTTTGTACCATAAAATTATCTTTTATTAATCCCCATTAAAAAAAGCGTAGTAGCACTTTAGAATAAATTTTCTTTGTTCAAAGCTTAGTCTGGCTTCACCCATTATTTCAAATCAGTTAAACCTGAAGAGGAGTGAAAATTAAGTGAGTTACCAGCTGTTAAAGTGTGTATACATTTTTGGGGGCACCCTATATTTGAGGTTCTAGTACTAAAACACTAAATGTCTATTTGTTCTCTACCTTTCCTTCTTTCAGATATTGTAATTTCTCATTACATTCTTTTCTCGCTATGAACTTGTATTATTCTCTTACTGGTCACCCTAGATTACAATGAGAATCCCTGACTTAAAAGTTTAACATTAATTGCTATGCTTGCCATTTTCCCAGAAAGTGGAAGATACCTCACAACACCATCTCTCTCATCTCCCTGCCTTATGTGCTATTGTGACTGTGTTCTAAATGTATGCACACCCTCATAAGACAGTTTATTGTTTTATACAGTCAATATTTATTTACTTACACACTGACCTTTTTAGCAATTCACACCTTCCTATATTTTTGACCTTTCATCTGTGACTATTTTGCTCTGAGTAAAAAATATCCTTGTAATACTGTGAAGGTCTACTGACAATACACTTTTTCAGCTGTATTGGGGCCTCTTACCTTACTTTTTTTTTTTTTAATATATATTTTATTGATTTTTTTATAGAGAGGAAGGAAGAGGGATAGAGAGTTAGAAACACCGATGAGAGAAACATCGATCAGCTGCCTCCTGCACACCCCCCACTGGGGGTGTGCCCGCAACCAAGGTACATGCCCTTGACTGGAATCAAACCCGGGACCTTTCAGTCTGCAGGCTGATGCTCTATCCACTGAGCCACACTGGGTTCGGCTCTTAACTTACTTCTTGAAATATACTTCACTGGGCTTAGAACTCAGGGGCGGGAGTTCTCCTGTTTTAGAAACTTAAAAGATATGCCTAGGTACAGATTTACCTCTTTCTCTAGCTTGAGCCTTTTAGAGCTTCCTGTATGTATGGCCTGATGTCTCTGTGATTCTGTCTGTGTCTGATGGGTCTACCGTTCGGAGCTGCTGTGGGACTGTTCCTGTTAGTGTCAACTCTCTCTGCTGCTTGGTTATTCACCACCATATATCAGGCATTGTGTCTGAAAATTCTAACAATAATTTAAGTCCTAAGATGCTGTCCTATACATTCAGAGAAAATTTATGTTAGCTTCTGCCTGATGTCTGGGGGGCAATAACCCGAAACCACTTTCGTACAATCTGGAGGAACGAAGATGATCTGGAACCACACAGAGTCCTGAGAGGGCCTCCAGATACCCAGGTCACCCTCACTTCAGGGTCCCCTCAAGTGAGGCAAGTACTCCCCCACCATGGCAAGACCCAAGTCCCACCTTTGTCCTCTGACCTGGAAACACCACCCACGTGCCCTGTCCCCTAGGACTGACTCTGCTGCATCAGACAGGGCTAACCTCCAGGTCTGCTTCTCCACGAGGCTGCCCCAGTTATTCTGCATCACCTGGTTACTTTCTGGTGCCTTCCAGCACGTCCACTTTATTTTTACTCTAGCGTTTCTATTAAGAGTTATCCTCAGGGGGAGAAGTGGTCCCAATTACCCTGTGCGTCATCAAGTGGTCATCTTGTTTTTATATTTGTTTTGCTTTCTATATTCCTATCATGAATTCTTCTATATTATGAAATCATATTAAGAAATACCAAGCTAATCCAAATCCATTCAAACACATTAAGTAAAGTATCTGTTTCCTTCTTCTTCTTTTCTTCTTTTTTAAGTATCTTTATTGATTTCAGAGAGGGAGAGGGAGAGAGAGAAACATCAACGATGAGAAAGATCGTCTGCCTTCTGCATGCCCCACACTGGGGATTGAGCCTGCAACCTGGGCATGTGCCCTGACCAGGAATCGAACCTAACCTGGTTCATAAGTTGATGCTCAACCACTAAGCCACACCAGCTGGGTTGTTTTCTTCTTCCTTTTAACCTCCAATAATAACCTGCTGCTCACTCTGGAATCACTTCTCCTGGCGCTCTGTCATCCTACTCTAATCTGGATTGGTCTTTCTATGCTCATTGAGTTCTCTTGGAAATAGCTTTGGCCATTTTTCTTGAAGTTCCCTGTTGTAGTCTAAGTTTCTTAAATCCCGCCTTCCTCCTTTTCAATGTGCACTTTGTGGTAGTGGCATGCACCCTCTAGTAGCTTAGTGAAAATGTGGATGGGAACTAGATTTTTTGACACTGTGCACACCTGACATGTCTTTATGTTATCCTTATATTTAGTTGACAATTTAGCTGAGCACAGAACAGAGGCTGAATTTTGAGAGCATGCTCTAACACCTGTCAGTCAGCAAGGTTGCTCCTGAAAACAAGGTGCCAGTCTCAGTTCTGATTGTTTGAACAGGCCGTTTTAAGGCTAAAGAACCTTTTATCATAATTTCCGCACACTTGGATGTTCAAATTTCCTTTGCAAAATGATGTGCCATGGTGTGTTCTGTCCTATTTGTTTATTCATTTATGTACTCACTCACTCACTAACTTGCAGTGGACTAATGATGAACTCTTCCAATCTAGAAATTAACAGTCTTCTGGGAAATTTTCTTATAGTATTTACCTGAATTTTCCCATTCCCCAGTCCTCTGTTTCCCCTGTTCTCACATTCTGGAAATCTAATTACACAGATGTTGGACACTATACAGTAAGTGGAAATCTGTGTGCCTTCCACTCCATTCATATCTAACAGCCCAATCCTCAAGGTGATGGAACCTGAAGGTGGAAGGTAAGTAGGTCATGAGGGTGGAGCCCTCATGAAGGGGATTAGTGCCCTTATAAAAGAGACATGAGAAAGAGGACCTCTCTCTTGGCCAAATGAGAATACAGGAAGAGAAGGGCTTTCTTTGCAGAAAACAGGCCCTTGATCTTGGACTTCCCAGCTTCCAGAACTGTAAGGTATTAATTTTTGTTTAAGCCACTCAGCCTATGGCATTTGTTATGGCAACCAGAGCTAAGACATTGACAGAATAATCCTCTAACTTTTAAAAAAATCTTTTCTTCCCTATTATCCATCCTTGGTTTGTTTTTCAACTCTACTTCCTGAGAGATCTGACTTTTTCTTTGAATCCTTCTAGTGAATTTATTTCCGCCATATTTTTTATTTCTAAAAAACTTATGTTTTATTCTTTGAAAGTTTACCCTATCTAATAAAGAGGGAATATGCAAATTGACCACCACACCTTAACAAGATGGCTGGACCCACAGCAGAGGTGGAGATCCCATAACACAAGATGGATGCGTCCACAGCAGAGGCTGAGTTAACAAGCAATCAGCAGGGACCTGAGGCTGTGTGGTGCTGGGTTGGGATAGGGGACCTGAGGCTGTGCCCCCTGCCTGGTGGGGCTTGACAGGAGACCTCAGGCCGTGCCCCCTGCATTGGCACCAGGCTGGGGGACCTCAGGCCACACACTCCCTCCCTCCCTCAGCGCCAGGCCGGGGGACCTGAGGCCATGCCCCCCACCTGTGGGGCTTGACGGGGACCTCAAGGCATGCCCCCTGCCCTGGCCCAGGGGACCTCAGGCCGCACACCCAGCCCTGGCACTGGGCCAGGGGACCTGAGGCTGCACAGCCTGCCTGGCTGGGCTTGACGGGACCTTAAGCTGCACCCCCTAGCCTGGGCCAGGGGACCTCAAGGGGCTTCCCCCAACATGGGCCAGGCGACCTGAGGCCGTGCCCCCCCACCTGGTGGGGCTTGACAGGGATGGGGCTGGCTGGGTCTGGATCTAGCCCAATGAGGGTGGGCTGGCTGGGTCTGGGTCTCGTGTGATTTTAGGCACATGTGGGTAGGCGGGGACTTGACTTTGGTTCCTGTGGGGCACCCCAGATTCTGACAGGAGGAAGGTTTTCTTATACATTTTACTACTTTTCTTTAATCTCTGACACTTCTATTATAGAGAAAGGGCAAATAGCAATATTAAAATATTTCCTCTAATTAATTCCCTTTTAATGTACACGAATTTTGTGCACCAGGTCACTAGAGTTTAAATGATATCTTGTTCTGATCTGGCAGGTGGTGCCCAGTTGGTTGAGGATTGTCCCATGCATCAAAAAGTCACTGATTCTATTATCAGTCAGGGCACATGCCCAGGTTGCAGGTCTGGTCCCAGGTCAAAGTGTATGCAAGAGGCAGCCAATCGATGTTTCTCTCTCTCTCTCTCTCTCTCTCTCTCTCTCTCTCTCTCTCTCTCTCCCCCTCCCTCCCTCCCTCCCTTCCTCTTTCTCTAAAATCAATAGAAACATTTAAAAAATACTGTTCTTGTTTCATGATGTAATAGCTCTACTTACTTCTCTGGGAATATTAATTTTCATTTGTTTCCAATGCTTTATTCTCCTTCCTTCACTGTTTGGCTTCCTCAGAGCGTTTTATGTGTAAGAGGCTGTGTGCATCTTTCCTAGCTTTCATCAAATGTCTGCTATCTTCAAGAATGAGTGTTTGAACCAAGCCTCCTATTTCCTGACTTAATTGCACCTATGCCTTACAAGCATCCCGTGCTTCCCACTCCTGTGTTTTACCAGGTGTTTCTGCATGAATCAGCTTGGTTCTTGGCTTCCCCATCATCAGGCACTTGGCTCTCCCTGATCTGCTAAGTCATTTGCTATTTGTCGAACTGCTTTATGGCTTCCAAATTTTTATTACTATTTCTTGTTTGTTCTCATTTAAAGGTTCATGTCTTTTGTTTATTCTTTTAGTGACATACAGTTGGGTGGAGATACAGGGGATGATAAAGATGAATACTTATGTTCAGTCTGTCTTTTTCACCCAGAAGTCTCCTGATTTGTTTTTTAAACCAGGAATCCTTAAGAGTTTGCTTTCATCAAAAGCATCACATCACCTAAGCCTTTCCTTTCACAGCCACTCTTATTTACATACAGTTTACATCATCTCCCTTTGATCATTCAAGCAGCACTTTTTCTTCAGTGTAAGGAGAAATGGAGATATTTCAGAAAAAAAAAAAATCTAAGATCTCCCTCACATAAGAAGCTATTAAGTCTTAGGATAATTTTTCAAGATCTCTCACTTGGGAACACTCAAATCAGAAACAAAAAAGATTGAAACAGAGCTAGAAAATTCAGATACACTTTCATGTAAGGGCCAAAGATTGCAGTGGAGAACATTTGTAAAGATCCAGGCATATTTTAATAGCTCTGGCTTCTACATGTTAACCTGTTATTCCTTACTAGAGGCCCGGTGCACAAAAGTTAATGCACTGGAGGGGTTCTCCCAGCCCAACCTGCCCCCTCTCTCAGTCCAGAAGCTCTCAGGGGATGTCCTACTGATGGCTACAGTCTGGCCTCCCTCTGGGAAGTGACTGGGCTGATCAGGGGAAGGCACCGCCCCCATCACTCCATTGATGCTGCTGCCTCTGGCCTCCCTCTGTGGGAGATGACCAGGCCGATCAGGGAAAGGCACCATCCCCATCACCCCATTGCTGCTGCCACTGCTGGCCACTGTGGCTGTGAGGTCTGAGCCCTGAGCCTTGCAACCACCAGGGCTCACAGCTGCCTGAGCCTTGGGCCTCACAGCCGTTGTGGCTTTGTCCATTTGGACGTTCGCCCTAATTAGCATATTATCTTTTATTAGTATAGATAGGCTGAGAGCTTTCCCTACAGCAACAAAAAAACTATGAACAAAGTGTATCATTTATCAGGTGGTAAGAACATACATGGAAGTCTATCTTCCGTGGCTTGTTTTTGGATTTCCCAATATACCAATTAGCCTCACCATTCAAACAGGCTCTGGGAAAATAAGAGAGCATCTGCAGGACTGTGTCACACAGAAGCAAATGAGGTTTGCCCACTCTTCTCCCCCACAAAATACATGGCATCTCTACCAGAACTAAAGGCTCAGGTACCTTGAAGAGCATGGTTTATTAAAAAGAAGCTTTAGGACTTCAGTTAAACCTGAGGGACTGAACATAAGTGATTATCTCTGATCCACCCAGAACTCCACTAAAATAAAAGGACGTAAATAAATACATCAATCTATAAGGAGAAAAAGAAACAACAGATGAGAAATGTCCAAGATTTTCAGAAAGGAAAATGCATATGGAGGAATCCTAACTGACTTGGCAGGACAGAGAGAGTAGAGGAAGCTGAAATCCAGGAGTCTGTCCAGGGACATGCCAAGGGAAGCAAGCTGGTTGTCTCACAAAACGAAGACTCAGGAATCAGGAATCAGGAATCAGGAATTGGGAGTAACAGTGCTGAGACCATGCAGGTGGAGGGAGGTCTGGGTGGAAAATAAGAGCCTGGGTTGACATTCTGCAGAATGAACAGCAAGACTGACAGATGTCCACCCCTGCTCCTGGCAGGTAAGTGACAATCCTTCCTTCACTCCCACAAATGAAGGTGTAGATTCTTTGGGAAAAATAAAACTGTAATTTTAAACTCAGCTAAATCATCAATCAAGTATGTCTCCATAGAATAAAGACACTTTCAAGCTGGAAAATCTCAAGAATGTTCCTCCAGTAAACAAAGCAGGATACGCTCCATCAAAGTAAGAGAGTAAACCTAGAAAGAAGGCGATGAGGGCACTGGAAATAAAGCCTCTGACCTGGGAGGGAGGTGACCGAACATGCTGGGCCATGAAGAAGTCCTGGAGCAGGAGCCACAGGGCCAACTTAGAGGGCAATCAACCTTGCTGGGGTAGGAGGGGGAGGGTCTCAGGAGAGAGAGTGGTGTAGAGGCGAGAAATGAAGACCAAGTGCTATATCTGATCACTGAGAAAAAAAACACTAAGATGTTGGCTAGTGGGTGGGAAAGTTCATAAATATCTAAAAGAATAAGCAAATAAAAAAGAGGCAACTGTTAACTCCTGAAAATGTTTTAAACTTGTTCAAGAAAGAAATCATAGTATACTGCGTGACTCGATGATGAAAAAAATATTTGCATGTTTATAATAAAGTGATATTCAAGAGAAATTTGAACTTGGGGCCCAATTTAAAGAATGGATTTCAATTAACTATTTACATTAAAAAAAAAATCTTATCCATTCTTCAAAAATTTAGCAGCAGTAGGATTATGTTTTAGGACTCCATGAAACGACCTTGGAAGGAGGAAGGTTAAAGAGCATGTTGCACAGATCAAAGGCCTGCTGCTATGTGCACGTCTATGCAACTATGAAGACTTCGCGATCACACTGCTTCTGACCCAGGACTCTGTTTTCTCTGGTGGATAAGCCCTCCCTCCAGCCACAGCAAAGCCCTCGCTCTGCTTAAGGAGGGGACGTTCAGTGCACTCCACTGGTGACATCACTCAGGTTGCTCCACAGTCTCTTTTATCTGGGAAAAGGACGTTCTTAGAGAAACCTGGCCACTAGTCCAAAAGCAACCACTGGAACTCCAAGGCTGAAAACACAGCATGAGACTGTGGCCAGTCCTTTCCCCGCCTCTCTGTCAGATAACATTTGGCACATGGCACGGAACATTTACTGACCTTTCAGCAATCAGCCATGGATTGAAGGAGCCCACAGCCTCATGGGAGACCATCCGGAGGTACTGGTCATAGCGGCTGCAGTAGTCTCCAATGCTGCGTCGCATTCCGGGGGGGATAAGGAGGGCAGTCTGATCCTTTCTCTGCTCAGAATCTTCTGAAGGAAAGAGAAGGGGAGCCTCTCTTTTCTCCGATTTCTCCTCTGTTCCCACACTTTCATCCAGGGAACTGAGAACAAATAAAAATGATGACAACATCCAAAATCACCTGTAAGCAAGGGCAAACTGCTCACCCACTCTGATGGTTTTGCCAAAAAAAAAAAAAAAAAGGCTTCCTTTCATTTCTCTTTCTCACAATGTACAAAACTCAGCATTATCACCACTCACTGTCTACCCTCGCCACTGGACTAACCCTCCACAGGGTAGTTCCTGTCCTGTAGACATCAGAACTTTTACATCAAATCTTGCAGTAACTTTCAGTATAACCACCATACCAATGTGATGCTTTCAACAGAAAAATCAAGGCTCCTTAACATGCAATGTTTTTCTTCTTCTTTTTTTTAATATATATGTATTTTTTATTTTTTAATCTTCACTTAAGGATATTTTTCAATTGATTTTTAGAGAGTGGAAGAGAGAGGGGAAGAGAGAAACATCGATGTAAGGGAAATACATTGATTGGTTGCTCCTGCACGCACCCTGATCAGGGCCCAGGTCAGGGAGGAGCCTGCAACTGAGGTACATGCCCTTGACCGGAATCAAACCCAGGAACCTTCAGTACCCAGACCAACACTCTATCCACTGAGCCCATTGGCTAGAGCAAGATGCAACAGTTTCTATGCCCATCTTATAAACACACTACTTTACTGAGCCATCTTGGAGTTCAGCAACATCTTGCTCAAAAGAATTTCTGTGGCTTGTGGGAACTGAAGGAATATGAAACTCATCAACATCAAAGGCAACCAACTACAATGAGATCAGTCTCCTTAGCACTTACTTGCTGTTCCAGGGCCTTTCCAACACGATGTGCACGTCTGGGTCCTTGCTGGCTACTGTCTTTGTGATCCTGATTGGATGAGGAGAAAGGGGTCCTTCACTTACTGCTGTGATTTTTTGGTCTAGAAAAGGAGACGCATCCAATGACTTCATATAAAGGAGAGTTAGTATACATACCAGCCTGTCTTTGTAGCCAACCAGCTGTGAGGAAGTCACATGCACCCTCTTAAGCACAATGGTCTAGCAGGCAGTGCAATGAAAAAAGAGAAAAGGTGAATTCAGACGTTACTAAGACACAAGCCAAGGAGTCACTGTTGAACAGTAAGCTATTTGAAGCCTCTGCTAGCTCTGAGACATGGAAGGAAGTCTGTGCCAAGACCCAGGCTCGTGGGTTCTGGGACCAAGTGCTCATTCCAGGGTTTACAGCAGTTGGGTTTATTTTTTAACCTTTAAATGGTTTGATTAGGGTGAAGAAAAAACCCCACTTATACCTGAGCACTCAATTAGCTGACTTAATTTGTGGCATTGCTGGAAAATCTGCATAATGATATTGAAACATTAACTTATAAACTAGACTCTGCAGACTTGACAGCTCTTTTGAGTTCTGGATTATTTATAATTTTAAATGCATTTCAAGTGTAAGAAGATTTGTCCTTCTCTTAGGTAAGGAGAATCTCTAAGTCAAAGAACTTTCTCTAACTCAGTCGTCGGCAAACCGTGGCTTGCGAGCCACATGTGGCTCTTTGGCCCCTTGAGTGTGGCTCTTCCACAAAATACCACGGTCTGGGCGAGTCTATTTTGAAGAAATGGCATTAGAAGAAGTTTAAGTTTAAAAAATTTGGCTCTCAAAAGAAATTTCAATCGTTGTACTATTGATATTTGGCTCTGTTGACTAATGAGTTTGCTGACCACTGCTCTAACTTATTTATATGCTTGCGATTTGTCACTGTCAGAAATACCTCAAGTCAGTTTTTGTAAAAATAATGCTGAGTACAATCAATTTTCAATTGTTCACATAAGAGAGGACATACACTTAGACCCTGCACAATTCAAGAGTCACTTTAAATGTGTGATGCGGCTGAACATACCATCTGAACAACTGGAAACAGGGCTCTTTCTATGAGTCCATGATTCCAGAATTAAAGTGTCTGAAACTCATTTTAGCGCTTAGTGTCCTGAGGAGCTCCTCTTCACTGTATCCATAGACTTTATGCAGAGTCATAGACAGTGACTAATAATTCAAATTGCCCCGGGAAAAGGAGAACACGGAGTCCTAGGTAAGACTGCCTTTTGCACTTTGCAACCCAACTTTGGGGCCAATGGCCAACCCACCTGTGAAACAAACAAGGCTTCCCTCTGCTTCCAAACAAAAAGGTGAAATGCCTGCCCATTCACTCCTCCACAGGGTAGGAGTTCCTGTCCTGTAGACATTAGAACTCTTACATCAAAGCGGGGTCCTCCTGGGCCAGATCTATGCTGGGTGCTGTGCTTCTGACCAACTGGCTGGCCTCAGAGAACTTGTGACGGATCTGGGAGGAGACCTTTCAACAAACAGCTCTACAATGGCAGGACAGGTCAGAGCCAATGGGAGCTCACAGGCCTTTGGGGAAGGGAGCCAGTTCCAGTCCAGGCATCCCAGGGGGAGCATGCCAGCTTGGTCCACAGGGGGTCATGTGAGTTGAGTTTCAAGGGTGGCATTGACTGTTTTACGAGAATGAAGACTGGAGTGCGATTAAGGTTGGGGCGAAGAGAGAACCAATAGGAGCCAACTTGAAAATGGCAGAAAACATAAAAGGAACAAATAGATGCTGTTCATCCTCCTGTAAAAATTTGACATGGAAAACAACACTTTTTCTAAAATGACACCCACCCCAAACCCGTATTTTAAAAATATTTTATGTGAAGCCCTGATCTGGTGGCTCAGTTGGTTGGAGCATTGTCCCGCACACCAAAAGTCTGTGGGTTTGATTCCCGGTCAAGGCACATACCTACTTTGCAGGTTCGGTCCCCAATCAGGGCACCTACAGAGGCAACAGACTGATATTTCTCACATCAATGTTTCTCTCTCTCTCCCTTCCTCTCTCTCTCAAATCAATAAAAACATATCCTTGGGTGAGGATTTAAAAAAATTATGTGACATAGGCTACTGTTGTAAACCATCGACACCCACAATTTCCTTTATAGCCCTTAGTAATCATACTACTTAAATTCCTTCAGAGGTAATGTTTAACCACTTTTTATTCACCCCCTTTCATTGAGGAAGGTAGTAACTGATAAGCCTGCATCAAACAGAATTAAAGTAACACTTCCTGGCTAAAACTGATAGTAGCTTAGCAACTGCAGCCAAAATTCGTCTGAATAAATTTTTGCAAGTGGAGAACAGGGAAGGTCTTTTCAACAAATGGTATGAGAACAAATGGATATCCATTAGGAGGAAAAATGAGCCAACCTCTACTTTAAACTACAGGCCAAATTTTATTTAAGATGAATCACAGACTACACACACAAGCTAAACCATAAAGTTTCTGTAAGAAAACAAGACTCTCTCCTCAAATTGGGAGTAGGCAAAGATTTCTTAAATCAAATAAAGCAAAAATGACACAAGAAAAATGGAAAGCTTGACTTTGTCAAAAGTAAAAGTTATCTTTCTGTAGTAAAACACATTTGAGAAAATATGTGAGCTGCAGATGGAGCAAAATATTTGCAAAGAATAAGTAGATCAGTGGCTGCTGGGCGAAGAGAGGGACAGGGGAGGGCCTGCAATAGGCCGTGTTTCTTTTTAGGGTGATTCTTTTGTGTAAAAAAGGTTCTAAATTAGAGAGCAGTGATGTTTGCACAACTTAGTAAATATATTAAAAACTACTAAAAGCATGTATTTTATGGTATGTAAATTATCCTATGTAATAAAACCCTAATATGCAAATTGACCAAACAGCAGAACGACCATTCACTGTGATGTGCACTGACCACCAGGGGACAGACACTCAATGCAGAAGCTGCCTCCTGGTGGTCAGTGTGCTCACAGAGGGAGTGCTCTCAGTCAGAAGCCAGATTCACGGCTGGTGAGAGCAGCAGCAGTGGCAGGAGCTCTCCTGCCTGTGCTGCAGGTAGGCAGTAAGGAGCGAGCAATCCTGGACTGCAAGAGGGTGCAGGCCAGGCTGAGGGATCCCTCTCCCTCAAATGTGGGCCTCTAGTATCTTAATAAAGCTGTTATTAACAATAACTATATATGGCAAAGAGTGTATACCCAGGATGCATAAAGAATTCCTACAACTCAAAAATAAGATAACCATTAGAAAATGTACAAAAGTTTTGAATACTTCACCAGGGAAAATATAAAAATGGCTAACAGTCACTTGAAAATGTTCTAAACCTCATTATTCAACATGGAAATTAAATTTAAACTACAACAAGGTATCATCATATGCACGCCAGCATGGTCACAATTAAAGATTGACTACATCAAATGATAACAAGGATACAGAGCAAGAGGGACTCAATTAGATGGGAATGTAAATTGGCACAGACACTTTGGGGAAAGGTTTGATAGTTTTTAATAGTGAAGCATTCACCTATCCCATGACCTGACAAACCTACTCTTGGGTTTTTATTCAGGAAAAATAAAAACATATGTCCACACAGACTATGTATGAATACATAGGGTGTTCCAAAAAAATGAATATGCACTTTGAATGATTAGAAAGTCAGTGTTTATTAATATACAATTCATTTGCAAAATTTAAAAGAATCTACAGAAATGAATAATTTTTTTTATCAATGCCTATTTTCAAATTTATGACTGTTCTGGTCTAGGCACTGCTGATAATGCAAAGCAATAAAATCACAAACATCAAGACTGATTTCGGCCCACCCAGCGTGGCTCAGTGGTTAAATATCAAACTATGAACCAGGAGGTCACAGTTCAATTACAGATCAGGGCACATGTCCAAGCTGTAGATTCAATCCCCAGTGTGGGATGTGAAGGAGGCAGCTGATCAATGATTCTCTCTCAGCATTGATGTTTCTCTCTCTCTCTTCCTCTCCCTTCCCCTTTGAAACCAATAAAAATAGAGAAAAAAATCATTTCAGTTCACCCTCAATTTGTAGACTGTTGCTGGTTTTGTACAGTAAATTTTATTTTATTTTATTTTAGTTTTTTGGTTAATCCTCACTGGAGGATATTTTTCTCATTGGTTTTAGAGAAAGGAGAAAGAAGCGGAGAGGGGAGAAGGAGGAGGAAAGAGAAAGAAACATTGATGTGAGAGAGCCACAACAATTGATTGCCTTCCATCAGGGTAGGGAATCTACAACCCAGGTACCTTCCCTTGACTGAAACTGAACCTGCAAACCTTGGGTTCAAGGGCTGACGTTCTAACCACTGAACCATGGCAGTCAGGACAAACTTTATCTTTTATGTGTCCCCATAAAAAAAAAGTCTACTGGCACTTTAGGATAAATTTTCTTTATTCAAAGCTTAGTCTGGCTTCATTCATTATTTCAAATCAGTTAAACCTGAAAAGGAGCAAAAATTAAGTGAGTTATGAGCTATTAAAGTGTATATACATGTTTTTGGGACATGCTACATTAATAGCAGATTTATTTCTAATAGCTCAAAACTAAAAACAAGCAAATGTAGAGCCACAAACAAATGGTAAACTAGATGTGTTACAAGCATAAAATGGAATACTACTCAGTGATGAAAAGGAATGAACTGATCCCAGTATGGTGGGCTGACTAATAGCTTTTCAAGGTGTCCACATTCTAATCCATGGAACCTGTCAATGTTCCCCTCTATGGCAAGAGGAACTTTAAGGTTCTTGAGATAGGAGAGTATCCTAAATCAGTGGTCGGCAAACTATAACTCTGTTGACTAATGAGTTTGCCAACCACAGGATAGGGGCTTAATCACAAGGAACAACAATTATTGGAATCAAGAGTCTTAGGTCAGTGGTCAACAAATTCCTGTAATTATTGGAATCAAGAGTCTAGGTCAGTGGTCAGCAAACTCAGTCAACTGAGTGGCAAACTGCGGCTCGCAAGCTGCAGTTTGCCGACCACTGTCCTAGATTATCGGGTTTTCCCCTAAATATAACACAAGTGCCTTGCAATAGGCAGTCAAAGGAAGATTTAACCACAGAGACAAAGTCTGGAGTAGTGTGGTCATAAGTCAAGGAGCGCAGGCAGCCTTAGAAGCTGCCTATACCTTGACTTTAGGCTTTTAAGGCTTGGTTCAAACTTCTGACCTCTAAAGTTAAGAGAATAAATGTGTGTTTTAAATCACTAAACTGTGCTTTAACTTGTTACAAAATTAAATTTGTTACAGTGGCAATAGAAAACAAGTAACATAAATACATCTAAAACATCATGATGAATGAAAGAAGTCTTAGACAAAGAACATATGCAGGCATGATTCCATTTATATGAGAGTCTAGAACAGGTAACTAATTTATAGTGAGCAAAAAAGCACAATTATTGCCTGGGTCATTGGAACTGACTGGGAAGGAGCATAAGAGAACTTCTGAGGTGCTATAGTTTATATGTAAATTTTAAATCAAATGAAAAAAGAGCCATAGATATTAAATTCTAGTTGCTGACACACAAGCTGAAATGTATGAAAAATAAGATGAATTGATGGACAGAGTATAAAGAAATAAAGCAAGTATAGCAACATGTTAATTATAGAATCTATAAGGTGGTTTTATGGGTGTTCACTGTAGAATTTTTTCTGTATGTTCAAAATTTTCAGGATAAATGTTGGGGGGAAAATGAGGGGAGCACTCACCATTTTTTTCTTCCTGCATCCAAAGTTGAGGATCACTATATACAATTTTATTATATCTTTGACGAACTGTCTCCTGGTACTTCTTTAAAAAAAAAAATTAATTGATGAGAATAAATTAGTTTCATTACAAACCAGAGCTAGCAAGAATGTCATAGCTCAGCAGATACATTTCATAGACATACTGCCAGGAATGAGCATCTGCCAGACCAGGAAGTGATTAGCTTATGAGGTGACGTCTAAAAATGAAGCGATAAATCTAATTCATCTAATCTAGACCAGTGTTGCCCACTGGAGCTTGATGTGAGGATGAAAATGTTCTATAGTTGTCATGCCCAATACAGTAACCACAAACTACTGACCACTTAAAATATGAGTAGTGTGTTTAATTTTAATTAATTTATATTTAAATAGCCACATTTGGCTAAAGACTACCATTGGACACTGGATCTAGACAGTTAATCCCAAGACAGGGAAAACAGTTAAAAGACTAGGATAAATTATGCATCTTTAAATTTTCAAAAAGCAACAAAAAATTGGCTTCTCTATAATGTCTCTATTTAGCAACAACGCCAAAATGAGATTTAATCATGGTGCAGTTATAAAGAAAACACTGAACTGGTTGTTAGGAGACTTGGACGAAGTCTCAACCCAGCTCTGGCGGGAATTTTTGTGTGACCTTAGCCACATCATTTACTACCTTATTGGTCTCAATTTCCTGCTCTGAACAATCCTGGGATTGGGTTGGGTGATGTCTGAGACTGAAGATTCTGAGAAAAGCATTCTAAAGTCGTATGGTGGAAATTACAGGCGGCAAACTTATATGTGGTATGTCAGGACCCTAGGCCAGCCGGGTAGCAGAGGCAGATGAGCAGCATTTACGAGCTGAGGCATGAGGAAGCCCATGCTCCGCTTTCTGAAACACATCAGCGATAACAGGGATAATGATAATGATCGCTTCCTAAGGTATGTGTCGGGTGGTAGCGACTATCAGCATGATGAGAATTCATGCCGTATTTTATCTTTAAAACCACTCTACTTATTAGAAGGGTAAGCACCCTACTTATTATAGGGGTAAGCACCCTACTTATTAGAGGGGGTAAGTGGCTTCATCAAGGTCAGACATTTGGTTGGCAGTTGAACTAGGATTTAAAACCAGTGATGTGATTTTGAAGTCCTGCTAATCTACAGAAACGCATGTGGAGGACCTGCACTCAGCAAGGGCCAGATTACCCCCTGCCCCCCCTCACACACACCCCTGCCCACCACACTGCCCCATGGACAACCAGAACCTGCAGCCCAGACCTTACTTCCATTTCCTCCATTCGGAGCAGCATGGTCTCCAGATACAGGCTGTCCCCCGAGGTGGTTAAGGCGTCAGGCTCCAAGATCTTAGAATGAGTCATAACCTGGAGCTCATGAGTGGTATCTTCCAAAATATTGTCCATCTGAGGATTGTTGTTGGATTTATAATCAAGAGTAGTAGCCTATGAAACAAGGGAGGAGGATGGGAAGGCAATCCAAAGCCAGCAGAGGAACCTAAAGATTAATGCTGATCGTAACAAACCAACTACATGGTGATCCAACTGGCAGTTTCTATGCTAAATCAAACCTCCTCTCAATTAGTAAATATCAAAATCAGTAACATCAGTACAATTTTTACCAGTCGTTTAAACAGTAGCAATAATCAAGTAATATTAGTATTGTCTGTGTAAAGTATCATAATAATAGTTCACAGAAGAAAATATATTATTAGTGGCCAGTAAAGATATGAACAAGTATCCAATCGGAATCAAAGTTAAAGAAATAAAAATTATGCCCTGGCTGGTGGGCACTGTCCCATCCACCGAAAGGTTGCTGGTTCAATTCCCGATCAGGGCACATGCCCAGGTTGCCACCTCAATCCCTGGTGAGAGACATGCAGGAGGCGGCCAATTGATGTTTCATGCTCACATCAATGTTTCAGTGTAAGGATGACTGCCAGAGCTAAAAACAACCAACTGCCAGAGCTAAAAAGACTCTTGATGGTGCTGTGTGTGGCAACAATCCTGATGTTTAACAGTAGCCCACAACACTCAATACTTTTCTTCTTCCATAAGTTATACTAAAGACCATTTAATGCAAATTTATCTGTATAATTCTTATGTAGAAAGCTAATTACTCTTTTTTGTTATGTTAACACTCACCAAAGGATATTTTTTCCACTGGTTTTAGAGAGTATGGGAGGGAGGAAAGTGGGAGAAAGAAAGAGACACACACAGAGAGAAACATCAATGCAAGAGAGACACATTGATTGGTTGACTCTTGCACATGCCCCGAATGGGCCAGGGATTGTACCTGCAACCCATAACCCTTTGGTGTGCGGGCTGACACTCTAACCACAGGCCAGGGCAAAGACTGTCTATACTAATGAAAGGGTAATGTGCTAATTAGACCGAGAGACCTTCCATACATCCTTCCGAACAAAGCCATGGTGGCAGAGCTGAGGCAGAGGCGTTTAGGGGCTATCAGGCCAGGAGGGGAGGGCAGTTGGGGTGATCAGGCTGGCAAGGGGGGCATTTGGGGGCAAATTGGCCAACAGGTGGGGGAGTTGGGAGTGAGCAGGCCAGCAGGGGGCACATTTGGGGGTGAACATGCCGGGAGGCAGAGTGATTAGGAGCCAGTGATCCCGGATTGCCAGAGGGACATCTAACTGCAGGCCTAAACCAGCAGTTGGACATCCCCTGAGGAGTCCCAGATTGAAGAGGGTGCAGGTGGGGCTGAAGGTAACTCCCCTCCCACGTGCACAAGTTTCATGCACCGGGCCACTAGTTCTTAATAGTATTCAAACATGTACACTTCACAGAGAGCATTTATAATCACTTCATTTGTGGAGTTGCCTCCCTAGATGAGAAGTTAGCCTCGTAATTTTACTAGGATAAAAGTGTCATTTGGTGGCTATTTGCACAGAGCACCAGAACATAGTGTCCCCGATTTGTAAGAGCTAAATGCAGGCTTTCAGTTTCCAGTCTCAGAAGCCTCATCTCACATGAGATTCTGACATAAAATACTGTACAATAAACTTATAATCACAAAGATTAGGAAAATATGCTGCAGCTAAAGTACTATTAATAATTACAACAGAGATACATCCTGGAGATCTGCTGCCTTCCTTCCTGTTCCTAAGGTGGCTGAACTGGTGGTGCTTCCTTCCAGCTCCCTTCTAACCCTGCAACCTTCACCCCTGCTCTGTGCACAGACACCATTACCTTGTTTCCAACTGGCACACAGGGTCAGTGGTGCAGTCGGCATCTTCCACTCGCAGCCTGGGCAGGTGGGAACATGCCGTCAGCCCTCCAGAGGCTGGACAACTACAAAACATGTTCTTCCCTCAAATGTTATCATTTTTCCTTGGGCTATCTTTTCTCTCTGCGCAGCTAGATACCGGTCATTACTAGACACTCAAAACATGCCAGCCTAACAATAAATATCAGACCACGAGTATAAAAGAAATTAGGCCAGTAATGAGCAAAAACAGGCTGAATGAAAGGAAATGAGGACAGCCATTCTCCTGCCGGAGGCCATCAGCATTCAGGGTCATACAGTGCACTCATGTTCTCATCACGAGGAGAGCAAGAGCCACTAACAAGAACCTGTGGCTCCAGAGACTGCTGTGAGCTGTTTGCAAGGCAGATCTAACTCATAATGCTAAATAAACACTGTAAGCATTAACATGCCACATATGAAAAGCAACTTACACTTCTTGAGTAATCTAGTGTTTGCAAAGTAATGTGCACCTCATTCCCTTACAACTGGAGACATCATCACGTAATAATACCACACGCACCTCCTCTGCAGGCTGGACTGTCCCTGTGTTTACTGATGGTCGATCCTTCAAATTAATATGTGCTCCCACAGAAGAATTGACTCTCTATTAAAAAAGATAAGCAAGCTCATGAATTATAAAAATGTACAACCCCAATTAGTACAAATGCATTCTGTAACAGAATAACTTCTGCGTGGACTGTTCATCAGCTTTAGCTACAGGCGGGCTTTTTGCAGCAATTTGAAGCACTGTTTTTACGAAAATAAATGTCATGTGTTGATCTTGGCTTCCTGCCCCTTTTCCTCCCCCACTTTGTAAACATTTTCAGAGTAACTGTGTGTTTTTATGCAATTACTCCACTTCTCTATTCCAGTTAACTCATTGATAAAATGAAGAGTTTGGATTACATGGTCTCTAGGACCCCTCCCAGTTCTACAGTCCTGAGATTCCCATGGACTCTAGTAATAATCCAACATTTCTTAAACTAGACCTCCAGAAATTCAGTGGCCTTTGCAGGAGCCCATTCACTCCATTTAAGATGATAATATTTTTGTGGCCTCATCCATTCACACACACAGACCGCTCCTATTTACAGGTGGATCCACAGAGTCTGGCCACAACATTCAGCTTAAGAGGATGGCACAACCTGCCAATGATGCGGTATACAATGTCATCTTCAAAAAAGCCTTGGTATGTACCCAGAAATATCTCTCCTTTGGAAAAATAGAGTCAGTCATCTCAAACCACTGAAGTAAAAGAGCAGAAGCAGTTAGCAGAACACATGACCACCGGTAGAGCCATTTGACTAAGAATGGAAATTGTGTCTGGTTGGAATGGTCAGTGTGATTAAGTGTTGATCCATGAACCAGGAGGTCAGGTTCAAATTCCGGAGAGGGCACAGGTTGTAGGCCCAATCCGTGGTAGGGGCAGAGTGGGAGCCATGCAGGGGACAGCCAATCAATGATTCTCTCCCATTATTGATGTTTCTATCCCTCTTCCTTCCTCTCTCTGAAATTAATACAAATATATATATTAAAAACAGAATGAAAAATACAATCTAAACTCATTCCCCAAACTAAGATCTCACCTTCCTAAAAAGTGGGACTTTCTCTCTCCCCCTAGTCTTCGTCACTAGCCCACAATGCAAGGCCCTCGCAGCTAGCAGTGCACCACACTGTGCAGCATGGCTCAGCACTGCAGCCTCCATCTGCCAGACACTCAGCCCTAGGAAGGGTCAGTGTGACCTCTGTAGCAACTCCTTCTATTCTGGAACTTCCAAACGGCAAGCAAATGAGGTGAAGCACATTACCTGAGCCTGAGCCAGCAGAGGCTTTAAACGCTCCAGGACTGCCTTTTCTACTTTGTCTGCTAACTGGGTAGCAGAAACACTATTTAGAAATAAAATAAAGAATTAAAATCAAAAGCAAGAAAATATTCTATTTTACATATTTACAGTGGTACCTCAAGATACGAGTTTAATTCGTTCCGTAACCTTGAGGCGTGGGAAACTATGAGACGCTCGAGTCGAGGTAAACTGGTGGGTCGTGTGCAGCCGGCTGATCGGCGAGATGACTCCTATCTCAAATGTTGCTCGTATTTCAAAGCAAAAATCGCTTGCTCGACGGCTCGTATCTCAAAAATCTCGTATGTCAGGGCACCCGTATCTCGAGGTACCACTGTATTTGCCATTCCAGGTGAAGGAAAATCAAATGTTTATAAACCCACAATGCTTCCCTAATTTTTCTTTTCACATTGATTTTAGGCAATAGGAGAGAGAAAAACATCGATGTGAAGGGATCAAACGCAATAACCCGAGTAAGTGCTCTGACTAGGAATCAAGTCGGCCACCTTTTGGTATATGGGATGATGCCCCAATTGAGCCACACTGGCCAGGGCAATGCTTCCATAATATTAAGGGCCATACAAGTCCCCTAGAGCAGTAATTGGCAAACTGCGGTTCGTAAGCCACATGCGGCTCTGTGGCCCTTTGAGTGTGGCTCTTCTACAAACACCACAGCCTGGGTGAGTCTATTTTGAAGAAGTGGCATTAGAAGAAGTTTAACTTTAAAAAAATTGGCTCTCAAAAGAAATTTCAATTGTTGTACTGTTGATATTTGGCTCTATTGACTAATGAGTTTGCCGACCACTGCCCTAGAGACTTATTAAAATAAGACTCTGAGGCCGCCATGGCCAGTCAGTCGCAGGGCATCCAGCAGCTGCTGCAGGCCGAGAAGCGGGCTGCCGAGGTGTCCGAGACCCGCAAGCGAAAGAACCGGAGGCTGAAGCAGGCCAAAGAAGAGGCTCAGGCTGAAATTGAACAGTACTGCCTGCAGAGGGAGAAGGAGTTCAAAGCCAAGGAAGTTGCAGCTCTGGAATCCCACAACAGTTGCAGCACTGAAATGGAGAAGGAAACCCAAGAGAAGATGCTCATCCTCCAGACCTAATTTCGGCAGAACAGGGATGAAGTCCTGGACAACCTCTTGGCCTTTGTCTTGACATCCGGCTAGAAATCAGTGAAAACTACCACATTAAGTGGTTAGGGAAGAAGAAAGAAGCACCTCTTCCATGGGTTGGCATTTTATATGCCTCCATGGAATAGGAAATTTTTGCAAAACTTGAGTTAGAATCTTGTGAAAAGGCATTAAATTATTTCTGTATACTGTATAGTAGGTTCTTTTGCTTTTTGGAGAACAGCAAATCTAGTTTCTTTCTATAAACTTAGAGTAGAGTTTATCCAAAGATGTCATCTTTTTACCTCATATTTTTTAGAATGTTAATGAGTAGACTTTGTCTTTTTCTATGTCTTTTAATTCAAGTAACATATAAATATATATAACAATACTGTTTCTTAGATGTGGTAAGAATCACTTTTTTTTAAGAAAGAAAGTGATTAAATTTATTTTTTCCCTTAAGCGTTCTTGAAGGTCAGGGGCTTTCTCTATGAAAAAGTAATAAATAGTTTTTTGTAACTTGTGTAAAGCAGTAGCTAGCCTTAAAATACTAGCAGTCCTTTCTGGTGGAGGGTTAGAACAATGAATAGTGGTATAATTGTTTGGGCTACTTTTAGTATTAACACAAATTACTAGATGACAGAATTCAATAACTTGTTACATGTTGTTACTTGGTGTACTGATAATCATTTAAAAGTAAAGACTTTGTCATGCAAAAGAAATAAAAATAAAAAATAAGACTGAGCCCTGGCCAGTATTTCTCATCGGTTAGAGCACTGACTTGCAGACCAAAGAGTCATGGGTTTGATTCCCAGTCAAGGCCTGTACCTGGGTTGTGGGTTTGCTCCCCAGTCCTGATCCAGGAAAATACAGGAGGCAACTGATGAATGCTTCTTCTCACCTCTCTCTCTCTCTCTCTCTCTCTTTCTCTCTCCCTCCCTCCCTTCCTTCTTTACAGTCTCTCTAAAAAATCAATGGGAAAAATATCCTCAGGTGAAAATTAACAAAAAATAAAAAAATAGAATGCATACTCTTATTCAGTTGGTCTGACTGAGGCTTGAGATTCTGTATTTCTAACAACTTCCAGGTGGGTGCAACACTGCTGGTCCTGCATCAAACATCTGATGAAAGTATGTGGGGCTCTCAGTACATTTTAAAAGAATAATGGCTGCCTTTAAAAGACTGGACAAATGAAACTAATTTTGCTCCCTCCCAAAGTGACACAATAATAGAGTTAGACATAGACCCACAAAGGGAGGGGAAAGGTGCTAGAAGCAAAAGGCCAAAGGTAATAATGTAGCTGACCTGAGAAAGTGGAATACTTAGCCAGCGTGGGAACACTGAACACCTACACAATGTGCACTACTGGCTGACACAGGCACAAGACAGGCAGGACCAGGCATGTCTAGCCTGGGGGTGAGCTGGGAGGTATAGCTTAAATATGGAAGATAAGGATCAAGTGATGTTTAAGAAGTTAGACCTCTTCCCAATGCTGTGAGCAGTCTGTGCTCAGTCTCTGGAAGGGCCTCTTTACTAAGGGATGCTAATCCCAGCTGAGGCTGTAAGTACACTGCCAAAAGGAGTGGACCAAGTATGCACGCCGAATGTCGAGTGGTAGGAATTACAACCCTTCTCCCCAACTCAGCCCCTAGGACACTGGCCTCCAGATCCTTACCCTCTAGGCGAAAAATCAGAAGATTCTATTCTAGACAGCCTGACACCCCGCTTCTCCCGTCAAGGAGAGACCTAAAGACCATTATGAATTACAGTTAATTATAGCAAACAATCCACCCAGATGACTCTAGAGGAGCGGTTCTCAACCTGTGGGTCGCGACCCCTTTGGGGTCGAACAACCCTTTCACAGGGGTCACCTAAGACCATCGGAAAATGCAGATATTTACATCATGATGCATAACAGTAGCAAAATTTCATGGTTGGGGGTCACCACCACATGAGGAACTGTATGCAAGGGTCGCGGCCTTAGGAAGGTTGAGAACCACTGCTCTAGAGGAAAGCTCAAGTTCAAGAATCCTTTCAGCATCAAGCCAATGGAGCCTAGAGGACAGTATAGAACAGTCACCCAGCTCTCCTCAGCCATCAGGACTCCCCCTGCACTCCAATCCTGGCTCCACTGCAGCCTTCTGAGGTGATTTCAAAATCTTTTAAGCAGGCAGGCAGCCAATAAACATAAGTGTGACTACTCCTTTAAACAATTTTAATTAGCTAGCTGTTAAAATAGTTAGATGATATAGATCAAGCCTATTTTTACCTCTGATTTTGCATTTTGTCCATTTCCTCAGCTTTTAATTCTCCGAGTTCTTTCAATCTTTTGGAAGTTTCTGCATCAAGCCAAGCGAGTCTAGCAGACAGAACAAACATAGTCAGATCACTTGTACTTCGGTCTGCAGCTGCCAATACCACAGACACAGACTGGGATACCAGAGTGCCCATCCTGCCTCCAGGAGGGAGGCAGAAGGTGACACAACCTCTCTGGACCCCATAAGCTTTTCAGATAATGTTCTGGTTAAAAAGACACTTCTGTGCACAAGCACTCCTCGTGTGCAGAGAAACAAAAACTGTGCCTGAATATTCTCCAAAAAACTATCCATCACTGGACTTAGGATTTTTGGTTCAACTATAAAATAAGCTATTGCTGCAGCTACACGTCTAGACAAAGAAATGGACTCCCGGAGAACTCTAAAGGCACAGTGAAGTCAAATAAAAGTGAAGGGAAAAGCTAACTCTATGTGGATGGGCAATGATTCTTTCAGTTTAGGATATATAAATATTATTAAATTATTTAATGGCCCGTATTCATTTTTCCTTTCCCATAATCGAACCTGGGACCTTTCAGTCCGGAGGCCGATGCTCTATCCACAGAGCCAAACCGGTTTCGGCTAGAGCCTAGTTTTAATCCTAATTTATTTTCCCTTCTAAAACCTCTGTTCTTAACCCTTTACTTCTTAAGGTACACACCATGTTCCATCTTAAATTACAGCTAATGACAAGTCCTTCCTACTGACGATAAACAAGCCGGGGCTGAGATTTGGTCTTTCTTATCCTTTTTTAAGTCTCCCTAACGCTCACAACTGTACAGATACAACAGAAGCAACTGGCAGCCAGCTAACACAAATATAACTTTTAAAAAATATTTCATTAATTGTTTATTTTATTTATGCATTTACAAACATTATTGTTGGACAAAGTCCAAAAGTGCCACCAAACTGCCAAAAAAAGTCCACAGTACAAGCAAGCTAGAGGACTCACTGGAGAAACACGACCCCTCGCTGGAACCCTCTCATCCTGCTCTGTTCTTCCTTCCTGTTTGATGTTCTTCCACTGGTTCCCCTTCCTAATCCCGCTCCCAGGGAGCTAACCCAAAGCTCAATCCCTGACCCTCAACTAAATTCTGTTTCCTACTCCTTCCGTGTAAATATCACCTACCTGCATGACTAATTCAAACATTGCCTCAAAGATGACACCCAATTCTACCTCTCCTAACCTTTCTTCCTCCAGCTTCTATCCTAGATCTTAACCTGCTGTGCTTAGCAACCAGAATAACACACCATCCAGGGCAGACTGCCTGGCTTCAAATCCCAGCTTTGGTCACTGACTAACAGTGTGACCATGGGTAAATGACTGAACATGTCTGGCTTCATTTGAAAAATGGGAGTGATAACCCCAGTATCTATTTTATAGGGTTACTAGATGTGCACGAAATTTGTGCATTTGGAGGAGGGAATCCCTCAGCCCATATTGCACCCTCTGGTAGTCCGGGAGCCCTCAGGAGATGTCTGATTGATGGCTAAGTGCTGCTACTGAGGCAAGAGAGGCTCCCACCACTGCTGCTGCGCTAGCCAGCCATGAGCCCAGCTTCTGGTGGAGCAGCACTCCCACTGTGGAAGCACAATGACCACCATGGGACAGCTCTGGCATTGAGCATCTGCCCCCTGGTGGTCAGTGGTGTCATAGCAACTGTTGTTCTGCTGTTTGGTCAATTTGCATATTAGCCTTTTATTATATAAGATAAGAATTAAGAAAGCTAATACATGTAAAGCACTTGACATATAATTTTTGAATGAATTAAATAAGGAATAAAAAAGGGATTCACTGTCTAAGCTGAATAGTTTGACAGAAAATGTTAATAATTTACATTTTAAATAACCACTTTATACACAGGGAAGAAAAGAAAGTTCATTTAGAATCTATGTGAAAGGGACCCTTACATTTTCAAAGATTTGAAAATATCAGCACAAACCTAACTGCTTCATGCTCAACAGCATCTCCCAACTGACTTTCCTCTTGAGCACCTTCTTGCTCAACAGACTGCTCTTTCGTGGCATCTTTGGGGTTAGGTTTCACCTTCAGCCATGCAGCACTGCAAGAAATGAGAAGTGTATCTCTGTAATCATTCACTCCCCAGCCAATGGCTCACGGAAAGGTGACAGCTCAGAGAAGATAAAAGCATTCGGTAACGGTGATCTCCAACACAGGGCCCTACCAATGGGAGCTGAAAGTGAACAAGGGTGAGATCCCCCAGAACTCATGCTCAGTATGAAAAGAGAGAAGTTTGACTTTTGCTTCATAGAAGCAATCACTATTTTATTTTGTTAATCCTCACCTGAGTATATTTTCTCCACTGATTTCCAGAGAGAGTGGAAAGGGGGCAGGAGGAGAAAGAGAAAAAACCATCAACTTGAGAGACACAATGATTGGTTGTCTTCTGCACATGCGCTGGGCTGGGGATCAACCTGCAACCTAGTTACATGCCCTTGATTGGGAATCGAACCCACGACCCTTCACTGTGGGAAGCCAACGCTCTACCCACTGAGCAAGCACCACCACCCATGGCCAATCACTATTTTAAGTAGGAAAAAAAAAGTCAATTATAGAATAATGGGTAAACCTCAACAAAAACTTATAATAATATATAGACTTGGATCACTAATTATATTCCATATTATGAAGCAATGCTTTACTTTTATAAGCCTAATACACCACACATACACACAGCTGCAATATAAACTTCAGCTAATTGATATATACCAACTGAATTCACATCTCTATACTGACATATATAGAAAAGACAGAATTTAGAGGAGAGAAATAAAAATGAAAAAAGCACATTATGCACTCAGAAGACCTGTTATGAGTCCCAGCTCTGCTATGTAAGGAAGACAGTAAATTCTCTAGACGTTGCTTCATTACCTTTAACGTGAGGGTTGATGGATAAGCAGAACCATTCATTTAGAACCATTCAATCTTAAGGGAAATCCATTCTACCAAGCTTCTTACCCTGTCTTTTGCCAGCCCCCAAAAGGCAGACTCCTTCAGTCACTTAACCTCTCACTCATTTTCTCTCCACATTACTGCTTTCTGCTGCCTTTCTTTTACTGTCCTACCTCCTGTACTTCCTACTGTGCCTTCAAGAACTCCTAAACAAGTTCCCCTCTAACCAACTCCACAAAGACTACTTCCACCTAACTGGACCCCGATACCCCTGGAGGACAATACCTTCTCTCTGGCTGCGTGGAATGAGGTGACACACAATAACGTCAGCATTATCACAGCTGTCCCCTGCAATCAGACAGTGTCTATAAGATTGTTATGGTTTTGTAAGTCATAATTGTTTGGAATTAGAATCACTTTAAAATATTCACTCATCCATCCAGCAAAGACGTACTGAATTTCTGCTAAAATTTACTAAGTATCAGGCACTGTGCTAAGGCATTGAACACTCAGATACAGGGGAAGCACAGTTCCTGACCTCAACTAACTAGAATGTATTCAGTGAAGAGACAAGTGAGGAAAGCCTATGAGCCTCCATACAATACACATGTCCACAAGGTGTTGGGTGGCCCCTGGAGACTACACTACCCATTGTCAGGTAGGAAAAACTTCTTAATAGAAACAAAGGCTGCCATTTATTTGTGCTAACCAATAGGTCATCTTTGACCTGTAAAGAAAAATAAAGTCACATATCCAAATGGTCCCTTGAATTTTTACATACCATTTAGGAGACGCTTGTGGGGACGTGGGGTTTGGAGGTATCCAAGGAGCCCTAGTGTCTTTCATAGGCTGTTGGTTTATTTTTAATCTGGATGAAACTGTTGTCTGATGCAACCTGCTTTTGCCCTGAGATTGGGTTGGTCTACTTTTTTCAGCTTTATGAAGTCCCTGTAAGAGAGAAATATGAATTATCAAACCAAATGGATATCAAACTCTGACTTACTGAAGCTTCAAGTGCCCCTGAGCTATTCATGCATCTATTCAGCAAAAATCTAACTGGGAAGCTCTGAGGTGGAAATTTGGGGGAGGATGTAAATGACACAAAAACAATGTTGGTAAGCGGGGAGGGGGGATGCAAAACTGGAATCCATAGCTTTGCCATCTTTTGATATATTTTTTCATAATTAAACCAAAAGAAGGGAGTTAAACTGTAAAACGTTCTTGGTTAACTTCTCTGAGCCTCAGGTTTCTCATCTGTAAAATGGGAGATAATTTCTTTTTTTGTTTATCTTTATTGTTCAAAGTATTATAGATGTCCCCTTTTTCCCCCCCACTGACCCTTTCTAGCTCATCCACCACCCTATACAATTGTCTGTATCCATGGGGTATACATATGCATATAAATTATTTGGTTGATCTCTTCTCACCCAACCCTATCTTCCCATTGCAATTCATCAGACTGTTCCATGTTTCTATGTCTCTGGATCTATTTTGTTCATCAGTTTATTTTGTTCTTTAGATTCACATATGCATGAGATCATATGATAGTTGTCTTTCTCCAACTGGCTTAAGGAATTTATTGACTGTAGCAAAAATATACTTAGGGCAGTGAAACAAGGAAGGGCATAGAAGCAGGAGATAATTTCTTCGTAAGTTTCTAGAAGGCTAAATGAAGACTATGACAACAAAGGTAGAAAGGCTTGTGCCATCTACACAGAATGACTTGGGCTGAATTACAATGTTACAGAAAAGGAGGTGTCTCTGAAGACTCACAGGCTCAGTTCTCTGACTTCCCAACGACCCCCAGAGAGTCTGAATGGAAAGGAATAAAGACGATCCAAATCCATGATCCGTCAGCAACTGGTAATAACTGCTAATTCCTTTTCCTGCGGTCACCAAATAATATAGGCTTGCTACAGAAGCCTCTGGACAGCACCATTAAATGGCAGGAACCACATCAAGGATATTTAGACTACAAGGTGGTCTTCTGACCATTCCCCACTGGTAGGGCCTTAAGTTAAATTTCAATTAGAAGCTCAAAATATAATCTAGCTTCAAGCCAGCTGGCTTCCAAAGCCATATTAGAAAGTACTCACCCTAGGATGCTTTTAATATTGAGTAGTTATTATTTATCAATATTTTTATCTTAGGAACCAAATCTTCATCTCCTCAAAGTTCACACTTTTCAATCAGAAGCAAAAAAACTCCCTAAATTTTGAAATAGCCTGTATGATTAGGACCTTGGTATCAAGTAAGTTAGGATATTAGCAAACCAGGATAAGAGAGAATATCTTGTCCTAGCAACGATATTAAAAATTGCTATTTTGGGTAAAAAAGTAAAACAATATAGAGCTCAGCTAAGTCAGCTTAATTTAGGTAGTTGGACTCAAGGGCTCTGGTATTTAATGCCTAAGAACTCAAATCCTGGCTCCACCTTACCAGCCTATGTGACGTCACTGGATAGTGTCAGGTGAATACAATGAGCCAAAAGAAAGAAGTGATTTCATACTTGCTGGAATCTTGCCGGGGACGGAGCTTCTTTCCTCACATTGTCAGTTACAGGCCTCTTCCCCACTCCTTTTGTTTTTGCTGGGGCTAATGTCTCTTCTTTGACACTAGCGTTTTGGTCTAGAATAGTCAGAGCTTCCTCTGGAAGGATATCCGCATCTAATGCATCAAGCTCCTTCTCAAACCCTGGGGTCCTCAGAAGCTCTACATCAGGTGGATGCTTATCTATATGGAGATTTCAAAAGGACAAACTGAGGGAAATTGTATTTAAACCAAGTGGGAGAGAATGATTATCTACAGACAGGTATGTTCCTTGTTTCCAAAGTTCCTCCTCCTCCTCCTGTGACTCCTCCTGTACTTCTACAAGCAGGAGCCCTGTCACAGTTGACGCCCTGAATTTCACCTCCCACATTTACTCACTCACCTGATCCCTTTGACCCTAATTCTAAAATATCTTGTACTTATCTCTGCCCTTCCTCTCCTTCTTGGACTTTCCAAGGTCAGGTTTTCAATACCTTGTGACTGTAGCGACAGCATCTCTTAACTAACCCCTTTACCTTCAATCACACCTTCACCTGACTACCAAAATTGTCTTTTCTAACATGTAAATATAATGCCCTGGCCAGTGTGGCTCAATTGGTTGGAGCATCATCCCATACACAGAAAGGCTGTGGATTTGATCCCTAGTTGGGGCACATACAGAGGCAACCAATCAATGTTCTCTCACATGGATGTTTCTCTCTCTCTTTCTCAATCTTCCCCTCTCTCTAAAATCAGTAAGCATATCCTGGGGTGACGGTTAAAAATAGAAAAAGTAACTATTTAAATGTCACTTGTCGAAACATTTGATGGCTCCTAATTTGATATGGAATAGAGTCTGAACTCCATACATTGACATATACCCTGCAATGGGAAAGGAAATAAAACTGCCTTTTTTTGAGGATGAGATAATGCTTATTATATAGAAATCAAGGGTATTTACAGGCAAACAATTATAACTAAAAAGAGAGTTCAGCAAGTTTTCTATATAAAAGAAGAAAAACATACAAAACCCAGCATCATTCCCACATTTCAAAATAATGAGAAAATATAACAGAAATAAATCCTATTAACATTAGCAACAAAAACTAGAAGGCACTAGGAAGAAAACTAAGAAAAGATATATAAGACTTTAACAGAAAAAAAAAAAATTAAAGGTATTTTTTGCCCTAGCTGGTTTGGGTCAGTGGGTAGAGCATCAGCCTACGGACTGAAGGGTCCTGGGTTCAATTACAGTCAAGGGCACATGCCTGCGTTGCGGGCTCGATCCCCAGTAGAGGGTGTGCAGGAGGCAGCTGATCAGTGATTTTCTCTCATCGTTGATGTTTCTTTCTCCCTCTCCCTTCCTCTCCGAAATCAATAAAAATACTTTTTAAAAAATTAAAGGTATTTTTAAAGGATGTGAAAAAAAGAAGATATGAATAAATTATTTTCATGAATGGAAAGAATACTATAAAGTATTTTTTTTGTGTGTGGGGATCTAATAAGGCTGACCCCAATATTCTTATGAAGAAGAAAACCCAAGATAACCCAAATAACTATGAAGCACAATAACAAAGTATGGAGTGGGGAAGGAGTGGGTGGCTTATTCCACCAGAGATGCAGTGTTCATGATAAAGCTGTAATAATCAAGGCAGTGTGGGAGTGAAGCAGGAACAGGCAGAAACCAATGAGCAAAATGTCTATGACAAAGGCAACATGAACATTAGTGAGTATGAACTGTGTTCAATAATGCTAAGACTATCCATGACCACAGGTAACAAAATGAAACAGGATCCTTGCCTCATAGTGAACAACACTTAAGTCCTAAATGGAACAAAGACCTAACGTAAAAGGAAAACTTTACAACTTTGAGAAGAAAATATAGGAAGAATATGACTATAATATCAGTACAGAAAAGGCTTTCTTAAAACTCAAATATAATATTACAATATTTAAATTTAACTATACTAAGCTACAATTTCCTTTTGACAAAAACACATCATCTAGATAACAGAAAAGTTAAAGTCTGGAAGTTGAAATCTGTAATGCAAATAATTAACATAGGATAAATACATAAAGAACATATAAAGAACAGAATATATAAAGAACATCTACAAACCTGCAAGAAAAATAAGTTCTCCATAGATAACTAAAGATAGAAACTAGCAATATAGAGAGAAAAGCTGAACTGTCAATAAAAACATGAAAATATGATGACTGAGAATCAGAAAAATCCCAATTAAAACAATGAAGTACCATTTCACTCTCTAAGTGCCTAACTATGTGTCAGACACTGGGCTGACATAAAATTTCACAATGGCAAACAGACATGATACTTGTCCTGAAGAGAAAAGGCTGGTACAGGCAGATGCTACATTAGTTCCAACTGCCTGACAATGAAGAGAATATCACATTATAAGAAATAAATGTCTTATAATAATGCAGCAAATTCGTTTTTGTTACATTCATGTTAGAGGTGGTACAATAAACTATTAAATAAATCAAATGAAAATCGAACTAACATATAACTTACAAATCACTAGAGGAAAATCTTTATTAATGTAATCAATTATAACAAAGGGGGAAAAAAGCCTTAACTAATAAAAAAAGTAAAATAAAAAAGAAGTTCAAATGCATCATTAGTCAGTAAGTAGATTAAATATACAACTGTATTACAGGGTTTAAAATACCAAACTATTCGCAAGCAACTTTCTTAAAATAAAACATCAAAAGAAGATGGAACATAAAGGAATGAAAAATGTTATTTTAAGTAAATGCCAAACAAGTCAGGTAGATGAAACAAAACAGAATCTAAAGTGAGTAACATTAAAGAAGACAAAGAGAAATATTTACTAATACTAATATATAAAATCCACCAAAAAGATTTAACAGCCAGGAACTCTTATGCATCTAATAGCACAATTTCAAAATATACAAAACAAAAATGAATAAAAATGTAAGAAATTAGGAAAGTTTCAGGTATCAAAAGAGACTTTAACATACCTTTTATATCAGTCATTTACAAATCAGTAAATAAAACCAGAAAACTATATAAGAAAAAGAAATATAGATGGAAAAGAGGAAATAACCCAATAGTTTTGTTAATAGGTTATATGAATTCTTACATTGGAAAACACAAATAATCTAAGGATAAGTTATTAAAAATAAATTAGCTAGCCTAGCAATACTGCTAGATACAAAAGCAATACATAAAATCAATTCTATGGCTATAGGTCAGCAATATATATTAGAAATTAAAATTTAAAAAACATAATCTACAAGCAAATTGAAAATAGCAATACCAGTAAATCTAATGAAAGCTAAACAAAACCATACACACATACACACACACATACTGAGACATGCTATAAATTACTGAGAGCATTTAAAGACGATATAAATAAACTAGAGGCCCGTTGCATGGATTTGTGTACTGGTGGGGTCCCTCGGCCTGGCCCACAGGGTTCAGCCGAAACTGGCAGTCCTATATCCCCTGAGGGATGTAGTCATGCTAAAGTGGCAGGCAGCTGGGGAGGAGGCTGAGCCCAGGCTGGGTGCTACACCATACCCACTGATCCCAGCCCCACTGCGTCTGTAGGCTCGCACCCAGTCAATCCCAATGCTGGTCACCAATCCAGGTCCGGATGGGGAAGGGGTGCACAGGGGGAGTGTCTGCAGAAGAGGCTCGCACTGCCACAGCTGCACTCGCCAGCCATGAGCCCAACATTTGGCACCTATTGGCCAATAAAGCGGTGTTCCCACTGTGGGAGTGCACTGACCAGGAGGGTGGGAGGGGGGCCAGGGCACCACTCCTGCATTGAGCACCTGCCCCCTGGTGGTCAGTGCACGGCATAGCTACTGATCGACTGATTGAATGGTAGACTGATCACTTAGGCTTTAATATATATATATATGGAGGGATATACATTGTTTGTGGATTAGGCAATTCAATATTATAAAGATACCAATTCCTTATCAAAATCCCATTAGGTTAATTTTTATTATTGTTTTCAGAGGAACAGAAGGATTGGTGGAAATTAACAAGTTCTGATTCTAAAATTTCTATGGAAATATTAAAGGTCAAGATTAGCCAAGACACTCTAGAAAAACAGATGGCAAAACTATTCTACTGGATATCAAGACTTAGAATAATTAAGACTGTACAGGAGCATAAGAACTAATATCAGATCAATGGAAGAGAACAAGGGGCCAAGAAACTGACTCACACATTTTATTTTCTGACAAAAGTGGCAGTATATGCTCCTTCGGGGGGTAAAAGTAATCCTTTAAACAAATACTGCTAGCACAATTGGATATTCATTGGGAAGAAAGTGAAACTTTTTTCTAGGAAGTAACATAGAAAATATCTTCTTGATTTGGCATAGAGAAAATCTTCTTAAATAGGATATAAAAAACAAAAATTCAAGAAAAGATTGCAACATTGGACAATAGTAAAATTAAGAATTCTGTTCATCAAAACACACCACTGCAAAATTTAAAAGCAAGCCACATCTTATTTCTAAGAAGATATGTATAATACAGATAACTGAGAAAGATTCCATATGTAGAACACCCCTACAAAGAATTAAAAAAGAAAGGAGAGAAAGGAGGGAAGGAAGAGAAAAAGAGGAAGTAAAAGAGAAGGAAAGGGAGGGAGGATTAGGCAAGAGACTTGAACTGGAATTTCACAAAATAAGACATATAAATGGCCTATAATTATACAAGAAAGTACGTACTCACAAAATTACTCATCCAAAAAATGTAAATTAAAATCACTGTGACAGCCTTACATACCAATCAGGTGCCTAAATTTTAAAAAATTAATAATAAGTGCTAACAAGACAGCAGACTAGAATATAAAATGATGAAGCTACCTTGAAAAAAATCTTTATCTGCTACAGTTGAATAAACATATAACCTATAATGTAAAAGTCATATTTACAGGAATATACCCAAGAGAAATACATGTACACATGTAATAAGAGACAAGAACAATCACAGTAGTTTTCTTTATAATCGTCCAAATCTGAAAAAAACTCAATAATTAAAACAACAGCTTTGGTGTGCAGTGTGGCCTCTCCCTTATGCACACAGACCCAGCAGAAGCAGCCACACTTTGTAGCTCTAAATAGGTAGCCCAGGGCTGGTCACAGGCAGTGTTCAACATTGACCTGCAGCAGAGTCCGTCCCAAGAGGCCCACATCAGACCAATTACTGCCACAAGGGGACACCCAAAAGGAGATTTCAGCAGGCTCCAGACCCTGATGGGACAAATTCCATTTCATGGGGTCAACCTCCCCATACAACAGCTTGTACATTGTCGTTGGGGACAACCCTTATAGCAAGCCTGAAGGTCAGCCCCATTCACAGATAACTCAACAGCAGTCAAGACTGAATTACAAACAGGAAGGCTCACATACCTCACACAAGGGACATTCCTGAACCACGTAGCTCAGGTGATCAGGTTACACTGAGACCCACAGGATATCTAGTAGATAAGGCCACCATACCAAGACTGAGAGACATAGCAGATCTACCTTATATACAGAAACAAATACAGAGAGGCAGCCAAAATGGAGACATAAAGAAACATGCCCCAAATGAAAGAAGAGAAAAAAATCCCCAGAAAACAAACACTAAATGAAACAAAGGCAAGCAATCTACCCGAAAGAGAGTACAAAACAATGGCTATAAGGATGCTCAAGGAACTTAGGGGACGAATGGATCAACTCAGTGAGAATCTCAACAAGGAGATAGTAAGCATAAAAAGGGACATAGAAACCATAAAAAAGAACCAGTCAGAAATGAAAGAATATACTGCAAGGAATAAATAGTAGGCTAGATGAAGCAGAGGATCAAATCAGAAAATTGGAAAACAAGGTAGCAGAAAACACCCAGAGGAGCAAAAATGAACAAATAAATAAATATATTTTTAGAATGAGGACAGTCTAAGGGGCCTCTGGTACAACATCAAATGTAAAACATCCACATCCTAGGGTTACCAGAAGGAGGGGAGAGAGAGAGAGAGAGAGAGAGAGAGAGAGAGAGAGAGAGAGAGAGAGAAGGAGGGAGGGGAGAGAGAGAGACAGAGAGAGGGAGATATCAAGGGATTAAGAACCTATGTGAAGAAATAATGATGGAACATTTCCTTAACCTGGTGTAAGAAAAAGACACATAAGTCCAGAAAGTACAAAGAATCCCAAAAAAGATGAATCTAAAGAGGCCACACCAAGATACATCATAATTAAAATGTCTGGGTTAAAGACAAAGAACAAATCTTAAAAGCAGCAAGAAAAAGAGTTACTTACAAGGGAGCTCCCAGAAGACTGTCAGCTGATTTCTCAAAAGAAACATTTCATGTCAGAAGGCACAAAATATTCAGAGTGATAAAAAGCAAAGATCTGTGTCTGGTGCCCGTCAGTCAACTGAGCAGCTCTCCTGCCATGGTAGCATAACAACAACCAGGGGGCAGCTCCTGCATTGAACATCTGCCTCCTGGTGGTCAGTGTGCATCATATTGACTGCTCAACTGATCATCTGGTTGTTCAGTCATTTGATCACTTCATTTAGGCTTTTATATATACAGTGGTACCTCGAGATACGAGTTTAATTCGTTCCGTAACCTTGCTCATAAATCAAGTTGCTCGTACCTCAAAGCAAATTTCCCCATTGAAATCAATTGAAATGCTGTTAATCTGTTCCAGCCCCCAAAATGCCACCCCAGTTGTTCTTGTTACGTGTTTTTGAATAAGAAAAATGTATTTATAAATGACAAATATTGTATAAAAACATAATAAAAGAGAATGTAAAGGAATAAACTGGTTTTATAAAGTGTATTTACCTACTCATTACACTCTTAATGCTACACTTTATCCCTAAACTGAATGTAACTTAACTAATCTTCACTGAACTTAATTGCTACTGGTCTTTGCAATCTTCACTGAACTTAATTGGTACTGGTCTTTGCGATTTAAAAAAAAAAAAACGTGTCCAACGAGGCTTGCCTCTTCCTCCCTTTCAGAATGTTTCTGAAATGGGTGAGGCAAGTTTCAGTGAACAGCTCCGATGCACGACCAGCAGCAATTTTTTCAGGGTGTTTCTTTTCCACAAAGTGTGACACCCTCTCCCACATTCCTAAGATCTCCTTTATCTCACTTGTAGAGATCTCCTCCACCTCTGGCTCCTCCTCAAAACCAATTTCTTGGAGAACTTCCGCATGTTGCTGAGACTGAAACTCTTGTAAGTCCTCCGTGGTGAGTTCCAGAGAGTGCTCCTCAACGAGTTCATGCACGTCTCTCTCATCCACCTCCAGGCCCATGGATTTTCCCAGAGACACTATCTCCTCCTCCACTGGCACCTTGGGTTCGAATCCTTCGAAGGTCCTTTCGGCTACGGCCTCAGGCCACAGCTTCTTCCATGCAGAGGTCAAAGTCCTCGTTGTAACACCCAGCCAGGCCTGATCAATAATTCTGAGGCATATCACGATGTTAAAGTGGTTCTTCCAGAACTCTTGAAGGGTGAGGTTTGTGTTCTCCATCACCTCAAAGCAGCGCCAAAACAGGTGCTTGATGTACAGTCTTTTAAAATTAGAAATCACCTCCTGATCCATGGGCTGCAGGATAGGAGTGGTGTTGGGAGGTAGGTAGACAACCTTTATAAACTTGAACTCTTCGAGGAGTTCATCTTCGAGGTTTGGTGGGTGAGGAGGAGCATTGTCGAGGATGAGGAGGGCTTGCATGGTTAGGTTGTTTGCCTGTGGATATTTCTTAACAGAAGGGCCGAAACCAGGTTTACCCACTCCGCAAAGAGCTGCCTAGTGACCCATGCCTTCGGGTTTGCCCTCCACATAACTTGCAGTTTATCTTTTAAAATCTTATGTGACTTAAAGACTCTGGGGTTTTCCGAATGGTATACAAGCAGAGGCTTGATCTTACAGTCGCCACTCGCATTGGCGCACAGTGCGAGAGTTAGCCTATCCTTCATGGGTTTGTGGCCTGGCATCGCCTTCTCCTCTGCCATTATATAAGTCCTATTCGGCATCTTCTTCCAGAAAAGCCCCGTCTTATCACAGTTGAAGACTTGCTGGGGGATATATCCTTTGGCTTCTATCAGTTCGGAAAAAGTTTTGAGGTAATCCTCAGCTGCCTTCACATCCGAACTTGCTGCCTCACCATGCCTGACGATGGAGTGAATGCCAGACCTTTTCCTGAAGTTATCAAACCAGCCTCTACTGGCTTTAAATGAGTCTTTTGATGCTTCGTCTGTGGAAGTGCGCGGGGTCTGCTCCAGCAAATCACCATAAATCACTCGTGCCTTCTCGCATATGATGCCCTGTGTTAATGTATCTCCTTTAAGCTGCTTCTCCATCACCCACACCATCAGTAGATTCTCCATCTTTTCATGGAGAGAGCTACGGAGCTTAGAAATTATTGTAACACCCTTAGCCTGCTTTATACCCTTTATCGACTCCTTCTGTTTAAGCACAGTGCATATCGTTGAAGTACTACGCCCATATTGCCTCGCCAAGTCAGCCACTCGCACACCTTGCTCATATTTTTCTATGATTTCACGCTTTAATTCAATAGACATTATCCTCTTCTGAGCACTGACCTTTCCACTCGCTTTCTTGGGACCCATGGTTATAAAAAGAAATGTGATAAAGTATGTAAATGCACAAAAAATGCTTCGACAACAAGATAAACAAGCACACTGACAGGCATGGGAAACTATGAGATGCTGGAGTTGCGGTAAACTGGTGGGTCGTGTGCAGCCGGCCAATCCGCGTGATTGCTCCTATCTCAAATGTTGCTCGTATTTCAAAGCAAAAAATCGCTCGCTCGAAGGCTCGTATCTCAAAAATCTCGTATGTTAGGGCACTCGTATCTCGAGGTACCACTGTATATAGATAGAGATATACTTATATGTATATAAAAAGATACATATATATCCACTGTTAGATATACATACACACATTAGATACATATGAATCTTTTTATCTATCTATCTATTGTTAAAATTTAAATTTAAAGTAGGGCTCTAACTTCCAGCTCTGTGGAAATTTACTTTGGGTAGCCCAAATGTAATACCTATGTAGAAAAAGAGAATTCTACTTTTCCATGATACCCTATGGAAGAATATTCCAGTCTCTAGCCTAGTTCAAGTATACCTATTGAAGACTACGTTTTAAATCTTAACTTTTCCCTCAGTGTAGCAAATGTTACAGCCCAGACAATTCCAAAGAATAAAATGCCTTGCAATGAACACTTTAGCACACATACCAGCAAGAACCTTCTTTGCCATTGAAGGTTGTCTTGTTTCCTTTGGAAATATCTTCTTTGTTACAAAGGATCTCTTCTCACTCTTTGGCAATGTACTTTGCCATCTCTCTAAGGACCGTGGACTATCAACAGGAAATCTGCTGCTAATTTCAGTAAAATTTTTCTTCACCTTTTTTGATGACAGTTTCTTTTCCAGGAGGGATTCCAAAGCCTGCCATGAAACAGTAAATTATTCTTTTAGTTTATCTCTTAGTGATTAAAAAGTCTGACTTTTAACCACAAGACTGAAAATGAAGACTTCAGAAAAATGGCTAGCTCTAATGATTAAGAAAATACTGTTCAACTTAATTTTAAAACTTTAATATTTAGGACATCAAGTTAATAAAAGAAATTCTGCTTTTACATATGAAGCTCACTAAAGCCATAGCAAGAAAATAGAAAATATGAATACATTTTTTGTTGTTAATCCTCACCTGATGATATTTTTTCCATTGATTTTTAGAGAGAGTGAAAGGGAGAGAAGAAAGGAGGGAAGAGGAGAGATTGAGAGAGACAAGTCGATTGGTTGCCTCCTACACCCAACCCGACCAAGGAGGGGTTCAAACCTGCAACCCAGGTATCTGCCCTTAACCAGGAATCGAACTTGTGACCCTTTAGTATGCAGGTCAACACTCTAACCACTGAGCAACTGGCCAGGACAAAATATGAATACTTTTTAAAAAAAGTATTTTATTGATTTTTTGCAGAGAGGAAGGGAGAGGGATAGAGAGTCAGAAACATCGATGAGAGAGAGAGACATCAATCAGCCGCCTCCTGCATGTCCCCCACGGGGAATGTGCCCGCAACCAAGATACATGCCCTTGACCAGAATTGAACCCGGGACCTTTCAGTCCACAGGTTGACACGCTATCCACTGAGCCAAACCGGTTTTGGCAATATGAATACTTTTAAAGGCATCCAAGTCCTAATATCAAGGATCACCATTTTAAATAGTAACCATAGTTTTCAGAATATAAACCTACATGCTTTTAAAGCATTTTAATTCTCCATAAAAAACACATAAACTCAAATAATTGTAAGTGGGCAAACACTTAATATACATTTTCATAAACTAAAGGAAACTCTGTGTGTCCAGTGGCTCAGGTCACTTATTACTACAATGGTAGAGCTGTGCCCCTTTTCTAAAGGAGGCACCTCCTCTAACAAAGTACCCACTCACGCATGACCAGCCAGTAAGGGCCTCTTATCTATCTGGCCAATACAAATTAAAGACAACTGAAGTAGCCAGGCAGGTTTTAGATGACAGTAAGGCAATGAAAAGATAAGCTGTGAGATGGTACAATACATCAACAAGAATAAACTGCTTGCACTATGGAATACTTTTAAACATAGGAGAGATAAACATTGTGTTTAAGAAACATTATGTTAAGGCACTCTTGCTCAAAATTTGGGAAAGTGACTAGATAATCTCTTGAGATCTTTTCTAAGGTTATAAATATATATCCTCTGAATGAAATAATTTTGATCAATAAATGTTTCTTATGGGTAAGTCTAAAAAACATCACATGATTTGATATACTGTCTAGAGGTCTGCACTGGACAATAACCTTCTTGAGAAAGAGTTCTAACTACCCAAACATAACCAACGCATTCATGAACATATGCTGGATAATGGACTTGTAAAGGTAGAAGGAGCCTCAAAGACTGCCACGGGCTAGTTAATGGTAAAATTGATGTGCCACTTAGTCCATAATTCTCCCCACTACGGCACCTTTCCTCTACAGCCCACAGCTTGCTGTGTCACACGGAGAGACAGGTCGTCTTTTTATTTGTAGATGAAAACATGTGGTGTAGTAGAAATAACAGTGGCATGAAATCAGAAGATAGGAATTTGATTCCCAGCTCTCAAGGGAAGAAATTGTGTCATCTATCTGACCTTAGCTTTTTAAAAATTTTTATCTATAAAATAAGACATACTGCAAACCGCAGCTCTGCAGTCAAGATAATAGGGCAAAATTATGTGGTAGCACTCTGTGAACTTTAGAGAACTATCAAGATTTAAGGCCATGTTGTCCTTGTTGTCTGTCACTAGTAAGAAGAAAGAACACTATTCATTCCTTACTAGTATTTGCCCATTGTGATTTCCCAAAGTTTCTAGCCATATCACAAGACTTGAGGCTCTGCTTCCATATATCTTAAAATGTCTTCTTTCACAAATCTCTCTAGATTACATGCTAATATTCTAACTAAAGCACCAATTTAAGATTGTTTTACTGTTTTCCTTTTCTCTGCTAAAAATTCTTTATTAAATGGCACAGCCAGGAAATGGAAAATTCTTTTTAATTAATGGACCTGGTTAAGAGTTGTTGTATGTTCTAGATTCAATTCACCAATTCTCAAAGACGAGAAATGCAATTATTATAGACTAAACGAGTGGTCACCAACCGATGGTCTGTGAGGTCTGAAAGGTTGGTGGCCGCTGGACTAGACTATAAAAACAATAAAATAAAAATGAAGTCCAGCCAGGCTGATTTGGCTCAGTGGATAGAGTGTCAGCCTACAAACTGACAGGTCCTGGGTTCGATTCTGGTCAAGGACACATCCTTAGGTTGCAGGCTCAATCCCCAGTAGGGATGTGCAGGAGGCACCAAATCAATGACTCACTCTTATCATTGATGTTTCTATCTCTCTCTCCCTATCCCTCCCTGAAATCAATAAAAATATATTTAAAAAAGAAAAGAAAAAGTTCCTATTTCTAATTAAAAAAAAAAAATGAAGTCCTTTTACTGCCCTCAGTAAAACTTTAATTTACTCATTGTAGCAGCTTTGTCTGGTATTCTCCATAAACCTCAATGAAACTTGGAGATAGTAAACATGATTTTTGCATCATCTCATATGCCAAAAGGTTGTGGGCTGGTTTCAATTCCCAGTAAGAGCACACATGGGAGGTAACCTATGGCTGTTTCTTTCTCACATAGATGTTTCTCTCTCTCTCCCCTCCTTTCCCCCCTCCTCTCTATAAAAACATATCCTGGAGTGAAGATTAAAAAACAAAGAAACAATGCATTTTTAACAACAATAAGTCAATTTCATACCTCAATTTGTTGCAGGATATCTATCACCACATCAGAAACGGAAGAATCAGCATCCATCCTGGCAGAACAGAGTGAAAGCTGGCGGATGAGACTGCCCAGTTCCCTATACTGAGCAGGAACTGGGTGCTCCCCTCGGTCAGTAAACTGAGTGACAAACATCTGCAAGGCCCGAATGGCTCCTCGATAGGCAGATGCCAGCCTGGACATTGCCCATGACTGGCAATAAGTGAAATATGAGAAGTTATTTCCATATTCAGAACTTCTTGACATTAATCCCACCCTTAAGAATATTTATAGTCTATCTCCTTTCTATACTTAACTATTTCTAAGGTGAAGACTTTTTCATAGTAAGGGGAACTGTAAAGTTTCAAGATTTCTAATGACAAAATCATTTTCTTCCTATTCTTTGTTTCTTACACCAGCAGCAACAACCATCTATTTTCAAAAACTGTTCCTTGGAAGACAACCACAAATTCAGAATATTTAAGGTGCTAATGCCCTCACTAACAGGTTCCTACAAGCACTGAAAGTGGTATTAGCACAGAGAACACTCATGATACTAACAAAACATTGGAAATCCAACTTAGAAATAACTATCAATCATAATTAAATTGCATCATACCTTCTTAGTGTGTTTAATATTATGTGGACTCAATTTATCCAATTCTTCCTGGATTTCTCTAACCTGTGTTGTAAAAAGGAAAAAAATAAAAACTTTGTACCTTTCCACTGATCTTTTTTTATAGAAAAGGAAATAGCTTGTCTAAATATAACCATTATTATTTCAAGTCACCTGAAAATGAGACAAGGCTCTTCATTCATGTACCCCCAAAACAGGTAATTGGTTTTCCATCTCTTGGTCCCCAGTGTAAAAGGAACTAAACATGAAGGAGGGAAGGTGCAGGTGACTCTGAAAGGTAGGAGGCCAGGTCACAGTCTTCAGTGGGTCCTGTTACAGAGCCATGGGAGTCTATACAGCAGAGGTCTGACAGGGTAGCATTCATGTTTTAAAACAATCTCTACGGTAGCAATATAGAGTAAGGACCCAAATAGAACCCAAAAAGAGTACATAACAAAATCTAACTCACACATTTTCTTTTAAATAAAAAGGTCCAGGTTTTGGTTCAAGCAATAAGGCCAAGTGACTTACGTGACCAGAAATGAGTTAAAGACTTATTATGAGTAAGGCTTTAAAGTTAAAAAATCTACCCATAAACAATATAAATGCCCATTTATCAGCCATTAAATGTGTCCTGAAAGATATTTAACATGGTCTTCATTCTTTACTATTCAATAAAGATGATCAAATTATTTACTATTTACTAAGCTTTTAGTATATAATAAACATGAGACAGAAGGGATTAGGATTCATAACTAAAAATAAAGGGTTTTAGGGTAACTAATCCCTAATATCTGTGCTTTCCGATGGTCTTAGGCGACGCTGCTAGCAGTTCTCAACTTGTGGGTTGTGACCAACAGGTTGAGAACCACTGCTGTAGAGCCTAAAACCATCGGAAAACACAGATATTTACGTTACGATTCATAACAGTAGCAAAATTACAGTGATGAAGTAGCAACGAAAATAATTTTGATTGGGGGTCACCACATGAGGAACCGTATTAAAGGGTGGTGGCATTAGAAAGGTTGAGAATCACTGATTTAAGGAGTTTGACTATATACACATAATACACAAATGCACATAATGGCAGATGGCAAAAAGAAAATGAGTTATTTGTCCATGTGTTCAGAAAATTTAGCCTCACAAACACGTTAGAATTCATGGATTATACTGAGGTGCTGATATTCCTGAGACAAAAGAAAAACAAACTCTCGGAGAAGGTAACACAAGCTGAAGGTGCCCCACCTCCCTGCTTTTACCTGCTGCTGGAGGACATAGAGCGTCCGGGCAGAGCGAACAGCTTGCTCCTGCCTCCTGACCCGGATTCGCCGTTCTTCATCTGGATCCAAGGCTTCCTCCATTTTATCTGAAAATATCCCCCCACCCCCACCCCAAAAATGGATTACAACCAAATAGAGATAATAAAGTTGAAGATCTCTATTGTAAGAAGAAAAATGAAACTGTAGTAACAACAAATATTATTTTTCATCAGCCAAGAAATCAGGAATAAGGGGACCTATGTACCGACAGAGATGGAAGGGCCTTGATGACATTACCAAGGTCAAGCTCCTCTCCAAGCAGGAATTCCCTGAACCAAACTCTACTGAACAGCCTACTCCACTATGAAATACCTTTTACTATTTTAAAATTCTTTATATTGAGCCAAAATCTATAATGCTTTCTACTTTTCAAACACCCTTGACTGACCCATTTTTATATTTTGCAAGATTTCTTCCTTTCTCCAACCATGAAGATTACATGACTATCCAAAGCCTTCACATATTTGTCTGAAGCACAGCCTTGCAAACACTGTGTTCCACACTTTAAAAAGGTTAGTTCAAAGGAAGTGTTTCTGGAAGACTAAATAAGGGATGTGTAACTCATCCACTTCTTTCCAGTCAGTGGTTTTCAAATGTGTCTACAATATAAATTCTTATGCAAAATTCCATTAAACCATCAGATAGAAGCAATGCTCCGTAGGTATATTTTATCAATTCAAATTTTTCATATTTATTCATTTAAAAAAAATCTAGTGCAAGTACTTTTGAAGAAATCGAAAATTTGAAATCAAGGAGTTGTTGATACAGATACAGTCTCTGTGCTTAAAAGCCAAACTGTTTCCCTCTTGTTGGGCTGCAGTGTGGAGAAACTCCTGATTCATATACTTATACTAGAGGCCTGGTGCATGGATTTGTGCACACTGACAGAAAATTAATTAGAAGGTGACCAGCAGGATGGGACTGGGTGAAGCGGGCCGGACATGCCCTGGAGCCAACCTCCCACGGTCCCTCCCCTGCCAGCCCCACTTGGAGCAGTGTCTGTGGAATGAGCAGGATTCCTCTGGCAGGTGGGGCCCCTCAGCCTGGCCTGCAGGGATCGGGTTGAAACCGGCAATCCAACATCCCTCAAGGGGTCCCAGAGTGCAATAGGGCATTCTGCAAAGTTGCTGTGGTTCAGCAGCTCCTGCATTGATCGTCTGCCCCCTGGTGGTCAGTGTGCATCATAGCTACTGGCCAGCTGGCCCATCACTTAAGCTTATATATATATAGATGTCAATGGTAACTGGCTTGGGCACAGTTTTGTTACTCTTACAGATGATTCTCTTCTTTTTCTCTTTTATTGAATTTATTTGGGTGACATCCTATATAATAACAGGCTAACTGACCAAACAGCAGGACGACTGGTCACTATGACATGCACTGACCATCAGGGGGCAGATGCTCAATGCAGGAGCTGTCCTACTCAGCCAGAAGCCAGGCTCATGGCTGGCTAGCACAGCAGCAGTGGTGGGAGCCACCTCCGTAGCAGCGCTACAAATGTCTGACTGATGGCTTAGGCCCATAGGTAGCAGGCCTAAGCCATTAGTCAGACATTCCCTGAGGGTTCCCAGACTGCGAGAGGTGAAGTCCAGGCTGAGGACCCCCCCCCCACCTTGTGTGCACAAATTTTGTGGGTCAGGAGTCTAGAGCACCAACACTGTTTACATATATATATATATATATATATGCAAATAGACCAAAAAGAACAACCGACCAACCAATCAGTTGCTATGATGTGTGCTGACCACCAGGAGGCATGCACGGAACATGGTGGGCATCGGCCATGGCAGGAGAGTGGAGCTGGTGAGCAGAGGCGCCAGACCAAGGCAGGGCACCAATCACTGTCATTGGGGCAAGCCTCTGGTGGTTACTAAAAATTTTTTTGTTCCCATGTACCGTGTTCACACCAGGCGCTCACACCAGCTGCCGGTGACGGCCCCGCTTGCACCCCCTACCAGAGCCACTGCTCGCACCCACTGCCAGCGCCAGCCCTGGTCACTGCTGGCACTGGCCCCTATCACTCCACACCATCAGCGGGTGGAAGCAGAGCTGGCCCCATCAGTGTGTGGGAGCAGTGATGGCGGCAGTGGGGCTGCCAGCAGATAGAGGACTGGGAACAGTGGAAAGTAGGGGAGCAGAGGGTGGGCCGAGACCCCGCCCTGTGCCCACCGCAGCCTCGTGGCCACAGTTCCTTTCAAGGTGCACAAATTCGTATATGGGCCCTTGCTGGTTAGCAAAATTGTACAATTCTATAATACATCATCTGTATATTGTAGCATGTGCTCACCATCTCAAGTCTCCTTCCATCACCATTTTTTTTTTAAATATGTTTTATTTTAGAGAGAGAGAGAGGAGGGAAGAGGGAGGGAAAGAGAAACATCAATGTGAGAAAGAAACATTGATCAGTTGCCTCCCGTATGCACATCACCAGAACCGAACCCACAACCTGCCTGGGAGTCAAACCAATGACCTTTCAGTGCATGGAAGGACACTCAACTAACTAAGCCACACCGGCCAGGGCTCCTTCCATCGCCATAGACCCCCCTCTATCCTTTTCTACTTCCATCCTTGAAGACTATGTTGATGCAACCAGTCTGCAGAGTAGCACTTGGGAAGCACCAAATGGGCATTTCAGGGCTACAGGAAAGGCGGGCTGCAGACAGGGGCTGTCACAAACTATTACCAGTCCATGATAAGCTAATTAGGAGAAATCAAAAGTATGCACTTACAGGTTTTTATAGCAATACTAGTGGCCCGGTGCACAAAATTCATGCGGTGTGTGTGTGTGTGTGTGTGTGTGTTCCCTCAGCCCAGCCAGCACCCTCTCACAATCTGGGACCACTGGTTCCTAACTGCTCACCTGCCTGTCTGCCTGACTGCCCCTAACTGCCTCTGCCTGTCTGCCCCAACCCCTCTGCCTGCCTGATCACCCCTAACTGCCCTCCCCTGCCAGTCTGATCTCACTCCTAATTGCCCTCCCCTGCCAACATGACCTCACTCCTAACTGCCCTCCCCTGCAGGCCTGATCTCGTCCCCCAACTGCTTCTGCCTGCCTGCCTGCCTGATTGCCCCTAACTGCCCTCCCTTGCTGGCCTGATCTTGCTCCCAAGTGCCCTCCCCTGCCAGCCTGATCTCGCCCCCAACTGCCCTCCCCTGATGGCCTGATTTCACTCCCAACTGCCCTCCCCTGCTGGCTTGGTTGCCCCTAACTGCCCTCCCCTGCCGGCCTGATCTTGCCCCCAACTGCCCTCCCCTGCCAACCTGAACTCGCCCCCAAGTGCTCTCCCCTGCTAGCCTGGTTGCCCAAACTGCCTCTACCGGCCTGATCACCCCTAACTGCCTTCTCCTGCCAGCCTGATCTCACTCCCAACTGCCCTCCCCTGCCAGCCAATTTGGTTCTGATTGGTCGGTTTCTATGCCAGTCAGTGTCAAAAGTTCCGCCTCCTAGACAGCCATTGGCTCCTCACAGTTCACCCAGATTTGGTTCTGATTGGTTGGTTTCTATGCCGATCAGTATCTCTGGGCCTATCTCTGGGCTTGATCAGAGAGGCAAGGCTGAGCAGCAGCCCCCACTAAGACCCAGAGAGGAACAGAGGCATGGCTGCTGGGGAAGCCTGGAAAGAGAGAGGCAAAGGCTGATCAACAGCTGCCTCAGAGGCTGCAGATCAGACCCTGCCTCTCTCTGGGCTTCTCTCCTGGCCTGATCCGAAGCCTCCTCAGCAGTCAGTTCTGAGTTACCATGGCAACCCAGCACTGACTGCAGGACTGACTTTCAATTTTCGGTCGAACCTTTGGTCGGTTGTTAGGTACCCTGGTTTTTATATATTAGGTTGCTATTGTTGTGATTCTTATTCAAGTTTATAAAGTACTACTTGTGACAGATTGACATTTCTAACTTTAAAAACGCACATACAAAAAAACCCCACTCCAGTCCCTCCCCACAATGAATTTAAGAAGCTCTGCTCTAAAGGTCAGCCTATATTAAACCACATCATCAGAGCAGTGGGCTCTGTGACTTTTCTTGCCTGGGCATATGGCTTCTACCAAAGTATACCATAGTGTCATGCCACAGACTGACACTGAGGAAAATGTTATAAGAAATGAATCTTAACATTCCCATTACCTTGATGTAGAAATGTTTTTAATTGTTCAGTATATCACAACATACCCTTTTTGAAGGCCCATAGGACAAATTCTTTTCTGCCCTCAATATGTGCAATAGTTATTTTCCTTATACAATTGTTTTTTCTGTTTTAGACTTTGTAAACTCTGCAACTGATCACACTTTCCTCTAGCTGGCTGCTAGGAAATCAGAAACAAATCTGTAAAAACCCATCCCTAACAAACCCTATTTTTTCCTACATCACAATATCATTTACATGTTCATTCTAGCTTGTTCAGCCACAGGCATCTCTGTAAGGCACCTTAAATTCCTCATGTCACACACATATAGGTACATAAGCATATATAAATTACACGTATACGTACAACAGCGTACATACATTATACGTATACGTACATCAATGTATATAAATTACATATATGTACATAAGCCTATATAAATTACACAGATATGTACATAAGTCTATATAAATTACACATATACGTACATCAGCATATATACATTAAATGCTGAAGATTATCACAGGCTAGGTACTATCCCAGCACAGTAGTCCATGTGATGCTCAACTCCCTCCTCTTTGCAGCCTAAGCGTGATTCCCTACTTGTTAGTTATGTAATTCACAATTCTCTGAATGGAATCAATGCTCTACTCCCCGTGGAAACACAAGGACATAGAGAACACTAAAGAACTACATCAGCCCTACTGGTTTGGCTCAGTAGATAGAGCGTCGGCCTGCGGACTTAAGGGTCCCACGTTCGATTCCAGTCAAGGGTTTGTACCTTGGTTGAGGGCACATACCCGGTAGGGAGTGTGCAGGAGGCAGCTGATTAATGTTTCTCTCTCATCGATGTTTCTAACTCTGTCCTTCTCCCTTCCTCTCTGTAAAAAATCAATAAAATATATTTTTAAAAAAATTAAAAAAAAATAGTACAGCAAACAGATACCTTCCTTTCTACGCTATGGTCGGATATTTACTTATATATCAATCATTTCTCTTGTCACTGCCATGTACTTATCTAAATGTTCTTTAAATTGAAACATTCTCATTTAAAATGTACATATACTATGTTTTGAACAGATTAAAAATAATTTTGTCGGAAGGACTTCTGGGTAAAGAAGCAAAACATTAAAGGATGATGTGCACTCTGGTGCCAGAACATCCAAGGTTCTGACAGCAGGTACCCTAACCCTTAGGCTGGACCTCAGTTGATGAGCACGTGCAGCTTCAGGAAAGGAGCTGTGTCACCTGCCTCTGCTGGAGGGAGGGGCTACGGCAGGAAAAACTCTTTAGAAAAAAGACACTGGGCAAACTCAAAGTCCCCCTGTCTGATCATGATTGCTTGCTCCAGTGACAGGAGGAGGGAGTAGAGTTTGATGCAGGTAGGGGTCCCAAAAGAATGAATGTATATGAACTATTCCATTCTCACCAATTTTTCTCACCTTTTGTTACTTCTTCGATTTTATAGATACAATTGCTCAATATTTTCTGGAGTCGCTGAACTTCTAGCAGGCTTCTATGTTCACATAGGCTTTTGTGATCACCTGTCCTGCCATGAGGCCGCAGTCCTGGGTCATGGGTGGGTGGCGAATTTGGCATGGTCAAATCTGACTGTCCTGCATAAGATGTGTATACGTATACCTTGGCACCCGAGCTGGAAATTTCTACTTTGGATGGCTGGTGGTTGCAATGAAAAGCTTCTTGATTCTTCATTTCCTTCCTTTCCTCCCCAAGGTCAGATTTTTTATGCTTGGTGCATCCACATTTCTGAGAGATTTGGGATTGACTTGTGAGATGATGTTTTTTAACATGTTCTTCAAAGTGTCTACGTTTTATATCTCTTTTGGCGAGGTGGACAGCATAACTAAGTCTCTCTTCTGATACAACAGAAAATGAAACAGAACTGCTTAGATCAGGACCATCTCCAAAATCCAAATCTTTATAGTGGTCTGACTCAATGTGAGAGAACTTCAGTTTTTCTATTTTAATTGCATGTGGGTAAGAATACCGGATTGCCAAGTTGCTTGAATGTGTAGGAACATCCTTATTAAACTGCAGCTGGTTCTTTAAAACAAAATAAAAGTAAGCAGTCATTAGAAAAATAATATGTTGCATAGTTAGTATATGTCCACAACCAAGTTTTTAAAATTTTACACATTAGTGCTAAGAGATATTTTTATTTTTGTAATGACTGAATTATCTACTCTCTTACACCCAGAATTTATCACGTACCCCTGGTTCTACCCTCCATTCACTCAGACCCACAGTGTTATCCTTCTGTTGATGGGACTGACCAGCAGACCCTGAGTGATGGATGAATAATTACTCTGACACACATTTCTGTGAAAAAGAGAGCTAAGGGGCTGCCTGGAAAGGGAGACCAGACTGCCCCATTCGCCTGCCTCCTTAGGCTTTTATTTAACAACAGCTTGAACTAAAATTAACTTCTAGATACAATCAGCAAGGTATCTTAAGGAAAGCATATGTTTCTATAAGATTAAACACAGAGATTCCAGTAAAACACCCAGCGGCTCGGACTTGTTTGGAAAAGTCAAGGCAAGTGGTCGCCTTAAGGCAAGGTCCCCCTAGAGGGGGACCTGTTTGGAGAATCCTCCTAACAGACTTTCCAATCAAGTCCCGTGCTTCCCCACATCCTGTTACTAATAGCATACTGGTATGTATGCTCCTCTAAATGCCAACCAGAAAGTTTCAAGAAACCATCAGTAAGTTCCTCAACTCTCCAATTCTGAACTTTTGTCCTGTTTCAAAATATCAGGTTCTGGCAAGTGACCAATAAAATCCATTATGAGCATTCCCCAAAATTGCTCCTAGCCACACCACCCACCATGCAGGACCTAAGCCATTTGACAGTATCTCTTTAGGTCTTCCTGAGATTTTTCATCTGGTGGTTGGACCACATCTTTTACCCTGCACCTAAGTTCGTTTTGCTCTAAACAGTCCACTTACACCTTCTCATCCAGGCTTAAGCTTTATCAGTTTTAATCATAATAGATACAAATTGTTTGTTTTTCACCTAACATAGTCATGTTTCCATATTGTCATAGTTTTCAATATCATTTTAATGTTAATTTCCTGAATTTGATCATTATACTATGATTATGTAAGAAAAGATCTTGTTTTTAGAAAACACACATACAATTACTTAGTAAAATGGCATCGTGTCTGCAACTTGCTCTTACTCAGTTTAGAAATAATGTGGGGGGAGGAGAAAAAAACAAGGAAAAAGAGAGAGAGGGAAAATGTAACAAAATGTTAGTATTTTGGGATTCTGGGAGAAGAGTAACCAGAATTCTGTGTACTGTTCTTACAACTCTTATGTAAGTCTGAAATTATGTCAAAATTAAAAGTATTTTTCTTGCCCTAGCCGGTTTGGCTTAATGGATAAAGAATTGGCCCACAGAATGAAGGGTCTTGGGTTCATTCCAATCAAGGGTACGTACATTGGTTTGTAGGCTCGATCCCTGGGCCTAGAAGGGGCACATGAGGAAGGCGACCAATTGATGTGTCTCTCTCACATGGATGTTTCTCTCTCTCTGTCTCTTCCTCTTCCTTCCACTCTCACTAAGAATCAATGGAAAAATATCCTCAGGTGAGGATTTACATAAAAACATATAAATATGTATTTTTTTTCTTTGTAAACCACAATGGGGTATTTCTATATACCTACCAAATTGGCTATAATTTTAAAAAATAATACCAACTGTTGGCAAAGATGTGGAGCAACCGAAGGGCTCTTATTCATTGTTAGTAGAAATGTAAAATGGTAAAACCACTTTGGGAAAGGTCTGTTAGTTTGTTATAAAAATAAATATACATCTATCCTACGACCAAGTGATTTCACTCCCAGATATTTACCAAAGAGGAATAAAAACATGTAAACAAAGAAATTTGTATAAAATGTTCATAGCACCTTCATTTATAATAACCTGAATGAGAAGCAGTCCATGTGTCCACCAGTTGCAGAATGGATAAACAAACTGGCACATTCCTGCTCTGGAATACTCAGTATTAAAAAGGAACAAACTGACACATGCAACACAAAGATGAATCTTAAGTACATTGTACCCAGTGGAAAAAATTCTTCCACAAAAGAGTGCATAGCATAGGATTCCCTTTATAAGATGTTCCAAAACTGACAAAACTAACTGTGATGAAAAAAAAATCTGAATAGTGGTTGCCTCTAGAGGGAAGGCCGGGATTGACTAGCAAGGGGCATAAGAGAATCTTTTGGGTAGTGGACATGATCTGTATCTTGAAAGAGGCATGGGTCACATTGGTGTACACATCTGTCAAAACTCAGCAAATGTGAATGTATTCATTTCAGATGTAAAATTTACTTGAAAAGAAAAAATGGTAAAGAATGAATTCTAGTATATGACATGCATATTGAATTAGTTAGGGTACCAGTGTCTGAAATTTACTTAGACATGTCAAAAAATAAGTTGGGTTGATGGACTGAAGGAAAGATATGCAACTAAAAAGTACGGTGAAATAGCAATGGAATCTTGATGTTCACTGTGAAATTCAACTTTGCTGTATATTTGAAGACTTGTAATACAACGTTGGAAGTAAAAACACTGTGGGTACAAATGGGTGAAGTTCAATAAGGACTGGTTATTAGGTAATTTTAGGAAAATTATTTTTTGTCAATTTCTTGAGTTTGATAATGGTATCATGGTTAAGTAGAAGAGTTTATTTTTAGGATCAGAATTCTAAAATATTTAGAAGCAAAATGTCATATCTGCAACTTACTCTGAAGTGGTTCTGCAACAATTTTAGAGATGGTTAGACAGAAAACCAGGTAGGACAAATTGTTACAACTGTTGAAACTAGAAGGATTAAAAAGGTGTTCATGCCCTTTTCTTTCAACTTTTACGCTTGAAATGTTTCATAAAAAAATATGAAGATGAAAGAAAATCACAACTACCTGGGTCTGAAGTTTCCAGGGGTCACTCCTCCCATCTAGGTGGACACTAGACGCGTGATTAACACAAGTTGAAGCTGGTCTGCCTGGTCCCATCATGTCAGAGAGTGCAGAACAATAGTGAAAGCCTAGTTATCAGCCAACAGTTCTTTCCCAAAACCACTGCCTAAAATAAAAAAAAGCTACTTTCAGACCAAGAGTCTTCAAAGGGAAAGAATAAGTGAAACATAGTATCATGCTCTTATAACAATGTTCTAGTAGTCCATAGCAACCTCAGACCAGACAGCAAATAATATAAGAGGATAGTATATGATAGCTTCTTCCAGTTACAAAAGCACTGAAATTAGACTTTCCAATAGGGAGATACACTATTTTAATGACAATCTCGAGCCCTTTTCAACCCAAATTTCTAATCTCAAGGGTCTCTAGTAAGATATTACTACAAAAACAGACCTCTGCTCTGGTCAACAAGCACTTCCCAACAGGGCATTTTATGGACACACGTTCTACATTAATAAATCCCAAACACTAATCAAAAGGTAGTCCTGCTTACTCTACTGGGTGGCTCAAAAGGACATAACTGAACGACTCTTAAGTAAACCTCAGGGTCAGAATATCTAGATTTATGTCAGAATCTGCCATTAACTACCTGAATGACCTCTCCACATCTTCAGTTTTCCCATCTCCCCCCACTCTATATACACTCAGTGGAGATAAAAGATATGAAAGTGTTAAGCTGTTATGGACTCTACTCATTATCATTAAAGGCCTCCTTATAGACCTGTCATTATCCCTGCACTCATTACGTGCTTATTACACACTTGTCTCACATTGTTATTTACCTATTTCACAGGTTTATGTCTCATCTTCCCAGCTAAACAAGGTTCCTTGAGAGTAAGGGCCTTGTCTTGCTCTTCTCTGATATTTCCCACAATACAGTGCTTTGAGCATAGTAGAAAATTTAACTCAACATTTGTTGAATTAAGTTGATTTTCCATAGACTAGTGTTAAATGGAGAATTTGTTCTCTCAAAGAATCCCATAGTAAATCAACTGGGAAATGCAGATTTTAAAAAAATCTCTAATTTAAGCTTCTGAATAAACCCAACATCTGTAGACTGGATATGCTTAAAGACAGATACATCTGAAGGAACTTAAAGGCAGCTGTCCAAGATTCCTTATTTCTAAAGCTGTACAGATAGGATACAAAATGAAGATGGGAGGAGGTACATGGGTGAGGTAATCCCAACTGGCTTGGTATCACCACAGCTCAGGGGCTGGAGCCACACAATGAAGGAGTCTGAAGAATTGGGGCCAGGGTGACTGCAACTTTTATGTGGTCAACACCTTCCCCCAGGATGCATAAGGCCTAATAATCCTTTCTCTATCAGGAAAAAACTAGGTGATGCCCACAGTTCCCCAATACCTCGAGTGATCACACACACACACACACACACACACACACACACACACACACTGTTCCCCTGTACAAAGTCCTGGGACACTTTTCTCCTTGCAATCTGTTCCTTTCCAATTGCTCCAGGAAACCTCCCAATTTGTCACACCGAATACTGTGGGACTTCCCTACACAGTATCTCCTCCCTCCCCCATCCTGAGACACCTCTACATCCTGTATCTTCATCCACAATCCAGGACAAATCTCCCCCACACCATTCCCTCCCAGAGTCCCAGGATTCTTCAACTTTGTTCCCTACTCTTATTACAGGAATGCCCCCCTCAATCTGTCCTCCCCCACACAATTTTCTCCCAAACTGTCCCCCCTCACTCTCATTCCAGACACTCCTTCAGTCTGTCGCTTCCCTCTCTGCTGTGTGTGATCTCGGAAACGGCCAATGCCCATTTCCTCCCTTGAAACCGAGGACACTTCCACAGCTTCATTTACCTCCCCAGTTGTTCTTGTCCCTGACACTCCTGGCACATTCTCACAGTCTGTTTCTTCCCCCACAGACCCTGGGCAGCTCCATGACCTGGTTCCATGCCCATGGGTATAAGACACCCCCACTGCCTGGCTCCTCCCTGCCAGCCCCAGGATACTTCCACCTCCTATCTCCTCCCCGGAAACTCCAGGTCCCTTTGCAGACTGTCTCATCACCATGGTGAGGCCTGAGCCAGCAGCAGTGGTTTCTTCTCCTGTAGACCCAGCCACCCACACCGCAGCAGGCACATGCCCCGCCATGGGAACACCTACACCTGCAAGCACCCCCAAAGATAGAGGTACCCTCACAGCCTCGGGGACCACTGTAGTGGGTCTCCTCCACAGGCCTGGCACACCTTTGGAGCCAGTCTCCCTGCCCACAGATCCCGAAGCCCGGGCAGCAGTGGGCCTCTCCATCGCCAGTCTTCTTCCCCATGCACCAGTGACATCCCCAGCGCTAGTGTCGCCCACCACCAGCCCAGAAGCGCCAGCAGCTGTGGGCACTCCCACAGCCATGGAGACTCTAGCAGCCACAGGCATCTCAGCAGTCTGTCTTCTTCCTGATAAGCCAGAGAGACCCCCAGAGAGGGTCTCCTCCTCTACAGGCCCCGGTAACCCCACAGTCACAGGTACCCCCGCAGTCTGTCTTCTTCCTGGCAAGGGTGAGAAGTCTCCAGAGCCAGTCTCCACCCTCAGAGGACAGGGCACTCTGGGAGCAGTGGGCACCTCAACAGCCATAGGAACCCGGGCACTCTGTCTCCTTTCCCAAGATCTTGGGACACCCCCAGAGCCAGTCTCTTCCCCGACAAGCCCAGGAGCTACAGCAACCTTGTCAGTCACTGGGAGCCTGGGCACCAGTCTCCTTCCCCATAATCTTGGGAAAGCCGCAGACCCAGCATTCTCTCTCACAGCCAACAGTTCCTCAGAAGCCAAAGGTACCGCAGAAGCAAGGGGTGTTCCGGCAGTGTGGACGTTTTCCCACAGGTTCAAGACATCTCTAGAGCTGACCTCCGGACATACAGGGCCCGACACCCACACAGCGGCAGGCACCCTCCCAGATCCAGGCACACCTACAGCTGACGGTACCCCTATGGGGGCACACCTGTGCTTGGGCACGCCTGATGCCTCAGACATCCCCACTGTCTCAGACAAGCCCACAGCCTGTCTCCTCCTGCACAGACACGAAATATCCCTATAGCTAGCCTCCTGGTTCACAGACCCAGGTACCCCTAAAGTTGTAGGCACCAGAGCCTCCTGTTCCCCCACAGCCTGGCTCCTTTCCCAGAGACTCAGGACATTTTCACAGCATGTCTCCTCCACAGCCACCCCTGGCACTGCATCAGCCAGAGGCACCCCCAGAGCCTGCTGCCTATCCCACAGGCCTGGGATGCCACCATAACATGTCTGTTCTCCTATGGATCCTGGCACCACCCCAACCTGGGACACATCCACAGGCTGGTCTGTTCCCCACAGACCTGGCACACTCCCACAGCCTGCCTCCTTCCCCAAGGCCCTAGGTACTCCTAGGGCCGGTCCTACCTGCCAAAGGCCTGGTGCTCCCCCAGGACCTGCCTCCTGCACCTCTGCAGTCTGGGCTACTTTCCATGACCCTGGGACACCTGCAGAGCCTGTCTCTACGCACACAGCCTGTCCCCTTTCACTGAATCCTGGGTCACCGCCACATCTAGTTTCCTCTTCAACAGCACAAGGTACCCCTACAGGCTGTCTGGAGACCCACAGGTCAGGAATACCCCCAGGGCCTATCTCTGCTAGAGCTTGTCTCCTCTGCCATATGCCTGGAGCACCCACAGAGGGAATTTCCTCTACAGCAGTGGGTACCTCCACAGCCTGTCCCCTACCCCATGAGGTATTACCAGAGACTGCCTCCTGTACCAGAGCCCCAGGAACCTGTCCTGACTGCTCTCTCTCCCATAGACCTGGAGTACTCCCACAGTCTACCTCTCCCTCTACAGCCTCAGGCCATCCCATGGCCCCAGGCACCCCCATAATCAGTCCTTTTTCCCAAGGGCCTGGGGCAACCTCATAGCCTATCTCCTCCACAGTTTCAGGCATCCCCATAGCTTGTCCTCTCCCCAGCAGTCGGGGGGCAATCCCAGAACTTGTCTCCACAGCCCCAGGCACACCCCCAGGAGGCAACCTCACAGCCTGTCCAAGCCCATGCAAGCCCGAGAGCCTCTCACTTCCTGCTCCTGGGCCAGTAGCTGTAGGTCCTCCTGAGGCCTGGGGCACTGCCCTAACTTGTCCTTCCACCCACGGTCCTGTGAGACCACGACGGCTAGTCTCTACCCATGAAGCTCGGCCAGGCACACCCCTTTCCACTGGCCCTTCTCCTGCAGGTACAGGGTGGAGCTCCACTCTGCTTCCTTCCCCACGTCCGGAAGCTGCCCTCATAGCCTGCACCTTCAACCACAGCTCCAGAATGCTCTCATGCCCTGTCGATCCCGGGCGACCTTTCCTCTCACAGCCCCGCGGACTCCGGTAAACTGTCTGCTCCTCGTCACCAGTGCCAGTCACCCACACAGATCCGGCAGGCCCCACCACCTGGGGTTCCCCCGGAGCCCCGTTCACCAACACAGCCCCAGGGTCCTTTGCAGCCTCAATGGAGCCTGCGGTGCCCGGTGTCTTCGAAGCCTCATTCGCCCCAGGGCCCTCGGCTGTCTCCGCCGCTCGTCTTCCCCCCCACGGCTGCCGACGGCCCTGCGGCTTCTCTGCATTCACACAGCGTGTCCCCCACACCGAGGCCCTTGCCCGGAGCCCTCCTCCGCGGCCTCGAGACGCCCCAGTCCATTTCTTCCCCCTAGGCCGCCTGACTCCGCGCCCGGACCTGCTGGGCCCCACACAGCGGCCCGGCATCTCGGTGCTCCCCCGCCCCTGCGCAGCCTGGCCCGGCGCCCGGCTCAGGGCTCCAGGGCAATTCCCATCTCCCCCGACGCAGGCCAGGGCACCTCGCCCCCGGGCTGCACACTCGCACTCACACCAGCTCCAACCTCGCAGCCTGACTTCCTCCCAGCCCCTCACCCCTCGCGCCCCCGCTCGCCCTCCCTTCAGTCCTGGCCCCACCCTAAAGCCTAGGCAGGAAAATAGTTAAAAGGGGCGACAAGCAGCAGTTTCTGCCCTGGGTCAAGCTCTCTTCTTCCCCAGGTCCATGACTCCTAAAGCAGCTCCCCAGGACCCCGAACACCGCGGGTGCCCACCCGGCCAGAGGCGGCGAGGCGCGGCTACTGGGAAGCAGGCGGGGCGGGGCGGGGCGGGGGAGCTCAATGAGGCCTGGTTTCCGGCCGCTCGCCGGGTCGCCATGGCAACAGGCGCAGGACGGTTTGGGAGCCGTTAGGACTCGAGAGCCACCTAAGGGTCCCAGGGCTGCGCAGCAGCAGCTTTTTCAGCCATTATATATGGGGCTGGGGCCGAGAGTAGACTAGGGAAGAAGCCTGGGTTTCGGAATGGGGCCAGAACGTGAAGATCGGAGAAGCAAGAGCAGAAAGGCGGTACGGATGAATTATGGCCCTCAGAGGCCCCCGTAGCCCCGCCCCAAACCTTCTGAGCTCCATCAGGCACCAGGTGCTTAGCCCACCCGGAAGCAGGTTTGCTCCGCCCCACGTGGGCCCCGCCTCTGGGCAGTACCACCAGAAGCCTTGCCGGGCTACCCTCGGTTCCGGGAGCGCGTTCCCCATGGCTCCTTACGAGGAGGTGAGTGTGTCCGGTTTCGAGGACTTCAACCGGGCTGTGGAACAGCACAAAGGCAAGACCATTTTCGCCTACTTTACCGGTTCTAAGGACGCCGAAGGGAAAAGCTGGTGTCCCGACTGCGTGCAAGGTGAGGCCGGGGTTCGGGGCTGCTGCCCAAAGGAAGTGGCAGAAGGCAAGGCCGAGGTCCTGGCCGGAGAGCGGAGTTCCTGGCAGAGGAAGGAGTCTTACTCCTGGAGATCTGCAGGGCTTTCTAAGCTGGGATTTTGCCTCCTTGTCCCACCTTGTTCCCTTCTCTCCTGTTAAGTGCACCCCCGCCCCAAGAGTGCTTTCTACCATTCGACCCATATAATCTTGAAATCTAATCCTTTACAAATTTTCACTTCCTCAGTATGATTAGCGTCTTAGTGAGGACGTGAGTTGATGTCCTTTGCATAGGGCAGCAAATGTCTTTCATTCTTTTGGGCATCAGGACTGGGACGTAGTTACCCTTAAGTGGCTTTCAAATCAGGGAACACCTGCCTTCTGTTAACCTCCTTAGTTAATTGCAGTTTAGGTCTGAGTTCTTAACGACATGAGGGGAGGAGAGAGGGATACTGTTTATCAGGGCCTGATTGTAGAGTTAATCTGTTATTATTTTATATCAACTTTTTTTTTAAGCTGAACCAGTTGTACGAGAGGGGCTGAAGCATATTTGTGAAGAATGTGTGTTCATCTACTGCCAAGTAGGAGAAAAACCTTAGTAAGTGGCAATCTATATACTCTATTTCCCAGATATGCACTGCACTATTACAATAGGTAGAAAGGGCCCCGGGACTCAGGTTCCATGTCTAAGGTACAGTTGGATGAGTCAAGCAATTAGAAGATATTAAATACAAATCAAAATCTTGAATGTTCAGCCACTTGTATTAGCAGGATAACTCAATAAATTTGGTCTGGTGTTAAGTCAGAACTTAATTGTCTTTACATACATATCTTAACCAGACTTTAAATGAACTTACACAGGGGAATAGGTAAGTCACAGTCCTTAAGGTTTATAAAATGTTTACAACAAAAACAATGACTACTAAAAAAACTAAATGTAGAAATATATCAATTATTAAACAAATATAAGAAACATAGTAAAGTGTTTTTCATGTCACTTTCTTTTCAAAATAGTTGGAAAGATCCAAATAATGATTTCAGAACAAACTTGAAAATAACTGCAGTGCCTACACTCCTTAAATATGGAACAGTGAGTATCTTTCTACAACTATGTTGGGGCTACAATTCACCCTGTCAAAACACTTTTAACTCATTCTGGATTCAGATATGGAAAGGTCTTGACATTTCATCCAAACATTACAGTGCTGTTCAGAATGCATTTGTCCATCTCCTATGGACAATCCCAATAAACTATTAGTAATGTAAATATCTAAATATTACATCTTTTTCATACTTTTTAAGTTATTAAAGTTCTATAAACACTGCTCAAGAAAGTTGATTTACACATGATTTCTTAAGCACTGGCATCAATGGCTGCTTGCCCGTTAACCCATAATTCTGGTTGAAAATGAAGGGAACTTATAGCCTTGGGATTCTAAATTAAAAGAATTGAGGGCAAGGGGATGGCACTGGACTTGCTATCTCCTGTTTTAGTCTAAGTTTTGAGCCAAGTATTTTAATGACTGAACTTAAGAGCAAATATCTTAAGTGTTTCATAAAACTTGTTACAACTAGTTAATAGTTTCTGAATGGCATAATTTCTGTTCAGATATTTGTCATTCAAAGTTGACCAACTCTATCCCCTTCTAATAACATTTTTATAGCTGTAAATTACGATTTGACTGTTCTTCTCTTACAGCCTCAAAAACTGGTAGAATCTGAATGTCTTCAGGCCAACCTTGTGGAGATGTTGTTCTCTGAAGATTAAGATTTGATTATGACAAATTATGTCTTGATCTCCTGATTTATTCCAGTATAAAAAAAACTGCATGCTTGCTTTGAATTCATGTTATGCATAAATAAGCAATGATTTTTAAAAAATGGTATGTCTAAACAATAGAATGCTATAAAAACGCTCATGAACCCTGTTTGCTTGTAATATATGGATATCTTTAAGATATAGGTAACATAAGTCTTCAGGAGTGATAGTAATAGCACAAAGGAATGTGTTATTGGAGGTAATAGGAATATCTGGAAGATCCTAATAGTGAATTTGCTTCCAAATCTCTGAATTTTAAGATCTTTTCACAAAGAACTGTTATTCCTAAAATGCCTTTTTGGCTTTAGAATGCAGAATTTAAGCTAACCAGACTACAGCACATCTAATCCAGACCCCACTTCATACAGGCAGCTTTGTTTCAAAGTGTCTGAATGTACTTCACTACTTGGGATGAGGCAGGTATCAGAGGTTAGAGCCTATACAGCCTGGCAGTAGGAAAGATTCCACCTGTGAGACAGTAACACTCTGATTACCACTTACTAGCAATGTAACCATAGGCAAGTTACTTAATCTCTCTAAGCCTGTCTTCTCCCTTTGAACAAAGATTGTTCTAAGAATGACATGAAAATGCAACTCAGCACTAACAGTGCCTGGTTTGTGGTGTCTGCCAAATAAATGTTAGCTTTACCAAATGAGCACAAGTATTTGAAATTTGTCATCTCCAGTGGTCAGCAAACTCATTAGTCAACTGAGCCAAATATCAATAGTACAACGATTGAAATTTCTTTTGAGAGCGAAATTTTTTAAACTTTAACTTCTAACGCCACTTCTTCAAAATAGACACACCCAGGCCGTGGTATTTTGTGGAAGAGCCACACTCAAGGGGGCAAAGAGCCAAATGTGGCTTGCGAATCGCAGTTTGCCAACCACTGTACTAAGGTCAAGTCCAATTAGTTAACTATCAATCTCCCTGCCATCACTAGGTCAGCAACATAGCAATGATTCTTCCATTAAAGATCTTTGCAAAGCAAGTAGTGATATAAGTATGTCCTTTTCTGCAGAATGTGAAAAACCTTACGCTGTTCGGATTTAAAGAGGTCAGTGACTCTATTCCTTATGTATGTGGATAAGGAATAGTAAATGACTCTATTATCTAGATAAGAAGGGTAGGGTAGCTGATCTGAGGGGCAATAAGGTTCCAGGGGATGGACTTGCCCCAGTCCACACCTGAGTTCAGGATGTTTGGTGGCTCACCCTCTGCCCCATCCTCACTGCCTCCTTAAATTGGTCTAAAGCACCAAATGTTTCTGTCCTTACTCAGTTGAGTGTGTTAAATACTAATAAAAATTTACAAATCCAGAGGAAAATCAAAGAACAGTTTTGGCTTAACAGAAATAATCTACTGACAATAAAAAGTTAATTTGGATTAAATAGCACACAAAAGGTACTAAGTGCTAGCACAAGAAAGTAGGTAAGATGAGTTTTCTTTGTGTGTGTTGTTTTGTTTTTTTTTTTTGGTCTTCACTGTACAGAAGCAACATATACAGTCTTTGGAGCCTGATCTGGATCCAGCTTTTCATTTTCCTGAGGTGTTATTTTGCTGTTGCTGCTCTGCCAGGGCTTGCTGAAGGCGCATCCGCTTCCGGGAATAGTGCTGCCAGTGCAGAATTTGCTGCTCATCAATAAATTTCGCACACTGAGCATTCACCAGCTCCTTGCGGAAGTGTTCGTACTGGAGTAGTTCTAACATGTGTAAACACTGAGGGTACCTGGGTTTAAGTTTATCAATTAATGATTGGTATAATTTAAGTCAATAAGTCCAAGCTCTAATTCAGTTACTCATGTACAAATGAACTTGCAGCTACAATTTCTTTAACGTTAACTTAGAACACTTGGTAGCATAGTTCTGTTTTTTTCCTGCTCAGGCAAAGAAACTAGTGATCAAAAGTCAGAATTAAGCAAAATTTTCAGAAGCGAGAAAACTTAAGATCAGAAAGATTAAGTAACTTGCCCAAGACCACACAATAACTGGTAAGCAGAGTCAACATGTGGTTTCCAAAGTAAGGAATAGGAACGCTTTTAATTTTTAGTAATTATGTATTTAATTGATAACTACTGGTTTTCCATCAATAATGATAGTACTCAATTTCAAAAAGAACTATGCACAAATATACTTTAGTTTTACATGTGGATATGGAATTCTGAAATTATGTATACTCTAAGACTGAGCAAAGACATAAGAAAATATACTGTGGATAGAGTCAAATTTCTGGCTATCATAAAAAGAAACAGAGGAAAGGGAGAAGGCAAGAATGAACCCTATTTTTGAGCAGGACTTGAAAACAGCAATATGAACTCATGACTTTTTACACAGAAACACAGAGCCTGACACAGATATGTGTTTAGTTTGTGTGCTGAAGAGACCTAGGAACAATGACACTGTGGTACTAACAAGCACACTTTAGTGCCCAACTGATGGATTTTAAATAGCATTTTCCAAAGTTCCTTGGAGAAATGGCTGATTCCGGGTCTAAGGCAAGGAAAATACAAAATGAGCTTGGGATAATATGCAGTGCCAAAGAAAAATGCTCAAAAATTATGTCAGAAGTACTCCAGAGACATCGGAAGGGGCTCCAATGGTCATAGCTAGAGAATCACTAGAGGACATATACAATAATAATCCACAAAATAAAAATTAAGATTCCAAGAGTCCATACTGATGTAACTTTTAAAAATGAATGAATAAATTGGCAACAAGGGAACATTCCTTACAACTTAATTCCAACTAATGTAGAAAGAATGATGGAATTAGAATTAGAAAATCACCACAGTAAAAATTAAGGCAAGTATTTTCAATAGATAACTAAAATTAGTGGGTAAAAGTATGAAACAGTTTCAAAGTATTTCCTCACAACATATTAAGTATAAAAGAAAAAAATAGTAACTTGATAATAGAGAAAACTGGCTGCTACCATCTCAACCGAATGATCAAAATTAACATCATCAGTGGAGGGTGAATTGACTTTTGTATCACAGTCATGGAGGAAAAAAAAGACCAACTCAGATCGAAGGAGACTAAGACAGGAAAAATGCAACATGAGTCTACACTGGATACTGTACCAAACATAGGACATTAATAAGACAGCCTGTGAAATTTGAAGTTTGTAGATTAGATAAGGTTAGGTAGTATATTGTTAATGTTCTAATTTTGATGATTGTACTGTGGTTACATAAGATTTCTAACATTTAAACTATATGGGTGAAGAGCTGTTTTTGTAAGTAAAATTATTTCAAATAGAAAAGACAAAATTTAAATGAATAAATTAAAAAACATTAAATCAGCCCTAAACTGGTTTTGGCTCAGTGGATAGAGCACCAGTCTGTACTAAAGGGTCCTGAGTTCGATTCTGGTCAAAGGCACATACATACTCAGGTTGCGGGCTTAATCCCCAGTAGGGGGTGTGCAGGGTTCTCTCTCATCATTGATTTTTTTTAAAGTAAATCATATAGGGAGTACACAGAGCCAAAACTGGACAAGTGGTAGAAATGACACGTTTGGGAAACAGTATACTCATGCGGTCCTCACTGGAAACCTCTAGCCATAGTTTAGATGACCATCTCAGCAATGTGGTGGGTGAAATAAAACTTGTGGTGTCTAATTCAGTGTCCATCGGTGAGTCTATAATCTACATACATACTAATACATGTTGGGATCTAATAAGTATTTTCTGTGAATTATTAAATGAATAAGTGGTTGTTTATAAAGAGCTTCATGAATCAGTAATTAGACTAGTGGTTCCCAACATGGGGCACATGCCCTTTTGATTACGGGGAACAATTCAAGAATGAGTTAACTGA
>JAAGEH010000039.1:0-65292 GCA_011751065.1 Lasiurus cinereus | reverse complement strand
GGGGGTCACCACAACATGAGGAACTGTATTAAAGGGTCACGGCATTAGAAAGGTTTAGAACTACTGCCCTAAAGGGTCCCGGACTGTAAGAGAGCACAGGCCAGGCTGAGGGACCCCCCATCCTTCGAGTGCATGAATTTTCATGCACTGGGCCTCTAGTGTACAGTATATAAATATATATTGATATATTTATGCATTTTAGTTCTCTATTATGTGTTTTGAAACTTTATTTGCTGTTTTTTCATATCACTTCACATGTTGTGTGTTTTTTTTTTTTAACAATTTCTTAGTAATTTTCTCAGTACTTCAACTGTCCTTTCATTATTTTATTTTTCTCTTTCATGGATGCCATGTTCTTTGGAAGCTTATTTAGACCAAATTAATGGCCTTTAGACTTCCTCCATAGAAGTTCACTTTTTAAATAGTAAAAATTATATGTCATGGGGGTGGGGGGGAAGCATTAGGATTTTAGAGATACTTAGGTGGGGCAAGGCCAAAAAAAGCTTAGGAACCACTGTATTAGACATAGATCAGAAAAATGACTTGGATAAAAAGTTCAAGTTTGGCCGAAACTGGTTTGGCTCAGTGGATGGTGTTGGCCTGTGGACTAAAAGGTCCCAGGTTCAATTCTGGTCAAGGGCATATACCTTGGTTTCGGGCACATCCCTAGTAGGGGGTGTGCAGGAGGCAGCTGATCGATGTTTCTCTCTCATCGATATTTCTAACTCTCTATCCCTCTCCCTTCTTCTCTGTAAAAAAAAAAATCAATAATAAAAAATATATATATACACACATATATATATTTTAAAAAGTGCAAGTTTGAATCATTTTCCTCTCAAACTTTGTTTAGAAAAAAAAATTTCATTATTGCTTTTTGACTGCCTAATTAAGATGAAGAAGAGGTGTGAATTCAAAGTTTACTTTTTACCAGCAAAAAGGAATGCTTGAGATTATAATATGTTTCTTGCAATTTAGTAACCATTAAAATGCCATCTTTTGCACAATCTAAATTGCCGGTGTTTGTGTGTGTGTTTATTTTTAAAATGGGTACAGTACAGCACATAAGAGGCCCTAAAAAACCAGTAGCTATTAAGACTCTGGAAGGTTACCTCCAGAAAACCGTCCTTACAAGTATTCTTTTCTACATTCTTAAATTTTTAGCTTATAGCTATGTCCCTGCATTAATAGAATGTGGGTTCCTAGAAGTCAGAAAATCAGTGAGATAGGGTGAGTAGTACTGGATAAGATCAGATAAGACAGAGCCAGATGATATAGAACTTCAGCTCAAGAGACTGAATTTTATTCTGGATGCATGCATTGGGAAGCCATTGAAAGATTCTAAGCAAGAAAGTAAAACGTTGTGATTTACATTTTTAAAGGGTCAATTTGGCTTCTGCATAAAGAATTGTTTTGTTTTGTTTGGCTGGGGGTGAGAGGATAGGGTGGAGGAAAAGGTAAGAGTAGAAGCAAAGATAACCAGTGAGCAGATTACTGCAATAATCGAAGTTAGAGATAAGTGTGTCTTGTAAGATGGTAGAAACTAAAAGTGGAGAGATAGGTAAAACTAAGAAGTCTGTTAAATATCAGTGTTTTAGAGTATAATAAAGTATATACATAATTAGGACTATTAAAATTAAACTTACTTTAGATACTTGGCATATTCTGGTTCTTTCCAGTAAAGCAAGTACTTAAGATAATTAACAAAAGCTTTGTCTTTGAAGTAACCTCTTTGGGCAAGAACTGAAAGGCATAAAAAAAAAATGCATCTGTAGAGCAAACAAATCCTAGAACCACTGATTTGTGACTTCTAACAAAGAATTTACATACATAACATCCCCACCACCAACACACATTGAATTCATAAAACAAGTCCCAGTTTGCTTAAGTGTGTAAGTGTAGCAATAATTCCATTCAACTGAGAATGTATAAAAGCAGACACTAATATGAATTGCAATTCAGGTGTCAGAAATCATTAATTCAATTAGGTGCTCAACAACTTACAATTAAGATAATTTGGGTTAGCTAAACACTGCACAAATTCCAACTCCAACTGAAACCGTAGTCGATTTCCAGCATCATCTAGGAGAGAAGATAACGACAATCACCCAAAGGAAAGGTCACGTTATAGAATATTAACTTGGAGAAAGAAAACAGGAGTGAAGAACCCCGACTAATGCTGATAGACATTTCTACATGAAGGGCAAGTGATGATGGTTTTTCTAAACGGTGTGTGGGGAGATAAACCTTCACAAAGATTAGAAGAGCAAAGCCCTGATTAAAACGATTATTTCTCTAAAGTTAAAAGTTATCAAAGAAAACAGGAACACACAGGAGGCAGGACATTTATCACTTATAAGCCATTCTGTAGAGATTTTCACAGTGATCACTGGGGTACGGGTAATAACTGCGCCTTCCCCTATATTAATACTACGTTAAAAGGTTAATGTGACTGAGTTAAGCAAAGCTAAGCGAATGCTAAGTCAAACAGAAAAGGAAGTTTAGAATTCAAGCTGAAAAAGAATTTGTGCAAGATCAGGGAGTGCGTGGGTGAGAAGCGTCAGTGGCAGAAAAACACGTGTGGCGACGATATTTCAAATTTGCACAAGTTCATTTGAGACGCAGAAAACAAATCGAACTCCTCTCGGTTAGTCTCGCCCACGCCAGTCGGCGTTTGGCCAGCAAGTGAGGAAAAGGTCTGCGAACCAATCACCTCTGAAAAGGCCAAACTACCTCAGCTTTTCCAACCGCTCCGAGAGCCCTCGGCCCTCCACTCTCACCCGGTCCGAACGGTAACCCCTCGGAGATTCGGCCCGCAAGGAGTCCCGGGCAGCTGGAGGAAGTGTCCCGGCCCGGGATCCATCTGTTCGCGAAGACTCGCGGCTCCAAGCGCTACTGACCTGTCTCCATAGCGACAGCCGCGGCCATCACCGGCATAAAAGCTCAGCCGCCAGCAGCCTCACACAGCAACTGCCAGGAGCGGAGCAGGAGGTTCCGGAAGCGGCGACTCCGCCTTCCTGTCGCGGGGCAGTGTGGGAGGCGGGGGCGGGCTCAGCCTGGCCTGGGAGCGGGAGGCTGCGCCCATCCCGGGCCCGCCCGGGCTCGCCCCGACCCAGCTGCTTCCACGCCTGCGCGGGCCCCCTAAAATCGAGGGCGCGGTGCAGGGCCCACGGAGCGTGGCCACGGGGCAGGGCCCAGTAGTTGCAAGGGAGAGAAAAGCCTGACAGAACCCGGTGCCTGCATGTCATGGTGTTGGGGCACTCTCGCCCACCCTTGTGTCTGCGGTGATGTAACACGCCATTGTGACCTCATCCCTGCCCATGTGATGTAACCCAGAGGCGAGACTACTCGGGAGTGTTAGTCTGTGGGGCCTCCCGAGGTCTCGTTGCCTCCCACCCCCTTTTACACCACCCGTAGGATGGCCTCACCCCTTCGGGGAAAGGCCGCTTCGCCCCTAGTGGGAACCACTCGCTACAAGGAGACATCGACGGTCCGCGTGGAGACCTCGTCCCACCGCGTGGAAAGCTCCTCCCGGCGGATGCACACGTCTTCCCGGCAGGTGGAGACCTCCCAGTGCCGCAGTGAGGGGCCCTCCCAATTCCCCTCTGGGAAGCGGCTCCCTCGCATCCTCCAGGCGTCCTCCCAGCACGTGGAAACCTCCTCGCAGCGCACAGAAACGTCCTCCCGCCACGTGAGGGCTTCATCCCTGCGCGTGGAGACGACTCTGCACCGCGTGGAGAGCCCTCCCCGGAGGGACAAGACGGCAACCGGCCAGAATGTAAAAATGTCCCGATGAAGTACTTCCCAAAAGCCACGAAAGGGCCTTGGCCCTCAGCCAGGACAACATTGTCTCTAGTTTGCAGCCACCAAGCTGCCAGGTGGACCAATCATAGAAACCGCCTATAAATCAACTTAAGAAACAGCCAATCTACAGTTTCCGGACTCAGCCAACATTTATTGACCATGCTGCACCTTGGACCATCCGGCCTTTGACCCAGGCAACTGTTTTAACTTGAAGCCAGCACAAGTTTCCAGATCCATTCTACTGTGTTAAATTGAGTTGATGGGCAAAGAGGCTGTTTGAACCTCTGAACCAGGTGAGTTTGAGATTCGTTAGTCCCTTCATTGCCTAGGGATAGGGAGCAACCAGAAATGATGACAGTAGAATGATTACATGCCTGCTAAAAATCTGCGGAGCATGGAACAGACTTTCACTCATTCAGTAATTGGCCTTTATGTTTCAAAATAAGCAGGGTTTTGTACTAAACCCTGTACAAGGTAACCCGAGCTATACTTTTAAACATAGGTTTAGTATAGTTAGAAATTAAGGTCAACAATCAAGAATAACCTTAGAGCCCTAGCTTGTTTGGCTCAGTGGATAAAGCATTGGCCTGTGGACTGAAGGGTCCCAGGTTTGATTCCAGTCAACGACACATGCCGAGGTTGCAGGCTCAATCCCCAAAAGGGGCATTCAGGAGGCAGCCCATCAATGATTCTCTCCCATTGATGTTTCTATCTCTCCCTCTCCCTTACTTTCTGAAATCAATTAACATGAAACTAGCAAAGTAAGGTATTTTCTTTTTTAAAAAAGAAAAGAATAATCTTAGAGCCTTGGCTGGTGTGGCTCAGTGGGTTGAGCATCAAAGGGTCGCTGGTTCGATTCCCAGTCAGGGCACGTGCCCAGGTTGCTGGTTCAGTCCTTCATTAGGATGTGTGCAGAGAATAATCTTAGAAGGGAAACCTGATCTGAGGTATGAAGAGATGGAGGGGAGGGAATTTTGATTACCTACTCTATCCTGGATGGTATTCTAGCACTTGAACTATAGCAGAGAACCAGGTAGACAGTGTGTGACTCTCTAGGAGAACAAGACAATTTCCTGTTGTGATTAGCACTATGGAGGAAATAAACTAGCAATGTGGTAGAGAACGGAGGTCAGTGGGTTCTTCAGATAGGATGGTCAAGGATGGCCTTGCTGACTAAGCATCATTGGAGTTGGGATTTGTGTGTATGAACAGTGAGCCATGCAAAGATCTGGAAAGAATGTATTCTAGGCAGAGGGAACAGCAAGTGCAAAAAGTGGATGGGTGCAGCAAGTTTGGAATGTTTAAGGAACAGAAAGACCCGTGTGGCTGGAGTTTAATGAGAGAGAGTCATGGTATGAAAGAGAGGATGTTAGAGAAGTAGGCAGGAGTCAGTTCTTAGAGGTTTTGTAAGCCAGGCAAGAAGGGGGTTTTACTGTAAAATCAATGGAGAGACATTGGAGGGTTTTCAGCGTGGGAGTGACAGGATGCAATTTATATTTTTAAAATATCCTGCCTTCTGTGTGTAGGATGCAGGGCCATGGTTCTCAGCTGGGGGTGGTTCTGTCCCCTCACAATGTCTAAAGACATTTTTGTTTGTCATAGTTTGGGCGAGGGCGGGGGGCGGGGAGTAAGAGGGGGAGTTTTGCTACTGGCATCTGGTGTTTGGAGGCAAGGGATGCTGCTAAATATCCTACAGTTCATGAGACAGCCCCTCCCCACCATATACACCAAACAAAGAATTATTTAGCCCAATATATAAATAGTGTGATACTGAGAAAACCTGATGTAGGGGACAAGCGAGAAAACAAGAACTAGTTAGGAAGCTAATGCCCTGGTCTAGTGAGAAATAATAGTGGCTCATACTAGGGTGGCAGGAGTGGAGCTAGAGAAAAGAGGTAGATTAGGGATGGGTTTGGAGGCAGAACTATAACATGACTGGTAGATATGGAGGTGAGGGAAAGAGGAATAGAAGAATCAAGGATGACTTCAGTTTGGACTTGAGCAATTTGTTGTATGGTGGTATGGCCATTTATGAGAAATACCGGAGAAGGATCAGGTTTAAGGAGAAGGATCAGGGGAAATCAGTTCAGTTTTGGCCATGCTGAGTTTGAGATTCCCTACATAAGACCCAAATGGAGACAATGAGTGGCAGTTGAATGCAAGAAGCTGGCTACTCTGAGGGAGATGAGCATTGGAAATATAAAATGTGGGCCATGGCCCTAACCAGTTTGGCTCAGTGGATAGAACGTCGGCCTGCGGACTCAAGGGTCCCAGGTTTGATTCCAGTCAAGGACTTGTACCTTGGTTGTGGGCACATACCTAGTGGGGAGTGTGCAGGAGGCAGCTGATCGAAGTTTCTCTCTCATCAATGTTTCTGACTCTCTATCCTTATCTCTGACTCTCTATAAAAAATCAACAAAATATATTTAAAAAATAAAATGTGGGCCATGGCTGGTATGGCTCAGTGGTTGGAGTGTTGGCTGGAGCACTGGAGAATCAGGGATTCAATTCCTGGTCAAGGGCAAGTGAGGATTAACAGCAACAAAGAAATATAAAATGTGGGGTCATCAGTACATAGATGGTATTTAAAGCCATACAACTAAGCAGCTATCATCTGCCAGGCTGTCTCACTCATTTTATGCATGAGTGAATTTGAGATCTTGTTCTTCAGGGAAATCAGAACACCTCTTCCCCACTCCCATCCCCACAGAGCCTAGCTTGACCTACCTAATTTTTCCTTGCCTATTGTCCTTTGGCAGCCACCAATAAGTGAGGAAATTTGCACTAAAATATTAGATAAATGCTTCAATAAACTTGACTTACACAGGTCTTAAAACAAAGTTTGAAAGTTCAAGTTTTGTGTGTGGGGGGGGTTGGTGGTGAAGTTTGGGGTACATGGACATTAATGTGTAATCTTAGTCCCAGGTTCTTATGGGATAGCTGAAGAACAACGAAATTGATGACAGTGGTTCTAATGGGACAGTTTTGTCCCACTTTGAACACTTAGCAATGTCTATTAATGTTTTTGTCACAACTGTGAGGGTTGGATGCTGCTGGCATCTAGTGGGTTAAGTTTTGGCTTGAGCAGTTTGGTATATGTTGTAAGCCACCAAACGTTCTGCAATGCACAGGTTTTCCCCTACCCAGTCCCTGACAACAAAGAATCACTGGTTCCAAAATCTCTATAGTACCAAGGTTGAAAAATCCTGAAGATTCTAAAGCGTGATCCATTGAGGAAGCACCCCACTAACCATAAGCACTCCATTATGCTAATGGAGAGGTTTAGAGGTAGTGACCTATGTCACATCTCAGGCAGGAACTCTCAGAGGAGAGGGATATGTTGCTCTTTTGAGGAGACCATACATCTCTGCTTTCAGTAATTTATGTCAGTGGTCGGCAAACTCATTAGTCAACAGAACCAAATATCAACAGTACAACGATTGAAATTTCTTTTGAGAGCCAGATTTTTTAAACTTGAACTTTTTCTAACGCCAATTCTTCAAAATAGACTCGCCCAGGCGGTGGTATTTTGTGGTAGAGCCACACTCAAGAGGCCAAAGAGCCACATGTGGCTCGTGAGCCGTAATTTGCCGACCACAGATTTAGGTGATATTTACCCTGGAAGGAAAGCTGATTCCATCTAACAGGATGTAAGTGACCTTGATTCTTTGGGACCTTTTTGTGAGGCAGAGTACTAGCTGGTTCCAGACACTGTGCTAAGTCATTACCTACATTACTTCATTTAGTTACAGGGGAGTGCACTGGGCTGGCCAGTAGAATAGGGGCTCAGGTAAGAGGAGTGTTACAAACCCAGAGACTCCCCTCATGCGCCTGCCCATAAAACTTCTGCTGTAAACTAAGCATTAGACTTTGGAATTTTAGTCTTTGGTGAGCTTACTGGTTCTTGTAAATATGACAGACCATGTATATTATATACAAACACTCTCTTAATCAGTGTTTGTGTGTGTGTGTGTTTTAAATGAATAAGGTAGTTGCTTTTCTTATCTATGTTCTTTATTAATGTATATTACAAAAGTGATATGTGCTTAATGTAACAGATGAAATAATTCAAAGATGGGTAAAGAAAATTTAATAATTTGTTGTCATCCCTTTCCATTTTCATCCTTTGAAAATAATGTCAGCAACCTGGAGTCTATCCTTCTAGACTTTGTTGTAATTAATTGCTTTGATCCTCCTTAGAAGTACAGTACCTGTAAGACTGGTTGGAAGGTTACCGTGAAAAAGCCAAACACTAGGTTTCTAGATGATTGATTCTCCTGGAAGGATACAAAATAATGGTACCTTCTTTCTTTTTGTCATCCTTGTTACCTAGGTTTCTTCCTTCAAATTTCATTTATCTATGTTTCAAAGCAAAAAAGTGTCAGAGACAAGAGACATGAAGAATGTTGACAAGATATTTGCCATACATACTGGTTTACACATCAGATTCCACAGCTTAAAAATGATCCTGTATATTAAAGAAGCTTATATCCATCACAATTTTAATGTGCCTGCTGCATATAAGTGTGTCCCCACAGAGTCCTCTGTTGGAAGCTTCAAAGGAGCCCAGGTGCTGTTGTTCCTGTGATATGGTATTTAATGATGAGCACTTATGTGCAATGAAGAGCAAAGAGCAATACTGTCCCCTCCATTGCCAGCTAAGAAAGCTGCTAATGGCTCCATCTACTAATCCCTTGGATTTGTTGAGGTAGGAAATAGCTGTCACTTGCCTTCGATTGTTGCCAATCAGGTCATTTTGAAAAATTAAGTAAGTACAAGTCAGCACCTGTCGTTCTCCCCATAATCTGTTCTTTTACATACAAATGGAGGGCAGCTTACAAAGTTCACATATATATTTGCTGTCAGTTGTTGAAATGCTTAAAGTGAAAGACTGTTGTTAATAGAATACTCTTTCCCCAGATCACACAAGTTGGGGGAAGAATTAAGAGCCTGCCTAGAAGGTGTTTGGCTCAAGTTCTCATTTAGATCTCATAGGATTCCAGGTCCTTTTCTATTGCTCCCATCCCAGTATGACTAGTACCAGTGTGTGGGAACCTCTTTCCACGTCCCGCGTGGTTCAGGGTTCCCGGTTCAGGGTTCGGGTTCTGAAGGAGGCCGCACCCAAATGAAATAAGAGACTAGAAAACAATTTGGCTATATTGGGGGGCCAGGCGGGAGCCTTCCTCTAGTGGAAGGGACTGCCACTTGCTCTGGCCTTTTTCTCCCTTTTATTAAGGCTTTGGGACACACCCCTAGCCTTTAGGCAGGAAATAACAAAAACAGAAATTAACATGAAACAAACAGAGGTTGCTTCAGCCAACAATGTTTCAACTAAACAGTGAGTAATTAGCTCTGATCTTTCAGAGCAGTTAAGGTTGACCAGCCTTCTGGCCTCCTGTTTACATCCATTTAGTACAAACAATGTTTGGTTTCCAACATCTCCCCCGTTTTCTTTCCTCTAAAAAATCTTGCATCTGCAGACTAGAAATAAATATTAAGAACAAAAAATAAGACAAGCAACAATGGCTATGTTAAGAGGTAAATGAATAAGTCTCTATAGTATCTTTCTGGACCAACAGTCCTTTGAGTCGCAGTTTCAATGTCCAACAGTTTTTTGAGTGTACATGTTAGCAATGATATTTCAGTTCTGGATGGTAAAGAAATGGTGGCAATGCAGGTCTGACCCTCTCTGGTTTGGTCCTGGGCAACCTGCATCCATGCACAGCTGCTGACTGTTAGGATGGCAAGGTGTCATCAGCATCTTCCATCTCTGGACTGTTTCTCCTCTTGTCTTCATAGCTGGAACATTCTCTGTTGTAGGAATTCACATGGTCTTGGAGCTGCTTTTCTGAAAATATATAAACATTCTCGACCAAGAGTTATTTAGTAAAGGAATTTTTTCTATAAATTTGACTTTGGACCCTTTTTATTTTTGCCCAAATGATTTTCCTTTGGCTTATTTTAATACCATGTATGTTTTTCATGGGTGTCTTGCTGTTAAGTAAAAAAAAAATTTTCTATATGTAATTTGCTTACAGGATACTTTTCCTTACATAATATTACTGTACTATCCCCCTTTTTGATTTAATTATGATGCTTTTGGAAAATTTTTATAATGCAAATATGACTGCTTTATGTTTATTGCACGTTAAGTAATTTTACCATGCAATGAACTACCAATAGAAATTTAAGTTAATACTTTAGGAACAACTTTTTTCCAGTACAATTAAATTTTCTTGAATATTGCCGACCACAGATTTAGGTGATATTTCCATTAGCATAATGGAGTGCTTATGGTTAGTGGGGTGCTTCCTCAATGGATCACGCTTTAGAATCTTCAGGATTTTTCAACCTTTAACAACAATCTTAGTTTTATCCTGTAAATATTAGTGGAAAGGATTATTTGCATTCTTGAGTAGGCCTTTGTGGCCTCCACGCCCAGTACCTGCCTTGGGATCCCCTCGCCTGCTTGGGGTCCCAGCACTGATCACATATCTTGGGGAACCCAGGTTTCTTCTCCAGGAAGGGCCCAGCTCACACTACTGGGTGAGAGACAGATTCATGGTACCAGCCAACACGAGGCTTCAACCTCAGCATGAACAGAAAGCTCAGGCGACAGCTGTGGGAGGGTCCCTCTTGGCAAAAAGAGCAAGAAAAGCCAATATAGAATGCTCAAGTGCCTTCTCACTGCCTTAATTCCTTTTATGTTATTTTTTAAAATTGCTACCAAATATTCAGAGAATTAGATTGTAAGTTTGTTTGGAATATTTGTCAAAAAAAAATTATGACATTGTAGAGTAATATTATGTAAGGATATTCTTTTGTTCTAGGCCATGGCAATTCAATTTCAAACTGCTATCAATTTCTTTTTGTATAGACAAGGTCTTAGTTACTTTATTAGAATACTTAACCAAATTGCTTACAAAAACATTGGCTCTTTATTTAGCTGAAAACCTTGATTTTTATTTAAAAAGCTAATTTATTAATTAAAGTAGGTATCTTAATTTAAAAAGCAAAGCAAATTTAGTAAATGTTTACGTCTGATTCACAAGCCACAAATGTTGCCCCGCCTCTAGCTTAAGAATACAGGCAGCTATGGGCTTTTTGTCATTTTAAATTCTAATGTTGGAATTTTAAGAAATATTTAGTTACTTAATTTTGCCCTTCTTAGAGACTACAAGAAACAGGGGAATCAGTACATCTAAGGGTTCTTACCCATGAAGGGTCAGGAACATAAGTCAAAATACTTCCCCATGTGCCCCAGGTAATATTACTGTACAGCTGGTAACTGTTGGTATTGCAAGAAATACGTTCTTAGGCGTCTGTACCGTCCTCTTTACCATGCTCCCGGTGACATAGAACCCCAAATTCCTGTAGGAATAGCTTGCAGAGCAATATCAGGAGTCAAAGTTTCCGCTATAGTGCTGTTAAGATCCAGGCCTGTGCTTCCTGGAGTTGCTCGGATGAGGGAATCCACTGTGGGCTTTGCAGGGCAGGTTTCCCCTATTAATAACAGGGCTGGGGGGCACCACTCTGGCCGTTTCCCGGCGGTTGACCATACCCTGTATCTTGATTTAGAGGCTGCCCATTTCTATGAAATTTTGATTTACCTGTCTGGCCCAATGGTTACCTCTCTGACATCTAGGACACCGAGAGACTGGATCTCTCAGAGGCTGAGTATTTATGCCTCTCCCTAGAGTGCTACTTTGTGTCCTTTCTTAGAGGCCAAAACCTTTACAACATTTAAAATATACTTATTAATTCTCATTTGATAAAGCTTTCCATGAAATTTTAAGTATATTAGATGGGTTAAATTTAAGAAGATGTCGTTTAAAAAGAGAGAACAAATTTCTTGTATTACTCTGGGCCCATGGAGCTTTACAAGAATCATCTCTGTTAAAGCCTTGAAATTTTAACATGGAAAAAAAACCATCAAAGATATATATATTCATAGATGACTTAAAGATTATAATACTTTTTATAATTATCTTAAGATATCAATTATATTTTTAAGCTGTCAGTTGGGAATCACAGAATTAATCCTTTTTTATTAGACCAATCAACAATGTATTTTGAATTCCTAATTATTAGAGAAATGTTATTTTATTTTTTCCCAATTTAATTTGCATTTAGCTGAAAACCTTGATTAATAACACAAAATCTTCTCCTTTTGGTTCCTTTACGCCATTTTTCTTAAAAAATAAAGACCAGTTCTGGGTTTTTCTTCTGCAGCTTTTGTGGAGAGATTCCAGCTTAAAACCCTGTCTAATATGTCCAAAAAGGTGGACAATTGCACGCATTTCTTTTTAAGCCAGGCTTCTCTCCTCAGGAGTACAGAAATTCCAGACACATCTCTAAATTTTTAAAACTTTTTCATGGCGAGAAAGGAGACTTTAGATTAGTATACTGGGAGAGTGGACTTTCATACTGGATTGCCACAGTGTCTCTCTTCCTCCACATCCTGCTTACTTCAGGGGGGAAAGCATCAGTAACAAATCTGGCCGAATTTCTTTTCATGCTTAAAAGATAAAGACAGATCTTAAATTTTTTCTTTCTTTTTCGCTTTCCAAAGTAATAACTAGCACCTAATTTGGCCAAGATTAGCATTTCCCTTCGATTTCTCTTATAATTTTTAAATGAAACCTCAGTAATCTCATTGCAGGAGAGCAGAGAGCCTTGCCCTCTCCTGCCACCTTTGAATTTCTCCACACCAGAGGCGGTTTCAGCAGTGGAGTTTCACTTATTACAGATTTCAGATTCCAAATGCAAACTAAGATTTTAATTTGAACAAGAAACCACATTATTTAAGCATGCAAACCAAAAGTCTATAATAATAATAAAGTTTACTTTTATATTTATAACCTAATTCTTCCCTATTAGCCTGGCTGCAAAAGACGTTCCCACCCTACTTACAGATCGAGACTCTGTAGTTAATCTGTGGGCTTTGCGTACGTTGAATTCCCCTCACCTTTTCCTAGGTGAATCTTCCCTCACCATTTTCCTTGGTGAATTTTCCTTCCTTGACTCTTAGGTGAATAATACCTTCTCCTCCAGACATCCCGCAGTCAGGCGCCAGATGTGAGCACCTCTTTCCGCAGTCCCTGTTCAGGCACCAGATGTGGGAACCTCTTTCCGCAGTCCCAAACACTGGATAGTTGACCTAGCCTCTACAGGTTCCACATGCTATATGGGTTCAACATGCTATTAAACTGGGGAAAAATTCACTGTTTAAACTTCTTTTTTTTTTTCAAAACAGTTGACTTTCATGGTACAGATGGAAAAACTGAAGTCCAGAGATGCCAAAATAACTTGCCAATACTATCTACTTGCAACCACTATTTACTGCCTCCCCAGATGGCTTCTTTTGATAACCAAATAAAGGTAGGTATAATGTTCTTACATTTAACTTACAGTGAGCATAATAGATAATACTAAAAATAGAAAAAGAAAAAATAGAGACTCCATTTATACAGAATCCTGCAAAGCACTGTCATTCCTGTGAGGCTCCAAAAACATCTCATTAGTATTTGGAAACTCTGTTATCAGGTGTGTAAACATTTAGCATCATCATTTCTGCTTGATAAATTGGCCCCTTTCTCATGAAATGACTTTTTTTGTATCCTCACCTGAGGATATTTTTCTATTGATTTTTATTATTTTATTTTTTTTAAATACTAGAGGCCCGATGCATGAAATTCGTGCAAGGGTAGACCCTCCCAGCCCCAGCTTCGTTTGGAAGGTCGTCCGGATGGTCATTCTGCTCTTCGGTCTAATTAGCATATTAGCTCTTTATTATATAGGATATTTTTTATTGATTTCAGAGAAGAGGAGAGAGAGAAAAATGTCAATGATGACTCGAGATAATTATTGATTGGCTGCCTCCTGCATGTCCCCTACTGAGGATTGAGCCTGCAACCCTGGGCATGTGCCCTTGATTGAAATCAAACTTGGACCCTTCAGTCCACAGGTCAATGCTCTATCCACTGAGCCAAACCAACTAGAGCTCCATTAATTTTCAGAGGAGGAAAGAGAGGAAAAACCTCCCACAAAACATCGACATGAAAGAGACACATCAATTGGTTGTCTCATAGCAACCAAGGTACATGCCCTTAATCCCTTAACTAGGAATTAAACACAGGACCCTTTGGTCTGAGGGCTGACACTAACCACTTAGCAAAACTGGCCATGGCTGAAGTGACTTTCTTGTTTCCCAATAATATTCTTTACTCTGAAGCCTATTTTATTTGATATTAACATAGCTACTTCATTTTTCTTTTTTTAAAAAAAATCTTTATTGTTGAGTGTATTAGATATGTTCCCCTATTTTCCCTCCATTGGCCCCCTCCACCTGGTTCCTGCCCCACCCCATCCAGCTTTTTTTCTATTGTTAGGATGGCACACCTTTCCCCACCCTTTTACTTTCAGTCTACTTGTATCTTTATATTTAAAACTAGAGGCTGGGTGAATGGGATTCGTACACTGGTGCGGAGATGGCCTGCAGGGATCGCCCGCTGTGGGAGCACCACTCATCTGGTCAGCCTAGTGGCTGTGGACCCACCCTCTGAGTAGCTGCTCCCTGGTCTGGCATCTTCCATGGAGCCGGATCACTCACCTCTCCAGGGGACCTGGTCGGGGCCTGGCTCAGGGACAATAGCACTGAGAGGCGATGGAGTAGGCCTCAGTCCCATGGCAGCCATGAATCTGCTTTCCAGCCTCCAGGGTCAGCTCTGCAAACCCAGTGGAGGCATCCAGAGGAGGAGGAGGCCAGGTTCCTGCCCGTAGGCCTGGGGTTTGCAGTGGGAGCAGCCACTCATCCTGGTTAGCTGAGCGGCGCTCCCACTGTGGTAGTGCAGTGACCACCAGGGAGCAGCTCCTACGTTGAGCATCTGCCCCTGGTCAGTGTACATCGTAGCGACTGGTCATTCTGCCATTGGGTCGCTGGGTTTTTATTAAATGAGATGGATTTGTTGTATTATATAGTTGGATCTGGGTGCTTTTTAAATCCAACCTGATAATTTTTGCTAATTTGATAATCTTTGTACAATTTATATTTTCTGTAATTATTGATATAGTTAGGCTTAAATATACCATTTAGCTGTTTGTTTTCTATTTGTTCGCTCTAGTCTTTGTTTCCTTTTTTTTTTCTTTTGTGTTAATTTAATAGTTTTTAATTAGTTCATCTCCTTTGTTGGCTTTTTTACTCTTTTTGTTTAATCTTAATAGTTTCAGTAGGGTTCATAGTATACATTTTTAACATATCATTTTACTGATTCAGAGTACACATTTTTAACATCATATTTTACCTTCACATGATATTATATTACTTGACATATAGTATAAGAAACTTACAGGAGTATACTTCCATTTTTCCTGACATTTTTGCTATTGTTGTCATACATATATTATGAACCTCACAGTGCACTGTTAGCATATTTGTTTTAAACAACTGATTAGCTTTTAAAGAAATTTAAGTAATTTTTTAAAAGCTCTTTATTCACATAGCAATTTTGGTGCTCTTAGTTTTTTGTAGATCCAGATTTTTATCTGGTAGCATTTTCCTGCTTCAAAACTCTTTATTAATCCTCACCTTTAAATTTGCGTCATTGATTTGAGAGAGAGGGGAAGGAGAGAGAGATAGAGAAAGAGAGAGGGGGAGGGAGGGAGGGAGGGAGGGGAAGAGAAGAAGAGAGAGAGGGGGGGGGAGAGGGAGAGAGAGGGAGAGAGATATCAGTTGCCTCCTACATGTACCTCAACTGGGGATTGAACCTGCAACCTACGTATGTGCCCTGCCCAAGAATTAAGTCTGCAACCTTTTGGTATACGGACAACACTAAACCAACTGAACCACACCAGCCAAGGTTCAAAGACTTAATCATTTCTTCTAGTACAAGCTTGCTGATGATGAATTCTTTCAATTTTTGTATGTTCAATAAAGTCTTGATTTTATCCTCATTTTTGAAATATGGCTTTTCTGGGTAAAGAATTCTTATATTATTTTCCTTTTAGTACTTAAAAAGTGTTAATTTTACTGCCTTCTGACTTGCATTATTTCCAACAAGAAATCTTGCTCCATACTAATCTTGTTCCTCTGTACAAAGGCTTCTTTATGACTTCTTTGATTGTGTGTTCCTATCACTAGTTGTAAGTAATTAGATTATGATAAGCCTCTGTATAGCTTTCTTCATGTTTCTTGTACTTGAGCTTCATTGTGTTTTTAAGATCTGTGGTTTTATAGTTTTCATTAAGTTTGGAAAATTTTTGGCTTTTTTCCTTAAAATATTTTTTCTGCCACACTATCCTAATATATTCCAATTAAAAGTATATTAGGCTATTTAATGCTGTTCCACAGCTCACTGATGTTGTTCTCTTTCCTTTTTTTCCTTAGTTTTTCTCTGTATTTAACTGTATAATTTCTATTGCTGTGTCTTCATGTTCACTATTTTATCTGCATAATCCATCATAAGTACCATCCAGTGGTATTTTTAAAATCTGAATAATCTCTCATAATTAAATTTGGGTCTTTTTCATATTTTCCATATATCCTTTTTATACCTTCCAGACATAATCCTTTCCTCTATTTTCTTGAACATATGCAACATAGTTATAATAGCTAATTTAATGCCTTTGTCTACTAATTCTATTATCTGTGTTATTTCTGGGTCAGTTTTCATTGATTGATGATTTTCTTCATTATAAGTTGTATTTCTGTTTCTTTGCATGCCTGGTAATTTTTGTTAGCATACCAGACAAGTGAATTTTACCTGGTTGAGTGTTGGATATTTTCATGTTCTTACAAACATTGTTAAAATTTGTTCTAGGACACCCTTAAGTTTACTTGGAAACAATTTTATTCTCTTCAGGTTTTGCATTTAAATTTTGTTTAGTGGGATCCTGCCTGGAGTATCTTAGTGATAGAGCATTGGCCTGTGCACCAAAAGGAGTTGCTTCCCAGTCAAGTGGATTGATTCCCAGTCAAGCACACATACCTGGGTTGCAGTTTCAATCCCTGGCCCCAGTCAGAGAGGGTGTGGGAGGTAACCAATCCCTGTGTATCTCTCACATCAATGTTTCTCTTTCTCTTTCTCTTTCTCTTTTTCTGTCTCTCTCCCTCCCTTTCTCCCACCGCTTCCTCCCTCTCTCCTAAATAAACATAAATAAAAGGATTTTAAATTTGGTTGAGTAGGTTCAGAGTAGTGTTAGATCAAAGGCTAATTGTTTCACATTACTGAGGCAAAACTCTCCTGAATACTCTGTCATGAGGTTTTCCACTTTGGCTATGGGGAATAGGCACAGTCCTCAGCATTATGTGAGCTTGAGGATTTTTCCCTTTCCTTTTAGCTATTTTTTTTTTTCCTATCCTAACATAGATGTGATAATCAGCATTCAGCTGAATACTCCAGGGGAATCTCGGCTCCTCTCCAGTTCTCTCTATGCAGCGCTCTCTCTCTTATGGTACACTGGTTCATGGGTTGACACTGAGCCACACTGGTAGGGCTTTTTTCTTCTTGAGGTTCGAATCACTTAAGTATTTTGAATACAAATTCTCTTTTGCATTGCAAACATATTTTCAAAATTTGTGGCTTGGAGAATAATTAAATTTTTAATTATTTTTTTAAGTTTCAAAAGACAGGTACTTAATTCCTGCCCTGGGCCAGGTATTTAGGAAAAGTAAGCACTCTTTGGCCTTTATCTTACCTGGTTTCCTTCTCTCATTTCATTTCTTAATGGCAGCAAAGTGTTTCTGTCATAGACTGCTATCCCCATGGCTTTTAAGCTTCCAGTCAAAACCATTAAATACTGGTGAAATAAATTTAGAGGGTCACAATTAGCATTTTTTAAAATAGAATAGAGCAGAAAATATCAGAGTGCATCATACCATTAAGGAATGAATGGAGGTAGAGGGAAAGCTTAAGACAGTTTATAACTCAGTGTCAAAGTTCTTTTTCCTTTTTTTTTCTCAGTAAGAGATCATTTATTGGGTAAATTACAGAGGTAGAAAAAGTAATTTCTAGAAGAAATGAGCTTAGGGAACAAATTATAGAGGTAAAGGAAGGGCCTTGGAGCTTGGAAGTGAGGAAGCTAATGGTAACATGCCAGGGTATGGAGGGGAAGGTGAAGGAAAAGGTGCTGACATGCTCCCGGGAGGCAGAGGCCACTAGATCCTCTGTCCTTGGGTTTTACGGGTGGAGATTTTAGGGGAAGTCCCAGGGGAAGATCTCAATAGAATATCCAGTAGTTTTCCAGGTGTGTCCATTCATGTTGTTGTCTCTATTGATTGATTGGCAGGCACCAGGGGAAGGGGTCATTATTTCACACAGCTGGTCCTGAGGTCAGCAGTGGCTGGTTTTGTTGCCTTTCTGGACCTGGAGCTGAAGTACAACTGAGGCCTAGATGTTATCTCTAGGGCGGAAAGGTCGGGGTTCAAACCTCACGGCCAGCTATATGCTAGGGGAGGAAAAGTCACCCTGTGGGCGAGGTCCCACCCTACAATTGGTTCTCTGTTACTAGGCATCTGGGGCTTTCTACCCTCCTGACCTTCTTATTACAATCTTGTGGCAAAGGAAGAGGCTTCTACCTGGTCAATTCAACAAGTATTTATTGGCAAAGACATTGTATAGGAAAGGAGAATTAGGTAAGAAAAAAGTTCTGGTTAAGAATTACTAGATTTACTGAAAGACAGATAAAGGCCATTGGGTTCCTCCCAAATCTGAGCACATGAGTAACTGATTTCTCAGAAGTCTTATTACCATTAATATTCACTAGAAAATTGCTTAAGCATTTTATCAGAAATATATTTGACTAGTGGCCCAGTGAATGGATTCATGCACATTGAAAGGAAATTAATTAGAAATATTTTAATATTGCTGTTCACCCTTTCTCTATAATAGAATTGACAGAGATGAAAGAAAATTAATAAAATGTATATGAAAATATTATATAAATTGATTGCTAAATAGATAACAACATGATATAACCACAAGAAAGACATGATATAAAAACAACATTGATAAAAACAATAACTGATAAATTGATTAAACTTATTCTAATATCTCCCCTTATACCACATTAAGAGTAAAAACACTTTCAGAGTGCTTGATTAATTTCCCTAGTGATGAAGTATTTACAACTTTTTAAAAAATATTTTATTGATTTTTTTACAGAGAGGAAGGGAGAGAGATAGAAAGTCAGAAACATCGATGAGAGAGAGACATTGATCAGCTGCCTCGTGCACGCCCCACAGTGGAAATGTGCCCGCAAGCAAGGTACATGCCCCCAACTGGAATCGAACCTGGGACCTTTCAGTCCACAAGCCGACATTCTATCCACTGAGCCAAACCGGTCTCGGCAGTATTTAAAACTTTAATAGCACAGGCTCTTCAAACTCAAGAGAAAGCAACATAAAACTGACCATGTCTGAAAACGGGTTCAGGTAGGAATATTCCTACTCTGTCTCGAGTTTGTCCTTGTGATTTATTAATAGTCTTCATAAATGCTGGCATCAGAGGAAAATGTCTTTGAATTAATTTAAGTGGGAGGCCAATGTCAGACGGGGACAAATGTGCATGCGAGAGTCAATGTTTATTTTTAAATTGCCAATGTGCGTCATATGTACCTGCCGGTTAGTTGGTCGGACGGATAAACTGTCAGTCACTTAGCCTTTTATATATAGAGATTCTCAAGAAGAGGTTTGTGGATTACATTCCAAAACATCCCTGACCCAGCCCAAGTGTAAGACAATATTTTCTTTTATAGTGATGTAATGGGGCGACCCGCGACAGACGACCACCAGACAGTCAATTGGAAAATTTAGGAAGCCTTTATTACGAACTCGAGTCCGGGCTCACAGTTCCACTGACACAGCAGGGAAGCACCAGAGCCCCGAACCTCTGCAGCAAGTGCCTTTTATCCTCAGCACAGGAGGACTTGGCAAATTTTAATTGGCTAAGCATTACTAAATTTCATATAGTGACTCTTTGTCTAAGCTTTTTGGTTATGCAAGTAAGCAGTCTAGATAACGGTTGTCCTTGCAGGAGTTGTTTGTCAAACTTTATGGCTTCTCAAGGCCGGGAGTGCCTTCAGGTACCTGGTGTTCTATGTCACAGGATGTCAGCTGGGAAACCCCCCGTTCCTTCTGCCTCCAGGCCTGAGGTCACCCTGACCCTGATTCATTCTTTATGGGGAAACGCAGTCTGGTCCTTGCCCCTCCACATTCCCTACTGGTCTTATAGAGGAATCAAATCCTTGATTCCGACTGTTCCCACTCCCCATTTGCTATGGGTTGGTAGTGGGTGGCTCGGGGTTGGGGAGTTAAAGGTTATGCACACAGGGGCTATTTGGCCATATCACAACATTCCCTCCTCTTGTTATGGCAGAATCAAATCATTGATTCTTGATTTCCAAAATCCTCTTGGGGAAGTCTCTGGTATGGTTGAGCTAAAACCATAAGCTTCACTGTATCTATTCTGTTTTGGAGGAACGTGATAAGTCTATTAACTAAAAGTGGTCTGCAAGTTAGACCTATCATAAGTAGTAAGAGGGGGCCCGCTATAGCAGAAATTAGAGTGGTCAACCAATTATTACTGACTTCATTTTCACTGTCTCTTTCACAAAGTCTTTTTCTAAGGACCTGTATGCTCTCTCTGATGACTCCGGAGTGATTTATGTAGAAACAGCAATTTTCACCCAGGGCGGCACACAGTCCTCCTGGATTGCAGAGGGGTCGGCTGGGCAAGCTGAGTGTGATGGACCCAGGTCTCAACGCAGTCTACTTTGAGGGCGGTGAAGGTCGTCAGCACCACAACGTAGGGACCCTTCCAACGTGGCTCAAGGGTCTCCCGGCGATGTCTCTTGATGTAGACCCAGTCCCCAGGCTTATGCTGACAAGGAGTCTGGGCTGGCCGGTTTTGTAGGTTTTGTAGATGATGCGGAGGCATAGCCAAATGTCCTCGTGCACCCTCTGGAGCCCTCTCAAGGAAAGAAACAGTTCTAGACTTTCAAATTCTGCAAGAAATTTGGCTTTAAGGTTAGGGATAATAGGGGTGGCTGATGGAACATGATTTTATAAGGAATAAACCCAGGGTGTAGGGGAAATTCCTATCCTGGTTAAGGGCATATGGAAGGAGAGCCACCCAGTCCCCGCCAGTCTCCATGATCAATTTGGTAAGGGTCTCCTTTAGAGTTCTATTTATTCTTTCTACATGCCCTGAACTTTGGGCCTATAAATACAATGTAATTTCCAATTTGCCCCAATGGCCTTGCCCACTGCCTGCATTACCTGTGAGACAAAGGCTGGTCCATTGTCTGACCCTATCTCAGCGGGAAAACCGTACCTGGGCAAGATGTCTTCCAGCAGCTTCTTAGCTACCATCTGAAGCTGTTTCATGCTTAGTTGGGTATGCTTTTACCCATCCAGAGCCATACTTTCCTGGTTTAATTCCAGCAAAGTCGACCTCCCATTGTGCTCCAGGCTTCGTTCCTCTGAGCCGGGTTCCTTTTTCACTGGGCCTGGTTCTCGAGTTTGTGAGTTGACAGGTCTTGCAGGTGAATACAACCTGCTCTATTTTGCAGATTAAGTCCTTTAATTTGCATGCCCCCAAGTGAGTGGACCTGTGCATGCATTCTAACACTGTGACCCCAAGCCAGTCCCGTAGTATGAGCTCCTTGTTTGGGGTGTACCACCATCCTTTAATTTCCTGGACATGGGGAAGCCTCCTGATCCGCTGCAGAGGTGGGGGCAGGGATCTTCAGGACAGTTTTCTTTTCTAGCATCTGATAACCGCCGCTGTCCACCCTGCAGGATGTATCCCAGGTAACTCACCCTCTCTTGGCATATTTGAGCTTTCTTTGCAGAGGCCCAATACCCTAAGGTCCTCAGGGTGGCCAACAGTTCTTTGGTCCCCTGCTCGCAGTCTTCGGCGGTATCGGCAGCAATCAAGATGTCATCTATGTACTGAAGGAGGGTGAGACTGGGGTGCTCTCCTGTACTCACTGAGGTCTTCGTGCAGTGCTTCGTGGAAGATGGTAGACGAATTCTTGAACCCTTGGGGCAGTCGCGTCCAGGTTAGTTGTCCACTGTATCCCTCCTCCGGGTCATGCTTCTTCTTGGTCATCTGCAAACTGGCGAAGGCAGCTCCTCAGGGGATTCTGTGGTAGTGGCTAGCAGAATCTTGGCCAGGTTTCGGGTCTGCTTGTCACTGGCAGCCACCATGGCATGGGCTTGCCTATCTTCAGGGGACTCCCAGTTATTGTACACTTTCTCGGCCACTTCCAGCAAGTCCCAAAGACTCTTTTCTGTTAATCTATCTATTATCTGCAGTTTCTGATGTCTGCAGCTGACTGGTTTATAAAACTCATGACTACAGCTGCCTTATTCTCAGGGGCTTCTGGGTCCATGGGGGTGTAAGTACGGTATGCCTCCATGATCTGTTCTAAGAAAGCAGCTAGAGACTCATCCCTTTCCTGCTGTATGTTCCCTACCTTGGCCTAATTGGTAGGCTTTTTAGTAGCCATGCGGAGACCCTCCCCATTAGAGTCTCCGGTAGACCCGGAGCCTCTCCTTACCTTCTGCCGTGTTGAAGTCCCATTCAGGTCTAGTCAGGGGAAAGGATGTGCTAGGGTTCCCATCCACGCCTGGGACTAGCTTCCAGGTCTCATTGAGGATCCTCTCCCTCTCCTTGGTGGTGAATAGGACCTGCAAAAGCTGCTGACAGGTAGGCTGATGAGTGAAAAGAACAGAATCTAACAAACCGATAAGCCCTCTGGCTTCTCAGAGAACTTAGGATTCTGAGCTTTCCAATTATAGAGATCACTAGTGGTAAAAGGCCAGTAGTGATCAGGCTGATTGCCCTCCCCACTGTTCTCTGACCAACCACCAGTGATGGTAGGGTATGGGCCTGACACTTCAGCGACAGCCATTTTCAGGGCTCGCAAGCAGGATACCAGACTTTCTCCATAGCACTCTTATAGCTTCAAGTGTTCAGGGTCCAGAGAGGGATTTTTAAAACATGATACTGCAGTCCCTCTATAAGTACTTTGGCACAACTACCCTGTTTAGGGAGGCAAAATGTAAATTATTTACTCTTCCTGGCTTACTGGCCTGTATTATTTGATTTCCTTACAACATTCTCTTCTCTTTCTCATTACATACGCAATCCTTTATTACATTTTCACTTCCAAATTAGCCTTTAAACCTTCTTTCTATGTCCTCTATAAATGCATAACCATGCCTCAGACCTTCTACTCAATATTCCTTATTCTTTGAAATCTCAATCCTTTAATGATTCCTAACAAGTAAACAGCCAGAATTTCTGAGCTTAAAGTTCCTTTGCTGAATACTCCACCACTGCCCAAGATGTATCCCGTAACCCCACCCTGCCAGATTGGACAATGAGATTTTCTTTATGTGTATGGGAAGGGTTAAAAAGAAGAAAATGGGGCAGAAGAAGATCCACTGTGTTTTGTAGTAGCATAGTTCAGATAAGCAAGAAACCAAGGACGCCTGCAGAGCGGGTTGTAGCCAGCAAAATCAACAAAAACCTATCTCTCTCTGCTGTCCTCGCTGATGCCCTCTCCCCCTCCTTCTTCTGCATTAACCATTTACTCTGTCTTTAGCAGGGGAAATAAGGCAAGCAATCTGAGATCCTGTATAACCAGGCTTTTTACACTTAGGGAACAACTGCTCTTCCTCCTAGATTTTCCTTCTTTACTCTAAGGCCCAAAAAGATCTCAACCTTCACCACTTCTGATATCTCCAACCATCCCCTGTCCCCCAGCCTAGGGCTTCTCTATCTCAGCAGGCTGAGAGTTAATTCCACCACCTCTACCGTTTCTTACACTAGCTCCGGAGCAGTTCTTAGCTCTCTTCCTCCCGCAGAGACCCACTGTAAATCTATCACAAAGGGTAGGCAGGTTGCAGTTCTCAGGATCATAGCAGGGCTGAAAAAGGCAGTCTACAAAGCAGTTAATTATGACTAATGTTAACCCAACAAGCTTTTGTTTAAATTTCCCTGGATTAGCAACCTTTACATTAACTCCAGAATTCCAAAATTTTAGGCTAACACAGCAAAATTATAAATCAAGGAAAAGCAATTAAAAGCTCTCTATTGTCTTCCCCCTAAAGTAGGGTTTGCACTATCTTTCACACAGACTCACACTTACATTTATATACCAGACATTCTGAGTTTTTTCTTTTACAGTTTTCCCTTGTAGGGCTGTGGCTAGGGTGGGTTCTCTGGAGGAGGGGGCGGCATCAAGTCTACTGGCTCCTGTGGAACAGTAGGATTTAAGTCTTTCTCCTCCTCCAACCTTTTTTCCTGTACCAGACCCTCAGAGCATCGATGTCCCTCATGTCTTGGACCTAAGCAATTCCAGTTAAATTCCACAGGGAGAAGGTGTCCACCGGGACCTTCTCTGGCCTGTGGGGAGAATAGTAATCCTGCAGATTTTTTCCCACTCTTCCATGTTTCAAGATCTACTGTCCCTTCTTCATGATTAACTGCCAACATCCTCCCTCCAGTTCCCCAGTCCAGTTGCTTGTCTCCCTTTCCTATTGTGAGTCAGAGGAAGACAATTTCTACAGAAGGGAGAAACAAAAACAGTGGGAGTTTCAGAGAAAACTACAGATGACCGCTGTAGTAGTGCTCCCTTTCGAAGCCTGTGGTCCAACCTGTGGAGAAAAATGACTCTTAGCCTGGAAAAATAAGGGTATGTAGGGAGATTTCTTGTGAACTGAAAGCCTAGATGGCCACCTGAAAGAAAAGATCTTTAATCCAGTTATAGATGCTAAAATAAAACAACACATTAATAATAACTCCAGTCCCAGTTCAGCCTTAGATGGCTCACGTTGGACTATGATGTTATAGGCAGGGACAGGGTCTGTAAATCTCTCTGCCCTGCAGAACTGTAAGCCCTGACCCTGGAAGTCTCCAACCACCAAAAGAGATAAGAAAGCCATAAATAAAAGTTCTTTGTTCTTTGAAATGTCACAAATTTATGCCTAGGACTTTAAAATTTAATATAGCAAATTCACAAGGGCGAAGGCGTCCACAGAGACCCCATATCTCTTACCCTTCCTTTTAAAATTCAGAAAAATTTTTAATCATGCATTCAAGAGGACTGAGATGACCTTCCTTTGAGTTTCCCTGTCCCATTTTTCTTGTTCCAATTCTGTAAACTGTTACACAAGCAGTAATTCCAAAACCAATCCAAAACACTACAAAGCACATTTCTCCTAGCAATCGACACCCAGTCAGCCAAGGCTTCTCATGCATACCTTTCTCATGCACTCACACAACTGAAAGTTCTCGGTCAGAAATTAAATACGAACAGGGAAACAACTGAAACAAAACACAGAAAATAGACAAAAAGACTAATCAGACCAGACCAAACCGGGACCCCTACTGAAACAAAACGCAGAAAGCATACAGAAAGACTAACCAGACCAGACCAAACCGAGACCCCTGTGCTGTCGCGTTGGGGCCTGGACCGGGAGATTCCGCGGCGTCCTGCTCTCCTCAGGTCCTAAATGGAACGTTCCCCAGACCAGACCAGATTTTCTTACCTCAACTTGAGGCCCAGATGGCTTCAATCGATCAGATTGCCGTTTTATGAGGAGATCACTCTGTCCCCCTTGGAACCCGGGACAGAGACTAGACTTTCCTCTCTGGGGTGTCCAGCCCTGGCCACTCGGCCAGGGTATCTCGCTGGGAGGCCTCCAGATGTAATGGGGCAACCCGCGACAGACGACCACCAGACAGTCAATTGGAAAATTTAGGAAGCCTTTATTACGAACTCGAGTCCGGGCTCACAGTTCCACTGACACAGCAGGGAAGCACCAGAGCCCCGAACCTCTGCAGCAAGTGCCTTTTTTCCTCAGCGCAGGAGGACTTGGCAAATTTTAATTGGCTAAGCATTACTAAATTTCATATAGTGACTCTTTGTCTAAGCTTTTTGGTTATGCAAGTAAGCAGTCTAGATAACGGTTGTCCTTGCAGGAGTTGTTTGTCAAACTTTATGGCTTCTCAAGGCCGGGAGTGCCTTCAGGTACCTGGTGTTCTATGTCACAGGATGTCAGCTGGGAAACCCCCTGTTCCTTCTGCCTCCAGGCCTGAGGTCACCCTGACCCTGATTCATTCTTTGTGGGGAAACAAGTCTGGTCCTTGCCCCTTCACAGTATAAGGGTGTTTCGTGAACACAGTTCGGTGGTTCAGTACATATGTACTCTGACTTGCTTTATCTTTTTTTAAAAATAAATCCTTATTGTTCAAATTATTACAATTGTTCCTCCTTTTTTCACCCATAGCTCCCCTCCACTGGTTCCCATCCCACCCTCTGCCCTTACCACCCCCCATACTTTCCTCATCCATAGATGTACGATTTTTGTCCATTCTCTTCCCACACCCCCTCTCCCCCATACTCCTTTCCCCCTGAGAATTGTCAGTCCACTCCCTTTCTATGCCCCTGATTCTATTATATTCATCAGTTTATTCTGTTCATCAGATTTTTAATTCACTTGATTTTTAGATTCACTTGATAGATATGTAGTTGTTGTTCATAATTTTTATCTTTACCTTTTTCTTCTTCCTCCTCTTAAAGAATACCTTTCAGCATTTCATATAATACTGGTTTGGTGTTGATGAACTCCTTTAGCTTTTTCTTATCTGTGAAGCTCTTTATCTGCCCTTCAATTCTGAATGATAGCTTTGCTGGGTAGAGTAACCTTGGTTGTAGATTCTTGCTATTCATCACTTTGAATATTTCTTGCCACTCCCATCTGGCCTGAGAAATCAGCTGACAATTGTATGGGTGCTCCCTTGTAGGTAACTAACGGTTTTTCTCTTGCTGCTTTTAATATTCTCTCTTTGTCTTTTGCTGTTGGCATTTTATTTTATTTTTTATTTTTTTTTGACTGGGCTAAGTGGCTTTATTAGAGAAAACCAGATTACAAAGGACTTTAGAAGTTGGCATTGGTCCCTTCTTCTTGCCAAAGGTGGACACAACATTGACAAAACACCACCTGTACTGCTTCTGTTGCTTGGCCCAACCAGTCTTCTTCTTTTTCTCCTGTTTGGCCACCTTGGGGATCTGACCTCTTACTTTCCCAGCATGGGCCAGAGAACCATGGACTTTACCTCTAAGCATGCGGGCAGCTACTTCCAGAGTGGTCAGAGCCTCCACCCCACACTGGCCCAGGGTGGCCTCATCCTCTAGGGGTGTGCCTGCCAGGAGCACAACTTGATCTTCTGGAGCGATGCCCTCCAGAGAGACTACATGAGCCTTGATCTGGGAGACAGTCTCCCAGCCGGTCACCTTGAGGGTGTGCAGCTCCTGGGCGAGGACAAAAAGCTGCATGTCGGTGACTGAACTGCGGCCTGTGCTGCTACCTCAAAGATAGAGTCGAGAAAGGAAGGAAGAGGAGCATACATGTCCTACTCGCTAGCTGCATCCATCATCACTGCTCTGCTCTTGGCATTTTAATTATGATGTGTCTTGGTGTGTTCCTTTTTGGATTCCTTTTGTTTGGGGTTCTTTGTGCTTCCTAGACTTGTAAGTCTATTTCTTTCACCAGGTGGGGGAAGTTTTAGGTCATTATTTCTTCAAATAGATTTTCAGTATCTTGCTCTCTCTCTTCTTCTGGCACCCCCATAATTCGGATGTTGGTATGCTTGAAGTTGTCCCAGAGGCTCCTTACACTATCTTCATATTTTTGGATTCTTTTTGCTTTTTTTGCTTTTCCGGTAGGGTGTTTTTTGCTTCTTTGTATTTCAAATCTTTGACTTGATTCTTGTAGTCCTCTAGTCTGCTGTTGGATCTCTCTATATTATTTTTTATTTCAGTTGGTGTATGCTTAATTTCTAGTTGGTCCTTTTTCATATCCTTGAGGGTCTCACTAAATTTATTGGCATTTTCTAGAAAATTCTTGAAAAACCTTATAATCGTGGTTTTGAACTCTATATCCAGTCATTTGCTTTCCTCCATTTCTTTAATTTGTGACCTGTTTGTCTATGCATTTTGGCTGCTTTCCTGAGTTAGTAGAGTAGCTTTATGTGCTAGGTGTCCTATAGGGTCCAGTGGCTCAGCTTCCCCAGTTACCTGAGATGGACACTCTTGGTGCACCCCTTTGTGGGCTGTGTGCACAGTCTTGTAGTTAAGCCTGGATTGTTGTTGGTATCACTGGGAGGAATTGACCTTCAGGCCAATTGGCTGTGAGGGTCAGCTGTGTCTATGCAGATAACTTCTGTGCTGGAGACACCCTTATGAGGCAAGGCTTGCTTCAGGGGGGCTTTGGTGCTCACTGAATTGCCCACTGAGTGTGTTCCTTATGGATCTGAGGAGTTGTTATCTGGATGGTCCTACTCTGACCCTTAGTACACTAGCTCTTGGATCTCCAAGGAGGTGTTAATTTGATTTGAGGCCACCCAGCAGGACCAATGGAGAGATCTGCAGATTCCTCTTCTTTGTTTGGAGGTGCCCAGATGTGGTCCAGCTGTGAAGCATTGCAAGCTGCTATTGGGCCTTGGGCCTTCTTTTGGATGTTCTGGGTTTTTCTGACTCAGCTGCAGTTTTTTAGGTAAGTTTATATTTCAAAGGACCAGGCCATTCATATGCAAAAGCCTCTACTCACAGCTGAGGTGGGGTAGAACAAACAGCAATGGCTTCCCTTCAGCCCTGCCCTAAGAGGCCCCCAGGTCTCAGTGTCACTTGGTAATCACTGAAAGCACCTTTGAGAGAAAGCTGCCCTTGAGTTCCACTCACTGTCAGACAGTCCAGTTTATCCTCGTATGAGTCTGGGTCCCCAGAGTCTCGCCCAGAACTGGTGTTCAGAGCAGTCGGGAGCTTGTGTCTCCCTCCAGACTGAAAAAGCTAGCCGAGTACTCAGTTGCCAGCCCTCTCTGTGAGCATGCCTCCATACCTCTGCACTTTACTTCTGCAGCTCCTCTGAGTCTCAGTGTGCTTTTCTCTTCCCTTCTAGCTGTAGAATTTCCACTCAGTCAGCCTTCCTGTGGTTCTGATGATGTCCGTTTTGTCTTTCAGTTGTAGTTTTGAAGTAGTTGTGCGAGGCAGCAAGTTCAGGTGTTTACCTATGCTACCATCTTGGTTTCTTTCTGACTTCCTTTATTCTTTACTCTTTCCTATGCACTATTGTCAAAGAGGTTTGAAAATGGCAATACTCTTCCTGAGAGCTGAGATCTAATCCAGGTCTGGAGGATATGAGAACCTGCCCTTGTGTGCAGAAAACCTCTGTCTTTACAGATCCGTAAGGGACCTTCTCCTGGATGTCTTTACTCACCTGTTGAGGAACACATGAGACTTGGTTGGAAAATTGTAAGGAGGACATTCTGATAAAAGGGAAGTGTGTGGAAGGCTGCTGCCCTGTTTGTCGGAAGTCCAACTTAGGGGAATGTCAAAGGCAGCACCCCGAATTATTCCTTGACCTTTCCAAACAAGTCTGTGAATGTTCAGACTTCTGGATATTTACTAGAATCGTTATCTTAATCTCTGGATGCCCTTGTCTAGAGGACAATGCAAACACATGTGTCCTCCCAAGATTACTCACCCTACTGATTGTATCTAAAGGTAAAAATTCCAATAAAAGCCTAATGAGGCAGGCAGTTGGGGTTGCCTGGCTTCTTCAGTCAGGCTGCCCCTTAGCCCTCTCCCCTACAGTGAAACTGTGTCAGAATAATCTGTTCATCCGTCCTTCAGGGGCTGCTGGCAGCCCCAGCACTCACCTTCATATCTCTTGGTTTCAGAGGGCTGATTAGAGCTTTGTCCTTTGTAAGGCAGGCTTGCTTTTTGCCTGATAATGAGAATTCATTTACAAAAGGGCCCAGATGCTAAAATAAAACCTTTAAAAATCATCAATTTATTTTAATACCTTTGTTTTACTTAATGAGAAAGCTGAGGCCCAGAGTTAGAGCACCTTGTCAGTCACTGCATATGTGGAGGAATGCAGCTGACCCTCAAACTTGGAATTTCTCCAGTATTTTACTTAAGCTCTAGTGGGTGTTCAACAATGTTTCAGTGCACTGGTTTAAAGAAAACATAAGCAGTTAGCTTTTAATGTGGCTGAATGTTTGACAGGGACATGATGCTCACTGACTGGAGTTGAGAAACTCGGGTGCTAACTCAGTAATGTCTCATGAACTTCAGCAGAAAATCTAGGGCTATGACACCAATTCTGTGAGTTGCAATCAGCATTTTTCTTATTATTGAAATAAAGTAGAAAAAATATAGAATCTATCAGAGTGCTCACACATATTAAAGATAAGAACTGCTTTGTGAAAACTTTGTATATAGTTACCGTGTGAAATATATTCATATTGGGAGACACTGTCAAAACAGTTGGAGAAAGTGTATGTCTGAGATCTCCTCCCCTATTATAGTGCCTCAAGTCATGGCCGTCTTCACGTTGGTGCTATGACACCCAGTGGACAGCAGAGGTCAGACCATCCTTGCACAGCAGTGAAGGCTGATTCTTGGATGACTAGAAACCTAGGCCAAGTGCCAAGTAGGACGGAAGCCCTAGGGGACAGTTGTTGACAGAAGATCCAGCTCACTTGCCCACAGGAATGACAGCTTCTGAGGGGCATTCTCCAGATGGCTTTGCTGCGGCCACTTTGAGTTCTCCGTCCCCAGACTAAATTCTGATCTCTGACTTTCAAACCCCCTGGGGATGCTTCACAGGCCTTGATTTTCTCAGACCAGCATCATCTGATTCAGGAACAGGCCATGTTCATCTGGGAAAATCAAAGCAGCTTCACGTGACATGCCCAAGTTGATTTAGGGGTCTGCTCTGCAAAGGACAAAGCTCTGATCAGCCCTCTGAAACCACAGATATGAAGGTGAGTGTTGGGGCTGGATAGCAGCCCCTGAAGGACTAATGAACAAATTCCTTCGACACAGTTTCTTGAGCTTTATATTCCCTTGCCAAAGGATCTTTGACACCTGTGAGCAGTAAACATGCATCGAGCACTGACTTCCCCTGGACACTGTTGGAAGCACTGCATTCTAATCCACACACCCGCAGGACCTGCGGCAGAGAGAAGTTAAGTGTCTTACCTGGGGTAACCAGCTAGGAAGGAGCAGAGCCATAACGCAAACCCAGGCTAGCTCTTAACTACTAGTCTGTTGGTAGGAGAGGAATGGATAGCTGTTCCCCTAGTTATGTATCTATGCTAAAGAGTAGTGAGGCTGCAGTGTGTTCAGGAGCAATCCTGGAGACCCCAGAAGAGCAGGGATGTGAAAGCTGAGACAGGTAAACAAGATGGGCCCGCTGCCCTCTGCTGTCTGAAGGAAGCCTTGAGAGCAGGATGAGAATCAAAGGCTAAAAAGCTACAATGAGGTGCATCTGTGCAGTAGTGAGTTCTGTCTCCCTGAGCATGGACAGGTAGAGGCCAGGCAACCACTTGGGAAGAGATGCCTGGTGGGCAGGAGGGCGTAGGTCTGAGCTGGGAAGAAGCCTGAGGTCTGAGCTGGGAAGAAGAAGAAGAAAGGACTGGGAAGTCCTTGGGGCACCTCTCCCACTTCTGCTCTCTCGCCTAAGTCAACGATAAAGTTACATTTCCCCTGTTCCCAGCTTAGACTCCCTCTTCCCCATCCAACCCCATCCTACCCCTAAGCCATGATTCATCTTATTTCATTCTCTCCCAGATTTCTTTCAGGAGCTGTCTGCACTTGCTGCTTAAGCTTCCCCATCTGATGTCTTTTTCTACCTCTGCAGCCTCGCTGCACAAAACCTGTCCTTCCCAAGGTCTATTCCTACTGTGCCCAGTCTTAACTCCAGTGGCTCTTCTCAGTCCCATCCTCGCCGACCCTTCTGTAGCATTTGAAACTGGGAGCCATCCTCTCCTTGAAATGTTCTCCTCTGGTGGTTTCCACGAGTCTGCACTGTGGCCCAGTCTCCTGTCCCTCCACCCCTCCAGCCCCTGATGTCTTCTCCACCTTGCTGGCCCTCATGCTAATGATTAAATAGGCCACGTTTATCCCTGTGTTTGCACTTTCCATATATGCTGCCTAGAATGTTCTTCCTCAGATTTTCTTAATGGTGTTTGCCTCTTCACATCATTTAGGTATTAAATCAGATATTGATTTTACTAATTAAATACCTCCTCCACCTCCCCCACCTTTATTACTCTTATCCACTAACCTTTATTATATATTTCTCCAGTGTGAATTTATTTTGTCACCTGTCTGTTGTCTATTTTCCCCATTGGAAGGGCAAAGACCTAGACTTGTGTGTCACTATATCCCCCAAAACGTGTAAGAGTACCTAGCACAGAGCAGGTGTGCAGTAAATGTGATGTGAGCAAATTAAGGAATGAATGGTAATGGTCAGTTCCAGGACTCTCAGCAGTGGGAATCAGGCTGAGACCACCGCTGCACATTCCTCAGAGGTCTGGGAAGGATGGGTCATTGGCAGGCCCCCGGGTGAGAAGCTGGGGCGGCTGAGGCGAACTCCTGCACTTGCCCCTGGCCCCTGATGTTCCTTTTTCCAGGTAAAATACTGCTGTTCGCAAGGCCCACCTCCATTTCTACTTCTCCAGGGAGCCTTGCTGGGCCCTCCACCCCATCCTGAGCCCACTTCCTGGGTGTTCTCACTCCCCACCTTTTCAACCTCTTCACAGCACCCACGTGATTGCTCCTTGAATTATTCTTCCTTGTTTACTCCTGCCTCTTCCTGAAACTGAAAGCGCAGGCAGGGACCATGATGAAGCCTCTTTGTGTTCAGTCCTGTACATGGACTGAACGAACAAGGTTAGGCTTGTCTGGACACAGGCCTGGCTACTGAATGCCCTCAGCCTCTGTGAGGCAGGGATGTGGTTTCTCTGGAGCACCATTAAGGACATGTTTGGAGAGCCAGACAGGCTTTGTAAAAGAATTGTTTGGTGATGCATGCTCATTCATGCCCTTCATGGTCTCTTCCCTTTCTTGTCGTTCACCCTTGAGTTAGTGAGTTCTCAGTCACTGCCCCTGCTGGGACGGCTACCAGAAACGAGGGGAAGACAGAGAACTGGTGGTTCAAGTTCAGAATTCCAGCTGTGCCTCCTGGGGGGGCAGGCCAGGAAGGGACCCCCACGACTTCTTCTTTTGCCTTCAGTCTGTTCTGAAGTGCCTTTACTCCAGGATGCCCCAGCTGGGAGCCCAGACTTCAGCTGGCTTAGACAGAGTGCTGTGCTCCCAAATAACAAGACATTTCAAAGCCTGAAAAATCACTTTATCCCTTTTCTTAAATGAGGACCCAACTCCACCATGTCTGATCTGGTTTGGCTCCTTGAGGTGTGACATTGGAGTGATCCAGCGGACATCACCCAGACTCCTCAGGGCCCCAGCGTCAGCTGCCTAGGTGGGCAGGCTCTACCGAGATTGTCTCCCACCAGCCTGAGGTCTGTGGGTTAGGCCTTTGGTTAGAGAGCTTCAGACGGGGAGTGGCAGGGAGGCCCCTAAGGGAAAACAGGAGTGTCTGTGTGGCCAGTGGCATCAAGGATCACTGGTCACCAGCAAGGGTGGGGCTGCGGGGCATCCAGGCGGCTGTTTTGTGTCATCATTAATTTCATACAGATAGTTTTATTTTCTGCTTTTTGCACATATCATAAGGATCCTTAAATACTGTGATTTAGTCTTTATATTCCCTATTTTAAACAACATATTCCCGGTGCCTATTGGACATAACAGATAACACTGCGCGCATCATTTCTGATGTACAAACCTGTCATTTTTCTGTTGAATTATTTCCTCATAACACATTCCAAGAAGTGGAATTACCACAGAATGAGAGATTAGCATTTTAATAGCCCTGGAGCCGTATTGCTCAATTTCTTCCCTAAAAGGCCACGCTAATTTACAGGGCCACAGGCGGTGTATTTAAGCTGATTGTACCACAGCCTGGCAGCTGTGGTATCATTTGGTTAATGGGTGCTAATTTAGTAGGCGTAAAATGGCACACTGGCTCCTCTAATTGGAATTCCCTGATTGCAGCCAGGATGAGGTGTTCTGGGCGCTGGTCTCCTACTGGGAGTTCACTCCTAGGATGGCCTCCCTGCCTACACTGGGCCTCAGCCTGTCCCTCTCCCTACCTCTGCCCTTGCTGTGTGTCATTTTGCTCTCACTGTAAGCCTGTCTGTCTGCTATGATCTTTCAGCTTCTGATTCAGGATTTCCTGTGGTTTCTAACTGGGCAAGCACATGGCTGATCCATGGTGGTCCTGGACAGGCCCTGACAAGCTACTGGCGAGACCCCTGGCCTAGAGGGCCTCTCTCCCCCACCGAACTCATATGGGCCCCTTTCTTTCTCTGGGGGCTCTTCAAGAACCCCTTTTATCTCTCCAGGTGGCTTCATCTGGGCTGATCTCCTGAAAAATGGCGGGAGTGACCAGGTTCTCTCTCAGTGACCCCCTCCAATGAAGTGTTGCCAGCTCCATGGACTTGCTTCTCCTGGCAGTAGGAGATGTGGGTCCCCAAAGTCCAGATGTGGATAGCAGAGGGGCCCATAACGGTGACCACAGCTCGGTCTCTCCTCCTGCTCCGAGCCCCTGGCCCACGGTGGTAGAAAGAGCTCCCTTCTCAGGCGGAAACCCACTTGTTCTGGTGGATGCAGTGGATTTGGGCCACCAGCACTCCATGGTGCGGCAGGGACAAAGCGGGCTGGCACACTGCCCACTGCCAGTGGCATTGAAGGTTCCTAGGCACCTGGGAAGATTTCAGGAAGACTTCAGAAAGGCAGCTGGCCTTGCGGGAAATCAGTGCAGATGCACATGGGAGCCTGTGGCTGGCAAGTTGCTGACTTCGGGCACCAGACCTCCTGCTCGTCACTGAAGCAGACGGTCTCGGCTGTCACCTCTCAGACACCATGGACCTTGCAATGGGAGGCTGTTAAAATCTAGAAACTCAGACATCGAGTTCTAGCTTCTCATTTTATTTAGACCATTTTATACACTCATCTCTTTTAAAAATGATTATAAAGTAGTGCATGCCTATTCTAAAACTTTTGGAAATACAGAAAACAAGACAAAAATATATAACCCTGTAAGGTCACCAAAGATAATTGCTGCTGTATTTCCACCTCAACTTTTTTCCTGTGGTCGTATCTGTTTTATTCAGTTTAAATATAAGCATTTTCAACATAAAAAATGTTCTTTATAAACACTTATAATGAGTGCATAAGAGTTTTGAGTGGACACATCATGAATACTTACTGTTACCTAAATATTGGGCATTTTATATCTTCAGTTCTTCGAGAACATAAAAACACATTGAATTAAACATCTTTTAAATATACACCTTTGTCCACAGTTTGATTTTTCCGTTAGGTTAGATTCCTATTCCTAGAAAACATGTTTCGCATGTGTATTTCTATTTTGTTTCCCAGAGGTTTGCCCACCTTTTAACACAACCAACTACACCAAAAAATATCACTTTCAAAACATTTGCTGATTTGAAAGGCAGTTAGACTATTGATTCCTTTTGCTAGGTGAACTGCGACTTGGTGGGGGAAAGGGACATGCCTAGGGTCGCCATAGGAGTGTATGACCTCATTCCATCCTCACGACAACCTGTAGTCACAGAGGAGCCAAAACATATTGTCAGAGTCACTTGCCCAGACCCCCACTCAGCTCATAAGCCGAGGAGCTGGAGCGTGACCCATGTGGGCCATCCCAGCTCCCGGGCACTCATAGCTGCTATTCTCCAAATAGGTGCTGAAAGGTGGTTTGGGGCCAAGAGATGAAGGGACTTGGGTTTGGATGTACCCTGTAGGCAGAGGGGCGCCATGAAGCATCAAGGCTGTGTTTTACAAATATGTTTCCAGTGGACTGGCCGGGGGAGGCTGGAGACAGGGCGGCCAGCTGGGGAGATACGACATGCAGATGATGTGAACAACAAAGAGGCTGCCCAGACGCGTGTGGGCTGTGGGCTGTGGGCCATGGGCAGTCAGGAGCGTCAGGGGTCCGGGGAGGCCTCCCGCTGTGTCGTTTTCACTTGGCAAGAGCAATGTTTATCTGCTACACGTCAGGCAAAACCTGTGCCAACCACCAAAGATTCCACCTCAACTCTAGCAAATAAGAGAGAGGGCGGTATGGATTACGTTATATTTAAAACGAGCCCACACAATGCCTGTAATTTTTTTATCCTGACTCCGTAATTACAGCTCGAGACCAGTTAGATCATAGTTATCCCTACACCGACCTGCTGTTGGGACACATGGAATTAAAGGCTTTGCCGCACAAGATTCTATTTTGGATGCTGAGCACTGGCAAGTAATGGGCCTTTCGCAAGGCCCATCCTGTTGGAGGTCCTCCTGGGCAGCCCGCATCAAGGCCAAGTCAGCAGCAGCTCTCGAGGAGACCACCGGTGCTGTGAACAGGTGGGATGCTGCAGCTTCGCCCTGTGGAGTATGAGTCTGGAGATGGAGGAAGCGCCATCCCTGGAGCAGGCCAGCCTCCCGGGACAGTCCCATCTCAGAGCCTCTGCCCCCTCCCCAAATAACTGGGGTCCTGGGGTCAGGTGAGCCAAGCTCTGGCTATTGGTACACTTGTCACAAACAGGCTGGCATTGCCCAAATTCAGAAGAGAAAAAGACAAAGGAACCAGGCTTACGCAGATGGACCCTGTGACAACCAGGCCTGGGTCAATGCAGGCAACCCTCCCATTGGGCTGCACCCCTCCCTGTCCGGGGACCCATTAGAGAATGCCATCTCTCCTCCCCATAAAGACACCTCTGACAGCGCAAGGGTGGGCTTGGGTGCATAGACCATCGTCCCTCCACGGGCCCTCCCATGACCAGTCCTGCCTCCTGTGGAGGAGAGAGAACAGTGTCTCTATATCAGCAAACTGCAGGAGACCTTGTGCACACATCTCATTGACTCGCTTCACTCCTGCTGAGTCGGTGTGACCACTGTTATTAATAGCAAATGGAGCTCAGAGAGGTAAAGCAGGGAGCTCAAGGCCACCTAGCTTGTACGTGAAGGAGTAGGAGCTAGAATTCCATTGTTCAAGGCACACAGCTCATCCACAGACTACAGGCCTGAAAACCCAGTCCCACTCTTGGCTGCTGGGTAATTCCCTGCCTCTGGGCAACTTGCTAAGCAGTTGGACCTAAGAAAGCCCAATCCAAGTACCTATTTTCCTTCTCTTTTTAAAAAATATTTTTATTGATTTCAGAGAGGAAGGGAGAAGGAGAGAGAGAAAAACACCAATGATGAGAGAGAATTATTGATTGGCTGCCTCCTGTATGCTTGATACTGGGGATCAAACCTGTAGCCCAGGCATGTGCCCTGACCAGGAATCAAACCATGACTTCTTGATAATCAAACTATGACCTCTTGGTTCATGGGTCGATGCTCAACCACTGAGCCTGTCCAGCCGGTCCCAAGTACCGATTTCTTAGCACAACTCTCCTGCTGCTCTCAACTCCCCTGGCCTCAGCCAAGCCCAGGACAAGCCAGCCCCTATTCTTATGTCCCCACAAAGAATGGATGGGTCCATACTGGCCTCTGATGCATCTTACACACATTTCTATTTTAACATTTAAGACATTGTTGTCACCACTCACATGACTGTTTTGCTGGATTCCTCAGGGCAGGGCCCATGTCCTGTCCCTCTCTTATGAGTTTGACACCCAGCACATAGTAGGGGCTTATGTTTGTTACAAAAAAAAAAAAGGAAAAACTGAAAAACTCATATTCATCCTTCAAAGCTCTGCTCAGACTAGCCCCTGGAGCCTTTCCTGGTTGGCACAGACTGAGTTACTAGTAACCTGTCCCTCCTGTACAGTCTGGAGGAGGGCTGCCTCACCCTCGGGGCAGGGACAGGACCTGCTTCTTCCTAGCAACCCCATGCAGCACAGACCAGGCCTCCAGCAGCGGTCAGTAAAGGCAGAACTGGATTGCCCTTTGCATCTGAGACCAGAAGTGGACACCGTGACCTGACTGGTCAGCCACCCATGTTACCAGGCTGAAACCACCATGGACTGGCATGCTGGGTGTTTGCTGAGGCAGGGAACCCTGAAATAAATCTCAACTTTAAAAGGAAACACACCCCACAGGTATTCTATTTATATGAAAATCAGCTCCATTTTTAGGTATCTGCCCTCCTGCCTCACCTCCCCAAGGTGGGCCCAGCCTCCCTCCCATGGTTCCCTCCCCATCCCACCTAGTAATCATGGCCCTACTGCCCCTACCCCTCCCCTGTTTGCTCTCTGGGTTTCCCTGGATTGCAGGGTGTGAGCTTCCAGACGCCCCAGAGGCCTGCCTCATGCCTGACCCCAGCCCCCCTCCCTCTCAGACCTGCCTTCCCAGTCTCAGAGTTCCCAAAGAGCAGGCATAGCCAGGGTCCTGGGCCCAGGTGGGGAGGGCAGGACAGGAGTCCATCTGCACTGGGTCCCCCACACCCCAAAAGTGAGTCAGAGCAGGCAGTTTGCCGCTGGATTCCCAGGAGCCAGGTTCTGCTCCTCCCAGGGCTCTGGCAAACCAGCAGGACCCCACTCCTCAGTTCAACAAAAGTTGGGGTCCAATTGGCACAGGCTTTGGAGTCAGGCTCCTGGTCCTGCTCCAGGCTTCACTAAGGCTGCCAGCGTTCAGACAACTCGTCTCCCTCCCAGCCTGTCCCAGGCTTGGACCCTCCATCCACTGAGCTGTCTGTTGAGGGTAGCACCATGAGGCTGGGGAGGCCGCTCTGAAATAAGGCTGTCTGGGAAACCCCACAGGGTAAGGGATTCACATTGCAGAACAGCAGCTGGATGTTTCCCATTTGCTTATGGAGTAGCAATCCCTAGGCATGCCAGCCCTGGTGGGTAAGCCCCTCTCCAATCTCACCTTCACCATCACCCACTCTATCAGCTCCCTGTCCCAGAGACCCCTGGGGCAAGATGCCTGCTGCTCATGGAGGCCCATGGGGCAGGAGTGCCAGGAGACCCTCCACATCCAACAGCTCCTCCATCCTGAAACTAGGTTCTGGGCAGAGAGCAGGGCAAGCCCTGGGCGGGGGTTGGTGGGAAACTTCGGAGCCTCCCTCAGCTCAGAGCTCAGGCAGGCACCCAGCTCACCACAGCTGTGGTGCAGAGAGCCAGGCCTCCGCTGCAGGGGCAGTAAGCTGAGAAGCCTGCAGCTATAAATGTGAAGTGGCCAACCGCAGGACACTGCCATGGCCCCTGGGGCCTGCCGCCAGCCGCCCTGGGAGCCGCAGGCCCCCTGCGAAGCCTCCCAACAGCCAGACCCGCTTGCTGCGTCTCCTGACCCTGGGCTCTGTGCAGGGCCACAATGGTCCCAGGCAGAGTGGAAGGTGGACATGACACAGCACTTTGTACACCAACAGTCAGCACCTCTGGTCTTGCTTCCCAAGCATATCTTGTTTTATGTTGACTTACATAGGAGGAGGGAGCTGGGTGCTTCTATAAATCTAGTCTTCCTCCTGCCATGGACAGCTCTAGGTCACAGTTTCAGACCTTTCTGAGGCTACCTCAGGAACAGTTAGGGGTCTGGGGGTGGACTGCAATTAACGTGGTCCTGAAAGGTATCCTCTTAGGGACTGCTGGAAAGATCACCCTGGAGACTGGCATCCGTGGCTGACAAAATAAGGACAGCCCTCTTCAAAAAGTGCCTAGTGTATGCCCAACCCAAAGTTTTCAGAACCTCAGAAGGGTTGTTATGCCCATTTCCCAGGAGGAGGGTCCAGAGCTGGCCTCTGCCTTGTATCTCCCCACTACTCCCAGCTCAGGCCTGGGTGAGAGTGTAGTGCGAGGTGGGGGGCAACGGGTGGGGGGCATCTGCCAGGATCTGGGGAAACAGAGGCAAGGAAGGAAGGCCCTCATTTTCGGTGCTCTCAGAGGATGCCACGGAACCGTCACTTCTCCAACACCCTACTCCACTGAGCAGACCATGCCTATCACAGGCCCCTCCCAGCAGATTAGGGAACCAGCCAGGACAACTACCCTGACCTGCAGGAGAGAGCTCAGAGTGAGCCCCTTTGGGGAGCAGGATGGGGATGGATGCCTGGGAGGCTCCGTCAACCAAGGCAGAGGCCTTCTCAGGAGACTGAGGAAGAGCTCTGAACTGGGTGGTGGTGAACAAAGGGCCTCCAGACATCATCTCAGGCCCCAGGCTCACCCTCCCATGGAAGCCATTGGAACCTGGCACCCTGCTGACAGCTATTCCGCACCCATGTAAGTCAGGCAGTTCAACTTCCCAAGTCAACTAATCCTAATATATGAAAAGCCAGGGTCCCCACAGAAACAACCGGAGGGAGGGCCAAGCAGCAGGCTGCATGGAGCAACAAGGCTGGCAGGGGGGTTAGTGAGGGATGACCAAATGACTGAACAGCAGGCTGTGTGGGGCGACCAGGCCAGCAGGGAGGGCAGTTTGGGGTGACCAGACCAGCGGGGGGGCCAATAGGGGGTGATAAGGCCAGCAGAGGGGCAGTTGGAGGCAACCAGGCTGGCAGGGGGGAGGCAATTAGGGGCGACCAGGTCGGCGGAGGGGGGTAATTAGGGTGACCAGGCCGGGAGGCAGTTAGGGGTGACCAGGCCGGCAGGGGGAGGGGTCAGTTAGGGGCGATCAAGCTGGCATGGGGGCAGTTAGGGGTGATCAGACCAGCAGGTAGAGGTGGTTAGGGTTGATCAGGCTGGCAGGGGGGAGGGGAGTAGTTAGGGGCTATTAGGCTGGCAGGTGATCAGTTAGGAGCCAGCATTCCTGGATTGTGAGAGGGATGTCCAACTGCCGGTTTAGACCCAATCCTTGGTATTGGGCCTAAACCGACTGTTGGACATCTTCTGAGGGGTCCCAGATTGGAGCAGGTGTAGGCTGGGCTGAGGGGGCCCCCCTTTCCCCCTTCCCCTCCCCTATACATGAATTTTATGCACCAGGCCTCTAGTAAGAACAATAAAAAACAGTCTGGGCAGATGTTTACTATAAAAATCATTTGGAATTTCTTATTTATAAGAAACTTTAAAATTGTACTGGAAGACATATGTAAAAGTGAGCTTTAATATATGGAGAACACCATTTTATTGTGTAAGATGAGTCAAGATGCCATCTCTCACCTAAGCTAACCTACAAATCTAGTCTTCCAACTCATTCATTCATTCAATATTTATTGAACAACACTATGTACTAGGTGTGTTCTAGGCATAGGGGATACAGGAGAGAACAAAACATTAAAAAAATATTGGCCCTTGTGGGACTTACACTCTTAAAGGAGGAGGAGAGACAAAATAAAGGACTAAAGGAGTAAATTATATAGTATTTTAGAAGATGAAAAGCGTAATAAAGGAAACTTAGGAACAGTATAGTGAGTGTGGGGCAGGCAGGGGAACTGCAGTGTAAAATAGGCTGAGAAGGAACATGGAGCAGAGATTTAGAGGAGGCAGGAGTGTTCTCTGCTCGCTTTAAGAATGCTGAGGAGAGAGTGCAGCTAATCAGAGTGAGTCCCTCAGACAGTTGGCTCTGCCTGTCCACATTTTTCATTGTCACCACCAGGGGTGGGAGGATGCAGGGTTGCCATTGGCATCTGGTGAATAGAAGCCAAGATGCTGCTGAATACCCCACAGTGCACAGAACTACTCCCAACAAAAAAGAAATTATTAGGTCCCAATGCCAATAGTTCTGAGGTCAAGAAACCCAGGAGAGAGAAGGAAACAGTAGTAGGAGAGAGAGCCAGAGGGGTAAAGGCCAAGCAGGTTGTTTTTGGAACTAGAGAAAGCTGATTCAGAAATTCTTATGAAAAAGTATCTGAGAAAAGCAATGGAGAATAAATTAAAAAGTATAAACAGTAACTAGCTTCACCAGAGCTTAACAAACTATAAATTTCTGTGACAAATGACTAATTTCCTTAATATGTAAGGAGTTCTTACAAATTAATAAGAAAGGGCCTTTAAAAAACACTCAAAAATGAAAAAAGAGGGAGTTTACCCAAAAAGGTAGACAAATGGATTATAAATATGCAAAAAAATGTGCAATGTTATTTGCAATTTAAAGTAATGAAAATTAAAATCATGAGATGGCATTTTTCAACTATCAGCAGAGACTGAGAAGTTTGGTTATGCACAGAGTTGCTAAGGGTGTGGGAGAATAAGGTCTCAGGCACAATTCTTGAGAATATATGCTGGCACTACATCTTTGGAGAGCAGTTTGGCAATATCTGTCCTGTATGTAAATACACACACTCCCTGAGCCAGCACTTCATTCTAGGAAAGTATTGTCCTCTCATAGGCACACACACACAAGCAAACACAGGCATGTTTATTACAGTATTAGCAAATGCTAGAAATGGCCCAAATGCCTATCAGTAGGCACTTGTTTCTTATGTAGTATAGACTCACAATGGAACACTATGCAGCTCTTAAAAAGACTGAGGCTTACTCGTGGGCAAACATCCAAGAGAAATGAAAACATGTCCTCAAAGAAACTTGTCCAGAGAATTTAATAACATCTTTCTTCTTAATAGCCCCAAACTGGAACAACCTGAATGCCCATCAAAGGAGAACAAATTTGGGCATATCCATACAATGGAACACTCCTTAGCAATAATAAAAGTAATGAATGGTACACACCACAACAGGACTGGATTTCAAAAGCATTTCGTTAATCTTACACAAATGAGTAGGTACAGTAAGGTTCCATTTATATAAAGTTTAACAGGCAGAACTAAGCCATGGAAACGCAATCAGAACAGTGTCTGCCTGAGGAAGGCGTAGGTTCCTGGATGGGGCAGGAGTACGTTCAGGGGGAAGGAGATGGAAATGGGGTGCTGCTGACACAATGGACACAGTTGTCTACATCACGGAATTGCACACAGGAGCTGCATTTGATCCTGGCTCTTTTAACAACAAAATTTATTGACTTAAAATATAATCCACCCTAGTCAAACTTCCTATGTCCTGAAATGAAACTATCTCCAAATATATGTAGCCCGGTTGGGGGGTAGGGCATGAGTGGGTGATGGACACAAGGGCAGAAAGTGTGTATGGTGTACTCCCATCTGAAACAGAGGATGTGTACCTATTCCAGGAGCTCACACCATGTACCATCGCTAGGAGGATGTGAAAGGCTCCGCTGACGATACTTGTCTTTCTGGGGCCTGGAGGCCTCAGGTCTGAAGTGGGAGGGACCTGTCACAGTACTTTTTGTACTATTAACATTTCTTTTACACTACTCATATTTTTTTAGATATAAAAATTAGTTTAAGCACAGAGGGTGTGGCTTAATGGTTAAGCATTGACCCAAGAACCAAGAGGTCACTCATTTGATCTTGGTCAGGCCATGCCTGAGTTGCAGGCTCCATCCCCAGCAGGGGGTGTGTAAAAGGCAGCCTATTAATGATGTTTCTCTCTCATCGATGTTACTATTTATCTCTCTCTGTTCCTCTGTCTCTAAAAAATCAATAAAATCATATATGTATGTGTGTGTGTGTGTGTGTGTGTGTGTGTGTGTGTGTGTGTGTGTATTAAATTAGTTTAAGTTTCTTGATAGGCTAACAGGATGTTCTGAGATTGAATTTGAGTATTTCCCTGCCCTCCGAAACTGGAAGAAGTGCCTACATGCTGCTCTGGAACTGCCAGGGGTCACGGCCTGTGTCTCTGAGGGTGGAGGGGGTGTTTGGACAAGCAAATCCAGGAGAGCATTCCTTGGGCTGGGAAGTGAGAATGAGAGCCCTGAATCACCAAACTCGGGGAAAGAAACGAAATATCTGATTGCAAGGATTTCAGCCTGAAATGATAAGCTGTCTGTGAAGGAATTTGAAAACCCATCACATGGTGAGGAAGATTCATCTTGATGGATTTTTTTTTAATATAAAAAGACACTTCCCATTGGACAAAGATTTTAAGAGGCTGTGGGAGTAGGAGGAGAGGGTTATAGGTAAGATTAGGATGCAAGATCTGGTTCTTAATTGATCAGCATTTGGTCTTTATATCTACAAACAGGAATGTGCCACTAAGAGCCTTACCCAGGAATGCCCATATTGATTTTGAGAATTGGACTGCACGACTGACATGATTCCCTGTTTGGAGTCCAGAGCAAACTTCTCGCTATCCATTATTTTTGTTGCTGTGTGAGATGGTAGGGAGGAGAGAGAACTTCACATGTCCCAGGAGGTGCCCTGCTCACTGGTCCTGCCTCAGGAAGAAACCCAGGTCTTTCCCTAAGGAAGTTCTCAGCTCAGAGGGGCAGGGAAGGATTCCAATTTGGGGATCAGAGGGAAAGGAACCCTGGGTCCTGATCTTTGGAATGCATTGGATCTGGTTGGGCTCCTGACAACACAGTTGAGAGCAGTCCTAGTTAGGATTCTGTGTTCAGCCAATCTTGGGCCCAAATGTTTGATGCAAATGCCTTAGAGCAAGCATGTCAATCTTGAGGCTCCCAGGCCACATGCCTCATTTATTTGGCCCATGTTAGACTTTGAGTTTGACATGCTTGCCTTAGAGAGAACTGAAGGGTCTTAGGCTGCACCACTTTACAAAGTGTAAGAGGCAAGACACATCCTTAGGAAAAGGTCTGAAGGGGTTTTCAGCAAATGGCTAAGACCCGGATGGACATAGGGTGGGCTGTGCAACAGAGTCCCCATGAGACAGCATAGGGACTGCATCTGGCCCAAGCAGATGGAGGATCAGATGGGGTAAGGGAGACAAGACTTACACATCCTCTGGTCCAGCCCCTTCCTGATAGAAATTGAGGCCCAGAAAGTGGACTGACTTCTGTCAATTGTCTGACTCAGACTCTAGCCTCCCAATCCAGTGGGTCTCCTGGGGGAGTCCTGGCCTTTGGGAACTGGAAGCAGAGCTGAAGCAAAGCCCTTGACCAGACAGGTACTCTCTTTCCTCCTAGGAACATGTTTCTACTGAGTTCCCTGGAAAAGGAGCTACTCAGGCAACCTGGGTAAGGGCTCCTCTGAAAGGGTCATAGCACCCAACCATGGACAATTACCTACCCAATAGCTCCCCCTCTTTTTCCCTATCAGAACCTGGGTTTTGTAGTGAATGGAAATCTCTTCATTTTGGAGAACATAGACCAGTTCCCCAAGCCCAAGAAATGAGTCCTAATTGGCTTCATGGTATTCCAATAGCATTCCAATTACCTTGTATCAGTGACTGGTTAAGGGTGGGCATATGACCTAGTATCTGCCAATAAGACATGAAGGGAAGTCTGTAGGTGCTTCTGAGAAAGATTTTGATTTCCTAATAAAAGGGTAAGATGAAGCAGACACTATCATGCCCCCACCCCACACCTCTTTCTTCCTGCCTTCAATACAGATGTGTATGTAGCATGTGGATCAAGCATGAGAGTAGAGAAAGGCAAAACACTCTTAGAATGGCAGAATGGATGGTAAAGCTCAAGCCCTTGATGGCCTGACTGAGCAGCTGGATCCCCATCAGCAGCTGTCTATTTCCAGACTTCTTATTAAGTAGATATTAAAAGCCCTTATGCTTTAAGCTACTGTTAGCTGGGTTTCTCTCTTACTTGTAGCCAAAAGCAATCCTGATTGGCACTGGCTATGGCTGTTAGTGTAACTCCAACTAACTTCAAGAGAAGTTGCATAGAAACAGCCTTTGGTCAGCCTCCCCAGGAGTGGGATCTACTCTCCTGAAGTTCCCCCCTCCTACCAGCCTGCTTGTCATTCCTGGAGCACATGGAGTCCAGTATAATCCTCCAAGCATCGCACCACATGCTCTCATCGGCCTGGCCATTCCTCCTCCTCTTTCAATGTGTACCTTGGAAGACCTTCACTGACCTTGCCCACTACCAGAAAATGTACATCTAACAAACCACATTGATCACTTGTTTATTTACCAGTGACCCTTAATGATGGCCTGCTCTGGACCCGTCACAATGTTGGACCCAGCAGGCAGAGTAAGTCCTCAGGAGCCCTCAGACTGGTGTGGCAGATGCGTCCAGAGCAGCCGTATAGAGACCAGAAATGACAGGATGGATCAAATGCTTTGCTGCTTCAGGCAAAGATCAGCCCTTTCTGCCCCAGTAGTGTCCCGCGCCTGTCTCAGAGAAGGTGGCAGAAAGGGGCTCTTGTTGTGTGACCTTCCCTGAATAGGCAGGGCTTTGGGTGGACTTGCTCTTGGCCAATCACTTTTCCATATAGACCTTATAAGGCCAAGGCGCTTAATGACTTGAGAAAGGAGCAGTGGACTTGGAGGCTGAAGACCTGGATTGGAACCCTAAATGCTACTAACTAACTAGATGTGTGACAGAACACATGACTTGTTTGTGTCTCAGAACCTCAAGGTTCTTGAAAGACAAACAAGGATACTAATACCTGCCTATCTTATAGGGCTGTTGAGATCAATGGTGGGTGAGATAAGGTCAAATGAGATCAGTAGTAGCTGCACTGAGTACAGGGAGCCTGGGCGGTAACGATTCATTCATCCACCAGCCCCTCCACACCCTCGAATGCCAGTCAGCCAGCACTGGGCACCTTTTTATGGGAGGCAGATGTGGTGGCCAAGAATCTGCCCACGCAAGGAACCAGGCACAGGCTTGGCCCATGAGGGGGTTTCCTTGGGTTCTCATACTTTCTTCCACCCTGAAAAATGCCATCAATGGACCTCACTTATCTGCTTTGGCCTTTTTCCCCCAGCAGCACAAGGAAAGAAAATGGGGCTGTTGGGCAAGGGGATGGGCATCTCTCATGTCTCACTCACAGGGATTCTGAGGGTTTCCACAGTCATTCTCTAGAGTCTTTATTCCAGCAATCTCATACAGGTTTACTCATGGGCAGGGGCTGTCTGCTCAGGGACCACCAAGCATTGTTCATTCTCAGTGGTGCTCTACCCACCAGGCGTGGCTGTGAAGGCCAGTCAGCAAAGGGAAGGCTTTCCCCAGGGGAGCTCAAACTCTAGAGGATCAAACTCCAAAGGAAGGCTGCTCTGGGCAATTCATAGCTGTATCCACTCTGGGTGAGGAAGGACCTAGATACCCAACTGGGTTCCTAAAGGAGCCATCGTGCCCATACCTGGAGTGTGATCCCAAATGTGTGGGGTGGCAGAAGACCAACTCCCAGAAGAGCCAACCTGACCTGCCTGGGAAAACAGGGGTTGCCTGAGGGCCCCAGCCAAGGGATCCCAGTGAATGTTGGCCCAGACAACAAAGGGACCTAGGAATTGAAGGAGGTGCTCTAGAGAGTTGGGAAAGGGCTCTGAACTGTCAGTTCAATGGAGCAAGGTAAGGAGGGGAGCTGGTTGGCCAGTGGTGTACCATGGTGATGTCATCCAGAAGTTATCAGTTCAAATCCCTCATCCTTGGGTGTTGGCAGTATACTCATGGTGGTTCCAGGAGGCTCTGAGTCCCACTCTCACTCCAGCAGCAGGAAGTTTCCCAGGACCAGACGTTCTGTCCTTGGGCTGGGTTGTCCCTTCCAAGTGATGGGAGTGATCTGAGGCAGCTCAAGGTCAGCAGCAAGAGGTGCAGGCTCTGGCAGGTCAGTTCTCACCTCCCAAGCTGGGATCTGATCCCCATTTAGATGACCCTGAGACTAAGCAAGTGGACATCAGAACCCAGTGTGTAGGCTGCCTGTCCCAGAGTTTGTAGCATGATCCTGGAAAGATGGAAGCCATCTGCGTCTTGGGAGGCTCCCTTAATTTCCAAATCTGCCTCTGCCACCTGTCCCCAGCTAGGACCTGGGCCTGGGTCTCTGTGGGGTGAGGGCATCATCAGGTCACTTTGGGATGTCAACCCCAAAGCTCTGCTGTATGGTGTGCCAGAAGCTTTGGGAGTCCTCAGGAAGACAAAGGCTGTGTTACGTTCTTGTGGCTCTTCCTAAGTCTCGATATGAGTCACATTAGCCCAGTCAGGAAAATTGTCCAGATCAAATATGACCCGTCCCCAGGTGTTGACCGCGAGAAACACACAGAAGACTCCAATTATGTTCATCATTATTCCTGTTTTCACCTGGGGAAGATCAGGGCCAAAAGTCAGCACCCACAGGTCAGCAGGATTCAGTACAGAGGTGAAAGGGACACTGGGAACTAGTGCTCTTAGAGAAGAGGCTGCAGGCTGGTTTGCTGGGCCCCTATCTCTGGGCCATGCTCTGTGCTCACCTGACCTCACAGACAGAGCAATTTCATAGCCAGTAAATGTCATCGGTGCTCAAGCATCCATGGGAAACAGGCATGATGGTGAGATCTCTGCCTGCTTGAATATATGCAACACTGGGACTTATGGAAGGGCATGAGGTAACACCCCAGGCCACTAAAAAGAAATATTGGGGGAACCCAGATCTGACTTTAGGGCCTGTGCTCACCCCAGCACCTTTGCATCCCAGGAGCACCTGCTGGTTTCTCGAGAATCCCCCTGGCTCTTTCTGATGCCAGTTCTTTCTTCTCGCTAACCACTGCTTCAAGCCCTGTGCAGATTTTTCACTGGGGACTGGAATTGAATTTGTGATCCATGGTTTCTTATTAAGAACTAGAGGCCTGGTGCATGATATTCGTGCATGGGGGTAGGGGTGCCTCAGTCCATCCTACACCCTTTCCAATCTAGGACCCCTTGGGGGATGTCAACTGCTGGTTTAGGCCCACTTCCAGGGATCTAGCCTAAACTGGCAGTCGGACATCCCTCGCACAATCCTGGAATGCTTGCTCCTAATCGCTCATCTGCCTGCCTGCCTGCCTGGTCGCCACTAACTGCCCCCTCTCTGCTGGCCTGGTCACTCTTAACTGCTCCACTCCCCCACTGGTGTGGTCACCCCTTACTGCTCCCCTCTTAGTGCCCCCCCTCCGCTGGCCTGGTTGCCTCTTACTGCTCCCCGCCACCCTGCCAGCCCGGTTGACCCCAACTGTCCACCTCTGCAGTCCTGGTTGCTCCTAACTACCACCTCCCCTTTGCGGCCTGGTTGCCATCAAGTGCCCCCCCTCCTCGCTGGCCTGGTCACTTCCAACTGCCCCACTCCTGCTGTCCTGGTTGCCCCATGCAGCCTGCTATTCAGTCGTTTTGTCGTACTTCACTAACACCCCTGCCAGCCTGGTCACCCCACGCAGCCTGCTTGTTCAGTGGTTTGGTCATCTGTCACTAACCCCCCTGCTGGCATGGTCGTAGGTAGCCATATTGTGAGGGTGTGAGGGTCAATTTTTATATTACCTCTTTATTATATAGGATGATCCACAGACTCCTAAAGATACCCAGCAGAGGCTCTGAGATTACTCACACCTGACCTGCCTGAGAGAGGGACCCTTTCTTCTAGCCTGTCCCCCTCTGAGACTGGTCCCTTCCACTGGCAAAGGCGATAGAGCCCAGGTATAACCTAAGGGAGTTCCTCTTCCAGCTGCATCTGTTTCCAAGGCCACATATCTCCCAGGCACTGCTTCTCTCTGTCCCCACTTCTACATCTGCAGACACCTCTATCAGTCAATCTCTGTCATTGGTATCCATCCCTTTGTCTCTCCTGCTGGTCCTTACGGGTTCTTGCTAGTTGGTGAAGTCCATCTTGGCCATGGGGGATTCTACCCAAACCCCTCCCAAGGGCTTAGCAAGGGCTCCCCTGGTGGCTGCTCAGCACCTCCAGGTGAGAGCGTCTATCACCCACCTCTCAGCTTTGGGAGACAGGAAAGTATGAAATGCAAGATGATCTCAAAAAAGAAGAAAAACTGCACATAAATGCCAATGATGAGGATAGGGCTGGACTTTGGGTGGTATTCCCAATTTACATGACATCACAAGTCATTAATAAATAGGGTGTCCCTCATAACAAAAGTGTCAGAGCTAATAGGAGTAAATAAAAGCAGCTGCATTACCATGTCAGAAACCTTGAGGTGTCCGTAGGCAAACACGATGGCATTAGGTGGGGTGGCCACAGGTAACATGAAGGCAAAGGACGCACTCAGGGTGCAGGGGAGCATGACGTACAGCGGGTTGAGGCCAATGGAACGTGACTGGGGGGAAACACAGCACTGCAGTGTCACATATACAGAAAACAAAAGCCCTGGGGACCATCACTCTGAAAGCATCCCCCTCATGTACTGTGCAAGTTCCCACCTCCACGCCTTGGTCCTTCATGTGGTTCTACCCTCTGCCATGCTTCTGATGATAACTCTGCTGGACCCAAAGTCTGAGCTCAGAGCCATGCCCCTGGAGGCCTTTCTGAACCTCCTCCATTCATTCAACACATAGCTGTTAGGCACCTACTATGTGCCAAAGACCATTCTGGTCACTTAGACTGCACTGAATCTGGAAGTATTACTGCAGCCCACCTGTGCACAAACTGTATGTCCTGCCGCAGACCGCCAGAGCCTAAGGGCAGGGACCACATCTCACCTATAGATATATCTGTGTATGCATGTGTTGTTGTACACATTTGGGATCATTTTGAATATGTAATTTGGTATACATCTCTTTTACTCTACAGCTTAAAATTCAGCCACATGTAGAAAAGAGCACCCAGCACAGAGTAGACAGACACTCACTAAATATTTGCTAAATGAATTAATATCATAACTTATAATATCTATCAATGCCTATTAAAGTTAATAATTAGCATTCAGATTTACATACACATTAGGAAAGACACATATGCAAAGCTGTCCATTGCAACATCATAACAGCAAAACACACAGGAAACCGACTCAATGGCCATCAGCAGCAGGATGGTTAAATAAAATATGTACATACACAATGACTAATTTGTAGCTATAAGGAAGAACTGACTGGTTTTATGTGCTAGCATGGGAAGATCTCCAAGACCTATCATTAGATTTTTAAAGATTTAAGGTGCAGAACAGGTTTATAGAATGATACATTTGTTTTAAAAATGTGTGGGTATGTGTGTAATACATCCAGAAGGATACCTAAGAAATTAATAACAGAAGTTTTCTCTAGGAGGAAGCTAGAGGTAGGACCTATACTCTTTGGTATTATTTGACATTTGTAAGCTTTGCATATGTATTACATTTTCAACTTAAAAAGTGTTAACCCGGGTCAGGTATTTCAGTTGGTTGGAGCATTGTCCCAACACACCAAAAAAAGGTTGTGGGTTCAATTCCAACTGTATGCATTGCTCTATGCCATTTTATACAAGAGACCTGAGCATCTGCAGGCGTTGGTACCTGAGAGAGTTCCTGGAACCAATCCCCTGTGGATACTGAGGAGCCATAGTTAAGTTCTGGGGAGTCCGAAGTTATACATGGACTTTCTCCTGTGCAGTGTTATTTAACAATCAACTGTATATGCTTGTAGGCATCTCTGATGGCTTCCTAAGGTATGTTCCAAGCCATGCACTGCTCAGTCAAAGGGTATGAGAACAGATTTCAGGTTAGGGCTCCTGGGGGTAAACAGGTCTCTGGAAAGGCTGTACCAAGTTCTACTCCTTCTGGGAGAACCTAAGAAGACCCAGTCAGAGGCCCAGTCTATTTCCTGGTTTCCCGCATTTGTGCCACCCTGGGTAACCTTGGTATATGCACTGCCTATGGCTCTGTAATCCAGATGGGGGTCACTAATATCCCAGAGCTGGGCCCTGAGAAATCTCACTTGAGCTTCTGGCTCTAGGAAGGCTTGTTTGGATGGGCTCGGCCACTCCCTTGTGTTAAGACCTTTGTTTGTTTGGGCTGAGGCCCTCAGGGCTCAATGCTGGGGTGGGAGGTGACAAAGCCAAACCTTTGCTAGAGAGGGGAGTCCTCACTACCGATGCCCTGCAACAAAGAATGCTCCTTGGCATAGGTCTGAGCAGCATGCTTAGGGGAAAGGAAGATGAGCCACCTTGCTATTTCTAACATTTGCATCTTCATTTGGATTGAAAGGAACAGCCACTTGGGTTTGCTTTTTATACACATGGACACCTTGGCAGCCAAGTGACCAACTGCAATGTTGAGCTCAGGTTTTGTAAGTTTGTCTCCCAACTCCAGAATGGCAACCTCAGCCTCTCCCAGGCTTGTCTGCAATCTACAGAGGATTTTGACAGCCATCATCTTACTTGACCCTCAGCACAACTGTAGGAGGAAAGAACATAAATGACATGTTCTAGGATACAAGGACCTGAACTCGGGTCTCTTGACTCCAAGGCCCCGGCTCTTCTTGTACCACCTTGAGATCAGTATTGTCATGCATGAGTGACAGCAGAAAATGCACAAAAAGATCACAGTTAGTTTTCCTATTAGCTCTGCTTTCTTCTAAGTCCCAGCTCAACAACATGCTTGACCACAGTGCACTGGTTCCTGATCCCAGGGCTCAACGCAATGCTTTTAGGGGTCTTTAGTCATGCACTCACTTCCTTTCTTTGGACTCTACACCTTCTCAGAATTTCCTCTCCCCCAACCATCTCCATGCTCCACCTTCCACAAGACCTCTTGCTGGTGGATTCCAACCAGTGGTGTCCCCCTGCTCTGCAGTCTTCCTGCACATCTGTGCGACATTCTCAGAGACTCTTTATTGTTCCCTCATGGCATTGGTTCACTTCTCCTTGGACCAAGTTTTGTCAACCCACCTTGAAATATAGGCAGTTACATTTATAAATACATTATGAGCACCTGGCTTATGCTTAGTGCTTTGGCCAGCATGGAGAATACAAAAAAAGCCAGCAAAACATTGAGGATAGGCCCAAGATCATCAAAGACACACAAGTCCTATCAGAGGCAGGGCCAGATCCAGGGCTCGAAACCCTGGTTGAGCTTTGGATCCTGATTTCACGGCCTCACTAAGAACTTAGGACATAGTCATAGGTTGGTAGCTTCTTATGAAATGATGGCTGAGCCTTCTCCTCCCCCAGGATGATTACTTACCATGGAAGCAAAGATGGGCAGGAACAGGGTAGTAGTGGCCACATTGCTTGTGCACTCAGTGAATACAGCAATGAGCAAGGACAAGATCAAGGAGATGGCAGCTGGGGGCAAAACGTGCAAGGGCTCCATTTGCTTCCCCATCCATTCAGACAGCCCTGAGGCCTGGAAAGCACCAAGAGGGCAGTCACTGAAGGGCTAATGGCTATATTTCCTCCAGGGCCAGGAGAGACCTTCATCTTTCTCTAGGGGGCTCAGCCTCTCCCCTCCTCCTTCCTATTCTCTCTGCATACATTACACAGGTGACCTCATCCATGCCCACAATTTCAATCTCCATCCTCATTCTGCTTGTGTCCAAAATCGGTATTTCTTGCCCAGCTTGTCTATTATCCAGATGTCACATCTATGTTCTTAGAAATTTCCACCCATATGTCCACGAACATATCAGACTTAACATGCCCCAACCTGCATTCATCCTCTCTACCCTAGAGTCTACCATTCCCCCTGGCTCCCCAGCGTGGTGCATGGACTCACCATCCACCTGCTGTCCAACTTAGAAGATCAGGGGTCATCCTAGAGATCTCTGTCCCCCTCATTCCTTTCACTCAATCAGTCATTACATCACCCAAATATCTCATGTTCATTGTCTCCTCTCAGTCTCCTATAGTACTTGAAGCTCAGAGAGAAATATGAGACAGAAATTGGGATCTGGATTTGGTGTTTTGGGATGAGAAGAGATTGTCCAGAAGGAGAGAATGCAAAATGAACAGAGAAGATACCAAGGACAGAGTCTGGAGGAACATTCATATTTAAGGGAGAACTGAAGGAAAGTCAGTAAAGAAGCCTGAGCAGGAATAGTCAGAGTTAGAAGGAAACCAGGAGAGAATGGTATTTTGGGGACCAAAGGAGGAGGGAGTTTCAAGGAGAGAATGGTCCATGGAGTCCAGTATTGAGGCTGAGTTGGATGAAAGCTCTAGAATGTCTATTGGTCTCCCTCAACCCGGTCCTGCCTAGGTCTCCACTCCAGACGTCAAAGTGATTTTCCCCAGTTGGAGTTCTGATGAAGTCACTCTCTGGCCTCAACCCTTCAGTGGCTGCCCTATGAATTCAGTGCCTGCAGAATTAAGTCCACACTTTCTATCTTGAATTCAAGACCCTCATGGAGTGGCTTCTGCTAGCTTCAGCAGCCTCATCTTCTGATCCTCAGCTAGGTTCCACACACTTATTCCTTTACCAATGTGTCACTTCTTCACGAAATGCTCTTCCATATATGTGCCCCTCTCTAGTCTGTGATGGTCCTGTGAACAAGAACCCTATTTCAGTCTCCTCTGTAAGTCCCATTCCTGGACTAACAGAGGCATAATAGAAATGTTTGGTGAAATGAATAAATGCTAAGTGGATGGATGACTGGCTAGAGAAGTGACTAGATAGATGTATTTGTTCATCCAAAAATACTGATGCACATGCCATGCACAGGCTCTGTTCCAGATGATAAGGAAACAGAACAACAGGATAGAACCAGTCTATTTATCACATTCCATTCCTGGGTGGATGGACAGGTGGACAGGTGCATGGATGCAAGGACAATAGCTGGCTCATCTCTCTCTCTGTCTCATTTTCCCCCTATTAGGGAAGGGGGAGAGGTAAGAAAGTTACATTTTTTAGGTTGTTTTTCTCAAAGGCTGTTCCTCTCCTTCTACACTGCTATACACTTAGCTAGAGAAAAAATTAAATTGGCAGCTATATAAACAAAGAGTTCAGGGAGTAGAAGAACCAAAGGTAATGGTGGAGATATCTACAAGGACTTGAAAGGAGGATTTCCCTAGAAGAAATCAGAGTGAAGATCCTTATTGCCAAACCCCTAACTCGGGGTCACCTATACTCACTATTTCTGCAATCAGAGTATTTCTCTAGTCTAGGGACTACTCGTGGCCCAGGGGTCCCAGATAACAGGAAATATAGAGTTAGTGGAGGGGACTGACACAGAACCAGCCCAGAGTGCAGGGGTGCAGGGGTGCAGGGGTGGAGCAGTTCATTGGCCACCTTCTTGGTAAAAAGAGGAGACCCTGGGCAGCCCACAGCTGGGGAACTTACCTCACATCCTTTAGCCAGAGCAAATCCGCCCCCCAGAAGCAGCAGAATGCCCCAGGGAACTTTCTCCTGGGTCACCTTCCAATCCAGCAGTGCAGGCGGATAAAACGAAGTCTTCCTTTCTGAGGAAAAAAATAAACACACATACACAACCCAGAGCAGTCTTATGAAGCTCAAGACATCTGATCAGGGGAATAAAAACCTGTATGGACAATGAATAACACATCATATCTACAAATCAGCTAAAATTTACAATAATTACTGTACCCTTTGCTGGTGAATATATGGCAGAACTACTGCACACTCCTGGCAGCATTATAAACTGGTGCAATCTTTTTTGGAAAGCAATTTGACATCCCTCCTAGAAATTTATCCTGAAGAAGAAACACCTTAATTTATAATAATGAAATTTCAAAAGAGCCAGAATGTCCTATAATAGGAGAATGGTTATAGCCCCCTGACTCAATACAATGCTGTTATTAGGAAAGATAAGTTTGAAGACTCGGGCAAGAGCAGGAAATGTCTAAAGAGTAACCCAATCAAAAGCATGAAAAACAGAAACAGGACTCAAATGGTGTGTTTTGATTATAGTCATATAATATATGTGCTTATTAGTAAAGACTAGGAGGAAGAGAAAAACAAAAACAACAACAAAATACTGATGTTGTTAAGGGAAATTCATTACAATTTCAAATGGTTTAAAAGCAAAAGAGATTTTGCACTAAACAATACCCAGGGAGGGCTTGAAAAATGCCCTCTTTCCCAGACTGTGCTATCTTGCCAGTCCTCTTTGATGGAGTGGGCTTTTCTCCCTCCTAAACCTAGGGACTCCTGTGGAGAGCCTTTGCTACCAGGCCCCCAACCCTGATGAATGCAAGCCCAAGACAGGAGCATTACCTTCCTCAGTCTGGCTGCAGAAGTTGAACTTGGGCTTCTGCGAAGGCACAATGAATAGCAATATGGCCACGAAGATGGCCACGGTGGCATCGGTGACATACCTAGGTGGGGAGAGCACATGGGATGAGCCAACTCAGCTGCAGAAAGCCATGCCACAAACCTGTGCCTCGTCTACATGCTCCTGTATGAAGAAGCAGGTTCAGCTGGGCATGAGAACTGGCACCCCAAAGGCCAAAGTCAGGAGTAGTGCGGTAGACTGAATCCTGGCTGGAAACCAAGACCACCTATCCTTGGCCTGGCTCTGCCACCAACATTGGGTCACTCTGAGCAGCTCACTTCATTCTCATTTCCTGTGTTGTCTCATGGGTGAATGTCGTGACCTCTTCTAGGCCAGATTCTCTAGAAATCTGGGTTTACCCGGTGATCACCAATAAACCTTCCAAAAGGAATCAGTAGCCCTAGCCCCTGTTGCACAGTAGTTAGAGCATTGGTCCACTCACCGAAGGGTCATAGGTTCAATTCCCAGTCAAGGGCATATACCTGGATTTGCAGGTTTCATCCCCACTTGGTTGGGGCACATGCAAAGCCCACCAGTTGATGTGTCTCTCTCACATTGAAGTTTTCTCTCCTTCTTTTGCTTTCTCTCCCTTTCTCTTCCCCCTGCCCACCCTCCATTCCACGCTTTCTAAAAATCAATGGTAAAAATATCCTCAGGTGAGAATTAACAAAAAATAAATAAAAATAAAAAATGGAATAAGCAGTAATAGGCAGCTGTCTCCCAACTCACTTCTAGGATATATACGTTTCTCAGCCTTTCTTCCACGTAACATCTTAGCCAGGAGAGAAACTACATATACCCCCTTCTGCCAAGTCTCTACCTAAAGAAGCATCTGAACCCCAGCATCTGTGTCTCTAGATACTTGCCCAGATCTAAAGAAAGATGGCGGGGTGGGGTGGGGGGACAGGAGGAGGGGAAGATGATGTAGAAGAGATTTGAAATCCAGAGCTCTGGGAGCCTCACTCCAGCCCAATAAGAATCTCTTGACCACCAGCCTGGCCAAGAATTTTCTGGTTAACCTGTTGGGGAAGGGGGGCCACAGGGACATATCTGTGGGCTTATCCTTAAGATTTGTGAAAAACGACTGAGTCGGCAAACCAACAGCGCTTCAGAACTCAACTCCAGAACAAGGGAGGACATGGCAGGTACTGCAGAACCAATGACTTACTTTGTCTCGCCTTCCATCCAGGCGATCGACATCCAGCCAGGCATGAAGCCTGGGTCCCGGGAGAACCACAGGGTGACCAGCAGGAGAAAACACAGAAGGACGTTGACCTCAGCGAAGGAGAAGGGTCCCAGTTTCCTGTACTCCTCCTGTAACATCTCGTAGGCAGCTTTCTCGCTATTCTTTTTCTCCAGACTACAGCCCCAAACCTTTTTAAAACTAGAGGATACAGAGAAATAGAAGCATGGAAAAGACCATCAAATCTCAGAAAGAAGGCACGGGTGGGTGGTGGTGGGATGGGGTAAGAGATGAACCATAGGACTTATAACCATACATATGAACATGACCAATGGACACAGACAGAAGCAGGGTGGGGGCATGTGCTGGGGGTCAGGGAGAGGTCAATGGAGAAAAAGGGAGACTTATATAAAATTTTCAACAATAAAGAATTTTTAAAAAAACTAGAGGAGACAAAGAAAACAGCAATGCAGGTTGGTTGTCTCAGGGGCTGGTCAAATGGAAGCCTGAATGTTAGGCAGTAGAACATGGCAGAAAGGCCTATGGTGCTCTTTAATGTCTGGGGGAGAGGGTGCTCACACACCCCTTCCCCACTCCATCTCTCTCACCTGCCTTCCAGGACCTATTATGTGAGCTTAGCAAATGCCTCAGAACTGAAAGATGCTCCAAGAGGAAGTCTCAGATGACACAGGTGAGGTGGCCAGTCTGAGCCAGGTCTCAGGGGCAACTGAGACAGGAAAGGATAGAATGGCCAAGAGGGTGGGAGGTTGAGCAGAATGAGGGGTGGGCTGGGCAGGAACATCAGAAGCAAAAATAAACAGAACTGAGGCGGTCACTGGCACTGGGGATGTGGCAAGGGTCCAGTTGCCTGGAGACCAGCTGCTCCTGTCACCTGCCACCTGAGGAAAAGCCATGAGAAGTTCTGAAGCAACACAGGGAGGAGCCAAGACTCCCTCGCATGCTCCCCAAATCGTTCTCTCACGGTGGCCTGGGGCTGCCTTCAACGGTGCCAGAATGTCAGTCCCCATCATCAAATAGCTCAGATGGACACAAAGAACAAGCAGACTGGGCCAGGCAGAAGCAGGGTGGGTACTTGCATCCCAAGGAGCTGGAGGTGTAGGATCCGGACCCAGGAGTTGGGCAGACAGGCATACCAATGGCAGGAAGGAAGCCAGCCCAGCCCTGATCTTGAATGGGTTTCTTTAGGCATCAGTGCCCACTGCCCAACATGGCCTCCCAGGATGCCTTCCAAGACCTCCCTAAGGGGTGCTGGCATGAGGAGGCAGGAAAGAGGAGGGATTCTTGAGAGAGGTATAGAGGGTACCTTAGCCTTGAGAAGGGGTGAACTGGGATCACTGGGACTCAGGATCCAAGCTCTGAGGGATTCTCTGAGGAATCCAGGCACATGTTCCAGTGCATCAGCCTGAAGGTGGTGGGCCGGCCAAGAGGACTGTCCGTGGTTAGCCCTTTCCATGGGTGACCTTCCTGGAACCCCAAGCAAACTTCATGGGAGGGCAGGGGGTGATAGAACTGATACCAAGATGTCCATTTCTGAAGTCAAGGCTGGATGTGACCTCCCCGTGGGGGTGATGTGATGAGGGTGCACACTTACAGCACAGGAAAAGAGGTCAGGATACAGGGGTGCCCAGTGCTGGGAAAGGAGGAAGCAGTGATTGGGTCTCTTATCTGCACAGCCTGTGATGTCTCTGTGCTGGACCAGGGCCAAGGCTAGATGTCCTGAGAGTCACCTGCCAGGGACAGTCCTTAGGTTGTCCAGCAGGGGCATGACTGCTGGTATGGAGGAAGCCTTGGCATGGGAGAGTCTGTTTGACCAAGAATCTACCTGCTGCCAAGTATCATACTTGAGGCTCCAGGGCTGGGCCAGAGGCTCCAAGTTTTCAGGACAAGGACTAACTCGTGCTCCCAGCTGCCCAGCCCATGTCTGTTGCTGGGGACAGTCCACATGAATATAAACTCTGGGGACTGTACTGCATGTGCAGTTTTCCAATACCTGGACCCCCACAATGGTGCAGACAAGGTTTCAGGACCCTCTTATGCTGAGAAGTTTCACCCTCAACTCTGAATTAACCCTGTCTAGTGATTGCTGCACTGGCATAAGATACAGGCAAGTGGACCCAGTTTGCCTGGGAGAGCCCAGGAGATGGGACGGTACAAAGTGTCCTTCTACAGTGGGATGGCCTTCAGATGATGTGGGTGAACTGGTATAGCACCAAGGAGAGATGAAGGGACCCTTGAGTCCTGAGTGCCTGTGCTGTGGCAGGGGTCCAGAAAGCCCTCATGCCTAATTCAGGAGTCGCCTGATTAGGAAAGTTTGGTGTAAGGCAACAGTAATACTCCACTAGTCCTGCGTAGTCCTGGAGCAAGCGGTGGGGAGGTTGGTAGCCCCCTTGGCTGGAAGTGGACAAGGAACTCATCCACAAACATAAAAAGATAATTTTCCTGGATTAGCTTAAAGGCAATGGCCCTAACATTGCTCTCCAGAACCAACCAGATAAGAGAGTCAAGTGAAGGCCAGTGGAGATGGTTCCACAGCTGAGACAGGTACTGCCTGTGGTGAGGTGGTCCAGGAGGCAAGGAGGCGGGGACCACCTGCTCCTGCCATGCACCTGGGCTGTCCAGTTTCTCAAAGTGAGGATGAGACGCTATCTAAGCAAGGCTTCTGGTGAGCCCCCCCCCCCCAACTCCAAGTCTGGCTGGGGAGGCCACTGAGCTAGAGTGGCATTCTGGGAAGGGGTAGGATGGGTGGCAGCCCTGAGCCCAACCACAGGCCGACTCCAGAAGTCTCCAGGCTCACACGCCTGGCTGGGTGAGCTGCAGCTCAGGTCCTTGGCTGTGAGTCCCTGGGAGACTGGTGTCCATCTTTAAAGGATGGCAGTGTCTTTAAGGTCTTGGGCTCAGACCAGCTGCCTTCTGCTTGCTTTGCCAGGGAACTTGGTAGGCCTCAGGCTTCCCTCCAGGCTGAAGAGAGGCCCAAACTAGTACTCAATACCTGCTTGGACCTAGGCTCAAGGCAGTCAAGGGCAGCAACCCTCAGCCTGCCCAAGAGGGGACTGTTAGGAACTGATTTGTTTTCCTCTAAATTCATATGTTGAAATCTTACCCCAAATGTGGTGGTATTAGGAGGTGGACCTTTGAAGGTAATTAGGGTTAGATGAAGATTGAAGGTTAGATGAGATTTGTGCCTTTATTAGGAGGAAGGACCAGAGCACTCTTTCTCTATCTCTCCCTCCCCACCCCCGCCTCTCTCTCTCCATCCCCCTTTCCCCCCAAGGGCAAGCCAGAAACAGGGCTCTCACAAGGAACCAAATCGGCTGGCTCCTTAATCTGGAACTTGCAGCCCCCAGAACTGTGTGAAATGAATGTCTGTGGTTGAGCACCCAGTCTGTGGCACGTTACTGTGGTAGCCAGAACTGACTGAGACAGGGATGTAGGGATGTGGGCACAGGCTCTAGAGCCAAACTGTCTAAAGCTCAGTCCCACGGCCTCCGAGTTACAAAGCCCTGAGCAGCCCTTTCCCCTCTCCATGCCTCAGTCACCTTACCTGTAAACTGGGAATAATAACAGCAGCTACCTCACTGGTTGATATGAAGATTAATTACTATATGTAGAGTCATTAAAGTTGTGTCTGCGACTTAGTAAGCACTAAGCAGGTGTTGCTCATTATTATTCCTATGGCCCCATTAGAGGCAGGGATACCACCTGCAGCCTGTGACAGCTTAGCAGCTTGTCTCCCAGGACACGCTGGTCCTGAAGCAGGTGTGAAAAGCAGGGCAAAGAGCTTCTCTCAAAGCCAGGCTGTGCCCCAAGTGCCCATGGGAGCAGCTTCCCTCTCAAGTGAGGCCTGCAGAGGGGTGGCATATGATGATGCCCACTACTATTATGATATCATTGCTATGATTACTTTAACTATATATAGATTTCTTTTAACTGCAGTTTCCAAACCAGTTCCTCCTTCAGAAGAAAACTTACAAAAATCCCATTTTCCCCCAGTTAACTCCCTGGGTTTGGGGGCCCTTTTGCCTCTCAGCTCTGAGATCTCCTCCCTCTAGGCAGATAGTCCCTTGTCTTTGGCTCTAGCTGCCTGTGATTTAAGAGCACACGGCTCACAGCTAAGCACATTCCATACTACTGTGAGAGGTTCCCCTTAGCTCCATAGATAGATATGTGTCTTTTAAAACCACAACAGTGTTTTTGAGGTATTTGTCAGCCACACAACAGGGTTTCTGTCCAAAGTCTGGCTGCTGTCAAGGTTGACTCTTGGTGAACTTGGGTTGGAGTGTACTGGGAAGAGCAAGATAAACTTCCCAGAACGTGCACGCTGCTGGGAACATGGCAGATGTTTAGAAAGAGTCTGGGCAAGAGCAGGTGGTATGCTGTGACCTGACCCAATGGACACATACGGCCAAGTGGGAGTTGGTCCAGAGTATTGATTTGCTCACGGGGACAAGATTTCCTTTAATTGCTTTGACTCACGTTGATGGCACACTTTCTCTGGGGCCAGGAGTCAGGCTCAGGTCAGGGGACAGAGAGGACTTACCACAGGCCCCAAAGGGGCTCAAGGCAAGGTTCAGGGGCAGTGCTAGAACATGGCTACAGGTACCAAGGGTCAAGGCCATGGGGTACCCACTAAAGCCCAGAGGAGCAGACAACTGATTCTTCCACAAAGGAATGGGGTGAGGGAAGTCAGGAAATGTATCCCTAAGGAATCAGCACTTGAACTGGCCTTGAAGCCTAAGAGATTGAAAGGTGGGAAGATAGGGAATGCCATCCCAGAAAGAGGGAACAGCATGTGCAAAGGCACAGTGAACAGACCGAGATGGCCAAAATGAGAAGGCAGACTAGCAGATAATGGGGCTGTTGAAATAGGGTCAGACAGGAAGAATTTTGTGGACTCGCCTGGTTCTTCTGCAAGAGTATGGCAGGTTAGAGTCTATTCCGGAAGCAGTTCAACTTACTTGAATCCCATAAAAATACACTGGAGCCAAAACCAGGCGAGCAGCAGCATGATCAGCATGTTGGGGAAGGCAAATCCAAACCAGGAAGCGAAGTTCACAGTGTCTTTGCTACCAGGAAATAGTCTGGAGAGAGAAACACGGGTCCACACCTCTACCAGATGCTGAGTCGCAGAGCAAGCAGGCCGGGTGGGTACAGGATGACCAGTAGATGGACCCTGAGAGGTGACCTGGAGCAGAATCTCATCCTCCTGAGGTCTGACCATCCATGCCCACCGCTCAGTATTACCCTAATCAGTTGGGACCCCAGAGCATAGCCATGCCCAATACAAGCCGGAGGAGTGACCAACTGACCCTCATGGGGGTCCAGACCCTATTGAGAAGCTCATGAAAGTCACTGTCCTTCCCTCCAGAAAAACACAGCTTTGTACTCACATAATTTGGTAAATACCATCAGGAGGTCCACAGATGCCCCAGAACCCTCACCCTGTGGCTTTTACCAGGGAAGGCTCCCTTAGGAAACAATCTCAAACGCCTCCCACGGTGGGACCAGACAGGGTTCTGGGGTCTGGAGGAGGGTCTCTTTCAATCCAGGCTCCACCTCTCACCCCCAGACCTGCTCCCTTCAGCCCAAGGGTGTCAAAGTAGACACAGAGCTTTCTTCACTCAGCAGAGCTCCAGGGAGAACCTGAGGCTATCATTACAGAAAACATCATAGGATCAGAATAGTCTTCTTGTGGACCTCAAGAGTCTGCTTGGCCAGACTCCAGGCCTGCCCTCCCACCTGTCTTGTCTGCACAGGACAGGCACTTGACACTTCGCTCCTTCCCTGTGCTCACTGCATCTGTACTTTCCTTCATGCATTTACATGACCTGCCTAGAACTCTCCAGGCACCCGTTACCTCAGCAGACCATGAGTATCCCACAGACAGAGCCTAGGTTTCTCCCACTTATGTGAATCCAGCCCCACTCAGCACATGGCCAGCACTCAACTGGGTCCTTGAGGACTGTGCCCCTTTGTGGCCAAGGAAAGTTCCAGACCACCACTGTGGTCCACCTGGGGCCTCACAAGGGCACAGATTACCTCAAGGACAATGAGAGGAACTGTAATGAATGAGCTGGTGAAGCAACGAGTGGCCTCACCCCTAATATTTATTGCATCTCAAGATCCCCAATGTCATAGGGCCATTATCATTCACAACCAAGGTTGTTGAGCCAGTTTTGAGGAGAGCATCTAGAGGGGTGTCTATTTTCTGCACCTTGTAAACAAGGACCCAGCATCTAAAATTATGTTTTCTCTTCCCATGACTTTAGTTCTGAGTTCAATCACTCGACCTATCTGAGTGAAAATACTGTGCCCAAGAGAGAAAGCAGCCAGGCCTGGGGACTGTCATCAGCTCCTAACCTGAGGAGTCCTGAGCAGGTGCAGCAGAGGCTAATAGGGTACAGCCTCCCGCCCCTGCCAAGCCCCAGTTCCAGGGCCCAGCTCAGGAGATGGAAGAGGAGGCTGAGTCCCTCCAACCCAGGGCCCAAGTCATTGTCCCCAGAAGGCATGGCCAGTGACTCACTCGTGCATCTGGCCCAAGAGCACCACGTTGGGTCCTGTCCCGGTCAAGGTGGCAGTGCCTCCGATGCTGGCCGCGTAGCACACGCACAGTGTCATGGCCTTGCACATGCTCTTCCTGTCACAATTCTCCTTTGGCCCCATAGCAGGGCCTTCAAAAATCACTTGGCTCCCTGTAGTGACACACCTCCGTAAGCAGAGCCAGCCCTGGGAGCTGCGGCTCAGCTCCAGCTCCTAGCTCTGCTGCTGACCTGATGTGGGGATGTGCTGACTCTGCAGGCTCCCTCCTAGGGTCCTCTCAGCCCACAGCCCAACCGTGTGGTGTGCCTTGCCTGCCTTCCCTGTCACTTCCCACCGCTCTCCCAGGCTCCTCCATGTCCAAGGCAAAGGCAGCTGCCTCAGACACACACCCTTCTTCCCTGCTTCCTAGCCTATGCTCCAGCTGGTCCCTCCATCCAGGAGGGTCTCCAAATCCATCTTAGATGTCCTTGCCTCCTAGCAAGCCTCCCCCTTGTCTGAGCTCCTTTGGTGTCTGGCTTATGGCATCCCATGGCTTCCCCCAAGTCAAAGGAACTGTGTGAGGGGCCTCATTACCCCACCCCACCCGGCTCCTTGAGACGGAAGTATGGGTTTGTCCACTTCATCTCAGCAGCCCCAGGACCTGCCCCAGGATCTGGCAATCGGGCCATCAGAATGGGCCCTGAGTTCCCGTGTGCTGGGCCCTGGGGATGGGGTACAAACAGGGTAGAGAATAAAACAGACTCCCTCTGAGTTCCCTGACCTGGGCATCTAGCAGGAAGCAGCGTAGGACAACCACCAGCAATGCGTGTGCAAGCAGAGTAGATGGGAGGTATGAACTGTTCAGGGGAGGCCTCCAAGGATGAGTAGGAAGAGCAACAGGTGAGAGCCCCACAGTGAATGCTCCAAAGATGCTCAAATGCATAATCAAATGAACACCTATTAATTTCTGTGATTGGAAGTAACCAAGGGTTGAAACTTGCTATAAGCAATACTAAGAAATTCAACTTCCCTGCAATAATTACATTACCAAAGGTTACAAAAGCAGCAGTTTCTAAGTAGTTCTTTTATGCCTGTTTAAATGTGGGCTCCAGGAGTCAGGGAGTTTGCCCAAAGCTGGGGACCCAGCACACCCTAGCCAGGGGCTCACCTGGCAGCTCACTTGTCTTGCCCTTGTCCACCAGCTCCAGGGCCCCCAGGCCTGCCTCGCTGGCTGTGCTTGTGGCCTGCATCTGCTGCAGCACGGCCTCCACAATGGGCACCATCATGGCTGTGGTGGCTGTGTTGCTGATCCACATGGAGAGGAACGCGGTGGCACCCATGAAGCCCAGCATCAGCCTGCAGAGGAGGAGCAGGAGGGAAGCAGAGAATCCCCATCCCCACTGCCTCAAGCCCTCAGGGAACAACAAGGGTTAGGTCCCCCTGCAGGGATGCCAGGGGTCAAAGCCAAGGTGCTGATGAAGTTCAAGACTGGGTAGTTCAAGAGAAGATTATACTTTGAGTCTCTCCCTCCTTCCTGTCCTTCCTTCTTTCCTTCCTTCTTTCCTTCCTTCTTTCCTTCCTTCTTTCCTTCCTTCCTTCCTTCTTTCCTTCCTTCCTTCCTTCCTTCCTTCCTTCCTTCCTTCCTTCCTTCTGTTCTCCCTCCTATTTCTCTCCCACAGACATTACTGATGTCTTCCCTGCTGGCTATGGGGCAGAAGGAGAAACAGCAAGAAGCTCTTCTCAGATCCACCTGTGGTTCTAAGGAGCTTCTATCTAGCAAGGGCAGCACAGGGATCCAGAGGATGTCAACCCAGGGTGGAGGTTGGTCCTAGTATGTCCTAAGGGTGTGCTGGAATATCCTTATGGGCAAACAGTCCAACACCCCACTTTTATCTAGAAGATTCCCAGCAACCCTGAATCCTGCTTCTCCTCTCATAACAGAGTTAGCTTGGAGGGTTAGGGTGAATCTGGGAAAGTGGACCTCCTCATGGCTGACTGCCCCCACTGCCTCTCTCTGCACACACACCTTG
>JAAGEH010001523.1:0-12000 GCA_011751065.1 Lasiurus cinereus | reverse complement strand
ATGGATGGATATATGGGTGGAAGAAAGGATGAGGATGGATGGACGGATGCACAGATGGATGGATGGATGGATGGATGGGTGAATGGGTGGAAGAAAGGATGAGGATGGATGGATGGAGAGGGACGAGGGATGATGGGTGAGTGTAGACAGGAACAGCAGGGAGGGGTGGGTGAGGGGTGGTGAGCACAGGGAAGGTGGGTGGGCGGGAGATGGAGAGTAAGGCGATCCTGGGCCGTCACAGGGAGTCGTGGAGCGCGGCCCCACCCCGTGCGCCGGGGTTCCGCGCTGTGACTTCAGGCCGCACACGCCGCGTGGCTTCTCCATCCCCAAATAAGGTGGACAAAGTCTGCTCTGGCCCCCGGGAGTGGGGGGGGTGGGGGCAGGAAGCCGGGTGGGGCAGGAGGCCCGCTCCCGGAGCTGAAGTCAGTTCCTTCTTCTCCGAACAATAGCCTGGCCCGCACCCCCCTCCGCCCGCCCCACCCCCGCGGCCTCCCCCACCGACGGGCGTTGGGGCCTCAGAGCTGGAGGCAGGGGAGCCTGTGGGGTCAGGAGGGCAGCGAAGACCAGGCCCCACACAGCCTGCAGGGCCTCCGGGTGCGGGGAAGGGGCCGTGCCTCCCAGCCCAGGCCCCTGAAGAGACTGGCCTTTCTGGGGGGACAGGATGGAGGACAGGCGAGGCCTCCCACACCCCCACATTGTCTGGGGCTCGGCGGTGGGTCCTCATTTGGTTCCTCGGTGTCTCTCTTCTTCGAGTCACTAACTTGAAGGCCCACCACCACCCTCTTCTCTCCCTCGTCCTCATCTTAAGGTCGCCGTCCCTCCCCGGCCCCTGCCCCCTCCCACCATGGCCAGTGCAACCTGTGGCTTCCCCCTGCTGACCACCGGCTGGCGGAAGAGCAGAGGGAGGCCGGGAGGAGTGGGTGGGAGAGGGGAAACCGAGGCAGTGTCTTGCCCGCCGCTTTCTAACGTAGCTCCTGGGCCCGACCCACCCGCTGGGAAGCTTGGCCTGCGCCGCCCGGGCCTCGGAGCCCAGCCCATCAGGGTCCACAGGTGCCCGGTGTGGCTCTCCCCCCACATCTGGGCGCACACAGCACTTAGATGTACACATGTGTGCGTGCATTCACACTCTGGTACTCATGCACGCTCACGTGTACCCACGTTCAGCAATTCACTCCCGTGTGCACACATTTACACACATGTGTGTGCAATCACACACGTGTACTCATGTTCTCTCACATGTGCCCACATTCAGCACACTCTCTCCTGTGTGCACACATTTACACACATGTGTGTGCACTCACACAGTGTTACTTATGCCCTCTCACATGTACCCACGTTCAGCACACTCACTCCCGTGTGCACACATTTACACACGCGTGTGCGTGCACACACATGCACAGACAAGCGTGCAGCAAGGCCCTTGGTCGAGGCCTCCAGGGCTCTGTCCTCCCTCAAGCCTTTGGGGCCAGACAGACCCAGAGCCCAGGGATTTCCGAGTGAGCATGCCCGGGCCCCTGAGCTGCCCCCGCACCACGGGGTTTCCACCCTCCGCCCGCAGGGAGCCAGGCTGCTGCGTGCCTGGCCCCCTACACCTACTAATCGCTGATCCTGACAACCGGAGGGGCGGGAGCCGCAGGGGTCCCAGGCAGCTCGGAGGAAGGGGCCCAGGAAGGGGGCCCAAGGCTGGGGCCCAGGCAGCACCGAGGACTGGCACCCAGAGGGTCCACCACGGCCCTGGCCCGGCCCCACAGGAGGGTCTGGGTGCGGCGCACGGGCCCCCCGGTTGCTAGGATTAACGCCAGATTAGCCAGCAAGTCTCCCGAACCCCACGCAGGTTCACGGGCGCCATGGCAACCTGGCTGCTCCTGCTGGGCGGGGCTGCCTCAGCGTGGGTCCGAGCCCCACTCCCAGCACCGTGTGTACCCCCCAACCCCCCCATCCCCAGAGCACTCTGCCCAGGAAGGTCTGGGGCTTCCAGCACCAGCTACTTCCCACCTATTGGCACGAAAACAAGCGCCAGGATCCCTGGATGCCTGGGTGGAAAGTGGGGCGCGCCCCGCCCCCAGTGAGGCAGAAAGCCACTGAGCCGACCTTCCCCCCTGGCCTGGAGCGCCTCCCAGGCCCAGCCCAGGGCTGCCCCTCCAGGCCCCTCTCCTGCGCCCGCGCCCGCCACCCCTGCTCTGGGCAGGACACAGGCCGGCCAGCCCTCACCCGTGCGGCTGCCAGGACACAGGGGCCCCCAGCTGGGGCGTTGAGAGGTTGGCCCCAAGAGGGGTGCCCGTGGCTAGAGGTGGAGGCCAGGGCCCCACTCCTGCTCGGCTGGGCCCAGCCACCTGCCCTGTAGCTTCTACCTCACGTCCCTTCACAGGGGTCATAGGCCGTCTTGCCACGTCCGCCCTGAACCCCTCTGAGCCCCTCTGAGCCCCCTGAGGCTGCCGCCCTCCCTACCTCCTCCTGCTCCACTCCATCATGGCCAGTCCATTTTCCTGGGGGCACCGGCAGACCCTGAACCCCGAGTCTGGAGCCGCCTCTGTGGTGCTTAACTTTTTTTTTTTTTTGAAAAAAAATTTTTTTTTAATATATTTTATTGGTTTTTCACAGAGAGGAAGGGAGAGGGATAGAAAGTCAGAAACATTGATGAGAGAGAGACATCCATCAGCCGCCTCCTGCACGCCCCACAGTGGAGATAGATAAAGGATGGATGGATGGATGGATGGATGGATGGATGGATAAAGGATGGATGGATGGATGGATGGATGATTGGATGGAGAAAGGATGGATGGATGGATGGATGGATGGTTTGATAAAGGATGATGGATGGATGGATGGATGGATGGATAAAGGATGGATGGATGGATGGATAAAGGATGGATGGATGGATGGATAAAGGATGGATGGATGGATGGATGGATAAAGGATGATGGATGGATGGATGGATGGATGGATAAAGGACCAAGGATGGCTGGATGGAGACACTGGTGGGTACAGGATGGCTGGATGGACGCATTCTTCCCCAGCCTCTTGGCCCTGCCCTCCCACTTCCCTCGGGGCCAGGCCCCTTCTCTTCAGCCTCCCACCCACCTGGTTGGCCACTTAGACCCTCTTTAACCCCCGTCTTCGCACACACGCAGACAGCCCTTCGAAAGGTACGGGTTTATCCTGTCCTACTCCTTTCCAAACCCTTGACCTTCCTTCAGATAAAGCCAGACCTGCCCACTGCCAGGCCCTCTCCAGCCCCGTGAAGAGAGGGCCTGGGTCCCCGTGGCAGGGACATTTGAGACGTAGTGCCCAGCGGGCGCTCCTGGCTCAGCCCTGGCAGCCAGGGGGCTCAGAAGTGGAGGCAGGGAGGGGGGTTGGGCCCCGAGTGGAAGGAGGCCTGGAGTCCCCCAAGATGGGCTCTGAATCGGGACGGGGCCGCCTCCTAGGGTCAGGGGGGTCAAGCACCCCTTGGCGTCTGGCAAGCGTCACTTAAAAGGTGAAGCATCGCCTAGACCGGTGTGGCCCAGTGGATAGAGCGTCGGCCTGCGGACTGAGGGGTCCCGGGTTCGATTCTGGTCTAGGGCATGGACCTTGCTGGAGGGCACATCTCCACTGTGGGGCGTGCAGGAGGCGGCTGATCGATGTCTCTCTCTCATCGCTGTTTCTGACTTTCTATCCCTCTCCCTTCCTCTCTGTGAAAAATCAATAAAATATATATTTTAAAAAAATTTTTTTCAAAAAAAAAAAGGTTAAGCACCACAGAGGTGGCTCCGACGACGAGGGGTTTCGGCTCCAGGCTCGGGGTTCAGGGCCTGCCGGTGCCGGAGAGCCAGGCCCAGAAAGGGGGAGCGAGGGCCAGCATCTGCCCACGCCCGGCTCCGCGTCCTCCGCTCTCGCTGCCTCACTCCGGAGGCCGTGACGGTGCTGAACTTCACCGACAGCCGAGGCTCATCCGGAGCCGTTAGCGCCAAGACCCGACGCTTCCCTCGGTGTTTGAGGTTCCAGAAGTGTGGTCAGCGTGGTGCATGAACGTGAAGGACACCACCAGACGCCATGCGGCAGCGTCCTGGGAGAGAGGGCCACCAAAGGGTGTCCCAGGAATCGAACCCAGGCCCCTTCAGGCGGCGGGCCGAGGCTCCATCCATGGAGCCAACCTGGCCAGGGCTGGAATTCTCCTTACCCGGACACGAGAACTGGACACGTGGCAGTCGCTTAGCCGGGAGGTGCTCAGGGCTCTGCGGCCGCCTGGATGGGTCTCTGAGGGCTGTGAGAGCAAACCCCAGCCCCGCCGAGGAAGAGGGTGCCCTCCTGCATGTCCCCACACTGGGGATCGAGCCCCTCACCCCTGAACTGCAGGCTCATCCCCGACACCGGCACGCGGACCCCGACTCACGGTGCATCTGGGTGGGGGCCCCAGGGCTGCGGGAGGCCTCGGCCCAGCAGAGAGAACAGAAGTGGTGGGACCTGCCCCCACCGGTATGGGCCTGGCACCAGGGCTGTTCCACCAGGCCACCCTGCCTGTGCCCCACACCCTGGACACGACTCCCCACTCCTCCCACTCCCGCCCGCAGCATCTCCCAGATTCAGGGCCCAGCAATGCCCCCACGAGGAAGACCGGCCTTTCGAGCACCTTCCCAAGGCTCCCGCTGGTCGGGGCAGGGGAGAGGGAAGCTGCCCGCTGCACCTGCAGCTGGGGGGAGGGAGGAGGGAGGTCCTGGGACTCCCGGGAAGACACTGGCCCGGGCAGGGTGGACACTGCGGCCACCGCCGTGAGCCTGAGATTCTCCACAGCCTCCATGACGTCATCGGCTCATGAAACGCCTCGTTAGTCTCCGGCTCTGCCTCCAGACGGCGAGCTGCAGGGGCGGGCAGCTCGCCAGCCTCCTGGTGATGCCCAGCTCAGTGCCAGCACCCGGCGTGGCCATCTGTGACCGGGAGACTCCCCTGCGGGCGATTAAATGACCGCTCAGGTGCGTAGCAGGGAGCACGGGACGGCCCCCACTCATTGGAAATGGAGGGGTAGATGGAGGCCGCCTTGCAAACAGCAAGATGGGCCGGTCACAGGTGCCCCCAGACTCCTAGCTCGGCCACCTAAGTGGCTCAGAGGGGAGCCCTGGAGGGAACCATGTTTGAAACGCGAAGAGCTGTGTGGGTGCCAGGGGATGAACGGAGCAGATGTGGGTCCGTGTTCCCAACCTGGAGCAGGGACCCAGGGACCCATGTTTGGGGTCTTCTGGCGCACGTGATCACTCAGCTGTGGGAGCCCAGGAGGAGGAGGAGCCTGGGGGAGGGGAGGAGAGAAGAGGCCCAGGTCAGGGCGAGGCCCACCAACACTGGAGGAAAGGGAGGACAGTCCTCCCACCACCCACCACCTCAGGTGGCCCAAGCGGCCAAGAAGAAAGGTCTTGAAAGACGGGTTCCATCATCGGCCGGTCTCCACGGCCTCCACGGTTCTGGTGAGAAGTCAGCGATGGGGACTCGAGTCATGGCTTCCTGCTGTCTCCTGTGCTGTGTTCTCCTTCCAGGATCTTCCTTTTCACCACGCCGACATTGACGAGTCTGGGCACGGTGTTCTTCAAGGGGGTCCTATGTGGCTTTGGCTGAACTTCTTGAATTGGGAAGTTTGTATTTTCATTCCATTTGGGGGCTTTGTAGTCATTATTTTTTTTCCATCTTTTCTGCCCCAATACTCTTTTCTCCCCTTCTGAGGGCCCCTGTTATGAAGATATTAAACCTTTTAATACCATCCCTATGACCTTGAGTCTGCTCTTGTAAAAACATTTTCTCTCTCTCTTGTTCGTGTGGGATAACCCTATGGGCCTGTCTTCAGGTTCACAGACACTTTCTTTGTCAGCCACCTTAGGCTACTAATATCATCCAGTAATGTTCTCTATCAGAAACTATGGCTTTTATTTCTAAAAATCCTCTTAAGTATAGTTAATATTTCATATTTGTCTGCTGAAATCTCCTATCCATCCATTCATTGTGTGTAGAGAGCGCCTGGGAAGGCACATGGGCATTTCTTTAATTATTGTCTGTAAAGCCACGTCCTGGAAACGCACTTGGCCAGAGGCAGGAGTGTTGTCAGCTTGACCTTCAGCCCAGGTGCCAGGGGTGGGTTTTGTTATTTAAATCCAGCCAAGCACCAGAAATGAATAGGATTGGGGCCCACCCCAGAATGCACTTGATCTCCTGCGTCTTGATGTTTAGTAAAACTTTCTGGGTTTTGCTGTATAAAATAAACATGCTGTATTGGCCGGTGTCACTATTTCTGTCCCTGTCAGAGGACAATGGTCCCACCCGGCCCCAGCCTTTTCCTTCTGTCTCTGTGTCTTTCTTTCATTTTCTCAATCCCCAGCCATCCTCACCTCCAGGTGTGGAACCAGATCGCTCTCTAGCCGCACTGGACATGGAAAAGAGAAATACTGTATTCATCGCTGTGAAAGAGTTTTCCTTGATTGTCCTGGGCACAGTTATCACAGATCTTTTAAAGTCCCAACCCGTGAGCCACCTCAGAGCAGGATGCAGAGTTGTCTCATCCCTGGAGAAGAAAACACGTGTTTTGACCCTCACCTGCACCATTTTGGCTTTGGGTTGCATCCTGGGTAATGTGAATGTGAATGTTGTAGAGACTCCACATGGGTTACATTTCTCCCAAGAGCCCTGACGGATGTGTTCGTTCTCCAAGGCGATTCGCTGGATCAGGCTCCGGCTGCAGATCTCAGTGCAGGCAGGCTGCTTGCAGGTTGCCCCACCGGGAAACGTGGGTACCATTCAGAAAGGAAACGTGGGATGTCCCTTTCTCTGGCTCTTCCCAGGATTCCCATCTCACTCCCCAGGAACCTGGATGGCCCAGCCTCATCCTCATGGTTCCTATAGCCAGAAAGAGTGGAGGGTTTGCTATCGGGATCCGGATGCTTGCCCCTCTAAGACTCCCACCTTAGCTGATCCTCTAGAGCAGTGGTTCTCCACCTTCCTAAGGCCGCAACACTTTAATACAGTTCTTTATGTTGTGGTGACCCCCAACCATAAAATTATTTTTGTCACTACTTCATAACTGTAATTTGCTACTTTTATGAATCTTAATGTAAATATCTGTGTTTTCTGATGGTCTTAGGAGACCCTGCTAGCTGTTCGTGACCCACAGGTTGAGAACTGCTGCTTTAGAGCCCTTGGGTAGTGTTGGTTGGTGCCTTCATAGGTGTCTGCAGGCAGCTGGATTGTCAGAAACGCACAGCTCCATGTGGGAAGTGGAACCCAGAGAAGCTTTAGGGTGCAGGCAAAGGTATGTCAGCAGCAGCAAATAGAGGGGCCATCTTATGGAGACAAACATGTCCATCGCATTCAGCTACAGGGATGCTGGCTGTGGGCGAGGGTGGTGGGTGGGCAGGAAATATCTCGCGTGTAAAGGACCTTTCTCCTTATTCCCAGCCCGTGAAGCATGTTCCACACGTGGGCGTGCACGCCGAGCTGTGTGGAGCATGCTTGGCACCCGCCAATATCCTCGCGTGGCTGTCTTCGCTGGGGCCGTAAACGGGATGGAATGGGTGGGTTTCTTCGTTCCGAGTCACCCTCACCTTCCTGTGGGCGACCGCCTCCTGGTCGCGGGTGCTGCCGCTCTGGTCCAGGCCGCCCTGGCCTGCACTTGCCTGTTCCTGTGTTCACCACGGAGCGTCTGTCTTCACCGGGACCTGGGTCCGTGGTCCGCCTTCCTTTCTGCTCTCGGGACTGGGCTTTACTCTCAGGTTCTGCAGCACAGAACAGGGACCGGCGTGCAGTCCGTCTTTTAGACGTGAGACATCGTGTATGGAATCAGACACATCAAGCTGAAACCGGTGTGGCTCAGTGGATAGAGCGTCGACCTGTGGACTGAAGGGTCCCAGGTTCAATTCCAGTCAAGGGCACGGACCTTGGTGGCAGGCACATCCCCAATAGGAGGTATGCAGGAGGCAGCTAATCCATGTCTCTCTCTCATTGATGTTTCTAGCTCTCTATCCCTCTCCCTTCCTCTCTGTAAAAAATCAAAAAAATGTATTTTTTTTTTTAAAAAGAAAAAAGAACAGACACATCGAACATTTAAAAGAAAACCCCACAAAACATGCTCATAAGCCTCCCTGGGCCCCTGCCTTTCCCTGGGTGGGGCGGCCTCACGGCCACGGGGCAGCCTGCGTGTGGAAGTCCCATCTAACCAACAAGTGCTGTTGAACAGCTGGGCACGTGCCACCTGACTCCGCACGTGGGGTTTTTAGGAGAATCCTAGCCGGCACGCAGTACCTTCCAGTCCTATCTCTCACCTCCTTCACCCACCAGGACTACTGGCTCAGGTGAGGACACGGGTAGACACTTGTGGAACTGCAGGTGACCTGCCCCCATTTACATATCAATCCATATACATGTACAAACACACACACATGTTCCACACACAATCACCCACTCGCCTACTCATACGTACATGGTACACATGTGTATATTGCACAACATTACTCGTCTATATTTACCCATCTGCCCATATGGGTACACGTGTGTGCGTACACATTGCATATGTGTATGTCTATGCACACATACATGTGTGTATGCATATGTACACACCACACACACCTATCCACCCATCTCTCCGTATATATGTTTTTGGAGAGATGGGTGGAGACAGGTTGCAGACATAATGTACCCACCCCTAATTCATACATGTGTCCATGTGTACACACAGGTTATACACACATAGGCACCCATTTGTCCGCCTACCTCTCTCCCACCCACCAGCCCCACCCATCTGTCCATTCACGGAGTCTCCGCTGTGGTCCAGGTGTTGGGCCCATGGGTGGGAGACTGACCGAGAGCTGAAGGCTTGGCCGTCCAAGCGGAGAGTCAGAATGGCCCAGCCAGCTCTATCCATGGGCAGAATCGAGCGCGGCGAGAGGCCATGCTGAGACCCGGGCCCGGGATCCCGAGTGGCCGATCTCAGCAGCAGATTCTGGGGGTGCCACCTCCCAGCTCCCGCCCCGGTCCCCCACAGGAAGGTGCCATCTCGCCGTCTCCGTTGCTCTCGACCCACGCTCTTCTCTGTCACCAGGATGGACGGAGGCGGGACGGAGCCTCTGAGCAGCCAGCACAGACCTTTCCGGACAAGCGAGGAAGGACACAGGGGCGGCGGGAGGCGGGGAGCGTTCCTCAGAGGTGGGAAGGGCCTTGGGCTCCAAGGCATTGGATGTGCCAGGGCGGGGGGCAGGGCCAGGTTACCCCCCCCCCTGAAGCTCCCCGTGCAGGCCTGGGGGTGAGAGACGCCCCGGGTGGGGACACTCCAGGTGAGGAGGGGAACCAGGCCTCCCCAGAGCTGCCAAGCGGGGGCTCTGGGCATGCGGAGGGCGATGGCACCACGTGTCCTCACCCCCCGACTCCCAGCCTTGGGGGGAACCCCCTCGCCTCTGCGGGAATGGCTGCCAGTGGCTGCGTGCGTGCCTGCTCGGAGGCACAGCTGGTCCTGATTGAGGGAGGCCAGGGTGGCCACGGGGTGAGGAGAGTGAGGGGGGCTGTGGGGTCCAGATCGTCCCACAGTGATGCCCTGGACAGGCGAGGGGGCTGCCCCTTAGCAGTGAGCCGGGCAGGCTTGTCTCCAGGGACCCTGAGCCCCCGGCTCCCACTGCCCTGCACCCTCCCCGCCCCTGGAGAGCCAGCCTGCCCACTCCCGGGTTGGGAGAGGGGTGAGAAGCCCCTCCCCCCCACACCAGAGCAGGCGTGGGGGGACGATGGGCCACGGGGAGCCCTTCCCTGTGGCTCCCCGCCACCCTGGGCTCTTGACACCGGTGCGCCCCACTCCTGGCCACAGCGGGTCCCCCACACAGACCCGCTCCCACAGGAGCCGCTCCCCTCCCCCTTTAAAAAAATATGTCGCCCAAACCGGTGTGGCTCAGTGGAGAGAGCGTCAGCCTGAGGACTGAAGGGTCCCAGGTTCGATTCCGGTCAAGGGCATGTACCTTGGTGGCGGGCACATCCCCTGGAGAGGGTTTGCAAGAGGCGGCTGATTGATGTCTCTCTCTCATTGATGTTTTTAGCTCTCTGTTCCTCTCCCTTCCTCTCTGTAAAAAAAATCAATAAGCCAAAACCGGTGTGGCTCAGTGGATAGAGCATCAGCCTGGGGACCGAAAGGTTCCAGGTTCGATTCCGGTCAAGGGCATGTACCTGGGTGGTGGGCACATCCCCTGTGGGGGGCTTGCAGGAGGCGGCTGATCAATGTCTCTCTCTCATTGATGTTTCTAACTCTCTGTCCCTCTCCCTCTCTGTAAAAAAATCAATAAAATATATTTTTAAAAATCAATAAAATATTGAAAAATTATATAAAAAAATAATAAATGTGTTTTTATTGATGTCAGAGAGGAAGAAGGAGAGAGAGGTAGAAGCATCCATGATGAGAGAGAGTCATTGATGGGCCGCCTCCTGCACGCCCCACGGGGGATCGAGCCCACAAGCCGGGCCTGTGCCCTGACTGGGAACCAAACCGGGACCTCCTGGTTCAGGGGTCGCCGCTCAGTCACGAGTCACATCCCTGCACGGACCCTCCCCTGAGAGCCCAGATGCTGGGGCTCCCTCAAGGTCCAGTCAGCCTCTTGGCCAAGCACGTGGGGCCCCGGCTGTTCAGCTGCCGGCCCCTCTGCGTCCGGGGCACCGCCGAGAATCTGCTCAGGCACCGGCAGGCTGTTCCCTCTCCTGGACGCCCTTCCAGCCTTCGGCACCCTGCCAGCTCCAGGGCGTCCCCTTCGGCTCTGGCTCCGGACACACACACCGGGGCCAGCACGGGGACGCAGGGAAGGAGTAGGATGGGCGGAAAGGCAGAGGCGGGCGTGAAGAGGCGGCCTGTGGGAAAGATCCGGGGGAATGGCCGGAACCGGTGTGGCTCAATGGATGGAGCGTCGGCCTGCGGACTGAAAGGTCCCAGGTTCCATTCCGGTCGGGGGCATGGACCTTGGTGGCGGGCACATCTCCCGTAGGAGGCATGCAGGAGGCGGCTGATCGATGTCTCTCTCTCATCGATGTTTCTAGCTCTCTCTCCCTCTCCCTTCCTCTCTGTAAAAAATCAATAAAATATATTTTTTTTTAAAAAGCGATAATAAAGAACATTGTAAACTGATGAACAAAAGGATAGATACAGAGGCAGTGAAGCATCCAACAGGCGGTGATATTATAGCAGGAAGATGAAGGAGAGGTGGGGTAGATAAGAGATCAATCAAAGGACTTGTATGCATGCCTATGAGCATCACCAATGAACATAGACACGGGGGGGTTGGGGTACGCCTGGGAGGGAGGGCAGTGGGGAGATATGTACACATGTAACACAATTTAAAAAAAAGAAAAAGAAAGAAAGAGAAAGAAAGATCCAGGGGAGGATGATGGGATCTTGCCGGTGACCTGGGGACCAAGGCTTGGCCCAGGGCTACATGGGAAAGGGCCTTGTCCTGCCTCCAGGACGGGACCCCTGGTCCCCCCCCCCGCCCCCATCCACCCCACCTGTCCGTCCCCTTGGGTTGTCCAACACCTGCCGGAGCCCCCGGCCCAAGGAGGGGACCCGCCTTGCTCTCGCCCCATCTGGACTGGCACCTCCAGGCCCCACACCGACCCGTCCATAGACCGGCCATCTGGGTGCCACCCCCCAGGGCCAGGGAGGCACCTCCCTCCGATGGGCTCCGGGCTTGGCTGAGCCATGAAACACACGCCCGGGGAGCGAGGGATCCTAGCCCGTCCCCAAGACGGGGTGTGCCTGTGGGGCAGAGGGCAGACACGGGGGGCTCCCTTGGAGGGCAGCATCCAGGGGGTGGCTTCTCCCCCTCCTCCCCTTCAGGGCCCTCCAGCCAGATGGAGAGGCCCCCCGGGTGCTCCCAGCCACCAACACCCCGGCCGGCCGGCAGGCCGGTGCCTCTCCTGTCTCCCCCTGGGCCAGGAGGCCGGGCGTGGATGGAGGGCACAGCCCGGGGAGAGGCCGGCCGGGGCTGGCGGGCCGCTCTCTGCCAGGATAAACAGATCGTTTCTGTC
>JAAGEH010000038.1:22480168-22492279 GCA_011751065.1 Lasiurus cinereus | reverse complement strand
AGGGACATGAGCCTGATTCTCTGTGTGTTTCCCATGCACTATTGTCTGTACTCAGCATAGCTTTTCTACCCCTTTGTTTGTTCCTTCAATAAACCTAATTGGTCTCTTGAAGGTAATCTAGTGGGAAGAGTCAGATGTTCTGGATAACATGCTGACCTCTGTCTAAATATATGGTGTTATGTCAGTATTGGGCATTAGAATTAGGTATTATAGCATGGGCACCTGAAACCTGGGCACAACCCCAAGCACATTGTGATAAGGCCCCTTTTGTCACTACATCAAAGTTTATACAGCTACAATAATTATTCTCATCCACAAAGAAAGATCCATTCAAGTTTTAGCCTCACTTTGAACACTAGGTTTGGAGCTGGACTTTGAAAACTAATTCACAAAAAGCTTTGATCCTTGACACTGCCTATCATCTCCTGGAAGTTGGGAATGGGGCTTTACAACAGAAGGGTAAGGGGCAGCCATATGTGGTGTCAAGACAGACAGAAAGGGTTGTAGCCAGAAGTCCAGTTCATAGGAAAATGTTCCACTGGTTTTCCCAAGGTTTCCTGCCAGCTGTCATCCATTAAGCTAGATTTGCAACAGCACAAACAATATTCTTTTCACTCATTTTTAAATATTTTTTCCACAACAATGTTATTTTTGTTAACAAAATGGAAACATTTTTAATAAATATTTTAATTTTCTAGTTTGCTTACAAATATAAAACCCACATAAACAGAAACTCTTTGAACTCCTCTGTCATGCTTAAGAGAATAAAAGAGTACAATATGAAAAAGTTTTAGGACTATAGATTTAACAGAGTTATAAAATTCAAAACTTTAAAAAATAAAGATTAAGCCCATCATCCAATCTACTAACTTCTTGTTTTTTAAGTTTAAATTCTTTATTGTTTAAAGTGTTACATATGTTTCCTTTTCCCCCTTCACCTGTCCCTGGCCACTCCCACCCCCAGCACATGTGCTCATCCTCTTACTGTCTATGTCCATTGGTTTTGCTTATATGCATGCATACAAGTCCTGTGGTTGATTTTTTCTTACTTTTTCCCCACCCCTAACTTCATGAGGTTCTAACAGCTAAAATGCAGCTAAATAACTGAATTGGAAACATATTTAATATGACATTCCATTTTAGAATTGTGAAGTTTAAACACCTTTAATATCAGATATCCAGATTGTCTCCCAAGGGAGACAGAAGGAGTAACAACCAAATCCGTTGGCTCATGGTCACAAGTTCAAATTATCCTGTTACTTCCTTGATTAGTGTTTTGATTCCTTTCTATGAGATTTTAGAAAGGTCAGAAGATTGATGCTCTATAGATGAGTATGTGCTTTGCCACAACCTCCATGAAGGCCAATTTGGCAGCATCTATCAATTTACAAATGCACATACCTTTTGCCCCAGAAATTCCATTTCAGGAATTTATCTTACACTTGCTTATTGCAAAATGATATGTACAAGATTACAGCATCCTAAAAAACCAAGATGGTGGCAAAAGGTATACACCTGTACGTGCTACCTCTCACAACCACACCAAAACTACAACTAAAAGGCAAAACAACTATCCCCCAGAACCACAGGAAAGCTGGCTGAGTAGAAGTTCCACAACTAGAAAGAAAAAAAAAGCACATTGAGACCAGGCAGGACATGCAGAGGCCCAGAAAAGCAGAGGTATAGAGGCAAACAGATTTGGCTGGCAACTGGGAGTAAGGGTTTTTTTCAATCAGGAAGGATCACAAGCTCTCTACTGCTCTGAACTCCAGTTTCCGGCAATACTCTGGGTACACATATTTCTACGGGGAAAAGCTGGACTGTCTGCCATCAGATTGGAAAGTAAGGGTAGCTTTCTTGCAGAGATGCTCACAGGAATCATTGTTTATTGCACTGGGGCATGGGACGTGGAGACACAGAGGCTGACTATCACTGTTTGCTCCATCCTGTTGATTTCCTGAGACCCCGCCCCACCCAATTTACAGACCCACCCAAGCTGTAAGCAGCAGCTTTTGCATATGAATGGCCTGCCCTTTCGCAGTTTAAGCTAACAAACTACAGCTGGGTCAGACAGCTCCAAAACTTACAAACCCCAAACAAAGAGGAGAAATCTGCAGATCTAGCTGTAGCTCCTGCTAAGTGGCCTCAGGCAGTAGCTGCCCTTCACCTCTTTGGAGATCTAGTGTACCTAGTACTCAGTGTGAGACAATACCAGATTTCAACTCCTCACATCTATAAGTGACACACTCAAGAGGCAGATTCAGTGAGCACCAAAGGCCCACTGAAACAAGTCCTGCCCCATAAGGGTGTCTCCAGCACAGCAGTTCTTCCATTATAGACACAGTGGGTCCTTTACAGCCAATTGGCCTGGAGGTCAATTCCTCCCAGTGTACTAACAGCAATAAAGGCTTGACTATAACAAGACTGTGCACCCAGCCCACAAAGGGGTGCAACAAGAGTGTCCACCTCAAGTGACTGGGGAGCTGAGCCACTGGGCCCTGTAGGTGTCACCTAGCACACAAAACACTCACTCCACCAACACAGGGAAGCAGCCAAAATGCAGAGACAAAGAAACATGTCACAAATGAAAGAAATGGAGGAAAGCAAACTACTAGATATAGAGTTCAAAACCACAGATATAAGGTTACTCAAGAATCTTCTAGAAACCTCTGAGGAACTTAGTGAGACCTTTAAGGATCTTATGAGAATGCCAAATAAATGGAAAAGGACCAGTCAGAAATTAAGCATACACTGTCTGTAATAAAGAATAATATACAGAAATTCAACAGTAGACTAAAGGACCCCAAGAATCAAATCAAAGATTTGAAATATGAGGAAGTAAAAAACACCCAACCAGAAAAAGAAAAAGAAAAAATTCAAAAATATGAAGATAATGTAAGGAGCCTCTGGACAACTTCAAGTGTACCAACATCTGAATTATGGGGGTGGCAGAAGAAGAGAGAGAGCGAAATGTTGAAAACCTATTAGAAGAAATGATGACCAAAAACTTTCCCTACCTGGTAAAAGAAATAGACTTACAGGTCCAGGAAACGCAGAGAACCCCAAACAAGAGGAATCCAAAGAGGACCAAGACACATCATAATTAAAATGCCAAGGGCAAAATACAAAGAAAGCATCTTGAAAGCAACAAGAGAAAAACAGTTACCTACAAGAGAGTACCCATAAGACTGTCAGGTGATTTCTCAACAGAAACTATGCAGGGCAGACAGGATTGGCAAGAAATATTCAAAATGATGAACAGCAAGAACCTACAACCAAGATTACTGTACCCAGCAAAGCTATCATTCAGAATTGAAGGTCAGGTAAAGAACTTTAGATAAGAAAAAGCTAAAGTCCCCAGTAGGGGGTGTGCAAGAGGCAGCTGATTGATGTCTCTCTCTCAATGATGTTTTTAACTCTTTATCTTTCTCTCTTCCTCTCTGTAAAAAATCAAAAAAAGAAAAAAAAAAGAAAAAGAAAAAGGAGTTCATCACCACCAAACCAGTATTATATGAAATGCTGAAGGGTATTCTTTAAGAAGAGGAAGAAGAAGAAAAAGGTAAAGATAAAAATTATGAACAACAAAGTGACAACAAATACTTATCTGTCAACAAGTGAATCTAAAAATCAAGTAAATAAAAAATCTGATGAACAGAATAAACTGGTGAATATAATAGAATCAGGGGCATAAAAAGAGAGTGGACTGACAATTCTTGGGGGGAAGGGAGTATAAGGGGTATAGGAAGAGAATGGACAAAAATCTTACACCTATGAATGAGGATAGTGGCAGGGGATAAGGGCACGGGGTGAGGGGGAAATCGGATAGAGGGAAGCTGGGGGAAGGGAAGAGGAACATCTGTAGTAATCTGAACAATAAAGATTTATCTAAAAAAAAGATTACAGTATCCTCTATAATAAAGAGGTAATATGCAAATTGACCCTCATATCCTCGCAAAAGATGGCCACCCTCATATGATCAAATATGGCCACCCCCATATGGTCAAAGATGGCCACCAGAAGATGACTGGCAGGAGAAGGTAGTTGTGGGAGATCAGGCCTGCAGGGAGGGCAGTTGGGAGCGTGCTGACCTGCAGGGGAGAGCAATTACGGGGGACAATTGTGGATGGTCAGGCCTGCAGGGGAGGGCAGTTGGGGTGACCAGGCCTGCAGGGGAGGGCAGTTGTGGGGGACCAGGCCAGGAGGGGAAGGCAGTTAGGGGCAACCAAACTGGCAGCAGAGGGCAGTTTGGGGCAACCAGGCCAGCACAGGAGGGCAGTTAGGCATCGATCAGGCTGGCAGGGTAGTGGATAGGGGGTGATCAGGCTGACAGGCAGGCTAGTGGTTGGGAACCAACAGTCCCTGATTGTGAGATTGGGGCCTAATCTGGCAGTTGGACATCCCCCAAGGGATCCCAAATTGAAGAGGATGCAAGCTGGGATGAGGAATATCCTCCCCCATCCCACCCAGTGTATGAATTGCATGAACCTGCCCTCTAGTTAGTTATAATAGAAAAAAAAAACTAACCTGAATGCTCTTTATTAGGGTATTGGTTAAATAAGTAATGGTACATACATATAACAAAATATAATGCAATTAAAAATAAATTAAGGAAGAGCAAGGAAGCTCTTCATTTATGAGTGTGGAATAATCTTTAAGACTATTTAGTGATAAAAATATGATTCAGATAGTAGTATAGAACAAGCTGTAAGTGATCGTTTGTATAAAAATAAGATAAACAAAATATTCCAGGAGGATACACAAGAAGCTGTTAGCATTGGTTGCCTTTAGGGAAAAGGATTTGGTAGTTGAAGGACAGGGTGGGAAGGAGACTTAATCCTCTTTTATATCTTTTTACTTTGAACCATGTGGATATATAACTTAGTCAAAAAGGAAAATAAAAAACTGGTGGGACAAAAACAAAGAGATGACTTGAAAGGAAAGGAGAAAAGAAAGAAGAGGTAAAAGACAGATGCACATACAGAGAAATGTCCACTGCTTTAACCTGGGCTATCACCCTGGCTCCCCATTACCGACTTCCTTTTGCTTCTTTCTCTTTTCCACATCCAGTCTACAGAAAGACCTAAACTGCCACATTCTCCAGGACTGGAAAAAATACAGGATGAAAAGCTGAATTTCAGCTTTTAAATAGAAACACACAGACACATTAAAAAACCCTGCACTAAAAACATTTTATTATGTATGTCCCTTTCTTGATGTTTGTGTCACTCAATCCTTGCCAACTCTGGGAGATGAGTCAATTGGGAAACTGAAGTTCAAAGGGTCAAATGGGGCCCCCTACCTGGTAAATTCCAGTGCCCTCACTAGTAATGATGAAGCTGGGCTATTGCCCTTGGTTTGCCTGACCCCAAAGACCTTGATCTTTCCTATCCTCCAAGTCACCTTACCTGGGTAGAATGAAGGACAGGGAGCCACTGTGGTCCTTATCACTGTGGTGAAAGGATTGTTTTTGTTTTTTAAGTATATTTTTATTGATTTCAGAGAGGAAGGGAGAAGAAAATAGAGACAGAATCCTCAGTGATGAGAGAGAATCACTGATTCCCTGCACACCCCACACTGGGGATCAAGCCCACAAGCCTGTTCATAGGTCAACGCTCAACCACTGAGCCATGAGGCTGGGCAAAAGGACTGTTTCTTGACTTTGGGTTTGGAAGTATGTGTGCCCTCCTTCACCTCATTTAAGAAGAGTTCCATGTGAAAGAATATGAGGTAATGACAACACTGCTTTGTGCAGGGGCTAACAGCAAGATACTGCAAGAACTTTGAAATGAGAGGTCTGAAATCAGGGAGGAATGCAGTGATGCCTGAATATATAGAATTGAACTCTTGCAGCCATATTTCCCTACAGGTACTAATCACATTTCTGAGGATGTAAACTATCAAGCAGAAGACGGGTTGTCCAGCCTCAGAAACAGAAAAGAAAGGTGGCGCCAAAGCCGGTTTGGCTCAGTGGATAGAGCATCAGCCTGTGGACTCAATGGTCCCAGGTTCGATTCCAGTCAAGGGCACGTATCTTGGTTGCAGGCACATCCCCAGTAGGGGGCATGCAGGAGGCGGCTGATCGATGTCTCTCTCATCGATGTTTCTAACTCTCTATCCCTCTCCCTTCCTCTGTAAAAAATCAATAAAATATAATAAAAAAAAAAAAAGAAAGAAAGAAAGAAAGAAAAGAAAAAGAAAAGACAAGGAAGGTGGCCGGCCTCCATTATAAAGATAGGGTGCACCAGGATGGTGAGTTCCCAGCTTATCTTCCTAAAGTGCTCCTAGTAGCTGAGAAGAGTATGGGGGCATAGCTATAACCATAGCAACAATAGCCATTACCCTTATAGTATCCTTCTTGTGTCAGCTACTGTCCTGTTTTTTATGCTCTGGCTCATTGAGTCTTGCAACTCATTGGGGAAGAATCTTTATTGTCTTCATTGTATTGTCAAGGAAATAGAGAGGCTTGGAGAAGTTAAGTGACTTGTCAAGCTAATAAGTGGGAAAGCCTGGGTTTTAAAATCCTGGTCTTTATACATCAATCCTATGCTCTTGATATTGCTATGTATTACTCAACCTAAGCCAGAAGTTGCCCATCACAAGCTCAAAAATTCTTTCGAACTAACCAATAAAAAATATATAATAAAATAAATTCTTTGCGCTTCATGTTGTTTTTTAAATTAATGAAAATTTTGCACTCTAATAAGATATCTATATGTTTTCATGTAAAGATATTTTTTTCTTTTTTCTCTTGTAAAGATATTTTTTAAAATTACCAATAGAGTTATTAACATTTTAACCCTCAAATCTTTGGTTCCTCTAGAAAGATTGCCAAATTATCTTAGGGTTTTGTACCCCCTGGCACTCTGCAGAATAGCCCAATGGACTCTTGAACTCCATTTTAAGAAACATGACCCAAAGATTAAGTGGTCAAATCCTCATGTTACTGAACACTACAATTATAAAATCAACACCCCTAATTCTGTGTATATGCATGTTATCAAGTATCCATGTGATTATAATTTGGCTTCTCATATACTTTAAGTGCAGAAGTGAATGGATTAAGCAAAGATTGAGCACCTGGTTCCCTAAACTATTATATTTCTCATTGTATATTAATAAATTTGGCATTGTTCCACACTTAAGTCTCCGTGTACTCAGATATTGTGACTCTTCCCAGAGAGAGGTATTGTATTCCCAGAATTCCCCACCCCTTTTCTTGTAAAATAATACTACTGAATTACTCAGGGTAACTATACCAGCTGCCATAACACACAATCCTAAAATCTCAGATAAATTTTTGTTTCTTTTCTTTTTTTTTAATATATTTTATTGATTTTTTACAGAGAGGAAGGGAGAGGGATAGAGAGTTAGAAACATCAATGAGAGAGAGAGACATCGATCAGCCGCCTCCTGCACGTCCCCTACAGGGGATGTGCCCGCAACCAGGATACATGCCCTTGACCGGAATCGAACCTGGGACCTTTCAGTCCACAGGCCGACGCTCTCTCCACTGAACCAAACCGGTTTCGGCAAAGTTTTGTTTCTTAATGACATCACAGCCTGATGTAAACTGTAAGCTCTCTCTAAGTCTCTCCCTTAAGTGATAACTCAGTCTTCCAGGCTCCTTCCAGTCTATGATACTGATTTCTAACCACTCTCCCGCCAGCCTGATCGATAACTAAGTGCTCCCTTACTCTCTAAGCTTGAAGCAGATTTTATGTCCACACAGGTTTGGAGAGTATTACTCCCACCTGCATCCCATTGACCTTAACTTCACGGAAGAGGATGGTAGGAAATAATGTCTTCCTTTGTGTCCAGAAAGAGGAAAAGATAACAGGATTCTGTGAACACAAAGCCTTGTCTCTGCTACAACCTCCTTTCTTTGGAAAACCACCCAAACCTAAGCCCCGTAGTTCCTGGGGAGCTAGCAATTAGAATCCTCACCCCCAGGGCCTAAGGAGTGGGTGGACCCATGACCTAAGCTAAACAAAGTCAAGTTTTCCTCTCCTGGTCATTTGAATATTGACCAAAATCGAAAGAGCAAAAGGCACATAGTGTAATCATAGGGTGGCAATACCCAGTGAGATGGGCCTGGATGCTGGCTGCAGAACTCTTGTGGTTTCACTTGGTCCTGTCTCTCCTAACACCAGTTATCCAGCTTTTGTCAAGTCTGTGGGCTCACCCCTCTCATTCTAGTTAATCCCTTATTTATGATTAAGTTTCTGTTGTTTGTACCTCAAATACCTTAATCAATACCCAATATTTGCTATCTGTATGCTGACCGATCAGATTCTCATTACTTCATGACTCAGCCCTGAAGGGGATATGATAGGGTGTCTGACCAATCCTTTCCAGGTGACACTTCTCTATCTCATTAGCTACTGTCTTTGTTTGTCTATTTTCATGAAAAAGCAAGAGTACAAAGCAGATGTTTAAGTCGAAATAAGTGGTAAAGACAACGTGACATCATCCTCAGTAGGGATTCAAGTGGGCGATGCAATCATATCCAGGAGTGATCTCTAAAGAAAAATCCCAAACAGCAGTTTGTCAAACTTTTCTATTTCATAGCCAAAATTCAAGATTCTATAGTAGTGCAGTCCAACTGAAATGTAATACAATTTACATATATGTTATGGACTGAATGTTTGTGTCCCCCTAACATTCTTATGTTGAAGCCTTAACTCCAGGATAATGGTATTAAAAGGTGGAGCCTTTAGGAGGTAATTATTTATTTATTTATCTTTAAAAGCAGTTATTCTTTTTTAAAAAATTATTTTTTGTTGAAATTATTACCCCATTGACCTCTTCTTTTCCCCCCATTGACCTCTCCCTGACCACTCCCATCCCCAAGCACATGCTCTCAACCCCTTACTGTCTGTGTCCATTGATTATGCTTATATACATGCATACAAATCTTTTGGTTGATCTCTTACATGCCACCCCCCATCCCCACCTTACTTTCCCTCTGAGGTTTGATGGTCTGTTTGATGCTTCTATGTCTCTGGATCTATTTTTGTTCATCAGTTTATGTTGTCCATTATATTCCACAGATGAGTGAGATCATATGATATTTATCTTTCTTTGATTGGCTTATTTTGCTTAACATAATGCTCTTCTGCTCCAACCATGCTGTTGCAAATGATAAGAGTTCTTTCTTTTTCACAGCAGTGAAGTATTCCATTGTGTAGATGTACCACAATTTTTAATCCACTCAACTGCTAATGGGCACCTATGCTGTTTCCAAATCTTAACTATTGTAAATTATGCTACTATGAACATAGGGGTGCATATGTCCCTTCTGATTGGTGTTACTGATTTCTTGGGATATATTCCTAGAAGTGAGATTACTGAGTCAAATGGGAGTTCCATTTTTAATTTTTTTGAGGAAATTCCATACTGTTTTCCACAGTGACTGCACCCGTCTGCATTCCAACTAGCCTAATCACCCCCTAACCACTCTTCTGCCAGCGTGATCGATACCTAAGTGCTCCCCTGCTGGCCCGATTGCCCCCAACTGCCCTCCCTTGCTGGCCCGATTGCCCATAACTGCCCTCCCCTGCCAGCCTGGTCCCCTCCAACTGCCCTCCCTCTCCTGCTGGCCTGGTTACCCCTAACTGCCCTCCCCTGCTGGCCTGATCGCCCACTGCCCTCCCCTGCCGGCCATCTTGTGATGGTCATCTTGTGACCACATAGGGGAGGCCATCTTGTGCGAGGGTGTGAAGTCAATTTTCGTATTATCTCTTTATTATATAAGATAATGTTTGAAAACTTCTCTAATTGGAAGAAGAAAATAGATGGCCAGGACCAGAAAGTCCAGAGAATTCCAAATAAGATGAACCCAAAGGGGCTCACACCAAGACACATTATAATTAAAATGTTAAAAGTTAAAGATAAAGAGAAAATCCTATAAGCAGCAAGGAGGAAACAACATGTTACTTACAAGGGAAACCCCATTATACTATCAGCAGATTTTTCAGCAGAAAATTTGCTGTCCAGGAGGGTGTGACATAACAAATTTAAAGTGAAGGAAAGAGAAAAACTTGCAATTAGAAACTCTACCTAGCAAGGTTATTATTCAGAATTGAAGGAGACATAAAAAGTTTTTAAAATAAACATAAGCTAGAGGAGTTCATTGCCACTAAACTGCCTTACAAGAAATGTTTAAAAGACTTCCCTAAGCTGAAAAGAAATAGCACTAACTAATAACAACAAAACGTATGAAAGTAAAAATCTCACACACACATACACATACACACACACAAGTTGGGGCAAAAGTAGGTTTACAGTTGTGAGTACATGAAACAGTTTATTCTTGTATTATTATTTATTAATTATTTCCATACAAACAATTGTAAACCTACTTTTCCCCACCCTGTTTAGTAAAGGTAGTATATTAATCATTTATAAAGCTAATATGAAGATCAAAAACAATGGTAGTAAAATTAAACTAAAACTACAACAATTATTTAAGGGATACATAAAATAAAACATGTAAGATGTAACATCAAAAACATAAAATGTGCAGGGAATAAAAATATAGAGATTTGAAATGTTCAATTTAAATTGCTATCAACTTAAAATAGCCTAGGATATACTTAAGATGCATATGTGGATCTCAGGCAACCACAAAGCAAAAACTAGTAAGCCCTAGCTGGTTTGGCTCAGTGGATAGAGCATCAACCTGCAGACTGAAGGGTCCCTGGTTTGAGCTTGGGTTGTGAGCTTGGTCCTCAGTAGGGGGCATGCAGGAGGCAGCCAATCAATGATTCTCTCTCATCGTTGATGTTTCTATCTCTCTCCCTCTCTCTTCCTTTCTGAAATCAATAAAAAATATTTAAAAATGAAATTTTAAAACTTATAGTAAATACACAAAATGAAAAAGGAAGGTAAACATAACAATAAAGAAAGTCATCAAACTGAAAGGCAACACAGAAGAAAAAAGAAGCAGAGAGGAACTACAAAAACAACCATAAAATAATTGACAAAATAGCAGTAAGTACATACTTATCAATAATTACTTTATTTTAAATTCTCCAATAAAAACACCTAGAATGTCTGAATGTATAAAAAAATAAGACTCATCTATATTCTTATTATAAAATACTCACTTTAGAATTCAGAACACACACAGACTGAAAGTGAAGGGATGGAGAAAGGTATTCCATGCAAATGAAAATGTATAGCAGTATTAATATTAAGACAGACTTTAAAACTAAGACTGTAGTAAAGGACAAAGAAGGGCATTGCATAATGATAAAGGGTCAGTCTAGCAAGCAGATAAAATATGAATATATATATTCCTAACATCAAAGAGCACCAAAATATAGAAAGCAAATATTAATAGACCAAAAGGGAGAAACTGATAGCAATACAATAACAGGAGGGGATTATAACACACTTAAACAATGGACAGGTCACCCAGATAGAAAATCAAATTAAGAAAACATTGGTCTTAAATGACACATTAGATCAAATTGACTTGGGCAAAAGTAGGTTTACAGTTGTGAGTAAACTTTTCTAATTGGGAGAAGAAAATAAGTGAAACTGACTTAATAGATATATACAGAACATCTAGCCCAAAGCCATAGAATACATATTCTTTTCAAATGCACATGGGACATTCTCCAGAATAGATCACATATTTAGGCCACAAAACAAGTCTCAATAAATTCAATAAGACTGAAATCATATCAAGCATCTTTTCCAATCACAATGGTATGAAACTAGAAATCAATCATAAGAAGAAAGCTGGGGGGGAAACCAAACTGTGGAGATTAAGTAACATGCTACTGAACAACCAATGGGACATCAATGAAATCAAAGGAGAAATAATAAAAAATCTAGACAAATTAAAACAGAAAAATGACATACTGAAATTTATAAGATGCAGCAAAAGTGGTTCTAAGAGAGAAGCTTAAAACAATACAGGCCTAGCTGAAACCAGTTTGGCTCAGTGGATAGAGTGTCGGCCTGTGGACTGAAAGGTCCCAAGTTTGATTCTGGTCAAGGACATGTATCTTGGGTGCGGGCACATCCCCAGTAGGGGCGTGCAGGAGGCAGCTGATCTCTCTCTCTCTCTCTCTCTCTCTCTCTCTCTCTCTCTCTCTCTCT